>CM066032.1:177985406-178585406 GCA_033557465.1 Ichthyophis bannanicus | reverse complement strand
GCATAATATGCCATACTGGGTCAGACCAAGGGTCCATCAAGCCCAGTATCCTGTTTCCAGCGGTGGCCAATCCAGGTCACAAGTACTTATCAGGTTCCTAAAATGTATCCAGATTCCATGCTGCTTGTCGAGTGGGTAAGCAGTGAATTTCCCCGGTCCTCTTTAATAGTGGTTTATGGACTTTTCCTCCACAAACTTATCCAAACCTCTTTTAAATCCAGCTTTACTTTTACTGCATCCTCTGGTAATGAATTCCCAAGTTTGATTATGGGTTGCGTGAAAAAATATTTTCTCCGATCAGTCTTAAATGTACTACACTGTAGCTTTATTGTGTATCCTTTAGTTTTTTTTACTTTTTGAAGGAGTAAACAACCGATCTACATTTACATGTTCCTACTCCATTATTTTATAGACCTCTTTCATATCACCCCTCAGCCGTCTCTTTTCCAAGCTGAAAAGCCCTAACATTTTAAGCCTTTCCTCGTAGGGATATCCATCCATCCCCTTTACCATTTTTGTTGCTCTTCTCCATACTAATTCTGTATCCTTTTTAAAATATGGTGATCAGAATTATACACAATATTCAAGATGTGGTTGCACCATGGAGCATTACTGAGGCACTATAATATCCTTATATTCCACACCTTTCATTGTCATGACCAGGTCAAACACCATGAGGAACATCAGGCATCCTAGGCATAGGTCATGTGTGTTCACCTATAATGTCCATCCTTTCCCTTTAGGTCAAGCTCTCCGGTATACAAAGGCTGCCAGGACTTTGAGCATAAGCTCAATGTTTGCTATAGAGGTGGAGTAGCTTCCAGTTGCCAGATAGTAGAAAGAGGCAGGAGAGGATCCGAGGTGTAGGGTCAGACCCTGCAGGCATTCTCATAGAACAGGGCATGGTCAGACCAAGCAGGACAGTCTTGCAAAACAGGAAAAATATCAAAACAGCAGGCAGAAGAGTAATCAAGAAATAGGCTTGGGTCAGAGCAGGCAGAAAAGGTCCTTAAGTGGAAGGTAAGCAAAGGTTGGTTACTGAGGATCAGCAAAAGTATTAAGGCACATGGGAACTCACATGTGAGACCTATCTGAGAGCAAGATGGAACAGGAACTCCTGGGTCTATATAGATGCAGGAGACCACTCAGAAAAGAAGCATGCCTTGAGAACCAATTAGAAACATAGAAACATGATGACAGAAAAAGACCACATGGCCTAACTAGTCTGTCCTTCCATATCAACAGTCCCCTTTTTTCCTTTAGAGATCCTCTGTGTTTGTCCCATGCTTCTTTGAATTCAGATATTGTCCTCATCTCTACCACCTCCACTGGGAGACTATACCATGGATTCACCACTCTTTCCGTAAAGAAATATTTCTGCATATCACTCCTGAATCTATCCCCTTTCACCCTCATCCCATGTCCCCTCGTAGTAGAGCTTGCTTTCAATTGAAAGAGGCTCTCCTCCTGTGCATTTATGCTATGGAGGTATTTAAACATCTCAATCATATCACCTCTATCCCGCCTTTCCTCTTAGGTGTACATATTAAGATCCTTAAGTCTCCTTTATAACGAAGACCACTAACCATTTTAGTAGCCACCCTCTGTATTGACTCCAGCCTGCTTATATCCTTTTGAAGGTGCGGTCTCCAGAATTGCACACAATGCTCCAAATGAGGTCGCACCAAAGACTTATACAGAGGCACTATCACCTCCTTTCTTCTGCTGGCCATTCCTCTTCCTATGCACCCGAGCATTCTTCTAGCTTTTGCTTTCGCCTTTTCTACCTGTTTAGCTACTTTAAGATCATCAGACACAATCACGCCTAGGTCCTGCTCTTCTTTAGTGGACAAAAGTACTTCATCCCCTATACTATATCGCTCCCTTGGATTGCTGCAGCCCAAATGCATGACCTTGCATTTTTTAACATTAAATCTCAGCTGCCAAATTCTAGACCATTCTTCAAGCTTAGCTAGATCCCTCCTCATGTTATCTACATCTTCCTGGGTGTCTACTGTATTGTAGATTTTTGTATCATCCGCAAAGAGGCAAATCTTACAGCCCTTCTTCTATATCACTAACAAAGATGTTAAAAAGAATTGGACCAAGGACAGATCTCTGGGGCACACCATTGATAACCTCCTTCTCCTCAGAGTGAGCTCCATTTACCTGTATCCTTTGTTGCCTCCCACTCAACCAATTTCTAACCCAAGCAATAACTTTAGGGTCCATCCCTAGGGTGCTCAGTTTGTTTATAAGTCGCCTGTGAGGAATGGTGTCAAAGGCTTTACTGAAATCTAAATACACCACATTTAGGGCTCTCCCTCGGTCCAACTCCCTGGTAACACGGTCAAAGAAATCAATCAGATTTGTCTGACAAGACCTGCCTCTGGTGAAACCATGCTGCCTCAGATCCTGTAATCTGCTGGACTCCAGAAACCTCACTATTTTCTCTTTCAGCAGCATTTCCAATAATTTACTCACCACCAAAGTTAAACTAACAGGCCTGTAGTTTTAAACTAGGATGCATCCTTGGAGAGCTAATTTGAGTAAGTTTCATCATCAGGCTGTGACTAGGAGCAGCACAAAAGACATAAAGCGGTCACAGCGCACTACCTATGCAAGGAGAACAACTTGGGGGCTAAGTATGTGACAGCACATTCCCCCTCCTCCCTTTTATAGGAGACCCCAGAACCACTTTGCCTGAGTTTGAAAGAATATTGCCCATAGAACCAAAGGAGAAGATGAGAGCAAGAACATCAGAGGCATCCACCCAGGACGTTTCCTCAGGCCCCATAGCCTTTCCAGTGAATTCAGTATTGTAGGAGGTACCTCAAGTACCAAGAATCTACATTTTGAATTTCATATTCAGGTTGCCTATCCACAATAACAGGGTCTGCAGGAAGACCCTTTCCCAGTGACTCATATGCAGGTTCAACCAGGGATACATGAAATTCATTAGGGATATGGAGGGAGCAAGGTAACTTAAGAAGTATAAAAACAGTTCCCAAAACCTGTACTATGAAGGGGACAATGTACTTAGGGCCAAGCTCCCTTCTCCATTTCTGTGGATAACACTACACTCCTCCCTCTTTCCTCAGCTCACAACTTTGGGGTTATCTTTACTCTCTCTTTCTCTGCACAGTAGCTAAAACCTGTTGCTTCTTTCTCTATGACGTTGGCAAAAGTCATTCCTTACTTTCTACATATACTACTAAGACACTTATCCACTCTTTAGTCACCTGTCTAGACTATTGCAACTTCCTCCTTGCTGGTCTCCTTCTGAATGATCTCTCTGCCTTTCAATCTGTTCAAAATTCAGCTGCGCAGTTAATCTTCCACCAGCCTCGATATGCTGATATAACCCCTCTTCTCAAGTCACTTCACTGGCTCCCTATTCATTTCCATATTCAATTCAAACTTCTCCTACTGACCTATAGCTGCTCCACACTACCTTTTCTCTCTTCTCTCCCTACACCCTTCCTTGGGAACTCCGCTCTTCTGGCAGATCCCTTCTATCTGTGCCCTTCTCTTCTACTGCCAACTCCAAACTTCAATCCTTCCACCTTGCTGTTCCTTATATCTGGAACAAACTGAGTCTGTGTGTCAGGCTCCATTTCTGGCCCTTTTCAAATCCAGGCTGAAAACACAACTCTTTGAGGCCGCTTTTGGATCCTGATATACTTAGTCTCCTGTGTGTTTCCTTACCATTCCCCTATATCAGAGGTTCCCAACTCCAGTCCTGGAGGGCCAAGCACCATTCAGGTTTTCAAGCTGTCCCTAATAAATATGCATGAGATGCATTTGCATGCACTGCCCCCATTGTATTCAAATGTATCTCATGCATATTCATTAGGGACAGCTTGAAAACTTGAATGGTGTTTGGCCCTCCAGGACTGGAGTTGGGAACCTCTGCCCTAGATATATCCTTAGCTGTTGATTGTCTTTCTTGACTAGACTGTAAGCTGTGATGAGCAGGGACGATCTTTTACATGTGTCTGTACAGCGCTGCCTACACCTTGTAGCATTATACAAATGATGATAAGTAGTAGTAGTAGTAGTAGATGGGGTATGGTGATGTTTCACATCTGGTGATGGTGTGTGTGTATCTATGTTTTTCAGGCTTTGCTCCATTCTATTCCTCTATTCTTGGCAGGGGAACGGAGCCACTGCAGTTGTACAGAACATAGTACAAGCTGTTGTTAGAGCAGAGGCTGAAATCCTACATGCCAAACTGTCTTTTTGCTGCCCCATCTTCAGCCTCGATGTAGAAGGACAGCTGTAGTGCACTGAGCAGCACCTTGAGCCATCTGCACTGTTTTATGGTATTTCCATGGTTTTTCGACACTGCACCTCATTTGTTTGCAGCTAACCACACGTTGAAACCTTCTGCCAGTGTGCAGCGGTGGCTAAGAAAGCAAATAGAATGCTAGAAATCATAAGGAAAGGAATGAAGAATAAATCCCAAGGATATTCTAATGCATCTGTATCGACTGCACCTTGAGTATTGTGTGCAGTTCTGGTCGCCGTATCTTAAAAAGGATAAAGTTGAATTAGAAAAGGTGCAGAGAAGAGCCACCAAAATGGTAAAGGAGATGGAGGGATACCTCTATGAGGAAAGGCTTAAAAGGTTAGGGCTTTTCATCTTGGAAAAGAGACGGCTGAGGTGAGATACGATAGGGGTCTATAAATGAATGAATGGAATGCAGCAGGTAAACGTAGATCGGTTGTTTGCAAATTCAATGTGTGCCTTCGAGTCAATGTTGACTCCTGGCGACCCAGCTGCTCCTGGGTTTTCTTGGCAGTGTGATCGGAAGTAGATTGGCAGGCCTTTCTTCTGAGGCAATGGAGGGTTAAGTGACTTGCTCAAAGTCACAAGGCGTGCCAGGGGCATTCAAACCTTGGTCTCTTGGTTACCAAGCCAGTGCTCTAACCACTAGGCTACTCCGATCGGTTGTTTATGCCATCAAAAAGTAGAAAAACTAGGGGACACCCAATGAAGCTACAATTTAATCCATTGAAGACTAATAAGAGAAAATATTTTTTCACTCAATGCGTAATCAAACTCTTGGATTCGTTACTGGATATAGTGAAGGCTGTTAATGTAGATGGGTTTAAAAAAGGTTTGGACAAGTTCATGGAGGAAAGGTCCATAAATTATTATTAAAGAGGACACGGAAAATCCACTGCTTGCTCCGGGACAAGTATTGTAGAACCTGTGTGCCTTTTTGGGAACCTGCAAGGTACTTGTGACCTGGCTTGGCCACTGTTGGAAACAGGATACTGGGCTTGATGGACCTTGGTCTGACCCAGTATGGTATTTTTTATGTTCTTATAAGTTGAATATTTTTTGTGGACAAGCACACCTTATCCCTTACTTTGTACTTGGGGCTTTCACGGCGATGTCAGTCCACTAGCTGCTTCTGTCTCCGTGCAGTTGAATGCAGAGCAGACTGAAATGTTTGCCAAATCTCCCTCAGGTGATGGACACGTTTATCCACTGCAGGCACATAAACAGAGGCAGGGGTTTGGAGAAAGGTCTTAGGATGCCTCCCATATACACAAGAAAAAGGGATAAAGATATTGGATGAGTGTGTGACATTACTGTGCATGAACTCCATCCAAGAAAGCAAGTCTGTTCAATTATCCTGATGGTCCAAAATACTACAGAGCAGAAATTTCTCCAGAAACTGATTGGTCCTCTCAGCTTGACCACAGACGTAGGGTTCTACACTGAGGAAAATGACAACTTTATCCCTAATTGTGTATAAAACGCCCTCCAGAACCTGGAGATACACTGATACAATATCTTTAGGTATTCTGTGCAACCAGAAAATGTGCTCCAGGAAGAAAGTATCAGACTTGGGTGATGTAGGTAGTTTTGGCGGGGTATGAAATGAGCCATCTTGCTGAATTTATTTTAATTTACAATCTTATATGCCACTACTTTCAAGCAAATTGTACAGGGCCACTACTACCCATATAACCATATTTTCCTTGGATAAAGGCAGATCTGCCGTAGAATCCATGAAGATATAGGACCACAGATACAAGGACACAGAGAGAGGTTAAAGTAACCCAGGTGTTTGGGATCTGGAAATGCAAGCAAGTGAGAAGGTCAAAGTTTGCAGGTGACATATAATTATTCAAAGTTGTTAATCACAAGAGGATTGTGAAAATTGCAAGAGTACCTTGAGAAATTGGGAGACTGGGTGCACAAATGGCAAATTAAATTTAATATGGACAAGTGCAAAGTTATATAGTTAGGAACAAACAACCCAAATTATAGTTACACAGTACAAGATTCCACACTAGGAATCACCACCAAGGAAAAGGATCTAGGTAACATCATAGAAACATGGAAATATGATGACAGAAAAAGACCACATGGCCTATCTAGTTTGTCCTTCCATAACAACAACTACAACAGTCCCCTTTTTTCCTTTAGAGATCATCTGTGTTTGTCCCATGCTTTTTTGAATTCAGTTACTGTCCTCATCCCATCAGCCCATTTCTAGTCCTAACCCCCCATCACCCAATTTTCAGTTTAAGCCCCCCATAGCCCATTGCCAGTCCTAACCCCCCCATCAGCCCACTTCCAGTCCTAATCCCATCAGCTCATATCCAGACTTAGCTCCCCCATAGCCCATCACCACTCCTAACCCCTTCCCCCCGCCCAGGGAAAATTTAAAATAAAAAAAAGCTGTCTGCTGCCGCGGCCACCGCAGCAGAATCGAGTGTGCCGCGGGGGCCCCCCCCCCTGCTCGGCAGAGCCTGCCCTCCCCTGCATCAGCTCCCTCTCCGCAGTCACACGCACCGGCTTTCAGAGCGCGAAGGGACTAGTTTCCCTTTTGCAGCTCTGTTAAGCCCGCGGGGGCTGATGTGAACTTTCCCATCAGCGCCGCGGGCTTAACAGAGCCGTGAGGGAGAAACTCTCCCCTCGCGCTCTGAAAGCCGGTGCGTGTGACTGCGGAGAGGGAGCTGATGCAGGGGAGGGCAGGCTCTGCCGGGCAGGGGGGTGGCCCCACGGCACACTCGATTCTGCTGCTGCGGCCACGGCAGCAGGCAGCTTTTTTTTTTTATTTTAAAATTTACTTTTAGATCAGAATGTTCTTTGCGCGGGGCCCCCTGAAACGCGGGGCCCTGTGCAAAAAACATTCTCGCTCAATGGATGGGCCGGCCCTGGCTATATCACTAACAAAGATGTTAAAAATAATTGGACCAAGGACAGATCCCTAGGGCACACCACTGGTAACATCCTTCTCCTCAAGAGTGAGCTCCATTTACCTGTACTTTTTGTCACCTCCCACCCAACCAATTTGTAACCCAAGCAGTAACTTTAGGGTCCATCCCTAGGGTGCTCAGTTTGTTTATAAGTCGCCTGTGAGGAACAGTGTCAAAGGCTTTACTGAAATCTAAATACACCACATCTAGGGCTCTCCCTCGGTTCAACTCCCTGGTCACCCAGTCAAAGAAATCAATCAGATTTGTCTGACAAGACCTACCTCTGGTGAATCCATGCTGCCTCGGATCGTTTAATCCACTGGACTCCAGAAACCTCACTATTTTCTCTTTCAGCAGTGTTTCCAATCACCACCGAAGTTAAACTAACCGGCCTGTAGCTTTCAACCACATCCTTACTTCTGCTTTTGTGTAAAGGCACCACATGAGCCTCTCTCCAGTCCTTTGGCAACATTCCCAATAATAACCTTGAAACTCTCCGCTCAGTGTGCAGCAGTGGCCAAGAAAGCAAATAGGATGCTAGGAATTATAAGGAAAGGAATAGCAATATAACCAAAGATAATTATAAGCCTGTGTATCACTCCTTAGTGCAATTGCACGTTGAATATTGTGTGCAATTCTGATCACCATATCTAAAAAAAAGGATGTAGCAGAATTAGAAAAGGAAGAGAGAGCAACCAAAATGATAAAGAGGCTGTTAGGATGCCCCTACGAGGAAAGGCTTAAATGGTTAGGGCTCTTCAGCTTGGAAAAGGGATGGCTGAGAGCTATAAAATAATGAGTGGAGCAGAATAGGTAAATGTAGATTAGTTATTTGTGCCTTCCAAAAGGAGAAAGACTAAAGGACAAACAATGAAGCTATTTATTTTTTTAGTGTCATCAAGTCAGTGTTGACTCATAGTGACCCAGCTACCTCTGGGTTTTCTTGGCAATGTATCACCAGCCTTTTCTTCTGAGGCAATGGAGGGTAAAGTGACTTGCCCAAGGTCACAAGGAGTACCAGTGGGAATTGAACCCTTGATCTTCTGGGTTTTCAGTTGCTCTAACCACTAGGCTACTCCTCCTCCAAATGAAGCTATAATGGTACATTTAAGTCTAATAGGAGACAATATTTTTTTTCACTCCACAGAAATTAAACTCTGGAATTCATTGCTGGGGGATGTACATAAGAACATAAAATATGCCATACTAGGTCAGACCAAGGGCCCATCAAGCCCGGTATTCTGTTTCCAACAGTGGCCAATCTAGGTCACAATTACCTGGCAGATTTCCAAAGGTAGATTGATTTCATGCTGCTTGCCCAATGGGTAAGCAGTGGATTTCCCTAGTCCTCTTTAATAATGGTTTATGGACTTTTCTTCCAGAAACTTGTCCAAACCTCTTTTAAATCCAGCTATACTAGTGTCTTTTACTACAACCTCTAGTAACGAATTCCAGAGTTTGATTACGCGTTGAGTGAAAAAATATTTTCTGCGATTAGTTTTAAATGTGCTACATTGTAGCATCATTGTGTGTCCCCTAGTCTTCCTACTTTTTGAAGGAGTACACAACCAATCTATATTTACCCATTTTATAGGCCTCTATCATATCTTCCCTCAGCTGTTTCTTTTCCAAGTTGAAGAGCCCAAATCTTTTAAGCCTTTTCTCGTAAGGATATCCTTCCATACCCTTTACCATTTTTGTTGCTCTTCTCTTTGCCTTTTCTAATTCTGCTATATCCTTTTTAAGATATGGTGACCAGAATTGCACACAGTATTCAAGGTGGTCACACCATGAATAGATATAGAGGTATTATAATTTCTCCAGGAACAAGCAGGAAGTCAGTCCTCACATATGGGTGATGTCGGTGCCGATGGAGCACTCGTGCGGAGCAATTCCCCAGCTTTCAAAGAAAGCCTTTGGGATTGCATCACGCATGCGCGGTCCCCTTCCCGCCCAAGTGTGCCATCTTGCTCAGTCTCCCTTTTTCCGTGGAGCCCAATGCATGTAGTCCAACTTCCCTCACAGAAAAAGTGCATCAAAACTACTGAAGATTCTCTTCTTCGGCCAGGTTCAACGCCGGTTCCCCTTCCCGTCTCGGTTCAGTACACCGGTATCGAGTCCGGTCACTCTTTTTTGTTTTTTGTCCTTAGTGACTTGCGTTCCTGCTTTTTTTCTTTTTCACTGGCAACCCGCTCGTTTGACCTTGAAGGGGACCTTTTTCCCCCATGGCTGCCAGCAAGTTTAAAAAGTGTGATCGGTGTAAAATATTAATGTCATTCACCGACACACACGACTGCTGTCTCCGCTGCCTCGGGCCCGACCATGACCCAAAGGTCTGTGGCCCGTGTGGCAAGATGTCCTCCAAGGCACTTAGAAGAAGGCAGTAGCAGTGTGAAAGGATTTTCTCCGAGTCTGCATCCACCTGGGTCTGGACCTCTTCAGAAGCCTCAACGTCTCGGGAGCTATCTGACTCCGAGCATCGTCGGGGGTATTCTGAGCAGGGGTCTCCCTCGTGGGAACACCGGAGGAAGAAAAAAACCTGTGAGAGCGGCCTCATTGGATGCCTCTGATCGGCCTGGATCCTCGCGGGCCAGGTCGTGGAGTCCTCATCGCCACCCCGGGTCCTTAAAGTCGGAGCGGCCTGCAAAGGTGCCTCGCACGAAGCCGGAGACGTCGAGGAAGGTAACTGCTGTTGTTCTCATTGACTCTCCTCCAGGAGAACCTGCGTCGGGACCCAGCCCAGAGGCTGTGGAGCCTTCTGAGCTCGGTCTCAGAATGGCGGCCCTGGAGCGCAGCATGTCTGCCTTCATGGAGCAGCAGCGGGCGCTGATGGCTGGTCTCATCACTCCATTTGCCCCGACCACCGGGACCTCGATGTCCAAGTCGACCCCGGAGGCTGAGCCGATCCTCGAGACTCTTCGGACTTGAGTCGATCCTCAGCCGAGGTCTCCCTCGATCTCCCGTTTGGGACCGAGGTCGTCGACGCCGGTGCCCTCGGCGTCGGGGCGGTCGAGATCGAAGCTCTCACGGCCGGAGCCCATCAATTCCTCCTCGGAGGACTCAGCATGGGAAACGGAAGATGAGGAGTACCCGGACACCCACCGAACCTGGTATGTCCCATCGGACTCTCCGGGTTCCGAGCCTCGGAAAAGGTCCCCCCCCCCCCCCCCGGAGGATACCCGGTTCTCGGACTTCATCAGGGACATGGCCAAGGCTTTGTCATTCCCGGCGGACACCGAGGAGGAACCTCATGCCAAGGAGCTCAAAGCCCTCCAGTACGACTTTCCCCCTCGGGAAGCCCTTACGGTACCGGTTCCTCCGATGTTGGAACGGCTGATGCTCCGCATGTGGGATTCACTGGCCTCGATGCCAGTTCTGAGCAAGCGGGTCGATTCCATCTATCGAGTCCACAAGAGCCCTGGGTTCCAAAAGAGCACAGCTGCCGCACAACTCCATGGTTGTGGAATCGGCCATGCACAGGCTCAAGAGCCAAAAAACGCACTCCTCGGTGCCTTCTGGCAGGGAAGCCTGGAACCTGGACGCCCTCGGCAGAAAGTGCTACCAGGGCTTGATGCTGTCATGCCAAGTCAAAACATACCAGCTGTACATGGGCATGTACTTGCGGGACCTGGCGAAGGAGATTGCCGGGTTCTCAGCTGGCCTCTCCGAGGAACCCTTGCAGTGCTTCAAGAACTTGTCCACTGGGATTCGGGAGTGCTCGAAGTTTATGTCTCGAGCAGCCTATGACGGCTTTGACGCCTCGGCCCAAGTAGCCGCAGCCTTCATTGGTTCCCGCTGCTAGGCGTGGCTAATGTCATCGGACCTAGAGCCATGGGTTCAGGACAAGTTGGTCGATGTCCCTTGCCGGGGTGACAACCTCTTTGGCAAACCCATGACTGAGAAGGCTGCTGAAATTGAGTCCGAGTACTTGACCTGAGCAAGACTCTCCAAGAAGACTTCTGCCCCTTCTAAAAAGAAGGGCTCGGGTAAAAAGCCCTTTTTCCTGAGGAAGGGTGCTGCTTACCACAACTACCCCACTCACCAGGCTGCCCCAGCTCGCTCACAGGGGCAGCAGGCCAAGGGAAAGAGTCATGTCCCGCATAAGCAGAAGATCCCCAAACCTCAGGCCCCGGCTCCGACCCAGCCAGGAGGGGGTTTTTGACTGCCAAAGCATAGTCTCTCTCCAACCAGGGGAGAGGTCTTGCACAGGAGGAAGGCTGAGCCTGTAAGCCCACAGGTGGCCAACAATCACCACAGATAACTGGGTCCTTCAAATAGTCCAAAGGGGCTATTTGCTCCACTTCAACCAGGTACCACCCTCCTTTTTTCCAGGAGAGCCTCTCAGACCCCCTCTACACAGGGACCTTCTCTTGCAGGAGTTAGCAGGCCTTCTAGAGGATCAGGCAGTGGAACCGCTGCCCCACTACCTGCAGGGACAGGGGTTCTATTCCAGGTATTTTCTGATACCAAAGAGAACAGGGGCCTCAGACCCATCCTCGACCTGCGAAACTTGAACAAGTTCCCGGTGAGGGAAAAGTTCCAGATGCTTTCCCTTGGAATATTGCTGCCTTACCTCCACCAGGGAGATTGGCTATGCTCCTTAGACCTGAAGGATGCCTATACGCACATCCTCATGCATCCAGGCCACAGACAATATATCAGATTTGTAGTGGGAGGAAACCATTTTCAATACAGAGTACTTCCATTTGGCCTAGCCTCTGCTCCCAGAGTGTTTACCAAATACTTGGCGGTAGTGGCGGCCTTTCTCAGGAGCCAAGGGTTTTTTGTCTTCCCTTACCTGGACGACTGGCTCATCAGGGCCCAGTCACCTCAGGAGGCCCAACAGGCCACAGCTCCCACTATCAACATGCTATAGCATCTAGGCTTTGTCATAAACCAAGCAAAGTCCACTTTGTCCCCACTGAAAACTTAGAGTTCATAGGAGCACAGCTAGACACCTTTCAAGCAAGGGCTTACCTGCCAGAGGACAGGGCACAGAGGCTTCTGGCACTGGTGCACCAAGTCAGCCACAAGTCGCAGATCTCAGCGAGACACTTTCTACGCCTCCTAGGCCACATGGCCTCCACGGTACATGTAGCCCCAAATGCCCATCTCCACATGAGGAAACCAGTCTAGGGTGTGACATAAATTTGTCATATAAGATTCTCCATGGAATAGTGTGGTGTACGTCTCTATTTATATGAAAGATTTGTCTGAAGGTTTTCCCTACGTTACCCCCTGAGGAAGGCCTTTGGCCGAAACACGTAGGGTTCATCAATAAAAGGGGTTTTACCTGAATTACTGCCAGTCTTTGTATCTGTTCCTCTTGGCTTTATGTCTTTTACAGATACTTTGTTGGTTGGTTTGTTTGTATACTGCAGACCCATGTACACATGCTTTGGGTATTCTCTCCCATGTTTTTTTTTGTTTTGTTTTGTTTTTTTAAGTGTCGTCAAGTCAATGCTGACTCCTGGTGACCCAGCAGCCTCTGGGTTTTCTTGGCAAGGTATGACTGGAAGTAGATTGCCAGGTCTTTTCTTCTGAAGCAATGCAGGATAAAGTGACATGCCCAAGGTCACAAGGAGTGCCAGTGGGAATCAAACCCAGAACTTCTAGATGCAAGGCTGTTGCTCTAACCATTAGGCTACTCATCCACTCACTCTCCCATGTTAGCGCACATTTTTTGCACTGAGTCTATTTGCATACTATTTGCGTACCACATTGAGGAACATTAGAAAACTGTGTGCTGAGTTTTAGCACATGGCTCTAATGCAAAGTTATTGCATCAGGCTGACAGTGATAAAAATTACTGCTTCCATCTCATCCTGCTAGACCAGTCCAGACTACTGGGTTGTCTCCACCCCCCCTTCCAGCAGATGATGGAGACAGAGAACATACCAGAAGCTTGAGTGACAGCATCCCTGGTACTTAACCTGGACCCCTGGGAGTCAGCTTCAGTATGTATTCTCTGTCTCCAGCAGATGGTGGACTTCCCTTCTCTTGCTCCTCTGTGTGTGCCTAGTCAGGTTTGCTCCTGTGTGTCAGAGGTCCCCATTTGGCACATGAGGTACTTTCTTGGAGTTACCTGATTTTTATTCCCAGTAATTGCTTCAGATTGTGAGGATCAGTGAGCTTCCCGGAAGGGGGAGAAAGCGTTCCCTGCTCATATGGAGCAGGTCATCCGGGGGGGGGGGGGGGGGTGCTGGTTGGCCTCCTTACCCTGCAGCTACTGTACTAGCTAGTTCAGTCCTACTTTGTTGTTTTTCTTCTGAAGATTAAAAAACAAAAAAATAAGCAATGTTTAAGTTCAGAACACTGATAAATACTTTGGCAGGACCTGCAGTATAGACAGTCAACAACAGCAGAGGCAGCCGACTGAAACTGTCCAGACCTTCACATCGTCAGTACTGTGAATCTCTCTCCTCGCCGTCTCTTCTACTGGCTCAGAGATCCGTTGAGTGCTCTGCTACTCCATTTCCAGCAGAATCTTTTTTCTAATCAGCTTTCTCTGCTCAGTGTGTTCCTGTTCGGTGCACTTTCCCCTCTGCGCTGGGCGAGCAGTCACAGACAACTTATGAATATAAAATATGCCATACTGGGTCAGACCAAAGTCCATCAAGCTCAGTATTCTATTTCCAACAGTGGCCAATCCAGGTCACAAGTACCTAGCAGTTTCCCAAAAGGACACACAGGTTCCACAATGTTTGCATTGGGGCAAGCAAGGGATTTCCTGGGTCCTCTTTAATAATGGTTTCTCTGGGAACAAGCAAGAAGTCAGTCCTCACATATGGGTGATGTTGGCACCGACGGAGCCCTCGCGGAAGCATCCCCCTAGCTTTCAAAGAAAGCCTTTGGGAGATTCCACCAAACATGCATGGTCCCCTTCCCGCCCAAGAGTGCCATCTTGCTCAGTCTCCTTTTTTCTGCAGAGCCCTTCAGACGTTGTCTGGCTTGTCCCTGAAAAAAGTTGATTATTTTGTTCCCCGAGTTTCCAACTCTCCTCCGGTATTGCACCGGTACTCTTCACGTCTACCGATCTCGATGCCTTGGCATCGGGCTCGATTTTATTTTTGTAGTCTTTTTGTTATTTTCTTTTTCTGGCGTCTTTCTGCCCTTTTTTCTTCTGCTGGCAGCCCGGAGAGTCTTTGATCCCCCCATAGTTACCAATGGTTTTAAGAAGTGTGATCGGTGCTCTAAAATCCTGTCTTTGACTGACACACACGACTGCTGTCTTTGTTGCCTCGGGCCAGACCACGACCCGGTGGCCTGCGGTCTCTGCAAAAGGATGTCCAGCAAGGCCCTCAACAGCCGCCAGCAGCAGCATGATAAGTTTTTCCCCAAGTCTCCAGTGCCTCATCTAAGGCCCTGACACCTTGGGTGGAACTTTCCGAACCCGAGCCTTCCTCATCCCAAAGAGATCCTAAGAAAGTGGGTCTCCCTCGAGGGAACTCTGAAAGAAGAAGAAACCCTCGAAAGCGGTGTCCTTGGATGGTTCCAACCGGCCAGGAGCTCCCTGGGCCCGGTCCCAGTCCCGCAGTCCGAGATGCTCGCCTGAGGCATCGGAAAGGGAGCAGGCCACCACTTGCACTATCCAGATTCTGCAACACTTGGGCTTTGTCATAAACTACCCCAAGTGTCACCTCCTCCTGACACAGTGCCTGAAGCTCATCAGAGCAAAGATCGACACTCTCCAGTCGAGAGCCTTCCTGCCCAAGGACCGAGCCGATTGTCTCCGGTTCCTAGTTCGGAACCAACAGCACCATCCCTCGGTGCCCGCCTGCCCTTCTTCTGTGCCTCCTTGGGCACATGGCCTCCATGGTCCATGTCACCCCAGACGCTTGCCTCCATATGAGGACGGCGCAGTGGTGTCTCCAGGACCAGTGGTCTCAGGCCTCAGGCTGTCTCTGAGACTGAGTCTCAGTGACTTGCCAGTTGGCGGGCTTCCTGGACTGATGACAGTCGCCCCAGCACCTCAAAGCGGGCATGCCTTTTCAGGCCCATAAGTCACTCGATGGTCCTCACCACGGATGCCTCCCTGTTCGGCTGGGGAGCCCATTGTGGAGATCTCCGCACTCAGGGCAACTGGTCACCAGACGAGAACACCCAGCAGATCAACCTCCAGGAGCTCCGGGCCATACACCTTGCACTGAGGGTCTTCTGTCACCACCTATGTCACCAGCCAGTGCTGGTCCAGACGGACAACCAAGTGGTGATGTTCTAAGTGAACAAATAGGGGGACATGGAGTCTCGTGCCCTTTGTCAGGAGGCACTGGTTCTCTGCTCGTATGCAACCCATCAGGGTATCCTCCTGCGAGGAGTTTACCTTCCAGGCCTGGACAACCTGCTGGCCGACAGACTCAGCAGAGTTCTCCAGTAGCATGAGTGGCAGCTGGACCACAGGGTAGCCAGTTGGCTTTTCCAACTCTGGGGGGAACCCGTGATGGATTTGTTCACGGCGCACTGTATGAAGGCCATGGTGGCCTCGGTGGCAAACTTGCACTGTGTTCCGATGGTGGACATCTACCGGGCTGCCACCTGGTATTCAGTCCATACCTTCGCACCCCATTATTGTCTGGAAAGAGAGTCCCAACGGGACAGTGCCTTCAGCCAGGCTGTTCTCTGTAATCTTTTTGGGATCTATGCAACTTCTACTCTCCAACCCTTCTGTGTTCAGGCTACCGGAGTGCTGGTTCATCGGACACAGGGGTGGGGGGCCTACTGTGATCTGTGGATACAGACTCATTTGCTGCTGCTTGCAGCTCCCCTTGGGAGAGCCCTATTTTTGCTATGAGCTTTCGGTAGCCTGTAGCTGGGAAGTCCCATATGTGAGGACTGACTTCCTGCTTGTTCCCGGAGAAAGCATAGTTACTCACCTGTAACAGGTGTTCTCCAGGGACAGCAGGAATCAGTCCTCACAACCCTCCCTCCTCCCCTTGGAGTTGCCCCTTTACCATCTTTTATTTTTGCCGTCTTTTAGCTATGTCATCTGACTGAGCAAGATGGCACCCTTGGGTGGGAAGGGGATAACGCATGCATGGTGGCATCTCCCAAAGGCTTTCTTTGAAAGCTGGGGGGATGCTTCCATGAGGGCTCTGTCTGTGCTGATGTCACCCATATGTGAGGACTGATTCCTGCTGTACCCAGAGAACACCTGTTACAGGTGAGTAACTACACTTTATGGGCCTTTCCTCCAGGAACTTGTCCAAAGGTTTTTTTAAACGCAGCTACACTAACAGCTTTTACTATATCCTCCAGTAATGAATTCCAGAGTTTGATTATGCATTGAGTGAAAAATATTTTCTTTATTAGTCTTAAATGCGTTACATTGTAGCTTCATTGCATGTCCCCTTGTCTTTCTATTTTTTGATGGCATAAACAGTCTACATTTACCTGTTCCACTCCATTCATTAATTTATAGACCTCTATCATATCTCCCCTCAGCTATCTCTTTGCTAGGTTGAAGAACCCTAACCTTTTAAGCCTCTCCTCAGGGTATCCTTCCATCCCCTTTATCATTTTGGTAGCTCTTCTCTGAACCTTTTCTATTAACACTATATCCTTTTTAAGATACAATGACCATAATTGAATACAATATTTGAGGTGTGGTCGCACCATGGAATGATACAGAGGCATTATAATATCCTTTGTTTTATTCTCCATTCCTTTCCTTATAATTCCTAGCATTCTGTTTGCCTTCTTGGCTGCCACTGCACACTGGATGGAGGGTTTCAACATGTTATCCACAATGACGCTTACATCTTTTTCCTGGTGGTTCCTAATGTGGAACCTTGCATTGCGTAACCATAATTTAGGTTGTTCTTTCCTAGGTGAATAATTTTGCACTTGTCCATATTAAATTTCATTTGCCATTTGAATGTCCAGCCTTCCAATTTATCAAGGCAGCTTTTGGAACATCATCTCATGGTCTAGGAAACCAAAACGCTCTCGATGTCACCATTCATGCAGCTAGGCATTCATCTCCAGGATGTGAGCTTCTTTGCCTCCGCCTTTACCCTCAACAGGGAGGATTGAAGAGAACACCACCTGCACACCTATCTGCTTCCCCCTCTGTTACAGAGCCATGAAGACACTTTTGATATGCTCAGAGGGATACCTAGCAGTATTATTTGTGCTGGCATGGATGAGCAACATCGAATAATAATCAGTAGGCTTGATGAGTCTCGGCAAACTGGTAACATCTCGGATTTTGGCACCTGGCAGACAGCACTCTTCTCTGGACATCAAGTCTGGTCAGCAGATGGACGCCTCAGTACCCTTCAGAGGAGAGTCACCGCCACCACTACCCTTCGCTTCCTTGTGGTGACTGATTCTGCAACCTTGAGTGCTCAAACTGTGGTTCTTCCTTTTCCTGGGATGCTTCCACCTCCTCCATTTGCAGGGCTGCATACTGGTTCTTCAATTCAAGGGTTGGAGAAGTTGGAGTGTTGATACTGCAGGCTCTGGTGACTTGTGTCCAACCTTCTTCATTCTGTAGCCTCCCATCTTCCCCTCTGTCAGAGATCTCTTACAGAGCCCAACAATCAGTTTTGCTTTATGTTCCATGGGGCATGCTTTTCTAAGCTAAACGAACCACTAGCTTGGGGTTTAGCTTGCGATAAGTGTGCTACACTAAATGTTAACATGGGACAAGGCAGGTTAGGAGTGGAACATAGATATTGACAGCACTCTACATTTAGTGTGGTCATGGTGGGTGTGCACTAACTACAATTGTTGCCATTAGTGCGGATGGCACTAATGTCCACCACCTACCTCAGTAGTTGGCATTAGGGGGACCCAAATGCCAGGTTCCACAGTCACACACATTAGCAATGCACCAATGGCAGGGGGACAGACATACACACCCTTGAAGTTGGCACAGGCTTCCACACTGGCTTTGCTGCCTGACCATATACTAGCAGAGTATTTTTAGTAAACATGCCCTATGTTTTTTACCCAATCCTTCAACTCTTTTCTTGATACTACCCTCCATAATAATTGCAAGCACGCCCAGAATCTATTAACTGGTTCCACTACCTCCAATGGGAGACCATGTCATACCTTGTTATCTTCCTCTGATACCCCAGCCTTCTTAAAAGTCCCATGCAGCATACTACTACTAATAGGATCATAAGCATCACTCCATACAGGATAACCCAATTCATTCTTGAAAGCCACATACAGCCATACCACAGCTGTTAGGGTCATAATCACCCCTTCATGTAGGTTTCTCCTAATTTCTACACCCAGGACCTGTTGTGTACTGTAGGGCAAAGATGATTCCCAAGGGCCTGCATATTTCCAAAACCCCAGGTATGTTCCAAGAAGATGATCATTTTATAACAATTGGAACACAATATTAAATAAATATTCACTAGATTTAATGATACTTCTAATTGATACATCAAAAAGAAGGCCGAGTACATCCAGAAGGAAGTAGATGAGAAGTTAAAAGCATTAAAGGAATGTGACAGTCAATATGTTATGTTGATGGTAGACTATACTAAGTACTTACATTATTATAAAAAAGAGACCAAAGAGGAAAAGCTAGTTAAGTTTCATAGAGACGAAGAAGACCATAAAAAAGGAACAATTTGTCCTTGAAATAATAAGAGGAATAACAAGATGTTTGAAGAATCGAGACGTAGGATTAATTTTTCAGATAAAATGGATAAAAAAGATGTTTCACAAGTTAAACACACAGAGATCAGAGTAAGTATACCATCAAACAAGCTAGAAAGCATAGTAGAAGTCTCTCAAAGGACCCTCCCTTTTTACACCCAATAGAAATAAAATCTACTACTACTACTATTAATCATTTATATAGCACTACAAGGCATATGCAGAACTGTACAGACACATATAGGTGGTCCCTGTTTTTCAGAGTTTACAATCTAATTAAGACAGACAAGACAAAAGATGAGAATAAGAATAGAATAAGGAAGGGTGAGGAGACACAAGGAAAGCAAGGGATAAGGATCCAAAGGCAGCATCAAAGAAGAAAGCCTTTAGCATGGATTGGAAAAGGGGCAGAGATGAAGCCTGACATACAGACTCAGATAGTTTGTTCCAGGCATAACAAGCAGCGAGGTGAAAGGATCAAAGCCCGGAGATGTCAGTGGAAGAAAAGGGCATAGAGAGAAGCAAGCCAGTAGAAGAGCATATTTCATGAGGAGGGGTATAGGGAGAGAGGAGAGAGGAAAGGAGAGAGGAGCAGAATTAATGAATGCATTTAAAGGTCAGAAGGAGAAGTTTGAATTGGATACGGAATTGGAAGGGAAGCCATTGAAGTGATTTGAGAAGAGGGGTTATATGAGCAGGTCGAGGCTGGTGAAAGATTAGTCATGCAGCAGAGTTCTGAATAGACTGAAGGGGAGGGAGGTGGCTCAGAGGGAAACCAGCAAGAAGGAGGTTACCATATAGTCGAGACGGAAAGTAATTAGAGAGTGGACAAGTGTTTTTGTAGTGTGTTCAGAGAGGAAGGGGAGAATTTTGTTAATATTATAGAGAAAGAAATGACAAGTTTTAGCTGTTGAATATGTGAGGAGAAGAAAAGGGAGGATTCAAAAATGACACCAAGGTTCCGGGCTGAGGAAACAGGAAGTAGAACAGTGTTATCTACAGGGATAGAGAAAGGAGGGAGGGGGAGGAAGGTTTAGGGGGAAAAATAAGAAGTTTGGTTTTGTCCATATGTAATTTCAAATGATGGTGAAGCATCCAGGTGGCAATGTCAGACAGGCAGGTGGAGATGCAGACCTGGCGTGTCGGAGAAATATCAGATAAAATCGAAATGGATTTCCAGATGGACAGGCTCTAGAAAGGGGGAGGACACTTACAGACATGGATGAATATAAAGACAATGGAATTATGAAGAACAGCTTATCTTCCCAGGGGAAGAGGGAGGGGAAGAGGAATGAGGGTGATGATGGGACCAAGAACATCCTATTATGACTAGAATCTCCAATTATCAACTTGTCTAATATTACTTTGAATCCAGTTGAGATGAAGGTACTAGAAAAAGATCTAACTTTCACCCGTTATATTATTACTACTACTATTACTGAGCATTTGTATAGCGCTACAAGTCATACGCAGCACTGCACAGACATGTAAGAGACAGTCCCTGCTCATCAGAGCTTACAATCTAGTCAAGACAGACAACACAGAAGGTGTAGATAGGGATAAAACAAGGGGGAAAGGTAAAGAAACAAGGAGATCAAGTGAGTCAAGATCCAAAAGCAGCAGCGAAGAGGTGAGTTTTCAGCCTGGATTTGAAAACGGTCAGAAAGTGCCTGGCGTACAGACATAGGTAGTTTGTTCCAGGCGTAAGGTGCAGCAAGGTGAAAGAAGCAAAGTCTGGAGTTAGCAATAGAAGAGAAGGGCACAGATAGAAGTGATTTGCCAGAAGAGCGGAGTTCCCGAGGTGGGATGTAAGGAGAAATAAGAGAAGAAAGGTAGTGAGGAGCTGCAGAGTGAATGCACTTATAGGTCAGCAGGAGAAGTTTGAACTGGATGCGGAAATGGATAGGGAGCTAATGAAGTGACTTGAGAAGAGGGGTAATATGGGCATGACAAGGCTGGTGAAACATATTTGATAGGGGTCCAAATGGACCCCCCTCCATCCCTGGCAATCCTGCCATAGAAACTTTTGAAAAGATAGTCCTTAAAAAGATTGAAGAGAGAGAATCAAAATACAATCATATGTACTATATTAACAGAACAGAAAAATTAGTGATACAGTGCCTAAAAAATAACAGAAATGGTACGATAAAGCTGGCAAAGAAGTGCATTGGTAATCATGAATACGTCTGATTACATTCAAGAAATTAACAGACAACTTCAAGACATTACTTTTTATCATAAACTAAGGTTTGATCCTACACAGAAACTTAAGAAAAAATTAGACTCTCTAGTCCAAACAGGTTATCAAGCAGGTTATATTACCAAGAGAATAGAATATTTGACTGTACATAAGCCAGTAACACCAACTATTCATATCCTTCTGAAGATACACAAGTCCTTCATTCATCCTCCAGGCAAGTCTATCATATCTGCCATAGGTTCACTATTAGAACCTGTGTCCACATTTTTGGATGTTCTTTTAAGACCATTTGTTCCAAATATGCCTTCCTATGTTCAAGATTTGGCACACATTATTAATAACCTGGTTGAATTCACAATGTATAATGAAGACCTGATCGTAGTCACTATGGACATTGCCTCTTTATACACTAACATCCCTCAAATAGAAGCCATGAGAGTCCTTGAGCAAGTATTGTTGACAAGAGTTGACCATGTAAGGATCCCTACTGGATTCCTCATGGAATTGGTTGAATTAGCACTTAGAGAGAATTTTTTTTCAGAAGGTTTTTCTATAAACAGATCAAAGGTGTGGCTATGGGATTGGCCATGGCCCTAAATATGGCTAATTTGTATGTAGCACATTTCGAAAAATGTTTTTAAAATCACACCCTTTTCAGATGAATGTATCATTGTGGAAGCGTTATATAGATGATATTATGATGATGTTATGATGAAGGGCAGTGTTTTGAGACTGGAATTATGTTTATTTTGGCTCATTTCTTTAGATAAGAATTTTCAATTTCAAGCCTCATATAGTACCACACACGTTTCTTATCTTGATACTTTGATCAGAAAAGGCTCCCATGACTTCATTACAGATTTATTTAGAAAGCCCACAGATCAAAATCCATTGTTACATTACAAAAGCTTCCATAACAGATCTTTGAAGAGAAATATACCTGTTAGTCAGTGTCTGAGGTTAAGAAGAGTTTGTTCAGGTGCTCTAGATTTTGAGAGGCATGTGTGTGGCATGTCAAGGAGATTTAAAGAGAGGGGCTATGCTGATACATGTGTGAACAAGCATCTAACAAAGCTAAATCCACAGATCACCAGTCTCTTTTTCAAGAGACAAAAAAGGTGAAGTCAAATTAGTTTGTCCAATTGCTTTTTCCAACCTATCATGGAGAATTGCCAAAATTTTGGCATATCCTAGAAACCATTCCAGCTTTTTCAACAAAAGAGGTTACAATAGCATACAAAAGGAATGCCAGTCTTAGAGATACAAAAGGTCCTTCAACTTTAACAGAGTCAATATGGAAACCTAACATAAGAGGGCACTTCAAGTGTGGCCATTGTTCGATTTGTGGTTTAGTGATAGTTACAAAATAATTTTTATATAACTGAACACACAGGAGAGATTCTGTTTGTCATCGTTTACGAACTGTGAAACAAGAAACGTTCTATATATTATGTAGTGCTTCTGTGGCTTACTATATGTTTGAAAAACTAAACACAATATTAGAACCAGGATTGTGAAGCATAGGATATTAAGAGATCTTTGGTGGAACATCCTCTCGTGTAGCATTGGACAACCATGGCCCGCAAGATCACTGATCTCAGATTTCTGGTGATTAAGACCATTCATAAGAAATGGAGATGAGGTGATATTGATCGGATCTTGCTAAAATTAGAACAAAAGTTTATATATAAGATGAAAATCTTGATGCCAGATGGTCTCAACCTAGACGTAAATTTATCAGTTTTTTGTGAAGCTCCTCTGATCTCTTTGGCTTATCATTAATTTCACTGGTGATAGTATTTACCTTCCCCATTCTAATCCCTTTCCTTTTCCCTCTTCCCCCTTCCCCCTCCCTCCTATCCCCCTCCCCTTTCACCCTTCCCCTCTTCTTCTGCATGCTATGAGGCATAAAAGGTTCCAACAAGTAGACAATACCAATCCGTAACCGAAATGTTTGTCGGGTACGCTGTCACAGGAACGAGAGACAAATTACTACCACCTGCTGCAGCCACCCTTTTAATAAGCAAAATTATAATTAAAACAGAACCCCCTTCAACAGTGGGTGCAGAGCAGAACCAGGACATTCACCCACAGAACTCAATATCTTTTAAAAAAATCTGATTCTGATCATCTCACTAACAATAAAAACAACAAATATTCTCCAGTACCAGGCATATTGTGAACTAATACAAAACCCTACAGCAAACTCACTGAGTATCTATAGAGCAAATCTAACATACCATACTATACCATATCAGCATCAACTTCCAAAACTCACATAAGGGGCCCATCCAAAAAAAGTGTCACTGTAAATACTACAGTGGGCCCTGGAACATCCATATACCTATTTGAAAAGCTGAACAAGTCATATTACTATAGTACAGTATAGATCTTTATGTATAAACTCCATGTTAACAGAACACCTGGCCTCAGTCGCACACTCAGAACACAGACTTTCATCAAATACAGAATAAGTGACTACAATCTAAAGTAAAAATAAAAATATGTATACAAAATTTAAACTGAAACCCCAAGAAGCCAGGCTCTGCATGCAGTGCAATATGAGATAAATAAGAGATGCAGTTCCCCCATACTGTGTAAAATATAAAGATAGCACAAAGTCCAATCACTAAAATGAAAAAAAATTATTTTTTCTACCTTTGTTGTCTGACCATTTTATTCTCTGATCATGCTGGTCCTGATCTGAGGCTTCTGCTTTCCTGTCTTCTCTTAGCTCTCTTTCTGTGGTCTATGGTCCATCTGCCATTTCTTATCTCTTCTTTTGTTTTCTTCACTTCCTTCCATCAAGCCTATTTCCAGTCCCAGTAACCCTCCCCATTATCAGCCCCCTTTTCAGTCCTCTCCTCCCAGTACTTTCCATTGCCAACCGTCAAGACTGCCTCTGTTATCCATTCTGTTCCAATCCCCCTCCTTCCCCACTGTCCAGCCCCTTCTAGTCCAAATACCATCACAGATATCAGCTCATGTCTACTCTCAGTGCCACCCCCCAAGTCAGCTGCCTTCCAGTCACCATACCCTCTGTCCATCCCCCTTTGTTTTATCCCCACATGTCAGCTCCCTTCCAGCCTCCTTCCCATTACCCAGTTACCTACCACTCTCATCCCCAAGTGTCAGCTCCCTTCCAGCCCCACTTCAGTACATCCCTAGGTGTCAGCTCCCTTCCAGCCTCCTTCCCATTACCCAGCCACCTACCACTCTCATCCCCAAGTGTCAGCTCCCTTCCAGCCCCACTTCAGTACATCCCTAGGTGTCAGCTCCCTTCCAGCCCCCTCCTTCCCCCCATATCAGCTCTTTTTCAGCCCCCTCCTTCCCCGTGTCAGCTCCCTTCCTGCCTCCACCTCCCCCGTGTCAGCTCCCTTCCTGCCCCCTCCTTCCTCTAGCAGACCCTCTCAGTATCCACTCCCTTCCAGTCATATTCCCCCCCCCCCCCCACATCAGCCTATTAGTAGTCCTAGCCCCTAGTTTTCTTCCAGGGCCAGTAGCACTCTCCTCCCCTGCCCTCCTCCCATCAGCCCATTTCCAGTTCTATCCCCTTATCAGCCCACTCCAGTCCTAGCCCCTACAATCAGCCCCATTACCAGTCATAGCAGCTGCCAGCACTGATGGTAAACAGGCATTTCCTATCTTACACAAAACAGGAAATGCCTGTTTACCATCATCTCCGGTGGACTCAACTTTAACAGAGCCACAGGAATGAAGGGAAACACTCTTGCTCTGCTTTTGTGGACAGAAGTACTTCCCCACCCCCACACACTGTACCGCTCCCTTGGATTTTTGCAGCCAAAAGCATGACCCTGCATTTTTTAGCATTAAATCTCAGCTGACAACTTCTAGACCATTCTTCAAGCTTAGCTAGATCCCTCCTCATGTTATCTACTCCTTCCTGGATGTCTACTCTATTGCAGATTTTGTTATCATCCACAAAGAGGCAAACTTTACCCGACAGCCCTTCCACAATATCATTAACAAAGATGTTAAAAAGAATCAGACCAAGAACAGATCCCTGCGGCACACCACTGGTAACCTCCCTCTCCTCACAGTGAACTCCTTTTACCTGTACCCTTTGTCGCCTCCCCCTCAACCAATTTCTAACCCAATCAGTAACTTTAGGATCCATCCCTAGGGTGCTTAGTTTGTTGATAAGTCACCTGTAGAGATTGATGTCAAAGGCTTTACTAAAATCCAAGTACACCACATCTAGGGGCTCTCCTTCAGTTCAACCTCCTGGTCACCCAGTCAAATAAATCAATCAGATTTGTCTGACAAGATCTGTCTCTGGTGAATCCATGCTACCTCCGATCCTGTAATCCAGAGGACACAAAAAACCCCTCACTATTTTCTCTTTGAGCATCATTTCCAATAATTTACTCACCACAGAGGTTAGACTAACCAGCATGTAGTTTTCAACCACATCCACTTTTGTGTAAAGGGACCACATGTGCCTTTCTCCAGTCCTCTGGCACCACTCCCGACTCTAAAGAGGCATTGAAAAGGTCAGTCAGTGGAGCTGCTAGAACATCCTTAAGTTCCTTCAGTATTTTTGGATGTATCCCATCCGGTCCCATTGCTCTGTCTACTTTTAGTTTAGCTTGTTCCTCCCGAACACTCTTTTGAAAATCGTTCGAGATCCCTGTCACTTCTGTTCCTATTTGTGGGTGTTTTCTGAGGTCCAGCTCCTGGCCCTTCATCTCTGAACATAGAACAGAAATATTTGTTAAACAATTCAGCTTTGTCCTCATGAGCTTCTACATATTCCTCCCCTTCAACCTTGAGTCTGACAATACCACTTTTGCCCTTCCTCTTCTCACTAACATATCTGGAAAATGCCTTATCCCTCCATTGCATTGGCTATTTCTTCTTCTTTTTGTATCTTTGCTTTCCTGACTACATTGCTAGCTTCTCTAAGTTTTTCCAAATATAGATGCCTGTCTTCCTCTCTCTGTGATCTCTTGTATTTCATGAGGTTCTTCCTCTTCTTCACCTTCTCAGCTACTTCTTTTGAGAACCATAGTGGCCTCCTTTCCTTTTACCTTTATTTACCTTTCTAACAAAAAGGTTGGTTGCCCTTAAAATATCCCCTTTGAGTTTTGCCCACTGTATTTCTACATCCCCCAGCTGTTCCCATCCCACTAACGACTCCTTGAGGTCCATCTTGGCAAAGTTAGTTTTCCTAAAATCTAAGACCCTTGCTTTTGAATGGAGTTTATCAGCCCTAGTCCTAATGCTGAACCACACCATCTGGTGATCACTGGAGATGATTTCCCCTTATAACATCAGAAACCCTTTCACCATTGGTAAGAACCAAGTCCAGTATGGCCCCTTCACATGTGGGTTTTGTTACCAGATGTCTGAATAGTTCTCCCTGTAGAGAATTCAGGATCTCCTTACTTTTAGATGACACTGCAGCAGGAGATGTTCCAGTGAACATCTGTCATATTGAAATCACCTATCAATAGCACGTCCCCTTTCCTAGCAATGCTGCGTATGTATTTTATTAAATCTCCATCCACTTCTTCTCCCTGTGAGGGGGGGTCTGTATATCATGCCAATGCAAATAGATTTCTCTTTCCCTCTTTCTAGTTTAACCCACAGTGCCTCCCCTCTCCCTTTTAAGCCACGTAATTCTATAGCTTTAATGTTATTTTTTTACATATAGTGCAGTCCTCCTTCCCTATTCTTCCTGAAAAAGGTATAGCTTGGTATAATTACATCCCAGTCATGGTTGTCCATGAACCATGTCTCTGTAACTGCCACTAAATCCAAGTCAGCCTGTTCCATTAGAGCCTCAACATCTGGGATCTTATTTCTCATGCTACGGGCATTTATACACACTGCTTTCCAGATGTTGTCTCTTTTGCCCATTTCTATAGAGGTATTTAATGTTTCACTTACCTGGGGGTTTTCTTCACCCATCCCCAACAAAATCTAGTTTAAAGCCCTCTTCAGTAGATTAGCCAGTCTGCTACTGAAGACACGTCGACCCTTCTTGAACAGATTAATGCCATCTCTGCTCTGCAGCCCTTGGACCATCATCCCATGGTGCAGGAAACCAAAATGCTCTCGATGGCACCATTCATGCAGCCATGCATTTATCTCCAGGATGTGAGCTTCTCTGCCTCTGCCTTTACCCTCAACAGGGAGGACTGAAGAGAACACCACCCATGCACTTATCTACCTCACCCTCTGTACCATGTAGGGATTATAAGGTTTAGGGATATGTTCCTGGTTCATAATCACTCAATGGCCTTTATTCTGTTCTGCTCTAATAAAAATATGTCAACCAAACTACTATATTGTGGACAAAGGAAACAACAGGCCAGCATGGAATCATATAAGAAAAAATAAATCTTTGCACTGTATATTACTGAGCTGGAAGGCCCAGAAATAGTCATGCAAGCATGTACACAGGAAACCATGCAAAAAGGTATAAGCTGAGCCGTTAGTCCTGAAGACAGTAGACGGTTTTTGACAGTTGGTGAGTATAAGCAAGACAGAGGCCTGGGGAATGTTGAAACAGGAATAGAGGGGACAGAAAGGTCAATGACAGGAAACAGAAGAAGGGAGGAGAGGGGGCCTCACAGAGGGATGGATTTGGAGACTGTATGCATATACGGAAGTAATACATGGAAGCAAAAAATATATATATGTAACATGACTATTATACTCAGGGGGAGGAGGAATTCTGGTGTCTGATGACTGACAGAAATTCTCCTCTCCTGCCTGTATTGTTCATCAGTAATCTAATAAACAGAGATTCTGATTGCACCTGTACTGACTTTTGGATCTGGACTATACAGGAAATTAGTGATAATTAGTAATCGGTCTCTTGTGAGTAACAGGGCCTCACAATTTGTGCCGAAACCCGGGATTGGGGACGGGTGGGTCTTTATGACCAAGATACAAATTTAAAGATTTGGATTCCCCTCAAGAAAGAAGAGGGAGGTACGTTCCCGGTGCGTAGTAGAGACCGGAGGAGAAGAAGTGAGTGACAGATTCCCTAGGAAGACGGCGGCTGTATTTATTTATTTATTTTTATTTATTTACATTCTCTTATATACCGCGCTATTCTGGATCAGTGCGGTTTACATTGAACAAACTGAAATTACATTGAACAGGGCATTATAACTTGGAGATAACTATTTTACAGGGAATATGGGCCATGGAGGGTTAACGAGGCTGTAACGACGGCGTCGTGAATATAAGTATTTTTAACCAAGCTTGGTAAGTGTTGTTTAATTTTTGTTTTTGTTATATGAATAAAGTGTAAGAATAATTTGCTGTTATAAACTGGGACTGAATGATAAGTGATTGAGACAGTACGTGTCGTCTGACACAAAGCGTGTGTGTGTTCTTGCTCACGGTTCCATACCTCCGCGAGGAGATTGGCTGGGCTTGAACGAAGCGAATTCTTGTTTGAAAGGTGTCCTGGACATTTTGTGCACTTCCTTCCTCTGTAAATAAAGAGGGTGGATATTGAGATCCTTAAATAAAAGGTTGCACGTAGGAATCATGTCTCTGTTTAGGAGAAAGAAAGATGGCAATCAGGACATAATGGTAAATCAAGTTTCCCCAGTGACTCCGGTCGAACGGATGATGAGAGATAATCCCTTATTAGGAAAGGAAATAGAGAAAGTTTTGTCTATTTTCACCCCCACACAGTGAAAACACCAGGTTTACTGATTATAGGCTGAGGGACAGTGAAGGAGAATAAAAGATTGTTCTAAAAGAAAACAATGGAAGAAATCTCCTTATCTGGGATGCTCACAGACCAGAGAGGGTGACAATTAGATCAATTGAAAAGAACTAGTCTAGTTACTTAACAGTGTACACATCAATTGTAATTATGGAGTTCTGAACTTTGAGGTTTGTTCTTTGAACATTGCCGGTCACCTGGCCAGTGCCTAGCTGTGTTTAATGGATAACTGCCCCTATATGTCGTCTGATGAAAGATAGCTAATCATCTGCGTAATGGCTGGTTGTTTGATGGTTGCCTGTTTCAGCTAGAGAGAGGGAGAAAGGCTGCTAAGGAATTTCTTCTGGGAATGGACGCATTACCTAGAGGAAACTCTCGATTGAGCAGTCTCTCTTTGTTTAAATAAAGGATTTATTCAGTCAAAGTGTGACAGGGGATGAAGTTCAGAACTCTTTTGGTGAAGTATTTTTTCCTCTGTAATTAGCTTGCTAGCTTTCTAGGTACGGAAATGACGCTGAGAGAAAGAAAAAACTGTTTAGAAAACTTAGGGACCTGATTCCATTCTATGTGTGATGTATTTTTAGTTATAAATTGTTATGAATGAATGAATGAATGGGAAGATCTTCCGTGCTTTGATATATGATTATTGTTTTGTGGTAATATATTCTGGAAACAAAATTGGTAATAGAGGAACAATAACAGCTATGATAACTGCAGAGTGTGATTCAAAAGTTACTTTGCTTTTGAAGCAGAATTACCAGTGCAGCCGTTTCCCTTCTGGAAGTGCCAGGTTTAGTTCTGTATAACACTCACACAATCAATGCTTTCTTAATTAGATTTTATGATCTCTGAAATTGAACTGCTTAGAATTCTTTGCTACTGATACAACAAAGGAAAACTGTTTCCGTTTTTCCTTTGACCTTCAAAGTAGAGGTTAAGAGCCCTGCAGGATAATGTGTATTCTGGGCCAGTGGTTGCCAGATTGCAACTTGAGAATGGTTTAAATCCTGAGTGAATAAGAAGTTAATCATGTTTGGATTTTGTTCTGATTGTTATGCTATTAAGCAAAATTAAAAGTTAAACAGGGATTTTATATCAGTTTTAAATGTCTGCTTCCCCGAACTGTAAGATTCAAGGTAAATTACTGTGTGTGTTGTTAAGCTCTGCACTGATGATTGATGAACAGG
This sequence comes from Ichthyophis bannanicus, assembly GCA_033557465.1. NCBI lineage: Eukaryota > Metazoa > Chordata > Amphibia > Gymnophiona > Ichthyophiidae > Ichthyophis > Ichthyophis bannanicus. The sequence continues at coordinate 178,555,462 of CM066032.1, read as the reverse complement.
CCAGTGCCACCATGGGCGTTCACTCATCTTCCCAGTTTTTATTTGCTACGATATTGGATTTTAGGATAAATTCACCTGTTTTTAAAGTTATGTGTTAGTGTCCAGAGCAAAAGTGTACTTTTTTTTGGAAGTCTTTTAAATTTCAGTTCCAGGAGTTCTGTCTTTAGTTGCTGTTTAGAATGAGCACATATATCCATTCAAAACTACACCAATTAAGTTAGTGGGACTGGGACACTGTTTAAGAATCTAAATTTATATTTTCTGCCTCCCATTTGTTTGACTTTTAACAATTGTTTTAGAAGCAGGATTAGCTGATGTGTGCGAGCAGCAATCCCAGAACGCAATCCAAGAAGAAGAAGGGGGGAGGGAAATAGCATTCTTTTGTTTGTGCTTGTAGAATTTCAGGCAACTGAATTGGTAGAGCGAGTGAAGGACATTCTGATAAGAAGTTATTTCAGATCTGATGCAGCACACCTGTGGACAACAGCGACCCCTACTGCAACTACATAATGCTGACTTTTTTGTGACCTTTTGAACTGGTTCAAGCTTGTTTGCAATTTATATAGAATGGTATAATGGTATAAACAGTATTGTGTGTTCTCTCCTTCTGCTCTCTCTCTCTGGAGAGTGGCAAGTGTCTGCTGCATTATGTTTTGAACGCTATCATGTATCCAGGAATATCAGGGTTTCACTGCTGTTGTACTTAATCCTTTTTATGCCTGGAAGCTAGTGTATCAGGCTCTATTTCTGCTCTTTTTCTAAGCCATGCTTTAGGCTTACCTCTTTAAGGCTACTTTTGAATAAGTGATTCCCACATTGTCTATTTGATTTGGCTAATTACATTAGAGAGGTTCGACCAGAGCCTCGGCTTCAGATCACATTCCAAGAAATTGCTGATCAGGTGGCTCTACTTCCTTCCTGTACCAAGATGATTGCTGCTAAACCTGCTCCTTGGGACACCATCTGTTTCCTTCATCCTGATGGACAATTAGTTTTACTTCTGCGTGTTCACAATACAATCCACATCTCCAAAGAATTTCTCACTTCAACCCCCTGCCTTGAACTGAACTCGGGACATTCTGCTGAACCTTTTGATACCCTTATGTTCTCCATTGCTATTAAACATAGGTTAGATGCTGGACTTCCTTGGTACCTTTCCAGACCCCTGCCATAACTGCTGAACTTGGTATGGCTATACGCCGTCTGCAATGCTTACTGTATGTTCAAATGAAAGCTGTTATTGATTCTATTAGTAAGTTGTCAGAGTCCCTAGAGCAGAATACCCAAATGACTCTACAAAATAGACAGGCACTAGATTTGCTCCTTGCATCTGAAGGAGGCCTGTGATCTTTTATTAATGCCACTATTTGTTGTACAGTCATAGCAAATCATTCAGTGTTTGTGCTTAATGCTATGGATAAAATACGCCACCTGTCTGATTTACATATTGATGACTTTAAGGGAGGACTGAATGTAGGTAATTGGTTAACATGCCATACACATGTGAATGTTTCCTATGCTGTGGTCCCCACTTCTGAATTCTCTGACTTGGTCTTATCTCCTCCACAATAAAAAAAAATGGGGGAATTGTAGGGATTATAAGGTTTAGGGATATGTTCCTGGTTCATAATCACTCAATGGCCTTTATTCTGTTCTGCTCTAATAAAAATATGTCAACCAAACTACTATATTGTGGACAAAGGAAACAACAGGCCAGCATGGAATCATATACCTTGACCTTGTTCTCTGTAAAACCAAACAGTTTGTTGTTCTGGTCTGTTGTTATATTGTGAACCGCGCTGATGCTGAATAGAGCGGTATATAAGAGCTTGTAATAAATAATAAATAATAAATAAAATATAAGAAAAAATAAATCTTTGCACTGCATATTACTGAGCTGGAAGGCCCAGAAATAGTCATGCAAGCATGTATACAGGAAACCATGCAAAAAGGTATAAGCTGAGCCGTTAGTCCTGAAGACAGTAGACGGTTTTTGACAGTTGGTGAGTATAAGCAAGACAGAGGCCTGGGGAATGTTGAAACAGGAATAGAGGGGACAGAAAGGTCAATGACAGGAAACAGAAGAAGGGAGGAGAGGGGGCCTCACAGAGGGATGGATTTGGAGACTGTATGCATATACGGAAGTAATACATGGAAGCAAAAAATGTATATATGTAACATGACTATTATACTCAGGGGGAGGAGGAATTCTGGTGTCTGATGACTGACAGAAATTCTCCTCTCCTGCCTGTATTGTTCATCAGTAATCTAATAAACAGAGATTCTGATTGCACCTGTACTGACTTTTGGATCTGGACTATACAGGAAATAGTGATAATTAGTAATCGGTCTCTTGTGAGTAACAGGGCTTCACAACCAGAGCCATGAAGTCATGTTTGAAATGCTTAGAGGGATACCTGGCAGTATCATTAGTGCCTACATGGCTGAGCAACATTGGGTAATAGTCTATAGGCTTGATGAGTCTCGGCAAACTCTGCATAACATCTCAGATTTTGGCACCTGACCAGACAGCACACCTCTCTGGACATCAAGTCTGGTCAGCAGATGGATGCCTCAGTACTCCTCAGAAGAGAGTCACCAACCATCACTATCCTTCACTTCTTTATGGTCATAGATTCTACAACTCTGGTTCTTCCCTTTCCTGGGATGCTTCATCTCCTCCACTTCTAGGGCTGCATAATGGTTCTTCAATTCAAGGGCTGGAGGAGTTGGATTGGTGATTCTGCATTCCCTGGTGACTTGTGTCCAGCTTTTCTCATTCTGTAGGCTCCCATCTTCACCTCTGTTGGAGAGCTTGGATGTTTTAAGAAGCATCTCATCAATATACTTCTCACTGTCTTAAAAGCTCCTCAGCCTCGCCACCTCTTCTCTCAGCTCCTCCACTTCTTTTCTGACAGTTTCACCATGCAGGCATCCTGCACATGGAACCTGTCCTTCAACTGGCATAGGGATCTCTGTCTGGACAGAAGCAGAGGCAGTAATAGGGGCAACAGCTCTGGCAATATGATTCTTCCCTGCCATGTGCCAGTTGGTGGAGCTTTGCTACCTGTTGAAATAAAAGAAAGAGAGAGACACCTACTAAAGTACTTGCCTGTTCCTCAGCTGTCCTTTCAGAAAAAAAGCAGTTAACCTCTTTTAAGTGTGTTTTAACAGTGTAGCTAATTGGAGAATTGCCCTATAAATGTGTAGCTAATTGAGGAGCTTCCCTATAAAGCAAGAATTCTCACATGGGGTGAGTGGGAGCTTGGGTGGGTAGGGAACTAACACCCAATAAAGTCAGTGGCTTCAAAGAACTTGCTGTGAATGGAACAAAAAACAATGAACTTTAACTGACAGAGCTTTTTGCCCATCACCACAAAAATTTCCCCCTTTGCAGCACAGAAAAAGAAACAAAAACAATTGACCTTTACAGATGATAAACAAAACCCCTTTAAGAGCTTTCAGGCAGAAAGACTAGTTAAAAGCCACACAGAATTACCTTGCTTGCAACCGAGTTCCTGCTTTGAATGTCAGTGCTTGCAAGGTCCTGCAGACCTTTATACAGCACTCAGCTAGCCAGCTCCTTTGCCAGCTAATTAAGGACCACCAGCACCTGATGAGATCAGCGGCTTCAAAGAGCTTGCTGTGAATGGAACAAAAAACAATGAACTCTAACTGACAGAGCTTTTTGCCCAACACCACAAAATATCCCCATTTTGCAGTATAGAAAACAATTGGCTTTTACAGGTTTATTTATTTATTTGGGCAGTTTTCTATACCGCCCGTTCTAGAGATCAGGGGCGGTTTACATAGAACACAACAAGTTACATACATTACAGATGATAACCAAAACCCCTTTAAGAGCTTTCAGGCAGAGACTGTAGTTAAAAGCCACACAGCATTACTTTGCTTGCAACCGAATCCCTGTTAGGAATGTCAGTGCTTGCAAGGGCCCTGCAAACCATTAAACAGCACTCAGCTAGCCAGCTCCTTTGCAAGCTAATTAAGATGTGCAAGCTATTTAAGGTGTGCAATTACCACATGATTAGCAGTAATACCATTGTGCAGTAAGTGCACCCCTCATGAGCTGTCGGGGACAAGCCCAACATGCTCCCGGCAGTTAGCACATGATCACGAACACTAACATGGGGTGCAGTCAATGCGTGGGCACCTACTGACACTTATGGAGGTTTTGCTATGTGCACTCACACTAATTGCCACAGTACCACTGAGCACACAGCAACTGCCCTCGTGCTAGCAGCACTGTGGTCTCCACACACACAGTCTATCACTAACTCACCAATTCTCAGTGCCAGCGTTCCAGGCTGCCAGTTACTTCTCACTAAAACATGTATTAACCAGTTTGCAGGCTTTAGTAAAAGGGCCCATAAAACCTTGAGTTCACTAGTTAAACAGCATTCAGCTGCCAAAAGTGTTCTTGGAGCAGATGTGACCATGAGTAAAGACACAGAGCAAGCTGGAGACATAATACAAAGGTGAATATTTTTGGTTTGTGTTCAGAAAATTTTGATTTTTTTCCTCCTGATTTTCATTTTTTTTTTTGTTTGTTTGTTTCACATATTCATGTTAATAATAAAAAAATTTTAACGTGTAGTAGAACTTTTTAATGTACGGAAATCAATTGTGCATGCATTAACTTGTAGGTTAATGCACACTAAATTGATTTTGAATGCACTAAGAGGTCACTTGTCAGCTGCAGCACTGAGTGGATAAATTTAAACACTAGCAGTGATGTTAAAATTCATATGTAAAATCAATGACGTTGAGAGGTCCAGCCCCAGAGTTGGTTCAAGGTGATGGTGCCCTAGGCAAACCTTAAGCCTTACACACATACACACACACACACAGCCTGGCCGTCAGAATCAATTATTTATCTTTGAATGTCCTGCTGTTTGCTGCCCCTCCCTCCACCCCCCCCCCCCCCGAAGCTATCCCCCTAGGCAACTGCCTAGTTTGCCTCATCGTTGACCCGGCTCTGGGTACTGAATATACATATTGTGTGGTTACCACTACTGCTATCTACTGTTCAGCTGGCCTAAACTAAACCCATAGCTTATCTGGATAGCGATTGAAAATTGCCACTGTCCAGATAATGTAGCCACTCTGCTCTCCCTCCACCCCTTCACTATAGTATAGGCCAATTAGAGGACTGCTATTCTTATTGTGAATGAAAATACATGGACAGAGGACTTATACGTTCACCGGCCGTTGGAGGACACATAAATCCATTTGAATATTGCCCCATACATTTTTTAAGGCACCTTTTTTTTTAAGTGCTGTAAAGTCTCTTGGGTTTTCTTGACCAGGTATGACTTGAAGTAGATTGCCAGGCCTTTTCTTCCAAGGCAACGGAAGGTAAAATGACTTGCCCTTCGCAATGTGGTTCACCCACGGTGGTCTTCAACCGGCCCTCTCTCCTCTTCTTTTGGATGCCCCAGTCCCCCTTGAAACCTCACTCTGGTACCTGGGGGTTATCCTGGATCCTGACCTCTCCTTCCGCACTCACATCTCCTCCCTTGGGCGCCGCTCCCACTTTTTTCTTCGTCAGATTCGAGCCATCAGTCCTGTCAGGGTGAATCAAACCCTGATGACGAGGGTAGTAGGCCGTTGCTCTAACCACTAGGCTACTCCTCTGCTCCAAGGTGCTTTATCAAACCCAATGTGTGCTAGTGGACACACATCCTACAAAATACAGGCTGTATCAGAGAGAGAGAGAGATCTGAAAATTTCAACCAAGAACGCTATCCGCACTGCCAGCATGTGAATGCTTTTGGAGTAGGAAGCTGAGACATTTCCCTCGGCCATTAAAGAATTTCTTTGCCGCAGCCCGAACCGGACATGTCGTTAGTTTAGACAGCGTTCGATTTCTCCGCTGAAGACTGCTTTTGCTCTGAAACACAATTGTGTTGCATTCAAGCACACCTACTGAGATAATCTTCAATCATTCTGAGCTCATTTGTCTGGGAGTGCATACACTAAAAGCAGCTATTTAGCACATCCAGTAAAAATCAGTTTCCTTCACCTTATCAACTGAGTCTTACTGTTTCTTTTTCTTACTCCTTAAGCACATTTAAGTTACACATTTTATTTTGTAATTGCTTTATTTCCATGTACTGTAAATAATTGTGTGTGTGTTCTTTTGGTTGCTAGTTAATACAGTAAAAAGTATAAGTGTTCTGCTAAAACATTGTCCGGAAGTATTGGTTCCTTATTGAAAAAAGGATGCATAAATTAGTTTTCATCCATTACATACCTAAAATGTGTATCAGGGGTGTAGCCATGGCAGGGCTCTGGAGGGGCACAGGCCCCTCCACCTTTGGCTCAGACCCTTCCAGTTCCCACAGAGAGAATTGTATAGATGGCGGGGATCCCCAAGTCTAGCCATTCGAAGATACCACTGCATTGTGCAGCTCTGTACTTGCCTCAAAGAGCACCAGCATACCCCTCCTAGCACTCCACCCACCCGCCAACCCAAAGAACATATCCTCCCCCTCTCCCTACCAGGCCAGAAGTAGTAGTAGTCTGCTCTATCCAACTCTCCCAAGCACCAGCGGCAGCAATGCAATCACTGTGGCACCTGATGCACAACCCATGTGATTCTGTGCAGTCTGTAACCATACCATGTTAAAACCTTTGATGCAGCAAGTCCCATTGATTATCTCAGGGGAGGTTTGCCCACCCAACTAGGTGACTTTTTTGACCAGGTCATGGGAAAAATTTGCAGGTCACAATTTGCAGGATTTTGGGCTATTGCTGCACCTGTTTGGGGTGAAAAAAGCAATGGAAATGGAGCAAAAAAAGGTGAAGTCCCAGTATCCTTTGTGTGTGTCCTCCCCCATGTCAGCTCAGAGAAAGTCACAGGATGATGTCAGCCGTTGGCTGCATCTCACTGATCAGGTCCCAGAGCAGCACATCCAGAGCTGACCAATGAGATGCAGCAGGATGATTCTCTGTGGTTTCTAATGCCCACACCTCCTCTCCTTTACCACTTAGTTGCAGGGTTCCCAAGGGCTCTGTTCTGGCCCTCCTTCTGTTTAACATTTTCCCGTTCCCCTCACCCTCCTGGTGCAATAATCTGGGATATTGACTTACTATTATGCTGACGATATTATTCTCCTACACCACACTTCCCCTGAGAATCTGGATCTCTCCCCCCTCAATGCCTGTCTCTCACTTGTCACCACCTGGCATTCTTCTAATTTACTCCACCTCAACCCAGTCAAAATATCTGCAAAGTGGTTCACCCACGGTGGTCCCCAACCGGCCCTCTCTCCTCTTCTTTTGGATGCCCCAATCCCCCTTGAAACCTCACTCTGGTACCTGGGGGTTATCCTGGATCCTGACCTCTACTTCCACTCTCACATCTCCTCCCTTGTGCGCTGCTCCCACTTTTTTCTTCGTCAGATTCGAACCATCAGTCCTGTGCTCTCCCCAGCATCCCTCACAGCTCTTCTTCTCTCTCTAGTAATTTCACTTCTGGATTATTGTAATGTTGCTTTTGCCAGTATCCTCCACCATCAACTTCACTGTCTACAGCTAATTCAGAACATTGCCGCTGTCATGAGGCACAAGGATCAGAGTCTATGGAGACAGAGAATGTACTTCAGAATGAATCCACTTTTGACAGGTCAAAGGAAAACATGGAGGAAGGTTGGCATAGAAACCCCAAACAAACTATGTCACACAGTACTAGGGAACGCCCAAGCCAGGAGCTAACCCATGACTCATTAGGAGAGGGGAGGCAGCTGATGAGGGGCGGAGCCCAAGCAAACGGGAAAGGCAACACATTTAAAAATCCCCTGGCAGGGAGTAGTGAGGAGAGAGGGAGGAGAAGAATTAACCAAGGACCCAGCCAAAGGAGAACTGTCTTGGGAACAGAGTGGAAGGACGAGAGAAGGGAAGGGAGTCCCAATCTCACCCAGGAAAGCTCCTCTGAAGAAGGGAGCCGTGGGAGGCACGCTGACCCAAAGAGACAGACAGTTCCACGCTGTAGGAAGCAGTGCACTGCTGGTCAGTGCACTGAGGAACTCTATTCCCCAGAAAGCAAGGAACATTGCTTTAAAACCCGGGTAAGGCAGTCTCAGCCTTATAATGCTAAGTACTCTGAAGGAAAAGTTTATTCCCCTGAAGCTGAGCTTCTGCCTGTAAGAAAACCCAGGCAAAGCAGAAAGGAAAAGTTTTACCTTGAGCCGTGTTGCAGCCAAGGGAGGTTCCTGGAAAGGAGTTTGCTGGAAGGTATGAAAATACCACCTAATAGCAGAGCAGAGGAATCTAACCCAGTTTCTTGTACATACCAGGAGCTGTGTGAAAGAGCCAACAGTAATTATGGTAAACACCCAGGCTCCTCTAGGCTGTTGGGGGAAGGGAACCCTTTACCCTTTGCAGAGGAAGTGATTAAGCAGGGAAGAGTTCACCCCATGGGAAGCTGAGGAGGATGTTGATGGTATGCAGTGTGATTTTTACCAAGCTCCAGACACGGAGATGTCGATGGACTGTACGTACACGCTGTCAGACAGCATACAATCTCTATGCTAGTATTGCTACATTATTATAAGAAGGAAAACAGTCCAAAGAGTGTTTGGAAGTTAAACTGTTTTCTGTGCCTTTTTGTGTTACCTTAAGAAGCTGAAGACAAGCACTGCCTAAGTTTGGTTATCCTTTTGTTTCATTGTACCAGAAGTATGGACTTTATGTTGCTGTATTTTCAAGGTTAAAATCCAACCCTGGGAAGGGAATAAATCCTATTTTTACCTTACTATCTCGTGCACAACTATTTACTTCATAAGCTACTGAACTACAATACCCAGAGGGCTTTACCAAGCCTCAAAATAGTGGTTCACAGCCTCAAGAAGAACACTTCCCCGCTCACCTTACTCACACTAAGGCCTCTGGGAGGGTGAGTGGGTGACACCGCTCATCTCCTTACTCATACTCCTCGCTCACATCACTCCCTCCCTGGTCCACCTGCACTGGCTCCCCTTCCCCTACCGCATTACCTTCAAACTCCTAATCCTAACACACAGGGCCCTGCATCAGCACAACCCTCAGTATCTCACAGACTCAATACACTTTCATACAGTACCTTGTAGCCTTTGGTCCCTGCACACCAACCGCCTTGACCTCCCCTCCCCTTCTCTGACCCCCTGGAGCAAACTCAACATTCTGCCTTCTTTTTTCTAGCCCCATCACTGTGGAATTCCCTTCCTCCCCTAATCCGTCAAGAAGAATCATTTCCCAAATTCAAGTCTCTCCTGAAAACCCACCTCTTCTGTACTGCCTATGACCTCCCTTTCCCTTCTGGCCAGTCAGGGTTGGGAGGGCAGGGCAGGTATGGTCACACCGATGGCCTGGCAGACCAACCAACCTTGGAGGGGCATGGCAGGGCAAAGGGAAATCACTATTTTGGATTATTTTTGTGGGAACAATGGGCTGGAAATTTTCAGATCATCTGGCAACATTGTCAACGTGCTGTCGGCAAGTTTTGACATTGCACAGATACAGATTGCGCAGAGCTGTGTGAGTCATGCACTGGGCACTGCTTGATGCAATGCTACTGCTGCCACTTGGGAGAGGGGATGGAGTAGATCACTTCTGCTGGCCTGTTGGGAAGAAGGGGATCTTTATCTTTATTTTTGCGCTTGATATACCACCCAGGCACAAGCGTCAGGGCGGTGTACAATTAAAACAGGCTGAAGCTGAAAACAAAGAAAGAACGCCAGTATTCAAATAGGAAAGCGATAGACAGGGAGACAAAGAAAGAGAAAGAAAAAGATACAGAGCTCCAGACATAAGAGGAGAGAGAGGGGGAAGGGATAGGTTAGAAGCACAGGGAGGGGGAGGCAGACTAGGGGTCTGTGATGGTACAGTGAAAGCATGGCAGGGACTGGGGAGAAAGTAGAAGAAAGGCAGGGGACAGGAGAGATGGAAAGGGAGAGGCACAGGGAAGCAGATGCTGGGGGACGTAACGGGAGATGTGAAATAATGGATGCTAGGAAAAGAGGGAGGGGTAGGGAGGCAGGTGAGTGAATACTTGGGATCTGGGGAAGAGGTAAGGATGCAGGAGAACAGGTAAATGAGAAGTACAAAGAAGGAGTGTGGGTGCTGGGTCCAAAAGCATTTTTACAGAAAATGAACCAAAGTATTTTTGCTGTCGTCATAATTGTGCACCTACTATGCATGCTACAGCTTTTTTGTTCATGCAAATCAATTGTGCACATATTAATTCAGAGGTATACAAACAATTTGCACACATACTTAATATTTAGACAATCAAACGAAGGCCCAAATTCACATGCCTAGTGCAAGGGCTGTAGGAATAGGGACAGCAGTGACTGAGAGCACAGTGTGGAGTTGAAGATTGGGTGGGAGAGGAGCACAGACTTGGGACTCGGCTGGATATTGGATAGATTGAAGGAATGGAGACTTGGAGCTTGGATGGGGGGGAGAGAGGAAAAAGAGTTTGAGCAGGGCTTGGAGGTTAGGAGTATGGTGGAGAGGGTGTGGAGGGTTAGGGTAGGAGTAGATTAGATGGGTGTGACTCAAGGAGTAGAAAGGGGAGGAGGGCTTGCCAGTTAATGATAATGGGTGAGGGGGGAATCTGTGAAGAGAGTGAGGGAGGGTAGAAATGAGGCTCATGAGAGAGGTAATAAGAATCTGAGTAGGAGGTAAGAGACAGAAGAAGGGGCCTGGATGCAGAGGAGGAGGAGGGCTGGAGAGGGGGTTGAATACAAATGAGGGTCTAAAGCGGGAGTGTCAAATTCAATTCTTTTGGAGGGTCACTCATGCTGCAGAGTTATGTTGAGAGGGCCGCACTGCAAATTTTCCAATCAGTTTTGTAAGAAAATATATACTTGTTAAAGACTATAAATAAAATAGAATCAGACAATTTTCAATCTATTTAATTGCACATCTAATAGACAATTTTTAATTCATTTAATTATGAATTAAAAAGAGGAAATCAATAATACTAATGGTATCAATTAAAAATGACATTTGCTAAAAATCATACAAAACTCAATTTTGCTTGCCCAGTATTTGACAAACCAGTTTTTCAATGTCAAGAACATTCTTCTGTGATGATGCAATCTTTAGCACCGATGACAAGTGCTGAGCTGTCAAGCAACAAGAAATAGAGAGAACCTGATATTCCGCAGTGGTAGCTAGTACTGCTAAAGCAACTAGCCGCCACCGCTGAATTTTAAATCTGGTTATTCAATGCCCCGGCATTGAATATCTGGGTTGCCCATATTGCTAGGAAGCTAACCAGCGATATTCAGCCGCTGCCCAGTTAGCTTCAGCAGCGAAAGCTGGGCCAGTCTTTACTGCACGTGACTTTTGCCATTGAGAGATAACCAGGCAGCAGCTGAGCATCACCACTGCCTCGTTATTACTGGGTGCCCCCCCAGAACTTCCTATGCTACCGGGTTAATCACTTTGAATATCAGGCCCTGAATTTTTACAAGTCGATGAGCAGCATTCCATGGCCCTTTCAGGAGTCGCCCGACCATGCTCCCTGAACCACTCCTGTGACCGCAGTCATTGACCCCGGCAGCGGCAGCATATCCCCTGCCTGACTCAACTCGGGTGCACGTCCTCCCATCGGAGATGCCGCTAACCCTACTTCAGATCCTGCGTTCCTGAGTGAACTCAAGTTTAGAAAGTCTGCAGGCAAAACAGCAGGGCACTGCAGATCCAGAGTGAGATCACATCCTGAAGAACACGCCGGACTATCCAGTTCTGGCATCGACACAGCCAGGTTTCTTCCAGTTTCTCCCCGGTGCTCTTCATGGAACTGCACAAAAGAATCCATCAGACCAGTCACAAAGGTAATAGAAGAAGGGGTCTGCAATGGCTGGGGAGGATTGCTCCGTAGTTTTCCCTTCCTCCTAGGCATCACGGAAAGCGGTCCACCCAGCCGGCAGGTCAGGCAGCCATCTTGGATCCCTCAGCACCAGTCCCTTTAGCTGTGTTGTCTGTCTTGATTAGACTATAAGCTCTTATGAGAAGGGACAGTATCTTACATGTCTCTGTACAGCACTGTGTATGCCTTATAGTGCCATACAAATGATTAGTAGTAGTAGTAGTAGTAGGGTCACTGCAGCTGGTGCACCTGTCACAGACTCCTGGCAGTGGAAGTTGAACGTCAGCCATGACCAGATGTTCCCCCTGGCTGGCCACCTGTTCCTCCACCTCTGTGCATGCAACACCCTCCACCTGGCTGCCACAGTCTTGTGAGAAGGGTCTTTTCTCCAGGAATTTGGCTCCCAGTCTTACTGCCCCTGCCCTCTAGTGGATTGCTGCCCATGGTCTCTCCTATAGGTAGGACATTAAATCCATGCATTCACTATATGCAAACCACACATTTACCTATTGTGAAATTATCCTTGTTTGCTCATGCCACCGTAGATATCCCTTCATGTGCAGATGTGCACAGTGTGGGACTGAGGATGGCATGCTCAATGCTGGCTTTTGCTCCTATGACCCCAGCACTGCCCATGCCTACTCATACTATACAAGTGAAAAGCCCAAGGTAATATTAAGACCCACCATGGGAAGGAGAAGAAAGCAATGCATGTCCACAGTAAGCAAAATGTTCCCTAGTACATATTTGGAGTGGGTGCTGCCAGCACAGAGGGTGGGAAAAAGACCTATGTACATATCTAATTACCACTCACACACCTAGGCATACTCGGTGAAAACTGATAAGCTTAGATATGCTCATACCCTTCCCTACTGTACCCTTGTTCTCATCTATTGTACTGTCTGTCTTGATTAGATTGTAAGCTCTGATGACAGTACCATTCAATCTGGTATAAGGGGACTGGGTGCGGACTTCCGGTGTGGCAATGAGCTGATCGGACAGGTGGTGTTCAGCTCCGGAAAATCTACCCCGAAAAAACGGCAATTATTATTCGTAATAGTGGATGAATGATACGAACCCCACTGGGTGCCAGCAAGGGGGACAAGCAGGGAGAGGCAGGGAACATCCTGAGAGCTGGGGGCAGTCCGATGGCCGCAAAACAGCTGAGAAGGGAGAAGACCCGGGTGCCGGAAACAAAGATGGCGGACGGAGCGCCTAAAAGTCCGAACTCAGACAGTAATCAATCGATGGTGGCAGATGTACCAGTAAGTGCCGCGGTAGTGCGGGCACTTGATGACCGTTTTCGTGAACTGGTGGAACAACTACATACTGTTAGCCAAAATATCACTGAATTTACAGGATGAATGGAACAGGCGGAGACGAGAATATCTGACTTGGAGGATACCCAGCACTCCCTGGCAGCAAAAGTGAAGGCCTTGGAGGCCACGGTGAAACAGCAGGGTGACAAGCTGGATGACCTTGAGAATCGGGGGGTGCCACAAAAACCTCCGATTCGTCGGGGTCGATGAGAGTGTGGTGGATAGCGCTCTCCACGGCTTTCTAATTACTTGGATTGAGAAAAATCTGGGTGGCAAGGTGGACGGCCCCATCAAGTTGGAGCGTGTGCACAGGCTGGGCCCTAAGAGTGATCAGGAACAGCGGCCACGTGCAGTCATAGCACGCTTCTTGGACTTTAACCAGAAAGAGGAGGTGCTGCGAGCGGCTCGTAATCGTAAGAGGCCAGCGGCAGCCCCTGAACAAATCCTAGTATTCCAGGATTATTCTTTGTTAGTCAGTCAGCAGCGACGAGCATTTTCCGCCACTTGTGCTCAGCTGGTAAATAAAGAGGTGCGCTTCTCCCTGTTGTACCTGGCCAAGTTACGAGTGGAACACCAAGGGCGGACACGGTATTTGCTGTCACCTGCGGAGGCCCAAGTTTTCCTGGAGAGACTGACTGATACTCCTGACTCGGCTTCGTGAGTGCGGAGGGGAAGCCCAGGAGAGCTGAAAAACTGTGGAGCCCTGCATTCCAGAGAGAGCGGAAGAACTCGGGTGGCTTGAGCCTGGAGAGAACGATGGCATAGATCGTTGCTCACTTGGGACTGGCATATCTTACTGAAGATTGTTCTTATTGCTGTTCAGTCTAGATATGTAATGCCTTTGGCTAAGTGTTCGTGTGTGTGAAAGTTTGTGTATCTGTGTGTTTCCTGTTCTATTCTGCATGCTTATCAATGACATACGTTAAATCTGCTTAAAATTGTTTTAATTTTTGTAACTCCACTACTTGATGCCCCAACCAAGGGTCTTTGTCTCGGGATACGGTGGGGCGCACTCTTGTCTAGTCCTCTTAGCTAGCGGCAGGGGCTTAGGGGCTGCGGGCTACAGCGTGCTCTTTGTTAAAGGATAGCATGTAGGGGCAGGAGCAGCCCAACCTCTACAGTTTGCTTTAGCTCCCTCTATCTTCGGCCCCGGAGATTCCCTTGTGGGCTGTTGTAAAATTGAAGCTGGATTGATATCCCCCTTCGAATATGAGAGCCCTTGTATAATAAAGAGGGCTGTGCAGGGGGGGGACTGGTGGGGACCGTGAATCCCGCTGCGCGGATTCTCCTGACATGAGTGCTGAGCGGCGGTGGGCCCAGTCCTCGTGGCTGGATCCGGGTCGTTGGGGCTCGCGGATGGAGTCCCGGCGGAGGCTGTTTCTTCTTATCCTCCAGTCCCTCCAGTAAATACTTGGAGTCGGGGACCCAATGTCAATTTGGGGCCTTTCATTTGCGCGCCGCCTGAGGCAGCCCTTGTTAGCGATATTATTTCAGAATGTAACTGTTTTCTCCTCTGTATGGGCTTCCTTGTTTAAATATTGTCTGTTTATCGGGGGTGATAGGGTTGTTCTCAAGGATCTGTTCCCTGTGTCTGGCCGCAGACAATACTGCCTGTGGGCTGGTTGTCTGGGGGTCAGACTGTGGAGGGCTTTCTGGGTGATAATTGCTGCCAGGGTTATAGGGCATGTGTCGTTGAGAACCGAGTAGAGCTAGGTGTTAAAGTTGGAATTGGGTTCTCTAGTCCTCCTTTGTTAATTCAACATATCTTTAAGGTTTGTTTCTCTTTGCTCGGGATGTGGTGTATAGGAGGGGATGGAATCCAGGAGTGTGTTTAAATGAGAATGGTATAGATGTTATGGGAGGGGAGAGGGAAGCTGGAGGGGCTACAGCTTAGGTATGGGATAGGGTGATATTGGAGGTGGGAGCAAGGGGGGGGGGGGGTATAGGATGTTTAGTAGGACTTAGACTAGAGGGATTCCTTAGATAAGGGGTAGATCCGAATGCCATAGGAAGGGTGTCTAGCCTCATGGTTAGGCTGGGTGATGCTGGAAGGGGAAGGAGAGAGGGGGAGGTTCAGGGGGAGGTGGGGGATAGGGGGAGAACCGGGGGAACAGTAGAGGGGGTAGAGAAGCGGGGGGGTGGGAGTTGGGTGGAGCCAGAGACTCGCTACATTAAGAGGGAGAGAGTGGACTGTGGGAGCACACTAGCACTTAGGGGGGGGGCCTCAGGCTGGGGAGGCCGTCCCCCACTTGAAACTAGAGTTTGTTGTGTGGACGAGCCTTGACACTGCCCCGCGACTCTGAAGATCATTACATGGAATGTCTGTGGACTGGGGAACCCAATTAAGAGATTTAAAGTATTGCAGGCGTTAGCCAGACAGAAGTGCGACATTGCACTCCTGCAAGAGACCCACCAGACGGCCGATGAGCATAGTAAATTACGCAGAGATTGGGTGGGACAGGTGTGGGGCTCACCTGCCATGGGTAAAAAAGGGGGAGTAGCCATCTTGATCCACAAACGAGTTCGATTTGAGGTGGAAACTGTTATAGGAGATGCTGAGGGGAGATTTATATTGTTATATGGATGTTTAGAGGGGAAGCCCGTGATTGTGGGGAATCTTTATGGTCCTAATGGACTGGACCCCAGCTTTTATAGTGGCCTGGCCTCCAAAGTGGAACAGTTGCCAGAATGCCCCCTGCTTCTTGGCGGGGATTTTAATGGGGTTTTAGATGTGGGCTTAGATACTTCTAGAGGGGGGGGGAGGCGAGGGATAGGGTTTCGACAGTTCGGATGTTGCAGCGTTTTTGTAAGAGATTGGGACTGATAGATCTGTGGCGGTTGGTACACCCTTTCGAGAAGGATTTCACTCATCAGTCCCGAGCACACGGAACTAGCGCTCGTATTGACTACCTCTTGCTGTCTGGGGGCGTGTTTGCGCATACGGGAGATGTACAGATTGGTCCCCTGGAAATCTCGGACCATGCGATGGTCTGGGTGGAGTTGAAGTGGAGAAGGGACTCTGCACGGACGCGAATTTGATGGTTCCCGCTGGAGCTGTATCACGATGTTCGGTTCCAGCAGTTTATACAGCAGCGCTGACAGGAGTTTGAAAATGATCATCAGTGCCACAGGGAAGATCCTGAATTAGTCTGGGAGACGGCTAAAGTGGTGCTACGTGGCGATATCATTGGATTCGCGGCCCAGAAACGCCGGATGATAGCGGAGCGAATAATATGCCTTGAACGTCAGGTCACTGGATTACGGCGTGTGTGTGCACGCACTCCGACGACTGCGAACAAGAAAAAGCTATGGGAAGCCCAGGTAAACCTGAATGAACTTTTGCATCAGAGAGCCAAGAAGTCTGTTCTCTACTATCAGTATCAACTGCACTGCTACGGGGATAAAACGGGGAAGCTGCTAGCCAGGTGTTTGAAGGGCCAGAGGGGTTCATCTTTAGTGGCGGCAGTCCGGGACGATAAGGGACAGTTACAAAAAGAGAGTATGGAGATTACCTGTGTATTTCGCAAATTTTTTCAATCCTTGTACACGGCGCAGTCTACGTCCGGTAAGGAGGTGCACGAATATTTAAGGGAGTTGGACTTACCCCAGCTTAGTGAGGAACAGAGGACCCTGTTGGAACAACTCATAACTCCGCAGGAGGTACGTACAGTAATCTCTACAGCCAGTTGTTATAAAACACCGGGACCGGATGGTCTAGGCACAGAATTTTATAAAGTCCTCAGTGAGTATGTAAGCCCAGTATTGGTGGAGGTCTTTGGCAGGCGAGCGGAGCAAGGGGCCTTTCGATGGGGGCGTAATCATGCGCATATCATACTGATTCCTAAACCGGGTAAAGATCCAGTACTGGCAATATCATATCGGCCCATCTCACTGCTTAATTTTGATTTAAAACTTTTCGCGAAGATTCTGGCAGTGCGATTGGCAGGAATGTTGGGTCATTTGGTGCATGACTCCCAGGTGGGATTTGTCAAAGGGCGATACGCAGTTCGGAACATGCGTAAAATACTGGCTTCATTGGAGTGGGTGCATGGCCGAAGGTTGCCATCTTTACTTGTCAGCTTTGACGCTGAAAAGGCTTTTGATAGAGTCGACTGGCAATACCTACGCTGCCTGCTGCCACGATATGGGTTGGGAACTTATTTTTGTAGGATGGTGGAAAGCCTATACGCACAGCCGACTGCCGGGGTACTTTGTAACGGGGTACTGTCAGAGGCTTTTTCTTTAGAACGTGGTACGAGACAGGGCTGTCCTCTTTCTCTCTTATTGTTTGTCCTCTCTTTGGATCCTTTGATACGGACCATAGAGGCCTCCCGAGAGATACAGGGCGTTAGGATAGGGTCGTGAGAGTTTAAGCTGTCGGCCTTCGCAGATGATCTCTTGGTACATCTGCTCTCCCCTGGTCGCTCGTTGCTGCGGCTGTTGGCAGAATTCACGAGATTTGGTTGCTTTGCGGGGCTGCGCATAAACAAAGACAAATCGGAGGCCTTGGATATTTCGGGTCAATTGCAAGGGACTTGGGAAGGTTTGTTCCCTCTCAAGTGGGCAGAAAATGACTTTATATATTTAGGCATCGTGTTGACTAGACAGCCCCAGGTGCTGTACGTGCATAACTTGGAACGTACCCTACGGTGCCTGCAGACCCAGTTGAAGGCATGGGGACCTCTCCCGCTTTCCTTGTCGGGGAGAGTGGCGGCAGTTAAAATGGTGATACTGCTGCGGATTTTGTATTGGCTGCAGACTTTGCCGGTTTGGTTGCTACGTTGGGATTTGCGACGGTTGGAAGCATCTCTTAGAGCATTCTTGTGGAAGGGGAAAAGGGCACGTATTCCGTGGTCTCGGTTGTTGGGGAAATGGCGCGAGGGGGGGGATGGGACTTCCAGACTTAAGGGTCTACGCCCTGGCTTGTCAGGCTAGGCACATTGGGGATTGGTTGGGGGGGACAGACATATACATGCCTAGAGTCCTGGAGGAGTGCCTGGTGGCCCCTCTAACATTGTTGGGGGTCTTACATGGGGTGAATCGCGATCTACCGAGCAATGTTGTACACAGTGAGTTGATTGGCTTGGCTAAGAGAACCTCGAAACAACTCAGTACGTTTTGGGATGCATCGTGGAGTGTATCCAGCTGGTTACCGTTACAAGGGAACGTAAATTTTATTCCTGGATCAGAGACGGCGATGTTCAGGGATTGGAGCGATTGCGGCATAAGGAATATAGGGCATTTAGTGGACCCCTCAGGAAAATGTAAATCATTTCTGACCTTGAGTCGGGAGTATGATTTTTCTTCTAGGCACTACTTCGCTTACATGCAGGTCGCTCATTATGTGTCCTCCCAGCCAAGGGAAGCGCTGCTAATAGAACAGTCGGCGCAGATATTGGAATTTTTTGGTTTAGAGAGGGATAGCCCGCCGTCGATCTCAAAATTAAAGCGTCAATTAGATTGCCTTGGGGCTATCCCTGACTATTGGGTGGTAGAGGAAGCTTGGGAGGCAGAATTGGGTGGGGAGGTGTCTCCTGGGATGGTTCGTAAGGCCTTAAGACGGATAGTGGGAATTGCACGGGGGGCACGTTGGAGAGAGGTCCAATTCAAATGTATAACTAGGGCCCACTTTTCACCGAGGCGGGCATTGCGTAGTCATATAACGACTGATGGCCGATGTTCTCGATGTTCGGAGCCCTTGGCGACTTTGCTGCATATGTGGTGGGGATGTAAGTTTCTCCGGTTCTATTGGGCTAAGATTTGTACTTTTATAAGTGGATTGTTGCAGCAGAGACTGAGATGGATGGGCCCCTTTGTGGTGCTAGATCGGATCGACCCCCCCATGCCCCACAAGAAGAGGGGAATGTCTACTGATGCGTAAGGCCTGTCTGGTGGGGAAGGGGCCGATTCTCCGTCTCTGGAGAGAGCACATTCCACCTACCTTTGGGGAATGGCGTAATTGTTTTCACCAAATGATGTTAATGGAGCGATGGATAGCGCGGGGCAGTGTCAAGCGTTGGACAGCTTTTATGCGTGTTTGGGAACCCTATATTCAAAATCTAGGGGCTCGTTGTCGTAATGAAATTTTACATGTCGGCAGTTGATGGGGATACGTCGGTGGGTTGGGGGATGGAGTTGAGCGGAATGTAGCTGTAGGGCCATGGCCGCAATGGGGAGTTAGGTGGAGTGTGGCTGTGGGTGGGGGGGAGGGGAGGGGGGATGGGGGGAGGGTGGCGGGTGGGGGGATGGGATAAAAGGTTATAACCCACCTGTTTCTTTTTGTTGTGAAAATTCTCCGGGAGGGGATCAGAGTACACCCCTTTGGAGATGTTTGTACATTGCTTGTTGATATTTGTTGGTGGTCTATAAATAAAGAATTTAAAAAAAGGGGACTGGGTGCCTTAGATTAACTATTAACCTTATATCCCTCCCCTGAGAATCTGAAATTTACACTCAACACTCATGATCAGCAGAAAAAATCCTCCAATAAGGATACTGTACAAATGCATCATTGCACGCCATACGTTTCCATAGTTATATTTGCCCACTTTCCCTGCAGTTTGCATGAAGTGCTGCTGGCCTTTCAAGTGTGTGTGGTTGTCTGAATCTATTTCATTGCTTCAAGTACAGCTGCTCTTGGCTGACCCAGAGAAGCTGATCCTCTAGGTGACTACTCAATCATGGCCAGTAGATGAGCCAGCCCTGATTTCCATATTTCCTTGCCTACACACTGGGTGTCAGCCTGCATCTAGGTGACTTCCTATGAAATTTAGGTATAAGTGTGAAAATATTCTTCTTACCTGGCAAAGGCCATGTGGATCCTCTCCCAGACCTCCTGTGCTGCAGGACAAGCTTGACAAGAAGCAGGATCTCTGCCCTTGAAGAGTTTGGCTGGCACCTTGCCTAGATAACTGCAATGGGATTCTGGCAGGCCTACCATTGTCTATGATTAAGTCACTACAGTTGGCTCAGAATTGGCGCTAAAATTTTAATGATAGGATATTGAGATAGAGTCTAAATGCTTCTTAAGAAGCATAAAGCAGCCATGATATAATAAAGTAAATGTATCACTAAAATGCCATAATGCTTAAGTGCTGAGGGGTTACAGCATTTCAGAGAAAGGGCATGTTGCTTGGAAATGCAAAGAACAGAAGGTGCAGTGAGTGACAGATCTGCATGTGCTCCTTCCCTGCTCTAATGTACTCCTCTCAGTCAGAATACAACTGTGGGCTAAATGTAAAGGCAGGTTTTACGTAGGATGTCTAGGTCAGAAAAGTAAGGACATTCAAAATTTCATGACTATTTTACAAAAGGTTCACTGAACGTTGAGCGTTTTATTAAATATGTATATGGACGTAAAGGAAATAAATGGACTATGAATAAATTTGGGATTGATGAATAATATTAGGAGCCACTTTGGTGTAGATACACTAAACTCCATAAGTTCCTTTCTGATGGTCCCTAATATATATTCTAAAAATTTTAACAAGGTACTATTGTTCTGCTTCCTCACAGTAGTGTTTATGCTTGCAAACATGGCATAATGTGATGAGTTCTGTATTTCCTCAAGAGAATCCTGGGGCTTGAATACTAAGCCATCTTTAGTATTTGTTTTTTGTTTTCTCTTTTATTCCCTTTTATCCTTTTATTACTTACTGAGTTTTTATTATAATAACATAGGGCCCGATATTCTAAAGGCATTTACACAGTTTACTGACCTGTAAACCATGTAAATGCTGCTGAACGGAATATTCAATGGCACTAACACGGTTAGTGGCGCTGAATATTCCCAACTAACACCGCTATACACCCTGACGCTAACCGCTTAGCATGTGGTGGGCAGTCCAGGGTACGTCATGGGTGGCGACAGTCGTTAACTGGGTAGCAGCGATATTGCCCCACTACCCAGTTAGTGACCTGCAGGTAAAGCTAGGAGTAGCAAAAGCTGGCCTACTTTTACCCACAGGAGCTATCCGGGTAACGGTGCAATATCACCGCTACCTGGTTAGCTTTTGAGACATTGGAGGCTGTGTGGCGATCGCGGATATTCAGTGCCGGGGACACATATGACCTCAACATTAAATATTCGAGGTTAGAGGTCTGTGGCGAGGGCTATGCGCCGTAGCGGTGCACAGCCATCCCCATTAAATATCGGGCCCATAGTTTTGTATGTACTTTTATGGCTGGGTATCTTACAGTGCATGGTTTCTCTATCTCCGTCTATGACTTTCTTCCCAGTTCCCCTCCCCCAGCCCTCCCCCCTTCCTTGTTTCATGACCAAGGAGCCTTAACTGCATGACAAATGGATTGGGTATACAAAATGAGACCATACACAATGGTTTCTCTTTTCTGCATGCAGAAATAAAGTGACTCAGACAGGGATTCGTCGTGATCTTGGGTGCAGCCGTTACTATAACAACTGTCAGTCAAAAGGGTATGGTGTGAAGTAGAGCTTTAAAATGGCCGATGCACCCGATTCTACGTTTTCTTACATTGAAGCTGAAAAGCGGTCGTAGGCAAGGGATTCTCTTCGGGAGAGATTATTGGAGTTTTTAGTTTCTTAATCTCCCTACTCAAGCTTCGTTACAATGATGGATAAGGATTTTTAAAGCAATTTAGTTTAGCATTGATCCACGTCTACACCAAGCTGCCACATAATGTCTGGGTCTCTAAAATTACATCCTCGCTAATTTTATAATTTTGGATAGATAACATGGAGGTCCCTCAGCCTAAAAATAGGCATACATTAATGATGTATGAATTTATTTATTCCTACTTACATGGTAATACATTAATTAGCCTTGGAGTATAGGGCCTCTTTAGGTGACGCTGTATATGTCAAGCTTTTATCTATTTTGTATGGTTTTTGTGTCCTCTCTAGAGCCTGTGTAAATGGTGATATTCACAGTACATTTGTGACCCACAATTGGGCACTGGTGGGATCACAGTGATGTTTCATTGTAAGTCTTTATTTGCTTTTTATGGTGCTGGTGGCGAATACTGTGTATACCATGGACTGCCCGAAGAACAAACCAGTCGGTACTAGAGGAGATCAAACCTAAGCTTTCTTTAGAAGCTCAGATGACAAGACTTCGACTTTCATACTTTGGACACATTATGCGAAGAGAGAGATCATTAGAGAAAGACATTATGCTTGGCAAGATAGAAGGTCAACGCAAAAGAGGAAGGCCAGCAATGAGATGGATCGATACAATAACAGCAGCTACGGGTACCAGTCTGTCAACAATGAGCCGCCTGACTGAAGACCGAACACAGTTTAGGATAGCTATCCAGAGGGTCGCCATGAGTCGACTCCGACTCGACGGCACTTAACAACAACATTTGCTTTTTATGTTTTGTACTTTCTATGTATATTCATTTGGACATTTTTTAACTTTAGTCTTTATGTTTTATTTACATTTCATCATCTTTGATGATATATGCATCTTTTAGTAATAAGATAATTAACTTTGTTTCAATGGTATTTTTATTCTTCTACTACTTATCATTTGTATAGTGGTACAAGGCGTACGCAGCACTGTGCAGATACATGTAAAAGATGGTCCCTGCTTATCAGAGCTTACAATCTTGTCAAGACAGACAACAAAATAGCGGAGGACAAGGATACATCTAGGGGAATGGTAATATAACCAGGGTGAAAAATGATTTTTTTTTACCTGTCCGGGAGGCTCTGAGGATCCCCCGAGTGCTCCATGGTGCTCTGGAGTGCCTCGGGCTCTTCCTGGGCAGAAGGCTGGCTGCCGTGTTGGATTTTTTAATGTTTCTATGTTGGGTTGCTTGGAGGCCCATTGCAGGAGGCAAGAGGGTCTTAAAATTAAAAAAAAAAAATTGGATCAGGGCTGTAGGTCCCACTCCAGGGCAGAGGGAAGGCAGGCAGCAGGTGTTGGGGCTGCCATGTGTGCACGGCTGACCCCAGGAGTGAGGGGAGGTGTGCCAGTGAGTAGTCAGTACAGCTGCGGCTTTACGCGGCTGCCCTGATTGCTTGTTGGGGAAGCCTGAGGCATCAGTGAGAGTTGCGGCTTTACGCGGCTGTCCCAGATGAAGGAGGCAGAGGCTGCAGTTTCCCTCCTGAGATCGGGGAGGGTGGCAGTCTTTGCCGTTCCTGTCCTCGATGCAGGAAGGAAATGGAGGTGGGTCCCTGGAGGCAGAGAAAGGGCATGGAAGGCCCAAATCAAAGGGGGGGTCCTGGAGGCATAAAAAGGGATGTGGAGAGCCCGAAATTAAATGAGGGGGGTCCCGGAGGTAGAGGGGCACAGAGGGCTCCTGATTAATAGAGGGGGAGAGGGTCTTGGGGGTTCTTTGGGCCGGAGCAGGCCCAAATTATGGAGGGAATCCCCATGGAGAGCTGTGAGGGCTATGATTGGCCCAAATACACAGGAGGCGGGGAATTAGCATCAGAGCTCCCCTATGGAGGCCAAATTTAATTACTCTAGGCAGGGGGCCTTGGAATTGGGCCTAGTAGGCCTTAAAAGTGTCTTTGGGCCACAGAAGGGTCTAAATTAATGAAAAGGGCCAGGAGGGATGCACAGGAGGGAACAGAGGTCCTGATTTTGGAAAGTAAGTCAAAAGTCCCTTTTATAAAGAAATCGGACCTTAGAAATGAGCACGAGTTTAAAAAAAGAAATTTTAAAATTAAAAATGTGCTTCCCAGGTGGGGAAGAGGCTAATGAAGCCTCAGTTTGGGTTTTAGGCTAATCAGTCCTTAATTTAAAGAATCTGAGGTAAATCAAGCTAGGGACTTTAGTTATAGCAAGGTTAATTCTATAATTGAACCTAAAATAAACTTATTGAAGTGATAAAATATGTGTTTATATAGAAAACTAGTTCCGGCTCTATAGACCACATTATAAGGTGGTAAAGTAGTGTAGGGACCTATTTTTAAACCCTATTTTAAGTAAAGATGATGCCTGTGAGGTACTCAAAAATAAAAATGTCGATAAAACCTTACAGGAATGATTTAGAAAAAGATGAAGTGGTCCAGTTTTATGGAAAGTCTAGTATTGAGCTGAAATTTTAAGTGTTTAAGGTAAACAAAGATGCTTATTGGGGAACATTTTGAAGTTGTGCAAGAGGAAGGACACTGAAGCTGCTGATTGGAATGTAGATCTGTACTTGACTTTGAGTTGGGGCTGTGATTGATGAGAAGAGCTATATGTTTGAGAGGAACTGAAAGAACTGAATTTAGGTTTTATTTTAGTGCTGTTCAGGAGAAAATAATTTGAAGGAGCCTGAGATTTGTAAGAGAAATTTTGGTGGAGAATAGAAACATAGAAACATAGGCCATTTGGTCTTTTTCTGTCATCATATTTCTATCTAGTCTGTCCTTCCATGTGTTTGTCCCATGCTTTTTTAAATTCAGTTACTGTCCTCATCTCTACCACCTCCACTGGGAGACTATTCCACAGATCCACTACTCTTTCCATAAAGAAATATTTCCGCATATGACTCCTGAATCTATCTCCCTTCACCCTCATCCCATGTCTCCTCGTAGCAGAACTTGCTTTCAATTGAAACAGGCTCTCTCCCTGACATTTATGCCACTGAGGTATTTAAACATCTCAATCATATCACCTCTCTCCCGCCTTTCCTCTAAGGTGTACATATTAAGATCCTTCAGTCTGTCCTCAAATGCTTCATAATGAAGACCACTAATCATTTTAGTAGCCACCCTCTGCCCCGACTCCATCCTGTTCACATCCTTTTGAAGGTGCGGTCTCCAGAATTGCACAAATTGATACACAACTTAGCACCATCATTCCTTACCAATCTCATCCACTCCCAACCACACAACAGGAGCAGAAGAACCACCAACTTAAACACCTTATGCGTCCCAAATAGCATAAGGTCCACCAAAACACTGACCAGCAACAGAGCTTGCACATACACCGCACCAACACTCTGTAACCAACTGCCGCATGACCTACGTGCAATCAGCAACTTAAGTGACTTTAGGAAAAAGCTTAAGACCCACCTGTTCCAGTCTCACTATGGCATCACATAGATCACAAGATCAACCTACGCGCTCTCAGGAAAGCAATGAGATGCAAGTATCCATAATCACTAGAATGACCATTGAAAATGTATGTGAAGATTACGACAGTAAAATTGAATATGTCATGTATATATGTAAATACACCCCCATGATCAAGTGTAAATGTAACCAAAGCTCTGTGCCCTGCGAACCCCCTGCAATCAAATTGTATATACTGTTGATTATCCCCATCTACACTACCTGTTGTGGTGTAAAGTAAACCGCTGCTGATCGCTGGAAGTAGCGGTATACAAATACACTCCAAATAAAAAAAAATAAAATAAATAAAAACAAATGAGGTCGCACCAAAAACTTATACAGAGGCATTATCACCTCCTTTTTTCTGCTATCCATTCCTCTCCGTATGCACCCAAGCATCCTTTTAGCTTTTGCTGTCGCCTTTCTACCTGTTTAGCTACTTTAAGATCATCAGACACAACCACGCCTAGGTCCCGCTCTTCTTTAGTGGACAAAAGTACTTCACCCCTATACTATATTGCTCCCTTGAATTGCTGCAGCACAAATGCATGACCTTACATTTTTTAACATTAAGGGGCTTGTTTACAAAGCTGCGGTAGCGGTTCGCGATCGTTATCGGAGCCGCGATCCCATTGATTTCAATGGGGCCGCGGCTCCGATAACGACAGCGAACCGCTACCGCGGCTTTGTAAACAAGCCCCTAAAGCCCAGCTGCCAAATTCTAGACCATTCTTCAAGCTTAGCTAGATCCCTCCTCATGTTATCTACACCTTCCTGGGTGTCTACTCTAGTGCAGATTTTGGTATCATCCGCAAAGAGGCAAACCTTACCTGACAGCCCTTCCGCTATATCACTAACAAAGATATTAAAAAGAATCGGACCAAGGACAGATCCCTGGGGCACACCACCGGTAACATCCTTCTCCTCAGAGTGAGCTCCATTTACTTGTACTATTTGTCGCTTCCCACCCAACCAATTTCTAACCCAAGTAGTAACTTTACGGTCCATCCCTAGGGTGCTCAGTTTGTTTATAAGTCACCTGTGAGGAACAGTGTCAAAGGCTTTACTGAAATCTAAATACACCACATCTAGGGCTCTCCCTTGGTCCAACTCCCTGGTCACCCAGTCAAAGAAATCAATCAGATTTGTCTGACAAGACCTGCCTCTGGTGAATCCATGCTGCCTCGGATCTTGTAATCCGCTGGACTCCAGAAACCTCACTATTTTCTCTTTCAGCAGCGTTTCCAATAATTTACTCACCACTGAAGTTAAACTAACCGGCCTGTAGTTTTCAACCACATCCTTACTTATGCTTTTGTGTAAAGGCACCACATGAGCCTCTCTCCAGTCCTTTGGCACCACTCCTGATTCCAACAAGGCATTGAAAAGGTCAGTCAGTGGAGCTGCTAGAATGTCCCCATGTTCCCTCAGTATTCTAGGGTGTATCCCATCCGGTCCCATCGCTTTGTCTACTTTAAGTTGAGCTAGTTTCTCACGAACACAGTCTTCTGAAAATTGTTCAAGATGTCCCTCGCTTCTGTTTCTATTTGTGGGTGTTTTCTGAGGTCCTGCTCCTGGTTCTTCATCTGTGAACACAGAACAAAAATATTTGTTAAGAAATTCCGCTTTATCCTTATTTATTTTATTTATTTACATTCTCTTATATACCGCGCTATTCTGCATCAGTGCGGTTTACATTGAACAAACTGAAATTACATTGAACAGGGTATTATAACTTGGAGATAACTAATTTACAGGGAACATGGGCTATGGAGGGTTAAGTGACTTGCCCAAGACCACAAGGAGCACCTGTGGGACTAGAAACCCGAGTCCTTCCGGCCCAAGCTTCTACATATTCCTCCCCTGCATCCTTGAGTCTGACAATACCACTTTTGCCCTTCCTCCTCTCACTAATATATCTGAAAAATGTCTTATCCCCCCATTTTATTGGATTGGCTATTTCCTCCTCCTTTTGAATCTTTGCCTTCTTGACTACTTTGCTAGCTTCTCTAAGTTTTTCCAAATACAGATGCCTGTCTTCCTCTCTGTGATATCTTGTATTTCATGAAGGCCTCCCTCTTTTTTCTTCACTTTTTCAGCTACTTCTTGTGTAAAATTGGTCTGTACTGAAGTTCTGGTAAAAAGAACTTTAATTTTCCCTGATCTAATATAGGGAAGAATAACAAAATCTGGTATTCAATTTTGGCACAGGTTAAAAAAATTGTTTTGAATTCAGGGTTTGATATTCTGAGATTCCTGAATACTGTTAAAAGGTATCTATGGTTAGTGATTGAAATTCTTGTGTGATTCAGAAGATACTGATTCCTTATTAAGATAAACAGGAGTGATATCCTTATATAATACCCCTGGAAACCTCTAAAACGGTGTCTGAAATTGGAAACTGGCTGACAGTCTGGTTTTGAGGTGTTTTTTTCAAAGGAAGTTAAAGAACATCTCTGAAACTTGCGAGGAATTATTTAGAAAAATCAGAATCTAAAGGAAGTTTGCATATTGTGCAAGGAAAACAAGTTCACCGTTTGAATACAGTATAAGTAGGATGAAAAATCCTGTAAAAGGTCTGAGCTTGAGTGGAATAGAATGTTGGAAACTGACAGGCTGTGTTAGATGTCACTGAAGCTCTGAATTTAAAACAGCGGTTCTCAACCTGTGGGTTGCAACCCCCATGGGGGTCGCCACAGGATTTAGCAGGGGTCGCCTCACGCCAGTTTAAAAAAAAATTAAAAATAAAAAATCACGCAAGTTGCTGCCGCTGCCAAGTCCGCTTCTCGGCAGCGGCAAACTCACCGCCTCCCTTCTTCTACAGCCGCGGCTCCCTGCCTCTCAGGGAACCGCGGCTGTGCCTGTGAAAATGTTGCAGAGCCTTCCCATCTCGACGGGCTCCGTGCAGCATTGTCCCGCCTCCAAAGGAAGTCGAGAGACAGAAAGGCTCTGCAACGGCTTCACAGGCACAGCCGCGGTACCCTAAGAGGCAGGGAGCCGCTGCTGCAGAAGAACAGAGCAGTAGCAGGCAGACATAGGGAGAGGGGAGGAGGGGGAAGGGAACCTGCAACGGGGCTGACAAGTGGGAGGGAGGGGGTTGACATGGGGAAGGGAGGGGGCTGACATGGAGGGATGGATGGGGGCAGACAGGGACAGTGGGGGGGCAGACATGGATGGATGGGGGGGCTGACATGGACAAAGGGTAGAGACAGGGGGACATACTGGACAGACAGGGGATAAATGCTGGACAGACAGGATAAATGCTGGACAGAGGGGAGAGACAGTGCGGGTTAGGATTATAATGGGCTGATGGGGGGCTAGCACTGGTAATGGGCAGATCGGGGGACTAGGACTGGTAATGGGTTGATTAGGGAAGGCTAGGACTTGGAATGGACTGATCAAGGGGGGG
Source organism: Ichthyophis bannanicus (assembly GCA_033557465.1). NCBI lineage: Eukaryota > Metazoa > Chordata > Amphibia > Gymnophiona > Ichthyophiidae > Ichthyophis > Ichthyophis bannanicus. The sequence continues at coordinate 178,526,822 of CM066032.1, read as the reverse complement.
ATGGGACTGGTAATGGGCTGATAGGGGGGTAGGACTGGTAATGGACTGATGGGGGGCTAGCATTGGAAATGAGCTGATCGGGGAGGTTAGGACTGGAAATGGGCTGATTAGAGGAGGCTAGGACTGGTAATGGGCTGATGGAGGGGGGAGTAGGACTGGTAATGGGCTGATTAGGGGAGCCTAGCACTGGTAATGGGGTTGAGGGGGGACTAGCACTGGAAATGAGCTGATTAGGGGAAGCTAGGACTGGTAATGGGCTGATGGGGGGGAGTAGGACTGGTAATGGGCTGATTAGTGGAGGCTAGCACTGGTAATGGGGTTTAAGGGGGACTAGCACTGGCAGGGAGCTGATTGGGGGGCTTCGACTGGGAATGGGCTGATGGTGGGGAGGGGAGGATAGAGTTTCTGGCCCTGGGAGAAAACTGGGGGCTAAGGCTACAAATTTATATATTTATTTATTTAATAGGTTTTATATACCGACTTTCTACAATTCAAGACGGTTTACAAGGAACACAACAGACAGTATATTTCAACTGAATACATTGTAACAATAAGGATCACAGTATAAATGATTAACAAGAAACTTACTCCTTGCGGAGGGCTAAGAACTATTTACATGGAGGCTTAAAGGGCTATTTACATGGAGGAATATATAAGAGGTTAGAGGGAGCTATGTAAGTAGGGAAAAGTGTTCCTGGAAGAGATGAGTTTTCAATTTCTTCCGGAATTCGGAATGATTGGGACAGTTCTGTAATTCGTATGGTAAGGCATTCCAGATAGAGGGGCATAAAGGGAGAATGCACGATTACAAGTAGTTTGGCTACATGTTCTGTTAGATGTTGGGATAGAAGATTTTTGGTGATGGTGCGGCGTGTTCTATTGTTATTGGAGTTGGATAGGAGCAAGGAGAGGCAAGGAGCTGACTCATTGGAAATGATTTTGTGAATGAGGGTGATTGCTTTGAATTTAACTCTGGACTGAATGGGGAGCCAATGTAGATCGTAGAGGATTGGTGTTATGTGAGCGTCTGGGGTTATTAGTGATGAGCCAAGCTATTGTGTTCTGTGCCATTTGGATGGGATGTAGGCTGTTCTTAGGAAGGCCATGATAGATGAGATTGCAATAGTCGAGGGTTGGGATGGTGAGGGCCTGGCAGACAGTGCAAAAGGAGACTGGGTTTAGGAGATGTTGGAGGTTCTGAAGGGTACGTAGTTTTGCATATATTGTGTTAGAGGTTTTTTTTATCTGTTCATGGAATGTAAGGTGCTGATCAAGAATAAGACCGAGATATTTCACTTGATTTTTAATGGTGAGGGTGAAATCTCCAAGTGTAAGGTTATTAGGTGGGGTATAGGAAGCATTGGTGAATACTTGAAGGGCTTCAGTTTTGGCTTGGTTAATTATGAGGTTGTGATTTGAGAGCCAGGTCTTCAGGTTTGCGATGCATTCAATTAGGTTTGAAAATTAGAGTTTGTTAAGTTGAAAGGGGTGAAACACATAATGTCATCTGCGTATAATTGATAATTAATTCCATGATTTTGAAAAATCTTGCAGACTGGTTGAAGGAATATGTTAAATAGTAGCGCAGATAGACTGGATCCTTGGGGAACTCCCTGTCTTAGGGTAAATGGGAGGGATATGTCATTCCCTATATGGACCTGTTGAGTTCTGTTTTCTAGGTAAGAGTGGAACCATTTTAGTGTTGTATCTCTCAGTCCTATTTCATAGAGCCTATCTAGAAGTTCATGGTGGGGAAGGGAATCGAAAGCTGAGGATAAGTCGAGAAATATAAGGAGGCATCCTTGGCTGGGATTCTGGGTAAGTAGGTATAGTGAATCTAAGAGAGAAACTAGGAGGGTTTCTACTCCATGATTCTTTTTGAAGCCATGTTGGAGTAGGTCGAGGGGAGAGTGCTCATCTATGAAATTCTGGAGTTGATTTTAGACTAGTTTTTCGGTTATCTTAGCAAGGAAGGGGATACTGGAGATAGGTCTGTAGGAGGTGGGTGAGGTAGGGTCAAGTTTTGATCCTTTTAGAATGGGGCGGATAGAGGCACATTTTAGGGGTGCTGACATGGAGCCAGTCTGGAGGGAGGACTGTACAATGTGGAGTATGTAGGGGCTAACGGTGCTATGAGTAGTCTTAAGCCAGGATACAGGGCAAGGGTCCAGGGCGAAGTTCTTTAATGGTATTGGATATGTTTTTCACAGTGAGGGGTTCAAAGTCATTCCAGGTAATTGAGGCGGTGAGAGTGTGAGGTCGGACACTGTGGTTATGTATTGGTTGGGAGTTAGTAGTAGAGGGGGGTGGGGGAATTTTGAGGTAAGGTGGTTGGCTATAGTTTGGGCAGTTATCTTTGGAGTCAAGTCCTGGTGTTGGGGTTCCATTATTAAGGATTTAGCGATGGAAAAGAGCTCTCTTGGTTTATTAAGAGAACATTGGATCATATTTTCGTTGTATTCTCTTTTATGTTTTAGAGTTTCAGAGCAGTAAGATTGGAGTTTGCTTTTGTAGATCTCATGTATGTTAGGGTTAAGAGAGTGTCTCCACTGACGTTCTAGGCGTCTAAGTTCTCTTTTTAGGTCTCTTAGTTTTGTAGAGTACCAGGGAGCTTTTCTGCGTTGGCTTTGGGGAGGTTGTCATCACAAATGGGCTGATACAAGGGGATGGGAGAATGGAACTGGAAGGGAGTGTATCTGAGAGGGGCTGCCATGGTATATGTACTAGAAGGGACTGGTCAGTGGGGAAGGAGGGGGACTGGAAGGGAATGGACACCAGTAGCAGTCATGGTTGACATTGGAAGGTACTGGGAGTGAGGACTGGAAAGGGGCTGATACTGGGGAGAGTTACTGGGACTGGAAATAGGCTGATGGAAAGAAGTGAAGAAAACAAAAGAAGAGATAAGAAATGGCAAATGGACCAAAGACCACAGAAAGAGAGCTAAGAGAAGACAGGAAAGCAGAAGCCTCAGATCGGGACCAGCATGATCAGAGAATAAATTGGTCAGACAACAAAGGTAGAAAAAATAATTTTATTTCATATTAGTGATTTGACTACAAAATCATCATAATTTTGAAATCAAATATTGTTACTTGTTATTGTGATTAATTATTGTGGTTTAAATAAGTTAATTTTATAAATAAAAACATATCGCAAAGGCCTATAATATATTAATAATTCAACAAATTACAGTGACAATGCGTTAACAGTAAAGGAAAAGAGACGCATTTGATTTTATCATTGGGGGTCACCACAAGTTGACCAATGGTAAAAGGGGTCGCGGTACAAAAAAGGTTGAGAACCACTGATTTAAAAGCTGAGATTCCTTTACAAACCTCACTTTTGGATTATTCTGAGAAAAGAGAGAGACATTCCTAAGAGAATTTAGTATTGTTTTAAAGGATAATTGGTTTTTGGGGGAGGGGGGGGTTGAGCTAATAGGATTTAGATAGGGTCATTTAATTAACATTTGTTTTTGTTAGACAGGGACAGCATCACAGTCCAGAATGCCTTATTCTGTTAGACTGTGAGTCCCTATATTATTCAGGGTTTTGCCTTATTGATTTTTAAAGCTAGGTAGTAGGTTCATCGGTTATCCAGACAGAAGAATTGCAACTGCGCACTACCATCTGCAATGCTGAAGATCCTGAAGAAAACACTACGGGCCCCATCACAAGAGCGCTGAATAAGAGACATTCGTGAGTATATATGTGCACATTCACTGAACCAAATACAACAGTTTCTTAAATAAAACGTTTTTTGAATTTAATCTGGTGTGAAGGAAATTTTCCTGGTAAAAGCGAAATTCCTTCAAACAAGAAATAAGCTTAGTGAAAGATCTTTCTGATGAAATTTGTAGAAACCTAAGAAGGGTTATGTACATGAAACTCCAAATGTAAACTGGGGAAGTTGTAACTCAAAAGATTCTTGTGTGAAGAATTTTATTGTTAAGATTTTAGTTGAGCGAAATAAGAAGTGTGGAGTAAAAAATACTTTGGGAATTTCATATTGTTGTCCACAGATATAGACATTGATGATTTTTTTTTATTATCAGTATTTAAAATAAATGTTATTTACTATAATGAGAAACGTATTCCAGTATATTTATTGTGTATATTTCTCAGGCTAAAATTGTAATATCACCTTGGTCTGAGTATACAATTATTTCCAAATTAGAATTTAAATTTTTCGTCCTGTTAATCCTTCTATTAATTGGAAGGAAAGACAGGATGAGATTAGTGAATTTCTGTGCGTCTCCTCCTGTGAAGACATCAGACTCCGAGGTATCCCTTGGCCCATCAACTACAAAGGCAACAACTGTAGGAGTGAGTCCGCTATAACACCCCGGCTTCTACACATCTCCGTGCCATGCCCCTGCCCCCCCCCCCTTCCATCAGGCCAGCCTTTGTCACCATCCCCCATTGCCCTGCTCCACATGCCTGACTGCTGCACAAGCTATATGTTGGTGTCCTCTCAATGGCACAGTGTCTCTGACTGTTTCATATTGCACCCCGCCCTGCTAGTAGATGGTGTGTTGTATGTTGTCTGTAATAGCCCATAGACCCTAACAAACACGTCCTGTGCTTATGTGCACATCTCATATTGCCTCCACAGGTGACATGGATATCCCGAGGACCTGGCTGCTGATCCCAGTGCACCCCATGAGCTGGCAGGAGGAGCAGTACCATGCCACCTATCACGAGACCCAGGCAGTTGTGGAGTGAGCAATAGGGATGCTGAAGAGCCGCTTCCGGAGCCTCGACGGGAGTGGCAGGGAACACCTCTACAGCCTGGAGCGTGTATGCCAGATATTTGCATCGTGCTGCATACTCCACAACCTTGCATATATGTGGGGATTGCCGGACCCAGAGCCCATGGTTGCAGAGAGGTGGGAGGCCACAGAGGCAGCAAATGGTGATGGCACAGAGGCTGGGAGCCAGCAGCAGGCCCAGGCACTGGTTCACCATGCACGGCTGATACGAGACATTTTCTGAGGTGACTGCCCCATACCATCACCTGGATAGAATACACACATTCACCAATAAAGTGCCTGAAATGGCATTACATGTGCAGAGTGTTTATTTCCCCCCATGTGTGTCCCCTGCCCCTAGGATCGCAGCCAGCCATAGGCGTTTACTGGCACATGCACTGCGATGCAGTGGAGTTAAGTCTGATGACGTGCTGGCAGCATCTTCACCCTCCCCAGCAAGGCAGGCCACTGCATATGGTTCAGAGCTACCAGGTGGCTACGCTGGTGCATTGACAATCCCAGCATCCACCTCCTGGGCCCACATGAGACCCACCAAACTGCACATCAAACCAGCAATCGTTGCCTGGTTTGCTGCCATCTCCCTCATCAGACGCAGGTGTCCCTACAGATAGTGCTCCACTCGCAGTCAGTGATCCCACCACTCCTCGAACTCTGCCTCCCTCACCTGTGTTGCTGCATGCAGGTCCCACTGGATACTGTTTAGCTCAGACTGTGTGCCCTCGATGCAGGCCAGCAGGTGTGCACCCTCCTGCAGTAGCTCCTGGTCCACATCAGTGCCCTCTTATTTAGCAAGCATTTGTATACCGCTCCTTCCAGCGATCAGAAGCGGGGAGGATTACATGGAAAAAGCTGTTGAATCAAGACAGAATAATTTTGATTTGTACATAAAGATTCGAAAGGTTAGCACGTCACGCAGAAAATTAACTACTTCTAAGCTAAGGGGATAATAATTTACATATGTACATTTATACATTACAGGTTTTCTGGGGTGCTGTGGGGGAGTTGTCCCTCATGCGAGTTTAGTACAGGTTGAAATGACTTTGAAATAGGTGGGTTTTGAGTTTCTTTCTAAAGTCGGCTAGATCAATGCTGGCTCATAGGTCGGGTGGGAGTTGGTTCCTCTGCATCCACAGGGTCATTAAGGATAATGAACTGTAGCTCAGCCAGTGGTGCATCATCTTTCTCCATCTCCCCAGCATTGGCAGACACGCTGGCCTGCTCCACTGCTTTGGGAGCCGCATCGGCCTGTTCCTCTGCCCTGGGTGTCGCACCTGACCGCTCCTCTGCCCTGGTGGGCACACCAGATCACTCCTCCGCCCTGGGAGCCACACTGGACTGCTCCTCTGCCCTGTCAGGCACACCAGCCCTTGTGGCTGTGCTGCATTCCAGCTGCGCACTGGCATCATCTGCTATGGATAGTGAGGCTCTCCCCCGACGCATCTGTGGGAGAGCAAAGGTGGCAGAGGGTAGTGCCATGGGTTGCTATGTCAGCCTATGGGGAGCCACTAAGCTCACAATGGAACAGGCAGGGGGATCCCATCTGCACTGTCCCCAACCCCCACATCACCAAAGGACCAACAGACAGGCAGGCCCTGGGTGGATGGAACCATAGTGTGAATACATACATGGCTGTCAAGGTGCCACCCAGGCCATGGGGTAATCCCTACTCACCCTCCTGTGTGCCTGGGGTGGAGCTCTCAAAGCCTGTAACTCCTGAGATGGAGACCTCAGGAGTCTGGGCCAGCTGAGTCCACAAACTCCAGCACCTGTTCCTCCAGAGGAGTTAGTCTGCGCTGGCATGCAGGTAGCAGTTTGATATTGTTGGCCCTTTTCTCCTTTGCAGCCTGCCATACCATCTACCGCTTCTTCTTAATATCCTCCATGTCCCTGTTGTGGTGGTGGACGGCATTGACTTTTCTGACAATATTACACCATGCTGTCAGATGTGAGCTGGCATCTTCTGCTGCAAAGAGGGCAGCATGCTGCTTAAGGATGAGCCCCAGCACCATAGAGGTCTCGGAGGGTGTAAAATCTGCCTTTCAGGTTCACTTTGGCCTTTTCTGGGCTGTGTCTGCTATTGTGCTGCTCAGGCGCTATGGCGGTCTTAGGCTACCCGTGTAGGTCCTATAACACATTTGCGGATATGACCCGCAGCCACGCCACGCCCCATCCAAATGCATATACAGTACTCGCATAGGTTCCTGAGTGCTGACGGGATGAAAATCTGCATGACAGCTATCCGCCTTAGGATGCCATAGCCGGACACCATGGCGAGAAGGCATCATATGCATACATGGATACCCAGATGGTAATACCCAGGTAGGACAGATAGCACAGTATGCAGGCATGGCCACCATGGCATGAGGACCGGCACACGACATTGCTCTGATTGTGTGCCCTCTCAGGGCAGGGGGCATTCTGCGCATGTAGCACCACTGTACCACACCTGTGCTGAATGGCGATGGTGCACACACCTTGCACCAGTACAGTAGTGGCACTGCCGCCTGTTCTGCATGGGTATGGTACAGTGGTGCTACTCATGGCAGGCGGTAGTTGTGGCCACTCTGTGCCAATTTGACACAGAGGCACTACCCATGTAGAGTTGAGACCGCTGCTGTTCTGCACGTGTAGCACCTCTATGCCATATCCACGCACATAGATATGACCCATAGGGCAACCACTCCATGCCCATAACCCTCAGACCCCTCCCACAGTCCCCTACACCACCCATGCAAACACACAGCCCTGCCCCCATAAAACTGACAATACATTGTGATTACAAACCGGGAACATTTTATTACAAACCCTGTAAAATGTACAACACTGGCATTATCTGCAATATACAATACAGATCCCCACATCAACGGGGACATTGAGTACCCATGTCTGTGGCCACATGGTCCACCCCATTATGGCCCAACACAGGGCAATCCCTGGCATGAGGATGTCCTATGGTGCAGGGGGGCCCTGCCTGTGCCCTGTCAATGCAGCAGTTAGGGTATCCAGGTGCACGCCGATTGCCTGTACTGCTGACTGCATGTCCTCCCTGAGGAGCTGCACCTCTGCCACCAGGGTGGCCAGGGCCCAATCACCAGATGGCCGAATGGGTTTGTGGCACAGAGGGGCCTGGTGCAGCACAGTCATGCCATGCCCATGTGTGCTGCGGTGGATGTGGGGGCCCAGGGGTCTGCCACACATTGTGCATGATCCATGCAGTGGGCTCATGGCACCCTGGGATGGACATGGTCAGGCATGGCTGTGGGGTGCAGGGCACAGCCGGGGGGGTGCTGCTCTTCCACTGCCCCCCCACGGGTGCCTGTTGGCTGTGCACTGCACTGCACTGCACTGCCATTTGGGGTGCTTGGAGAATGGTGACTGCATCCCCCTGCAATCCCCTGGGACCCGCCTCTGCCTCTGACGCAGGGAACAGCTCTGGTCCTGCTGCCACCTCCTCCTTCTCAGATTCCCCTACCTGCCCCTGACCTTCTGAGCTCTCCCCCTCATTGGACTCCCCATCCTACTGCTGCATCATTGCCTCCTCACTGCCCTCTCCCCCTGTGGTGCTGTCCTCTGTCACAGTGCCACTGGACCCCTTCTCCCCATCACTACTGGAGGTACTGCTGGGAGATGCACCTCGGGACAGCTGCGTTGGCACTGGCCTGCTGTTCTGGGTTGGTGCCCATGGTTGGCCAGCGATGTCTGAGGCTTCCCTGGAACTGGCTGTGGGGGAAAAGGATGGGGGTTAACTGTCTGCTCTGGTGTGGCCCTGAGGTGGGACTGGCACATCTCTGGGGGGCCCCGTGCATGCATTGTGCAACCCACCTTTGGGCCACGGGGGTGTGCTGTACCATAGTGCACACTGCAGAACCTCCCCTTTGCCCACCTCTAGCCAGCTCAGTTCTCTCCCTCACATGCCCAGCTATAGCTTACCATTCCCCCAGGGTAGGTGTGCAGTGTGCAACTGGGCCCACTGCTGGTGGTATGTGCCCCTGTACCACCATTCCATGCCATGCACCCACTGGATGGTCTGCCTTCATCTTCTCTTGGCAGCCATGACTGCCACTCCCTGTGTCTGCTGGGCTCCACTGTGTACCCCTCTGACTTTCCTCAGCTATCAGCTGCTTCCTGATGCACTGCAGCTGGTTTGGCCACTTCCAGTGTAGTGTCCTGTAGTGATACTTGAGGGCCTCCAGGGTGCGTCACATGTCATAGTCATTGTCAGAGAGAGGAGGAAGGGGCATACATGGGCTAACGTGTGTGCTTCCACATTACCTATTGCACATACCTGTATCCTGCCTCTGCCTGGTGGCCCACCCATCCTGGAGCGGGGCATATCCAGGAGTAGCAGGTGAGGGGTGCATGTGATGGTACTCCTCTGGCACTTGGGACTGGTTTCATCCCCACTGCTCCACTAGGCCATTGACACGTGCCCTGTGCCACCACCAACAGTGCTATTTTGGCCACTGATTCACCTATGTCACCCCTCTGGTCCCTTCAGCCACCTCTGCATCCTCCTCCCCCCCCCCTTCCCTTGCTTCCATCTGTTGCACTCAGTCATGCCTTGGCACCATGGTACATGGTTGTGGATCATGAGTGGCCTCAGCTGTGATCAGGTGTCATGGCAAGGGGCATCCACTGCTTCAGGGGTCACATCACTTCATGGCTTGTTAGGTGCCATGCAGGAGAGGGTTGTGGCTTTTTGTGTATGCCTGACATTTCACATCACGTTATCTACATGCTGCCACAGCCAGACAGGGGGGTGGTGGGCAGTGGTGGCTGATCCACCTGCAGGGACAGATGGACAGCACATATGTGGATGTTGTATATTAGCTGCTTTCTGTTCAAATACTGTTCTTGCTGATTCTTTAACAGAAAAGGTGCTGATCGCTGCATGTCTCAAGCTGTAATGAGATGGAAAGCCTTGCATACTGAATAAAGCCCTATTTCAAATCCCTGCTTCATTTTGTTCTTATGTCGGTAGACAAAATTAAGTCTGTAAATATACATTCTAAGAGTCCAAAATATTCTGCCAGATCATACTGCTTGGAGGTGTCAGCATATAGATTTCTGAATTGCTGGAAATGCAAAGCATTCTGGGATCCTGCTTGGAGACAAGTTCTGTGTAATTCAAATCATTGTTATCATTAGTGCCAGCACTACCACGAGTTTATTAGCATCAGGATTTCTACCTGTCACTGTGTTACTTGCAAATAACAGAACCAGCCAGTGTTCAGCTTCTGGCTCTAAACTCATGCTACAAGCTCTGCAATCGATTTATCCCAAGCACATCTCTGAACCTTCAGGACAGCTTAGTATGTAAATATGAAGAGATCATTTGTAAGCCCATTATTGAAAATCAATAATAATAAATATGTAATCTGACAACAAATAGCACAAAGATTTCAGTTCAAGCATTATTCTTGTTATTCCCACTTGACAGAAAGCGAAAAATGAAGTTGTAAGGTTGAGTTATGATTACTTATTTATTATATTTAGAAGGTGCTTTAAATCAAAGTGATGAAGATCAGATGCTTGAACGGCACATGCGATAATAAGTTGATATCCACCAGGATAAATAAAGCAAGCAACAATCTGCCAGGCAAATGCTTTGGATAACAGTCCTGTTAATGATGCATTAGAAAATGGAGCACGGTGTCCAAAGAAAGGCGAACATACGTGGACCGAAGGGCAAGAGGAATGAATAGAAGAAAAACCTCAATATGCACTAGAGTCCAAAGGTAATCCAATGAACTCCAGAAAGGTTTCAGGGCAAATGAAGGGAATTGGATTTTGTTCATGCCTTTTCTCAGAGATCCTGTCCCCAGAGGGTTTACAATCTGTTTGTACCAGAGGCAATGGAGGGTTAAGTGAATTGCCCAAGATCACAAAGAGGAGCAGTGGGATTCAAACTCTGACTTTCCTTGTTGTCACCCAAGAGGAATTCCCAGAACATTGAACTTTGAGGAGTGGTATCCAGAGGCCACAACACACCTGCTGGAATGGAGAAATAGTCCCACACTGCCAGAGATCTTAACATGACAAAATCCAGAGATGTTTCAAGGACAGAGCAGAGAACCAACTAAGGGCAGTAGAATAAGAATGTTTAATGTGTAATTCTTGCGATTAGCCCTCTTTAGTCCAAATAACAAAGTGGTGTACAAAGATTCAAAATGAGTAAAAGTGGCAGTAAAACAGCTCGGGCCCTACATAAAACAGATGAGAACAAAAGTGACAGCTACATAGAGAGATGCAAAAACACAAGAAATGAACAGATAGCAGCAATTGTGAGTCCACAAAGACAACAAAAAACAAAAGGAAGGCCAACAATACAAAACACACAGTAATGGCCAAAAAGGGCTAGAGGCAGTGTGAGGAGGCATAAGACATAGGAAAAAACAAACAGAAGTTGTAGGCAAAAAGGCAAGAGGGAAAGAAGCATTCCTCAGTTGCCCAACTGTAGCAGAGCACCAAATCCTCCATTAATATTTTACCTGAGAAAATTCTGGAGCTCCTGGAGTGTGTTTGAGCTGATGAAATGGAGGTGGTGTCCCTATGTACGTTTGGTGGAAGTTCCTAGCTGAATTTTGGTGGGAACTGTATAAGGCCTTAGATGTTGTGGCTGGGCGGTGTCGGTTGCCAGCCCAGGGAATGTGTTGAAGGGAGCCCAGGTGTGTTCAGAGACTGATATGAGAGCAGCAAGGAAGCTCTCTGGATGGCTGGTTAGATCTGAACAGAAGGAGAGGTGTTTCCCTTAGGCTAGCTTGGCCTAACCAAAAGAAGAACAGTTACAGACTACAGGATCTGAAGAAAGAGCCAATAGAGAAGTTATCTGGAGCAGCAGAGGTCTGAAGGGACTCAGTAAAATGGTCCAGCTGCTGGAGAGATTTTTGTGTGTCTCAGAGATTTTTGTGTGTCTCAGGTCACTAGTCCAGATGTCCCCAGTTGTCCCCGGATTTGCATGCCTATCCCCAAATGGCACAGAATCAGCAGCAGTTGTCCTCGAATTTAAATAAAAGTCTGCGCATGCTCAAAGCACAATCCAACTCTGCTCCCTCCCCACTGCACCTGCAAAATCAAGCAGAAGTTATTTCCACTACAGCTGTTTGTGACAGTTGCACATGCTGCTTCTTATGCTCGATAGCCTGCATGCAGCCCCTCACATGTGGTGCCAATGATGACACCGCCACAAAAGTTGCAACCTTGCCTGTAGGTCTGCCCATGTGAGTCTCTTTCACGCTGACCCACTTCCAATGATTCATCGCTTTGCTGTTAGTGCTGCGGGCAGCCCCCTGAGACCTGCCTCTATTGTGGCTGTCATGCTGATATATAATACTGTCCCTTACAGATCCTGACAGCATGGCGGCCTACCTGTCTCTTTTCTGGCTATGGTGCTTCACGCAACACCCCAACCTATCTGCCGCAGCCTTACTGTGTCTGCCTGCCCTTCCAGCTGCTGACTGTTGCCACTGTCACTGAAGACATTGTAGAGGGACTCCTCTGTGAGCCACAGAGAACATGCCTTTTGTTTTAATGTCAAAAGGAGGGGTCAAAGGGAAATGCAGCATAAACTTTACTAGCTGTGGTTAGTAAATTGCTGTGCATCTCTTATGGGGAGAGAATATAGTTCCCTCCCCAAGTCTTACTAGGTACCTTCACATGGTGACTCTATTGTACAAAATCTACACTAAATCCCAGCCAGGTGACACTACAATTGACATATGGTAGGAAAGAAAAAGAAAACAAAATACATACTGGCTGCACGTTGCCCAGGATAAAAAGGTGCCCACCCGTAGCCTCTGCACTAGGGCTAATGATGGTGGTAGCGATAGGGCAGACACTGCAGATGCAGGTAACGTCCCTGCATGGATAAAGGCCAGGGTGAGCGTGTACATGGACCCACTGCGGCAGGAGATAAACCACAGAAATTAATAAAAAAGTTAAGAGAATTAACTACAGTTAAGTGGACTTCTGCAAATAACGAGGAGATAATGTATTGCTACTTCTATGCTACAAACCCTATATTAAATCAAGAGGGTATACAAAGAGAATCCGCCAAAAACTGGAAGAAAGAGGAAAATTGCCACAAGAAAAACTGCAAAAAGCAACGGATACAGATTTAAGATTTTTACTTTGATCTGTGAAATTAAAGAAGTATGTTAAGGATAACATCTTGAATCAACTAAGGGCTTCCTTGTAAATAGAAATACAGAGAGGAGGAGGAGACCTAGGTAACAGTACCAGAAGAAAACTATACACAGAAAAAGATCTGGAACTACAATATTGTGCAGCTAAAATTATTACTGCAATAATATTACCAACTAAAGTGCAGGGCCAGAAGAAAAAGAGAACAATAACAGTTCCTCGTTGGAAAAAGTTAATCGAAGGAAAAATACAATCATTACATGCAGAGGTATCTCAATTAGATGGGTATCTAAAAAGGATTAAGATCTTCAAAGATATTGAGGAAGATCCAAGATATCAAGCTGAAGCATGCTGCATTAACAGAAGAAGACCTGAAATTTATACAGTATGTTCCAGCAATAAATTTAAAGTAGCAGCAGAAATGCAAAACCTATGAAGATATGAAGAAAATAGAAGAGAAAGATATCAAAATAAACTATTTAGAGAGAACCCTAAACAGTTCTACAGGGAATTGGGAAAGAGCATTAATATGGTAAAAATACCACCAACCAAAGCTGAAAGATAAACCTTCTGGAGACGCCTATACCCCATAGAGCACAATCAAGAAGCAGAATGGTTACCCTGCATATAGGAACATTTAGGAAAATTAAACATCTACCCTGGGGTCACCAACCTCCAGAGGGCCGCGGGCCGCACAGCCGACTACCGGGAGCCTCGCGGGCCGCACCCCCCTTCTCCCCGCCCCCGCGAAAAAAAACAACAAACGCAAAATTATGAAAACAATGGCTGATCACCTTTATTGAATTTAATGAGATGGCTGATGATTCATGCTAGCAGACAAACGCTTAAAGTCCAGCTTCACAGATGACACTGACAGGAGAAGGGACGCTTGCAGGTGGTCGTCGGTGAGCTGCGAGCGCGTGGATACAATGGCGGGAATCCTTGGCGGGCCGCACGTAATGTTAACTGGGGTAGAGCCTCGCGGGCCGCACGAAGGGACCTCGTGGGCCGCATGCAGCCCGCGGGCCTCAGGTTGGTGACCCCTGATCTAGCCTATGGAATGGCCTGCAGTAACCACTGAAGAGCTGGAAAGTATATTAAAATGAGCTCCAAACTGGACAAGACCTGGCCCAGATGGAGTCACCAACTTTTGGCTCAAACAGTTAACATCACTTCACCAAGACCTGGAAAACTGCAGAAGCCAATTAATCAGGCAGCCGAACTTAAAACCGCAATGGCTTATAACAGGAAGAACATTTCTCCTTCCAAAGGGGGCCACAGAAGTGAAAATCTGGGATTAAGGGGTCGCGGGCAGGCGTTTAGTCCTACCCAACTGAAAATCGGGCCCATTGTAAATAAATACATAAGACAATATAAATATATAAACTTAAAGATGTATGATTAAAACAAAAATAAAAACAGACAAGCAGAGACTAAAAATCATTAAGAAGCAAATAAATATATAAATAATATTTATTTATTTAACATCTTTTATATACCGCGCTATTTATTATCAGTGCAGTTTACATTCAACAAAGGTTGCACAATTCAATCGAAACTGATTTTGAGCTTACATTGTAACAGGAGATAAAACTTGGAACAAAACAGGGTAACTATATACATATTAACATAAGGCAACTGTAAACTTATTGACATAGAGCATAGGGTTATGAATTGGTCGGTAATGATACAAATCTATAGACAGGGGAGCTATTACTCTAGGCCCTTCTCTCTATGTAGTGTATGGGGAGTTAGTTGGGGTCGGTGGGTGATTGATCGGTGGTGGGGTGGATGCTTGTGCGAAGTGTAGGAGGAAAATGTGGTGTTTGATTGCCTTCCGGAATTGAATGAGGTCTTTGATCGATCTTATTTCAGGTGGGAGTTCGTTCCAGCATTTAGGGGCGTAGAAGGCAAATGCTCTATGATATGATAGACCATTAAAAAATCAAGACGATACATACATAATAAAATATAAATAATAGAAGTAGTATTGGACTTTCTATATGCAAGTTACCCAGGAAGACCTTAAAATGTACTACATAACGATATTAGGAGGCAAACAATGCCATCTGTTTTTCCAGAAGTGGCATTGTCTAGTAAAGAAAGTAAAGAGGTCTTAGATTTGGAGGATTTAAGTGATAATCGCCTGTCACTGGAAATCCAGAACTCCCTCCTAAATAGAAAATTTATGAGAACACAAAGGGACTCTTAACAGGTCATTAAACAGCAAAACGTTTAGTAATCATTCGAAATAGGGGGGGGGGAAAACTGTGGACCTGGAGGAGAAAATATTCTGCGGTATCAGCAACCCTTATGAAATGAATCATAGTAATTATAGTAGGCACTTCGAAACGAATGCCAGGAGAATAAGATGCAAAAGGGGGGGCACAGATGTCTGGAACTGTAAAAAAAATCACCAATCGGCAAAAATCTGAACGGCAGCATACCATGATAACATCACTGAGAAACTATAGACATACAGCAAAAACTGTGGGAAATGGACACATAGAGAAGTACGGGTAATATAACAACATGTGTATCTCAAGAACATACATTAAAATTTGTGTGCCTAAAATTGTGTAAGGTGTGTTCTCTATCCGTTTCCCTTACCTTTCAAATTTCTACTACAGACCTATAAAGTGTCTTCTTTCGGCTGCCCCTCAATACCTTTCCCTCCTACACCCCTTCTTGGGAACGCTGCTCTTCTGACAGATCCCTTCTGTGTCCTTCTCTTCCATAGCCAATTCCAGAATTTGATCGTCTCCCTTGCTGCTCCTTATGCCTGAAGCCAATTACCTGAGTCAGTATGTCAGGCTCCATCTGTGGCCCTGTTCAAATCCAGGCTAAAAATTCACCTCTTTTAGACTGCTATCAGATCCTGATCCCCTCAGCCTCCTGTTCACCTCCTATATGTTTCCTTACCATTCCCTTAGATATATTCTAGTCTCCAGTTGTTGTGTTTCACTACACTGTAAGCTCTGATGATCAGGGACCATCTAGAAACATAGAAATATGATGGCAGAAAAAGACCATATGGCCTATCTAGTCTGCCCTTCCATATCAACTACTATAGTCCCTTTTTTTCCTTTAGAGACCTTCTGTGTTTGTCCCATGCTTTCTTGAATTCAGATACTGTCCTCGTCTCTACTACCTCCACTGGGAGACTATTCCATGCATCTACTACTCTTTCCATAAAGAAATATTTCCACATCTTACTCCTGGGTCTTTCTCCTTTCACATTCATCCTATGTCCCCTTGTTGCAGAGCTTTTTTTCAATTGAAAGAGGCTCTCTCCCTATGCATTTATTCCATAGAGATATTGAAACGTTTCTATCATATCTCCTCTAAAGTATTCATATTGAGATCTTTAGGTTTGTCCCCATATGGACCCCCACAGCTCCCAGGAGGGAGTGTGCAGTCGCTGATCCTCCAGCCGGACGTCCCAGCCACGCCGCTGCCCAATCGGGGCAGGGCTCCTGCAATAAAAGAGCCGCGCCAGCATCTCCGGCCCTCTCTGGACCCCCACAGCTCCCAGGAGGGAGTGTGCAGTCGCTGATCCTCCAGCCGGACGTCCCAGCCACGCCGCTGCCCAATCGGGGCAGGGTTCCTGCAATAAAAGAGCCACGCCAGCATCTCCGGCCCTCTCTGGACCCCCACAGCTCCCAGGAGGAAGTGTGCAGTCACTGATCCTCCAGCCGGACGTCCCAGCCACGCCGCTGCCCAATCGGGGCAAGGCTCCTACAATAAAAGAGCTGCGCCAGCATCTCCGGCCCTCTCTGGACCCCCACAGCTCCCAGGAGGGAGTGTGCAGTCACTGATCCTCCAGCCGGACGTCCCAGCCACGCCGCTGCCCAATCGGGGCAGGGCTCCTGCAATAAAAGAGCCGCGCCAGCATCTCCGGCCCTCTCTGGACCCCCACAGCTCCCAGGAGGGAGTGTGCAGTCACTGATCCTCCAGCCAGACGTCCCAGCCATGCTGCTGCCCAATCGGGGCAGGGCTCCTGCAATAAAAGAGCCGCGCCAGCATCTCCGGCCCTCTCTGGACCCCCACAGCTCCCAGGAGGGAGTGTGCAGTCGCTGATCCTCCAGCCGGACATCCCAGCCATGCCGCTGCCCAATCGGGGCAGGGCTCCTGCAATAAAAGAGCCGCGCCAGCATCTCCGGCCCTCTCTGGACCCCCACAGCTCCCAGGAGGGAGTGTGCAGTCGCTGATCCTCCAGCCAGACGTCCCAGCCACGCCGCTGCCCAATCGGGGCAGGGCTCCTGCAATAAAAGAGCTGCGCCAGCATCTCCGGCCCTCTCTGGACCCCCACAGCTCCCAGGAGGGAGTGTGCAGTCGCTGATCCTCCAGCCGGACATCCCAGCCACGCCGCTGCCCAATCGGGGCAGGGCTCCTGCAATAAAAGAGCTGCGCCAGCATCTCCAGCCCTCTCTGGATCCCCACTGCTCCCAGGAGGGAGTGTGCAGTCGCTGATCCTCCAGCCGGACGTCCCAGCCACGCCGCTGCCCAATCAGGGCAGGGCTCCTGCAATAAAAGAGCCATGCCAGCATCTCCGGCCCTCTCTGGACCCCCACAGCTCCCAGGAGGGAGTGTGCAGTCGCTGATCCTCCAGCCGGACGTCCCAGCCACACCGCTGCCCAATCAGGCAGGGCTCCTGCAATAAAAGAGCTGCACCATCTGGCATGCCCGCGCCTTGCGGGCCCGCGCCTGAGGGCCGCGCAAGAGGGCCCTTTGGCGTGGCCCTTAGGCTGTGGGCCCTGATAGAGTCCCTTCGCTGCAGCAGTTCGATCTCAACACATCCACTCAGAGGATACATCACCCAAACCTCTATCAGCTTGAGCTCCCTCACGGTCGAGCTCGCATGATAAACATCATAAGCCCAACTTGAACATTCCCCTTCCATCGACTCAGCGTCTGCAAGCAGTTACCCGCACTAGCAACCGGACAGGCTCTGTCTCCTCGACAAGCTGCAAGTATTGCCCTATCTATACCTCCGAACTTAGTACTCAGTAGCAACACTTTTAAATCTCTGTGATCTTACCTGCAAGCTCTTCATAACATCTGGTCGCTAGTATTTGTTACCACTCCCATAGTAATAACTTGCATCTCTGATATCTGTCTAGCTATAATATTGTCAGCACCTAATCCGTGTCGTTAGTTTATTGTGTGATATACTCATTCCAAGCATCGTTGTTAACATCCTTCATAATTGTTGCTAGTATAATAAGTCTGCTACTACCAGCATTCTCTATACTTGTTGATAGCTTAGAAAGGCTACTGTTACCAACACTGTTAGCAACTGTTACCAGCACCCTCTACACTGTTACCAGCATTCTCTAAACTTGTTAATAGTTTGGAAATCTACTGCTACCAACATCTGCTGTAATTGCTGTCATTACTACCTGCAGGCGAGTTTACTGTTACCAGCGCTAGATATCTTTGAAGTTGTACAGCGAACCTATTATCCAACTGTTTATACTACTGCCAGATCTCCCAAATTTTACCACTTTGCCCCTATAGGCACTCTCCCACGCATTCCCAGTCCCCAACATGGCCATCTCTTTGCTCACCATCTCCAGTTTATACCTGCTATCACTGTTCCCTCTAAGCTGTGCGCATGTGCGCGCGCACACACCTCACCGAGCAAGCGCACATACTTTACAACAGAGCGCACAAAAATTACGGTTCTGATTCTGATAGAAAAAAACACAGATGTCTTAAAATTTAAAAGTTGTGATTGTAATTGCTAGAAATTTTCCGCTTCATTTAGTAATTGTCTATTTTCATTTAATTTGATTAAAATCAATGTGGTGTACATACTGTATTCTGACTTGTAGTCAAATTTTAAAGTATATAACTCCGAGTGTCGTTATGTGGCGCACAAAAATTTAACCTTCCTTCAAAAGCTGCACAGCTGATATTTTATGCGCACACAGCCTACAGAAAATTAGAGGGAACATTGCCTGCTATCCAATATCTTCCAAGACACATCTGCCCTCTCACATTCCCACAATCATAATTTCATTCCTATTTTACACAGCATTGGCAGGAAAAACTACACTAGTTCATTCCATGCTTCCCCACACCCACACCAAATTAGACAATCTCATCTACTCTATGTTGCTATCAGTAACCCTACCAATACTAAATCTAACCCCACACCAAAACAGAGTAGTCTCAGATGCGCTCTTATTAATTCACGCTCAGCTCATAAAAAATGGCCAGTATTAGCAGATCTAGTTGTGAATCTAAAGCTTGACATACTAATGGTCACTGAATCATGGCTCTCTGACACAGACACGGTTATCATCAATCAACTTATCCCACAAGACTTCTCTATACACTTATGTCATAGAGCTGAACGGAAAGGAGGAGGAGTATTTATATTAGCAAGAACCTCTCTCCAATTCCAGCTCCTATCCTCCAGGAGTCTTAAACACTTAGATATAGTGACCATAGCCAACAATCACATCACCATTAATCTCATATATAGAGCCCCCTCATCCCCTACAGAAGACCTTACCAACATAATAGACTTGGCCTGTAACCCTGAGAGTCCCCAGAAGCCCAATTGGTTAATCGGTGACTTTAACTTATCGTCCCTTCAACCCACTCACTCCAGCACCTTCCTCAAGACCATGGATGATCTTAACTACACACAGTTGGTCGATGCCCCTACCCATCTTAAGGGTAATACTCTCGACCTCATCTTCGCCCCTAGGTCTGAGGCGAACTACAATCCCCAACTCACATTCACCCCGGTGCCGTGGTCAGACCACAATCTCCTCACCTTTCAACTTCCTTCTCATCAACCTCATGCCCCACCTACCTCCACAGAAACAGCCCCCACAAAAAAGGCCTTCCACTCCAGACCTTTGAATATTTTAGAGTTTGTCAATAAGGTCCTCCCAGCGCTCCAACAGCCTGCATCAAATCTAGATGATATGATTGACCTATGGAATAACACTTTAAAATCGTGCTCACAACCTCCCCCCTCAATTATGACTACTACCCCCAATTACCCTCCGAAGATCAGAAAACAAGCTCCATGGTATTCCGCCGAGTTGAAATCATCCCTTCTGCTCCTAAGGAGGCATGAAAGAAAACGGCGCCACTCCCGCTCTACTGAAGATCAAGCATCTTACAATAACCTCCTGAAGCAGCACAGGGAGCTTATAGCTGAAAAGAGGAGAGAATACCACACTGAACTTCTCATCCGCTCGATCAACAAACCACGAGACCTCTTCAGCATAGTCAAAGCCCTCACCAAAGCCACACCTGCGCCCCAAACAGCCACAATTCATCCGCAATTATATTCTAGTTACCTCCAGTCCAAAACCCTTACAACAAATGCTGTCATTAGCCCCATGCCTAACCTCTTACCTATCACGCAGTCTTCTCTTATAGAATTCATCCCCCCAGCAGAGAGATACATTTCTGACCTTATCTCTTTGATCAACACTACTACAGCACCTAATGACCCATGTCCGGCCTACTGGATCAGGACGCTGCGCAAAGAACTCAGTCCTACCCTAGCTCACATCATGAAGCTATCTTTTGCCTCTGGAGTTTTCCCTACTTCGCTTAAACAAACCTCCATCCGTCCTCTCCTCAAAAACAATCGTCTGGATCCTTCCAAAACGGAATCATATCGCCCGATTTCAAGCATACCTCTACTGTCTAAACTCATAGAGAAAGTTGTTCAAATACAGATGCAACAACATATTGATACAACAGCCCCTCTCGACCCTTATCAACACGGATTCCGGGAGGCACACGGTGTGGAATCATTACTTACCATACTCTCCAACACGTTATCCAGAGGCATAGATACCATTGAAGATGGGTTCATTCTAATCTTCCTCGATATAGCTGCGGCTTTTGACTCTGTCAACCATGATTTACTCCTCTCCAGACTTCAAGAAAAAGGAATTCAAGGACTTGCATGGGAATGGTGCAAATCTTATCTATCCAATCGTCTGCAATATGTCCGAGTAGGACCATCAACATCGGAGCCTTTCCAGCAACAGCAGGGAGTCCCTCAAGGTTCCTCCCTATCTGCCCTACTTTTTAACATCTATATGCAGCCGATTTGCAACATTATCCGTTCATTTGGCATCCTCAGCCTAATCTACGCAGACGATGTCCTACTGTTCACCCCGGTTAAAATTATGCATCCTGACATCTCCAAACTAGTCGACTGCTTCAACGCAATTACTGACTGGCTCCTATCCCAGAATTTGAGGATAAACTTCAAGAAGACGGAGGTCTTATTTATCTCCAGGAACAAGAACTTCTCCCCCCCCCCCCCCCCGCCACCTTGAAAGTACGTGATGCAGAACTCCCATGCAGATCAGCCATACGGTATTTGGGAGTCACACTCGACAACCAATTTAACTTTAAAGAGCATATAAAGAACATGACCAAATCCGTCTACAACAAAATTTCAACTTTAAGGCACCTTAAACCCCTATTAGCACCACAAGACTTCAGAACTATCTTCCAAGCACTGGTAATCCCTCATTTTGATTACGCGAATATAATCCTTCATGGTCTCCCTAAGAGCACCCTTAACCCTCTCCAAATGGCCATGAATGCAGCAGCACGCATTCTAAGCGGCACAGCCAGAAATGATCACATTACGCCCATATTGATGGAACTCACTGGTTACCGCTGCACAGTAGACACACTTATAAAGCTCTACTCATAACCTTCAAGGCCATTAACCAACTGTCTCCGTCATCCATCTCAGCACTCCTTACAATCAATCCTAACATCAGGCTGAGAAGATCAGCAACCGCCAACTCCCTTACTATCCCCCGCGAATCCATAAAGTGTAATCAACTAACCAGGAACAGAGCCTTTGCATTCTACGCCCCGAGAATCTGGAACAGCCTCCCCCCACACCTCCGAGCAATTAGGGACCTTCCCCAATTCAGAGAAGCTTTAAAGCATCATTTATTCCTCCTTCATTTCTCTCACCTCATTAACCCCCCTCCACACTAACATCCGATCATCCATTCCTCACTCTCACAACCTGCCTCATAACCAAGAATATACCTGACTATCACGCCAGGTACATCTCACTGTCTCCACATTCCTACACTATTAATTCCAACCTGTAAATATGTAAATAGTTCATATTTTAACTCTGCTATTTAACCCTGTTAATAGCTTATTAGTCTCCTCTTCCCCGTTCAATCCAAGTTTATTTCCCTGTTACAATGTAAGCATTGATATCACTGTTCTGATGTAATGCAAATATTATGTTTTATGTAAACTGCACTGACTCTGAATAGCGCGGTATATAAGAATGGATAAATAAATAAATAAATAATGAAGACTACTGACCATTTTGGTAACCATCTTCTGCACCGACTCCATCCTGTTTATATCCTTTTGTAGGTATGGTCTCCAGAATAGCACAGTATATTCCAAATGAGGTCTCACCAAAGACTTATACTGAGGCACTATCACCTCCTTTTTCCTTCTGGCCATTCCTCTCCTTATGCACCCAAGCATCTTTCTGGCTTTCACTGTCACTTTTTCTACCTGTTTAGCCACTTTAAGATCATCAGAAACAATCACGCCCTGGTCTCACTTCTCTTTTAAGGACAGAAGTACTTCACCCCCTATACTGTACCTCTCTCTTGGATTTTTACAGCCCAAATGCATGACCCTGAATTTTTTAGCGTTAAATCTCAGCCATTTAGATCCTTCCTCATGTTAACTACTCCTTTCTGGGTGCCTACTCTATTGCAGATTTTGGTATTATCTGCAAAGTGGAAAACCCTACCCAGCAGCCGTTCTGCAATATCACTAACAAAAATGTTAAAAAGAATCAGACCAAGGACAGATCCCTGCAGCACACCTCTGGTAACATTCTTCTCCTCAGAGCGAGCTCCATTTACCTCTATCCTTTGTCGCCTCCCACAACCAATTTCTAATTCAGTCAGCCATTTTAGGGTCCATCCCTAGGGTGCTCAATTTATTTATAAGTCACCTGTGTGGAACAGTGTCAAAGGCTTTGCTGAAATCTCAGTACACCACATCTAGGGTTTTCCCTCTGTCCAACTCTCTGGTCACCCAGACAAAGAAATCAATCAAATTTGTCTGACAAGACCTTCTTCTAGTAAACCCATGCTGCCTTGGATCCTGCAATCCACTGGACTTCAGAAACCTCACTATCCTCTGTTTTAGCAGCATTTACTCATCTCAGAGGTCAGACTAACCGGACTGTAGTTCTCATCCTCATCCTTACTTCCACTTTTGTGTAAAGGGACTACATGTGCCTTTCTCCAGTCCTCTTGGACCACTCCCAGTTCTAAAGAAGCATTGAATCAGACAGTGGAGCCACTAGAACTTCCCCAAGTTCCTTCAATACTCTCAGATGTATCCCATCCAGCTCCATCGCTTTGTCTTTTATTTTAGCTCGTTCCTCTCAAACACAGTCTTCTGAAAATCATTCAAGATCCCCTTCACTTCTGTTACTGTTTGTTGGTGTTTTCTGAGGTCCTGTTCCTGGCCCTTCATCTGTGAACACAGAACAAAAATATTTATTAAGCAATTCTGCTTTATCTTCATCAGCTTCTACATAGTCCTCTCTTCACACTCGAGTTTGACAATACCGTTTTTGCACGTCCTCCTCTCGCTACCATATCTGAAAAATGTTTTGTACCCCCCCCCCCCATTTTATTGCATTGGCTATTTTTCTATCTTAGCTTTCCTGACCACTTTCCTAGCTTTTCTAAGTTTTTCCACATATTGATGCTTGTCTTCCTCTTTCTGTGATCTCTTGTATGTTATGAAAGCCATCGTTTTTTCTTCACCTTTTCAGCTACTTCTTTTAAGAACCATAATGGTCTCCTTTTCCTTTTACATTTATTTACCTTTCTAACAAAAAGGTTTGTTGCCCTTAAACTATCCCCTTTCAATTTTGTCCATTGCTTTTCGACATCCCCCAGCTGTTCCCAACCCACTAATGACTCCTTAAGGTATTGTCCCATCTTGGCAAAGCTAGTTTTCCTAAAATCTAAGACCCTCGCTTTTGAATGGACTTTTTCAGCCCTATTTCTAATACTGAATGACACCATCTGGTGACCACTGGATGTGAGATTATCTCCCACTGTAACATCAGAAACATTTTCCTCATTGTTAAGGACCAGATCCAGTATAGACCCTTCATGTGTGGGTTCTGTTACCAGTTGCCGGAATAGTTCTCTCTGTAGAGAATCCAGGATCACCTTACTTCTAGATGACATTGCAGCAGGGATGTGCCAATCATATTGAAATCACCTATCAATAATACTTCTCCTTTCATGGCAATACTGTGTATGTTTTCTATTAAATCTCTGTCTATTTCTTCTGCCTGTGAAGGAGATCTGTATATCACACTGATACAAATGGATTTCCCATTCCCTCTTTCTCGTTTAACCCCCAGTGCCTCCTCGCTTCCTTATAAGCCCTGTAATTCTGTAGCTTTAATATTATTTTTTTATATATAGTGCCATTCCTCTTTCCTTTCTTCCTAACCTGTCCTTTCTGAATAAAGTATAGCCCAGTATAATTACATCCCAGTTATGGTTGTCCATAAATCATGTCTCCATAACTGCCACTAAATCCAAGTCAGCCTCCTCCATTAAAGCCTCAGCATCTGGGATATTATTTCCCATACTACAGGCATTTATGCACACCTCTTTCCAGATATTGCCCCACATCTCTTACATATGCCTGTACAGCACTGCATACACTGTGTAGCGCTACAGAAATGATAAGTTGTAGTCAGGGCCGGCCTGTCCATTGAGCAAGAATGTTGTTTGCACAGGGCCCCGCGTTTCAAGGGGCCCCGCGCAAACAACATTCTGCCCATCAGCCCAGGAAAACTTTAAAAGAAAAAATTAAATTGCTGCTGCCGCTGCCAGCCTGGCAGTGGCAGAATCGAGTGTCTCCCGCGGGGCCCCCACCCGCCCAACAGAGCCCTCCCTCCTGTCCGGCAGAGCCCTCCCTCGATCACTCTCCTCAGCGCTGTTTTCAGAGCCGCAAAGGGGACTCTTTCCCTCTCGTGGCTCTGTTAAGCCTGCTGGGGCTGATGGGAACAGGCATTTCCTGTTTCCCATCAGCCCCGGCCGGCTTAACAGAACTGGGAGAGGGCAACCCTCCCCGAGATGGGCTATGGGGGGCTAAGACTGAAAATGGGGTGATGGGGGGCTTAGGACTGGTAATAGGCTATGGGGGGCTAGGACTGGTAATGGGCTGAGTGGAAGGGGGGACTTGAACTGCAAATAGCTGATGAGGATGGGGCTTGGAATGGAAATGGCCTGAGTGGAAGGGGGGCTTGAACTGCAAATAGCTGATGGGGAGGGGGGCTTGGAATGGAAATGGGCTGTGAGGGGGAGCTAGGACTAGAAATGGGCTGAGTGGGGGGGAGCTAGGACAGGAAATGGGTTGATGGAGGTGCTAGGATAGGACTGGAAATGGGCTGTTGGGAGGTGCTGAGATTAGAAATGGGCTGTGAGGGGAGGGAGCTAGGATTGGAAATGGGCTGAGTGGGGGGGGAGCTAGGACAGGAAATGGGCTGTTGGGGGGTGCTAAGATTGGAAATGGACTCATGAAGGGGCTAGAACTGGCTCATTGGGGGCTTGGCTTGGAAATGGGATGAGTGGAGGGAAGCTAGGATTTGACATGGGCTGATGGTGGGACTAGGAAAGGACTAGAAATCGGCTGATGGGGGGCTGGGATTGGAAATGAGCTGATGGAGGGACTCGGATAGGACTGGAAATGGGCTGATGTTGGGGCTAGGATAGGACTGGAAATGGGCTGATGGGGAGACTAGAAAGGAGCGGATGCTGGGTGGGGCTGGAACTAGAAGGGAGCTGATGTTGGGGGAGGATTAGAATGGGATGGGGCTGGGAGAGTGAATTGGAGAGAGGAAAAATATTTTGTGTGGGAGGGAAGAAAAAGCTTCAATTGGCCGGGTATTGGGAGAGTAAGTGGGGATTGAGGATGGAGGGGTAAAATTTGAGTGGATGAAATAGGAATGCAGAAAGAGCAAAAGGAGAAAGATTAGTATGTTAAAGCAGATGTAGAGAGAGAATGGAAAAAAACTAGAAGAGAGAAGAAAGGACAAATGGACAGCAGATGATGGAGAGTTAGCAGAAGACACGAAGAAACCAGAAGAAAGTAGCTGGAGCATTTGCAACTGAAAAAAAATGCACAAAAGGTAGAAAAATATCTCTTTATTTTGAATTTATTAACTGGAATATGTCAGCTCTGGGAAATGTGAATCATTAACATCTGCGCTTTATTTAGTACAAGAGGAAATTAATTTATAGTTTTATTTCTACAGTGTTGTTGTACATTCCAAGTTTGGCTTTTGGGGTTCCCAGTTTAATTATTGTCTTCCTGTTTCTAAATTGTGATTCCTTGTTTGGTGATGGTCTATGTTCTGCATGTGTAACTGAGCTGAAGTATTCTGTTTATGTAATTCCTATTTGACATTGCCACTTGTTCTCTTTCCCCAGTAGGTCATGTATTGTTATTCTCTGAAATATATTGGTTTAATATTTGCAGTGTTGCCTTTTGATAGGTAGGGTCTGGTGCTTTATGAGTCCTCGTAGTGCTGTTATGATACGGTGGGTTTGCTATTGGTTCTAAATGGGCAGTGTTTGTAGCAGTTCCTAATGTGCCTGGCGGTTGGCACTGGATTATAGTAATGTAGAAATCTTTTAGTCTTTCTTTATCCATACACTCATTAAGAGGCATGTTTACTAAAAGTTAGTGTATGGTAACATTATGCAAATGAGGGCCCTTATGCAAATGAGGCCCCGCAACGAGTCTCCGCACATGGCCCCGCACCCCCCTTGGGCCGCCCCTTGTTGTATTAGCAGTAGTAATTATTACATTGTAAGCCCTCTTGTACCTAAAAATGTAACTCACCTTAAAATTGGACTTGGAAAGGCAAGCAATTAACCAACATCAAAAATATTAAAATTCTAAGTTTTCATTTTTATTTCTGTTTAACCTCAAGTTCATTTTTCATTGAGTTGCCCGGATGCCCCATATTACCTGTGGTGTTATTCCTGCCCTATATCCTAGACCGTTTGGAATTGCACCTATTCCATCTGATAAATGTGTCATGAAGACAAGAGGTCATAAAGACACTGTAACATTAAAAATGGAAATGTGAAAGGTAAAGAAATATAAACAGTCTTCATCCAGTTTCATTTGGCAGCAACCCAAGGAAATAGTTAACTGAAATATTTTGCTTCATTATCAGATGACCTTTACAGAGAGCACTATAGTAAAGCTTTATGCAAATGACAATTTGCCCATCTGTATAATTTTATATCTGCTTATTTGTAGACATTTGCATGCATAAATTGTCTGGATGTGTAGAATTGCACAAGTTATGTAAAAGCGTTACCTGAATAAAATGTTGCACACAGGCAGATGAAAACAAACAAGAGGACAGCAGAGGATGACAGCTAAAACACAGACGTGCATCCTTTCACAAACACAAATCCCCCCCCCCCCCCAATGCACAAACACAAACCTACACCCCACATACAAAACCTTCTCAGAATTAAAAAAAAATCACACACACATCGCCTACATACACTACTTACACATGCACCCATTCTCACACACCATCTAACACCCCTCCCAAAAACACACACATACTCCTCTCCCATCTCCTCATCCCCCCCCCCCCCACATTCACCATCTCCACAAATACTGCACCCAAAATTCACTCATACACATCCACACACCAAATCCATCACACACACATACATACTCACATCCCCAACATACACTGACTACATGTGGACATAGCCGAGTTTCTCCCGTTAACTGTGACCCGGATTGGCCTCTGTTGGATACAGGATACTGGGCTTGATGTCAGGTATTATGTTCTTAATTATTTCCATGTGTAGATTTGCAAAATAAGTCTTCTGGCTATATGTAACAGCAAATGCACATATATCCCTGCACAATTTTATTACAGACTCCACTCTTAGCGGATTCTTTTCTAAAATATTGCCTAAATTGTGTACATCTCAACTTTGCTGTCTCAATTCCTTTCTCCACATACTATCTAAAATGTGTCTTATAGTTTTGTATCTTATTTCCAAGGTAGCCATAGAGTTTACCTGTTATATTAGTTCTCCTACATGCTGTCACTCTCAGTTCCTCAGTAACCCATTCCGAGTCCACAAAAATTGGACAAAAGAAGTTCCTTGACACTCATTTTAGATGCCTTCTTTCCAAACATTCAGGCTAGTCTTAGACTGCAGCCCAGGGCAGAAAAAAAAAGAATGGGCACAACCAGTACCAGGCACTCTAATATTCTGTTTCATTGACATTGCTGAGATTTGACAAGGGAACCCCTTATGATATTGCACCCAGGAAAATGCTCTACTTGCACTCTCCTTCGCTCTTTCCTAACTTTGTTCTGCAAACACCTCCTAAACTAAAAACATCAAAGCAATTTGTTTCTAAAACTGTTTATTTTTCTTTCAAATTTCAGCTTTTTTTAAATGTTGAGCTCTGAAAACATAAGAATATCCACAGGCTTGGGGTATTCTCAAATGTTTTGACTTCTAAAGTGGAAACTTTTATTGAAGATCTCTGAAAGCATAGTTCAGTTTTTTTAAAAAACTGGGCAGGTTTCAGCCATTTTCAGATGGGTGGGGAAAATGGCTGGTTAACACATTTGCAAGGCACAGAGGAGCAAGCAAGGTGCCTGTAAGTTACAATGAACAGATGGCTGCTTAATTCATCTCGGCACATCTGTAATTAGTCTTTTGCCGTCAATCATGAATTAATAGCCCTTCAGCACTCCTGATTCTTCACACTGAGATATTTATTATTTCTTGTATTTAGCTCCTGCCTTTCAGTAGAAGCAGACACTCAATTTCCTTTCTGGTGGGAACTTTCGCAGCAGCTGTAATTTTTCTCTACACCCGTCTGGGCCACAGGAGACTACCACACGCCACCTTTGATTATGCATGCACCGGTGTCCATCAGCTAATAAATTACCAATGATTTGCAGAAGCCTGTGGTATGACAGCCTGATTCTTCACCCCCCCCCCCCCCCCCCAACTTCCAGCTTCTGAGGGGTTGTCTCTTGCACAAGGAAGTCAGTGAGGATTCTACTGCCACATTCCTGCCCCCCATACATACTGGCCTCTTCAACAGAGTAGCCTAATGGTTAGATCACTGGTTTGATTCTCACTAGCACTCCTTGTGACCTTGGGCAAGTCATTTATTTATTTTATTTATTTAGCTAGGTTTATATATCGCTCTCCACCAGGTCAAAGCTGTTTCCAGAGAACTGAGCAATTTACATTGAACATATCTTGTACATGGTAACAGTGCCTCAGAAAAATCCAAGTTATAAATGTCCCTGTTTAAGGTACATTACCAAGTGAATTTACAATGTAAACCACTTTGACTGAAATGATAAAGCGATATAAAAAAACTGTTAAATAGACAAAAAATAAATATGCATTCTCCATGCTTAACCCAGAGAACAGATCTCTGTTAGCTCATAGTAGTTATTTATACTGTGCTCTTTAGAATCAGTGCAGTTTACATGTATACTAAGAGGTACTTTTTATTCTGTGGCCCTGAAGTGTAGTCTAAGTGTACCTGAGGCAATAGAGGGTTAAGTGGCTTGCCCAAGGCCACAAGGAGTGGCCAAGGGACTAGAAACCCCAGACCCTCTGGCCTGAGGTTGCTTGTCCCCATGCAGGAATTGAACCCCTGGCCTTCCGGCCTGAGGTAACCTGTCCCAACCACTGAGCCACTCCTCCCATTAGGACCATTAGTTACCTTGTGCACATTCATAGCCCAACATCTAAGTAATTATTATTAGTTTGGATTTAGCTAATGCTTCTTTAACTATGGCTTTGCTGTCCTGAACGAGCCTGATCTCAGCAAGGATGTGCCTAGCAAGTACTAGGGTGGATGACCAACCTAGGGGGGCTTAAGAAAACTTTGAATAGAATTAGCAATGATGGAGAACCTTGAGGGACTCCAGAAATTAGAATCTTGGGTTCCGATATTCATCATTCCAGCAAACTCTTACATACCTGTTTTTCAGGAAGCCCTCAAACCATTTTAGTACTTTGAAGTATGTTTACTAATCGGCGGTAGCGGCTTCCATATGATAGCGTAGCCACGGCCCCATTGAATTTAATGGGGCCGTGGCTCCGATATCGCACGGAAGCAGCTACCGCCGATTAGTAAACATAAGAGTTTGTCTTTAATACCTATTTAATTTAGTACTTCTAAAAGACGATTGTGGTTAATCATGTCAAAGGCTGCTGATAAGTCTAGTTGCATTAGGACCACAGAGTTACCCTTGTCCATAATGTTAAGCAGTTTGTTTAGGATGGCAGCGAACATGGTCTCTGTGCTGTGCTGGGGTCAGTAGCAAATCATAATTTTCGAGGTGCTGTTGGAGATGTTTAGCTGCACTTGATTCTACAATCTTTGCTAAGATGAGGATGTTGGCTACTGGTCTGTAGTTTGTGCATTCAAATGGGTCTAAATCTCTACTTTTTAGCAGAGGTTTGTAGGTTAGACCACCCCATGTGATTGGATAGCATCCCTCTTGGAGGCTATGTTTTGTTATCAAGACTATCCATAGAAGTATATCATTCAGGACATCCTTAAGTGCTCTGGGATGCTGTCTTGTGGGCAGAGGCCTTTTGCATATCTGTTGATCATTCTACTGATTTCTAGTTTGAAGAAGTGGGAAAATTCATTGCATATACAGTCTGCTAGGATTAGTTTGAAGTTATTTTGTTTATAGGAGCCTTTCTCTCTTACTGGGGGGGTAAGAGATTCTGTGTTTTCAATTCAATATCCTCATGGAGTAGTTGCATCTTTTCATGGAGGGTGTTAGAGAAGTCTTGTGGATTTAAGTTACAAGGTGTAGGTTTAGAGTGGAGGGTTTTTTTAAATAAAGAATTGGTCTTGCTGTTGTGGTTTTGGCCTCCTGTAAGGTAAACCAGGAGTAGTATAATGGGTACACTACTCGTCAAACTGATTGACAGGTGAGATAAGGATGACAGGAGCCAATCAGCGTTCACTTCCGGTGTATGCCCCACCTTAGTCCACGCCCCCTCCCATAGAAGTGACTGGTGATCTAGCCCCGCCCACTCCCACCCCCAGGCGTGGCCACATCCCCACTTTGACATGCCCCCACCCCCAAGGATGACATCATCCAATCAGCGCCCACTTCTGGGTTTGTGCCACACCCACACCTCGCCCCCCCCCCCAATGTTGGCATTAGCCAATCAGCACCCACTTCCGGGTTTGTGCCACACCCACAGCCTACCACCCTCAACCATGCCCCTGCCTACATCATCGGAAATGACATCACCGGAAACAGGGTGTCATCGGAAAAGGACAGTGTCGCTTTTTGCTGACATCACCGGAAACAGAGTGACTGACTCCGGAAATGTGTTTTGCTTCTGGTTAATGCTGACATCTGCAAAAAAGCAGGAACCCTGGAAAACAAAAAATGCCTTTCTCTCCCCACACTGCCCCAGTTCTTTTTTTCTCACAAAGCAGTGCAATGCTTTTATTGCAGGCTATTTAGAACTGATTGTTAACCCTTTAGTAGCAGCAGCAGAGCTTTTCTTTACAAATGTTAAACCTCAATTAACACATCTTTTGTTAGAGAAACCAGTGCTGTCCATGTGATAGAATTTTGCTCATGGTTAGAGAGACGTATCCTGGCAACAGTGTAGTTCAGACTGAAAATACAGAGAGAGAGAGAGACCTGAGTTCAAATCCCACTACTACAGCTATTTTTTAGTGGCTTTGGAAAAAAAAAACAATACAGAGAGACAAGTCTGGACATGCCTCTAGGATGTGATTGCATATGTGATTGGTAGAAAAAAAGAGACTTGTTCTGAGCATGCTTCCAGGATATGGTAAAACATGATTGGTTGAAACAAGAGACCTGTTCTGAGCATGCTCCTGGTGTAAGGCTTTGTGTCCTGTGTGGGGGAACATTTTAACACAGAGATTCAAAAAGAAAAAATGGCTCTTTTTGGAACACCAAGCAGAATTTCCAGCAGGGCATACAACATTAATTACTTTCTTAAGGATCGTGATGCCGCAGCAGAGGGGTATCCACCGATTGAAAATCCATTTGAACTACAGGAGAGTCCGGCAGAGCCTGAACATGAATTAACAGGGGTTGGTTATTTACCAGATAGGCAAATATTATTTGATTCTCAAGAACTCTGACAATGCAACGGATCCAGAGGATATAGAATTATATTACGCCGCGGCAGATGTAGAAACAAACTGTTTACTAGGAGAACTAGGATCAGCAGAGGTAAGAGAAGTTTGGGGTTTTTTTGTAGAAAAGTGTTATAGAAGAGGTGGTTCACAATTTCACACTGACATTGTTTTGTTTTTGTAGGGAAGTAACGAATCTCTGCTCCTACAAGAGCTAGAGGACATACAGGAAACCAATCTACGCTGTTTGTGCTTTCTCTGTACATATCAAAGGGAAGCGCTTGATGTCATAGCCAGCCAAAAGGACAACTCAAAACCTGATGAAATAAACACATTTAAATCTGTTATACAAGCAACGGTGTGCTGTATTATCAAGAAATGCTGGCAGGACGTTATGCATAGAGACTGTGCAGCTTGTGTAATACATGCTCCAGGGCAAAGACATCATGATTGCCTGAGGTGGGGGCACAAGGAAATACAACAGAAAATCCATAAAACTTGTAACAGGTTGTGTCTAGGACCTGTTGTAAATGTTGCCATGATTGTTGGTCATAAAATGAAAGCAACTGCCCTAGTTTATGAAAATTTGAATTTTTTGTTTGAACTCATCAGAGACTTTAATACCACTAGAAATCCAGGACAACTGCTCAATATTTTGCTTAGATCTATGGCAGACTGTGATATGGAGCTAGTGGAAGGTTTAATCTGTGACAGAGATTATAGGTCGTTCTTTAAAAAACACCAAGTTCTGTAAAAATTGACTTTTTATGAAAATGTATGTATTTCCAGAATCTATTAGCTGAACATACAGATGAGCAAAAATTATATGTATGCCTTTATTTTTTTTTAACTTGTAATGCTCAAATGAATCATTTCACAAGATGAAAACATTTTATTTGAAATAAAACATTTTGAACCTACAGTTTTGTGTAGTGTGTTTTAGGAATGCCTAGTTAATTAAACCTACAATGTGTTGTCTGGAAAAATGGAAACGTGTGAATTATCTAGGTGTGTCCTACACAATAGGCTATATGATAAGAATGTGAAGGGCGTCTGGGAATAGGAGGAATGTGTATTAGCCACATAGGTCCACATAAACAATATACAGCATCTATTACAATATACTGTCTGCGAAAAAAGAAAAAAAATGGCTTGAATTAGCTGAAGGGTGGGGGTGACACATAAAACAATAGGCCAGAGATCCAGAGATGTTTCAGTTAAAGAGTCTAGGGGGCTGTAAAACCCATCAAAGAATTTCATTTAAAAAGGCGCAGTACATTCCAGCAGCCAGAAAAGATCACATAGTCTCTATAGCTTGTAACATCTGCACCTCTTCTTCAGACATGGTAAGTAGATATGAGTCTTACTTTTTAAAAATATTGGCTGTATAATGTTTCTGTCTCTTATGATTGTCTTTAAAAATAGGAGCAGAAACCGGGGGTTACAAATAAACTTTCTCTTACAAAACAAAGACAGCAAAGAAAGTTAAAAGGTATGTCATGTGTTTTTTAATTTTCCAGCAGCTATGCTCTTCATAATGTGCCTCAACCTTTAATCTTTTTTATTTTAGACCAAGAAGATGCTACAAAACAAGATGACCAGCCTAACCAACAGACGGTACCTTACAGAAAGCCAAAAGACAAGCAAAATAGTGAGTATTCAGGCTTTATCCAGCACCTAGATTTTAAGGCCGCTGTAAAAAGAAAAAAAGTATTAGCCCCTACGTTTTCTTTTTCAGATCGAGAAAATGTTAGAAAATCAGCAACTATGGGAGAGAAGTCTAACAGGAAAAGATCACACAGCAAATATTTTTCTGAGGGTGAATCTACACATGCCGGTACAGAAGAGCAAACAGTTCCATACCGAAAACCAAAAGACAAGCAAAATAGTGAGTATTCAGGCTTTATCCAGCACCTAGATTTTAAGGCCACTGTAAAAAGAAAAAAAAAAGTATTAGCCCCTACGTTTTCTTTTTCAGATCGAGAAAATGTTAGAAAATCAGCGACCTTGGGAGAGACGTCTAACAGGAAAAGATCACACAGCGAACGTTTTTCTGACGGTGAATCTACACACGCCAGTACAGAATACGGAGAGCGTGGTGAAAGCCGTGTCTTTGATCACAGTGCTTCAGAGGACAGAGCAAATAATCTTTTATTAGGCCCCGCTGAAGAATCAGAGCCAGTTAGCTATGTTCAGTTTGTGAAAAGGTGGGATCGTAAATTGGACAAGTTTAATGGTGTAATTTATTCAGAAGAATTTCGGTTTATTAATTTAGACAGGGTAACATCATTATCTGAGGCTCAATTCGCCATCCGGCAGGGTATTCAGCATATTCTGGATGAGATTAGCAGCAGGGTTTCACCTGGTGATTATGTACATAGAAACATAGAAACATAGAAATATGACGACAGAAAAAGACCACATGGCCTATCTAGTCTGTCCTTCCATAACAACTACAACAGTCCACTTTTTGCCTTTAGAGATCCTCTGTGTTGGTCACATGCTTTCTTGAATTCAGTTACTGTCCTCATCTCTACCACCTCCACTGGGAGACTATTCCACGGATCCACTACTCTTTCCGTAAAGAAATATTTCCGCATATCACTCCTGAATCTATCTCCCTTCACCCTCATCCCATGTCCCCTCGTAGCAGAACTTGCTTTCAATTGAAAGAGGCTCTCTCCCTGAACATTTATGCCACGGAGGTATTTAAACATCTCAATCATATCACCTCTATCCCGCCTTTCCTCTAAGGTGTACATATTAAGATCCTTAAGTCTGTCCTCATATGCTTTATAATGAAGCCCATTAATCATTTTGGTAGCAACCCTCTGCACCGACTCCATCCTGTTCACATCCTTTTGAAGGTGCGGTCTCCAGAATTGCACACCATACTCCAAATGAGGTCGCACCAAAGACTTATACAGAGGCATTATCACCTCCTTTTTTCTGCTAGCCATTCCTCTCCGTATGCACCCAAGCATCCTTCTAGCTTTTGCTGTCGCCTTTTCCACCTGTTTAGCTACTTTAAGATCATCAGACACAACCACGCCTAGGTCCCGCTCTTCTTTAGTGGACAAAAGTACTTCACCTCCTATACTGTATTGCTCCCTTGGATTGCTGCAGCCCAAATGCATGACCTTACATTTTTTAACATTAAATCCCAGCTGCCAAATTCTAGACCATTCTTCAAGCTTAGCTAGATCCCTCCTCATGTTATCTACCCCTTCCTGGGTGTCTACTCTATTGCAGATTTTGGTATCATCCGCAAAGAGGCAAACCTTACCCGACAGCCCTTCCGCTATATCACTAACAAAGATGTTAAAAAGAATCGGACCAAGGACAGATCCCTGGGGCACACCACTGGTAACATCCTTCTCCTCAGAGTGAGCTCCATTTACTTGTACTCTTTGTCGCCTCCCACCCAACCAATTTCTAACCCAAGCAGTAACTTTAGGGTCCATCCCTAGGGTGCTCAGTTTGTTTATAAGTCGCCTGTGAGGAACAGTGTCAAAGGCTTTACGGAAATCTAAATACACCACATCTAGAGCTCTCCCTCGGTCCAACTCCCTGGTCACCCAGTCAAAGAAATCAATCAGATTTGTCTGACAAGACCTGCCTCTGGTGAATCCATGCTGCCTCGGATCCTGTAATCCGCTGGACTCCAGAAACCTCACTATTTTCTCTTTCAGCAGCGTTTCCAATAATTTACTCACCACTGAAGTTAAACTAACCGGCCTGTAGTTTTCAACCACATCCTTACTTCCGCTTTTGTGTAAAGGCACCACATGAGCCTCTCTCCAGTCCTTTGGCACCACTCCTGACTCCAACGAGGCATTGAAAAGGTCAGTCAGTGGAGCTGCTAGAACGTCCCCAAGTTCCCTCAGTATTCTAGGGTGTATCCCATCCGGTCCCATCGCTTTGTCTACTTTAAGTTGAGCTAGTTTCTCACGAACACAGTCTTCTGAAAATAGTTCAAGATGTCCCTCGCTTCTGTTCCTATTTGTGGGTGTTTTCTGAGGTCCTGCTCCTGGTTCTTCATCTGTGAACACAGAACAAAAATATTTGTTAAGCAATTCCGCTTTATCCTTATCAGCTTCTACATATTCTCCCCCTGCACCCTTGAGTCTGACAATACCACTTTTGCTCTTCCTCTTCTCACTAATATATCTGAAAAATGTCTTATCCCCCCATTTTATTGCATTGGCTATTTCCTCCTCCTTTTGAATCTTTGCCTTCTTGACTACTTTGCTAGCTTCTCTAAGTTTTTCCAAATACAGATGCCTGTCTTCTGCTCTCTGTGATCTCTTGTATTTCATGAAGGCCTCCCTCTTTTTCTTCACTTTTTCAGCTACTTCCTTCGAAAACCATAGCGGTCTCCTGTTCCTTTTGCCTTTTTTTACCATTTTAACAAAAAGGTTGGTTGCCCTTAAAATACCCCCTTTCAGTTTTGCCCACTGTTTTTCTACATCCCCAGCTGTTCCCATCCCACTAACGACTCCCTGAGGTATTGGCCCATCTTCGCAAAGTTAGTCTTCCTAAAGTCTAAGATCCTCACCTTGGAATGGATTCTAACAGCCCTAGTCCTAATACTGAACCACACCATCTGGTGATCACTGGATGCAAAATGATCTCCCACTACAACATCAGAAACACTTTCACCATTGGTAAGCACCAAGTCCAGTATGGCCCCTTCACGTGTGGGGTCTGTTACCAATTGCCTGAATAGTTCTCCCTGTAGAGAATCCAGGATCTCCTTACTTCTAGATGATACTGCAGCTGGAATGTGCCAATCAACATCTGGCATATTGAAATCTCCTATCAGTAGCACTTCCCCTTTCCTAGCAATGCTGCGTATGTCTTCAATTAACTCTCTGTCCACCTCTTCCTCTTGTGAGGGAGGTCTGTATATCACTCCAATGCAAATAGATTTCTCTTTCCCTCTTTCTAGTTTAACCCACAATGCCTCCTCTCTCCCTTTTAAGCTCTGTAATTCCAAAGCTTTAATAGTAGTTTTTACATATAGTGCCACTCCTCCTCCTCTTCTTCCTACCCTGTCCTTCCTGAATAAAGTATAGCCAGGTATAGTTAATCCCAGTCATTGTTTTCTGTGAACCATGTTTCTGTAACTGCCACTAAATCCAAGTCAGCCACTCCCACCAAAGCTTCAACCTCAGGGATCTTATTTCCCATGCTACGGGCATTAATACACACTGCTTTCCATATGTTACCCCTGTTACCCATTTCCATAAAGGTATTTAATGTATCACCTACCTGGGGGCTTTCACTTACCTGGGGGCTTTCTTCACCCATCCCCAAGGAATCTAGTTTAAAGCCCTCTTCAGTAGATTAGCCAGTCTACTACCAAAGATGCGTTGACCTCTCTTGGACAGATGGATGCCATCTCTGCTTTGCAACCCTTGGAAAAGCATCCCATGGTCTAGGAAACCAAAACGCTCTCGATGACACCATCCACGCAGCCATGCATTTGTCTCCAGGATGCGAGCCTCTCTGCCTTGGCCTTTACCCTCAACAGGGAGGATTGAAGAGAACACCACCTGTGCACCTAACTGCTTCACCCTCTGTCCCAGAGCCATGAAGTCACTTTTGATACGTTCCGAGGTATACCTGGCAGTATCATTTGTTCCAACATGGATTAGCAACATTGG
This sequence comes from Ichthyophis bannanicus, assembly GCA_033557465.1. Lineage (NCBI taxonomy): Eukaryota > Metazoa > Chordata > Amphibia > Gymnophiona > Ichthyophiidae > Ichthyophis > Ichthyophis bannanicus. The sequence goes on along the minus strand of CM066032.1, from coordinate 178,488,980 downwards.
GTAATAGTCTGTGGGCTTGATGAGTCTCGGCAAACTCTCCGTAACATCTTGGATTTTGGCACCAGGCAGACAGCATACCTCTCTGGACATCAAGTCTGGTCGGCAGATGGACGCCTCAGTACCCCTCAGAAGAGAGTCTCCAACCACCACCACCCTTCGTTTCCTTCTGGTGACTGATTCCGCAACTTTGGGGTACTTGAACTCTGGTTCTTCCCTTTCCAGGGATGCTTTCACCTCCTCCACTTCCAGGACTGCATAATGGTTCTTCAATTCAAGGGATGGAGAAGTTGGATTGGTGATTTTGCAGGCCCTGGTGACTTGTGTCCAACCATCGACATTCTGTTGGCACCCATCTTCTCCGGAGCTGGAGAGCTTGGTTGCTGCAAGTAGCATCTCATCAATGTACTTCTCACTGTCTTGAATGCTCCTCAGCCTCGCCACCTCCTCTCTGAGTTCCTCCACCTCTTTCCTCAGAGCTTCAGCATGCAGGCACCCTGCACATGGAACCGGTCCTTCAACCGGCATTAGGACCTCTGTCTGGACCGAGGCAGAAGCTGTAACGGGAGCAACAGCTTTAGCAATACGATTTTTCCCAGCCATTGTTCTTTTCGTGGAGCTTAGGTATCTGTTAGAGCAAAAGAGAGAGATCTACCAAGTACCAGCCGGTTTCGCAGCTGTCTTTATAGAGAAAAAGCAGTTAAAACACTTTAATTACATACAAATGTGCTGGTCCAATTCACTGTGATTTGTGAAAGGGGAGGCGCCCTATAAAGCAAGGCTGCTCACTAGGGGTGGGTGGGAGTCGGGGTGGGTAGGGTGGGAACTAACACCTGATTAGGTGTTAGCAGCTTCTAAAGCTGAGGAGGTCACTGGAGTCAGCAACCTACTGTGCTCAATTACAATACAGTACAGGTGCATCTACATTCATCTCTTTTTCACAATTCCTTGTATTCTGGAAAGTTAAACCCAGAAGCATTAGACGCTGACGATTTCTTAAATCAGATCACTAAACTCCTTCAGAGTCACAGAGAAATCCAGGTTTGTGATATATTCCGTGGTGTTGTACTTGTCATAAGAAATCAGGGTGGAGGAGCTCGTAGGGTCTTAAAGACTATACCATTTAGCCATATTATTCATAAGAAAAGGATGTATTTGATAGACTTGAATAACACTGATAATAACCTGTGTTTTGCAGGTAGCATCACAGCCCTCATGTCACAGGTAAAAATGACCGATGTTGAATTGTTAGAAGGTGCTAAAAAACTACATAATGAATTGGGATGGCCAGTAAATAGAAAAGTCATGCTCAATGATGTAGCAATATTTGAACAGCATTTAAAGATAAACATATGCGTTGTGCTTTACACAAATTCATGGGTTTGTTTTAAGACATCAGACAGACCTGTGTTCCCTAAGACTGTGTTTTTGTTGCTACACGATGACCATTTCTATGGTATAACCGATGTCAAAAAATTCTATGGGGAGCGCAACTTCTGTAGTTACTGTCAGAAACCGTACAGTCACGAATTGCACATTGTGGTGCCATCTTTGTTTGACACTAACGTGTGCGAATAATGTCGGTGTACAACAGAGATGTCCTAATTGCAAACTCTTTTGTCGTTCTAAAGAGTGTTTAGATAGACACACGTATTTGGCTTTGAAAAAAGAAGTGGCGTGTTTATCTAAGATACTGTGCCAGAAATGTGAGTCTTATGTGGACAAGAAACATAAGTGCAATGGCCAGCATTGTAAACTATGTCGTGAATCCCTAACCGGGGATGGCGTCCACTTATGTTTTATGACCCCTATTGGTAAAAGTGAAACATCTGAAAAGTATATTTTTTATGATTGTGAATGTATGCAAGAAACAGGCTGGCATGTCCCTAATTATATATATGTGACTGACTTAAATGATGAAAGAAACTGGGAATTCAAGGGTCTCGAATGTATTTCTGCCTTTATACAGATTTTTTGTGACAAAAAATTTAAAGGCTACACCTTCATAGCCCATAATTCCAAAGGTTATGACGGGTATTTTGTTCTTAAACAGCTGCTTAAGGAAAAGATGAACACAGGGCTGCTGGTTCAAGGTGCTAAACTTTTACAAATTACCGTTGAACCTTTAGCTATCCATTTTATAGACTCTCTAAATTTCCTGCCTATGAAACGTAGCAAACTTCCACAAGCCATGGGTTTTACAGGCAGCAAGGGGTACTTTCCGCACTTTTTTAATACTCTGGAAAATCAAAATTATGTGGGCCCCATGCCGGGTGTTGAACATTACGGTGTGGGTAACATGTTGCCTGAAGAAAAAGAAGAATTTTTACAATGGTACAAGGACAATCAGCATAAAACTTTTAATTTGCAAAAAGAGTTGGTTTATTACTGCCAGCAGGATGTATCTATTTTGCGGCAGGCCTGCGTTCTCTACCGAGCTGAAATCATGAAAATGACAGAGAAAGAAGTGTTTGTAGAGCAGGGTGACATCTCAGAAATTCTAACAAGATGTTTAGACCCTTTCCAATATATAACCCTTGCATCTGTATGTATGGCTATGTTCAGATTAATGTTTTTAGAACCCAAGACTGTGGCAATCATTCCACCAGATAACTATCACCGGCAGAGAAAGAGATATTCATCCCCCTCTATTCAATGGCTGATGTATGTAGAGGTCAAAGAAAACATAAAGATCACACATGCTCTGAAAGGTGGCGAAAAAAAGGTGGGGTCTTATTTTCTTGATGGCTATGTAGTGATCGATGGGGTAGAAACAGCTTTTGAATGTAATGATTGTTTTCATCACGGCTGTCCAAGTTGTTATAACGATAAAGACCAGAATCCTGTAACAGCCACGACCTATGGTTTTCTTTATTGCAAAACACAGCTAAAAGCTGCATTCCTGGAAAGCCTGGGGTTCAAGGTCATAAGTCTATGGGAGCACGAGTGGAAGCGGATGGTAAAAGAAAATGACGGGGGCTGTGCAGATTTCCTGGCTGACTCTGCATTACCGCAACCTCTGATTCCACGAGATGCCCTTTTTGGGGGTAGAACAAATGCAGATTGGACCACTGTATACTGTGAAAAACCACAAATCTCACATAAAAAGAAAGAAATGAATATGTAACCAGCCCTTCATACATGCTTGTGTGTCTCAGACAACATGTCTCGCCGTGTCAAGAGAAATCTGCCCCTTTTAAAACGTTTGGTTCAAGCCTCTCCGCAGCACAGAAGAGCCATCCTGAATACAGCTTCTAATGATTTGGTAGCCACTATAGTTGAAATCGCTCTCAACACCCTAAAAAGTAACATTCCTCTTTCACAACACATAAAGGTTTTAAAAGGGAAGCGTCACGCCATAGTCTGTGCGATAAAAGACTACCCATTAAAAAAAAAAAGAAGCAATTGGTGAGAGAGTCGGGTGGATTTATCTGGCCCCTGTTAAGTTTTGCATTACCATTGATAATGGGGCTTCTGACAAACGCTGAAAAAATGTACATAGTCCCTAGTCAACAACTCGAGCGCTTGAGAAACCCGCCAGATCAGGATGAAAACATTAGAACCACGACCATTCATAAGTTAGACGAAGAAATGAAAAACATCCTGCAAAGCGTTGGTATGTCTGAACACGAAAAGGCTAAATGTTACTCAGAAGTATTACAGCGCTATCTTGTGCTTAACAGACAAAGGGATATGGAAAAAGAAAAAATAAACTTGTATCTACAGGCACAAGATGCGACATCAAGGGCAGCATCTCTAGAAAATATTATACCTCCAGACCCTGTAATACAAGAAGTGTTAAACAGCATCAATATGCGCTATAAGAAAAATGCTGAGTTACTGCTTAACAAACTGTTAAACAAGGATGTGGCATCCTGGGAGAGAAATGGAACATTTGTATACCAGGGAAACCCTGTCAATGGCTCTAACCTACTTGACCTCGTTCGTGGAGCTACGCAGCCCCAAGCTCTTTCACAACGAAGAATACCCAGGGGCTGGGAGGAGTTCATGCAAACCCTAACCAAATTAAATATGCCCTCTACAGTGATGGGTAATGCAGCCAAGAGAGATGTACTGGCACGCCTCAAAGAGAACCCATCTGTGAAGGCTACTAAAATGTACACGCATCCAATAAAGAGCAAAGAGCTACTCCCCAGTGGCGTAGCGTGAGTTGTCAGCACCCGGGGCAAGGCAAGTAATTTGCGCCCCCTAACCCGTGGATTTTAGCCGCCAGGGAGTTTCTTTGCGCGGGGGAGCCGACTGTGATCCTACCCCGGAAGGGAGCGATCGTCAGCACTGACCTCGCTGAGCCGGAGTCCAGGGAAACGAACAGCACAGCAGCAAGAGCCCGACAAGCATGGTTAAACGCCCAACAGCAGGGAAGAGGAGGAGATCCGGAACCAGAAACTCGCGATGCCGCCCTGCAGCTCTGCCTTCTCGAGCGCACAGGGCGATCCGACCCCAACCCCAGCTTTACATTGAGATCGAGGGGCGACGACGCGATAAACAGTCCCCCTCCCACCCGCCCCGGCAGCTTGTGTGAAATAGCTACCTAGAGGGGGTCAATCGCATCGCCTGCGCTTTGTTGCCGAGGGTTTGCCAAGAACAATGTGACTCCCAGGACTGCGGGCTCGAGGGCTATAGCGCAAACCTCTTTGCAGTGCCACCACCAGATGGCGTACGCGCCAACATGTATCATAGGGACCTGCCTTTCCCCCTCATCGGCAACAGAGAGCTGCGAGTGCGAGCGCCCCCCCCCCCATGTTGCGCCCGGTGAGGCCGGCCCCCCCTGCACCCCCCACGCTACGCCTCTGCTACTCCCTCACAAAAAACGTAAATTATCCCACAGATACTGGTGGTTGAGTGTGTAAAAATGTATTTTCAATAAAATGTTTAAAAACAAAAGACTAGACAGTGGTTTCTTTTCAAAAAACCTCCTTAGAGGGGTTACTTTTTATTTAGAAGCAGCAAAACATTCACGATAGGAAACACACACTTGCTGGTTATGAAACGGATTTCTAAAAGATCTACACAAAGTTTGTTTGTTGTGTTTTACAAAATGTAACACCATATCATCATTTTGCATTAAATCTTCAGAATACATTTCTAAAATATTTTCAAAAGGCATCCCTTTACAGCGGTGGTGCAAGAAAAATACACAGTTATATCCACAAGCCGTAGACATTGGGTGCTGTAATTGTCTGTTGTGGTATAAAACCGCTTTACAATGCTTGTTGAAAAAGCTCATAATGCTGGTAGGAAAGAATAAGCTATCAGGGGGTTGTCCATAAGAATCAAAAAATTCCCCTGTTCCATCTCCACATATATAGATGGCTAACCAGTGTTCTCCAGGTAGGTTATGAGGGTGTGTATTTACCACCAAACACACGGGCTTCCTTGATATTTGTACATCCGCTAACCAGTCGCTGGGTAGCACATCTAAAAAGAAATCTGCAACACAGGGGTCCTTCTTTAAAATACGGAAGATCTGCAGGGTGTTCATTTTCACGAATGATCAAAAAGAACATTCCTTCTATGATTAATTTCTATCACATTGTCAAAAACCCCATAAACAATCATGTTAACTGTATGGGGTAAGGCGCTGGCAAAATGTATTTCAGCCCGCAGGTTACCAGTTTTAATCAGCGAGTAATGGTCTGCACACGACTGATCCGGTGAAAGGTCAAACGTCAACAGGGTATAACCTTTGTAAAACTCCTGATGGTCAATCAGCAACACTGTGTCTTTCAGATGTTTGCCACTTGCTTGTACCAGTTGCATATATTCTCTTACACAACATCCATTTTGAAAGTCAGGTTGAAGAGGTTTCCTGGGTACTTGTTCACCATCCACATATAGAGCGGCAAAATTAATATCATAATGTTTTTATTTTTTTTTATTTTTTAATAACTTTATTTATAAATGATATTACAAGCCACCAACAGCCAAAATCAACAATATCAGGCCTTCAGACAGGGTTGACGTCTCTTTTCCAGGTTAAAGAGCCCTAACCTTTTTAGCCTTTCTTCATAGGAGTATCCTTCCATCCCCTTTACCATTTTGGTGGCTCTTCTCTGTACCTTTTCTAAAATCGTTATATCCTTTTTAAGATACGGCAACCAGAATTGCACACAATATTCAAGGTGCGGTCTCACCATGGAACGATATAGAGGCATTATAATATCTTTTGTTTTATTTTCCATTCCTTTCCTTATCATACCTAGCATTCTATTTGCTCTCTTGGCCGCCGCTGCACACTGGGCCGAGGGTTTTAACATGGTATCCACAATGACGCCTAACTCTTTTTCCTGGGTGGTGGTTCCTAATGTGGAACCTTGCATCGTGTAACCATAGTTTGGGTTGTTCTTCCCTAGGTGCATAACCTTGCACTTGTCCACATTAAATTTCATCTGCCATTTTGATGCCCAGTCTTCCAATTTATCAAGATCCTCTTGCTATTTTTCAAAATCCTCTTGGGTTTTAACAACTTTAAATAGTTTTGTGTCATCTGCAAATTTGATAACCTCACTCGTTATTCCACTTTCCAGGTCATTTATGAATATGTCAAAAAGCAGCGGACCCAGCACAGATCCCTAGGGTACACCACTATTCACCTTTCTCCATTGGGAAAATTGGTCATTTAGCCCTACCCTCTGCTTTCTATCTTTTATCCAGTTCCTGATCCACAATAGTACACTGCCTCCTAGCCCATGACTCTTTAGTTTTGCCAAAAGTCTCTGATGAGGGACCTTGTCAAAGGCTTTCTGAAAGTCCAGATACACAATATCAACCGACTCACCTTTGTCCACCTGTTTATTCACTCCTTCAAAAAAACATAACAGATTAGTAAAACAAGATCTTCCTTGTCTAAAGCCATGTTGGCTGTCTCCCATTAGGTTGTGACTATCTACATGCTGAGTAATTTTATTCTTTATGATGGTTTCTACCATTTTTCCCGGTACTGACGTCAGGCTCACCGGTCTGTAGTTTCCCGGATCACCCCTGGAACCCTTTTTAAAAATTGGTGTTACATTGGCGATCCTCCAATCTTCAGGTATTAGAGATGATTTTAATGATAGTTCACAGATTACTGATAGCAGTTCTGCAATCTCATATTTCAGTTCTTTCAACACCCTTGGATGTATACCATCCGGCCCAGGTGATTTGCTACTCTTCTGTTTATCTAATAGTTGTAAGACATCTTCCCGATGTATCGATATTTCCTTCAATTCTTCCGCACCTTTAAATACCACTTCAGTCATGGTTAACATCCCTACATCTTCCTCAGTAAAGACCGAAGCAAAGAATTCATTCAGTCTCTCCGCTATCGCCTTGTCGCCTCTTAGTGCTCCTTTAACCCCTTTATCATCTAATGGACCAACTGGCTCTCTCACAGGTTTTTTGCTACGAATGTATTTGAAAAGGTCTTTATTTCGTGTTTTTGCTTCCGCAGCAAGCTTCTTCTCAAATTCTCTCTTTGCCTGCCTTATCAATGCCTTGCATTTGACTTGCCAGTGCTTGTGCTGTTTCCAGGTTTCGTCATTTGGCTCTTTTTTCCATTTCCTGAAAGATGCTTTTTTGGCAACAACAGCCTCTCTGACTTCACCTTTAAACCATGCTGGCAGTTTTTTGGACTTCCTTCCACTTTTCTTAAAGCTTGGAATACAGCTGGTCTGGGCTTCCAAGATAGTATTTTTCAACAACACCCAAGCTTGATGTACGTCTTTCACGTGTGGTTTAATAATTTCAAAACCCCTTCTCAAAAACGGCATAGCTTTTCTAAAGAGGCTGTGAAAAACACCACCAACACCGGCCCCATACATGACCGGTACTCCATGATATCCTGAAAGCCCATAGCCGGCTTGTGTTGTATAATAATGCCTATATGCTTTTGGGTCTCCGTAGTCTTTAGCCACAACCATTTTAAAAAACATTCACCCTCCGGGGGCGCAGATGAAGCTTAAGGATCACCTTCCCGTAACGAAATGAGACATGCCTGTTCTGATCCGTCTTTATTTCAAATGTGATGGCATCAATATGCTGTTTGTTCACAGGGATATAGTGTGGCTTATCATAAGTTAATGTGATAAACTCATCCCTAAACCCCTTAGTTGGAACACAGCGCAGCAGTGGCACAAAATGGTCACCTACTAACTGGTGCTCTACAATATCTGTGTACAGGTAGAGGGTATTAAAACCGACCGTGATATCCGCTGGAAAATGGGAATGCTGTGTATTAACATAAGCTTCTATTCCCAAAATGGCTGCCAAATCACCATATGCATAAATAGTAGACCTATCTTCCGATTTTATTTGGATTCTTCGCGCATGGGTTTCGTAAATGATTAGTGGTGCCGTCGATTTATAGATGTTGCTAATGTCCTGATTCATGGATTCCACTAAACTCTGCATGGTTGCGTAATGTCCTCTCCAGACTATAAGGTGGTTCTGTATATTTCCTGCTGTGGAGGTGACAACATACTTATGATCTTCCTTAATATTCTCCCAGGTGTTGGGGTATTGTATTTCCATGAGCCCTACTTCCCACTGTCCTTGTAAGTCCAAAGGCCTTGCTAGTTGTATGGTAAAATTAGAGCTGGTATTTTGGGGAAACACACCTGCTGAGGCATTGCTAGACAGTGTGATATAAAAGCCACCATCATTCATTTTAAATTTTATTTTAATGCTGCTTCAAAAGAAAGAAAGAAATCAGATGTCTTGAATCTCTGATGCTTTAACCCAACTGTTAAATTTAACAGGCCATCCCCTCCATTTTACGAGGTAGAATCTGTTCCTGCCACATCCTTTTACCTTTAGAACCTTTTCGATACGGTATATTCTGTCCTGTTGCGGGGTGACTTTTAGCAATTCTTCAGGATAAAAAGAACCTTGTATGGCTTCACCGTCATAATCATGTATCTTGTATGTCGCTTTCTGTCCCCTGTTTAAAATGTCCGTTATTATAAATACCTCATCAGTCCATGTTTGCGCGTAACCTTTTTCAAATTTTCCTTTAGTTTTTGAAAGTCTTACATGATCTCCTTTCTTTAAGGGGTTCTTGGTATGCTTATGCTTGATGCTATCACCGTAGACTCTTTTCCAGATCTGCAGAGAATTTGTGTATGTCACATCTACAGGCCTCGTCTTTATTGTTCTGTGAAAACTATGATTATAGCTGTGCACAAAAGCCTGCAATACGTCTTGGTACCTAAAGGTGTTGTGTGTAGTAAAATAACGCCACATTTTGGATTTCAAAGTGCTGTTGAACCTTTCTACCACCGCTGCTTTAACATCGTTATTGGTTACAAAATGATGAACCCCTCTTTGTTTTAATAAATTCTTCAGAGACCTATTTAAAAATTCTTTACCCTTGTCTGTCTGTATTTTTTCAGGTATACGACCTAGATTAAATATTTTTTCAAAGGCTTTAGCAACTTCATGACCGGTTTTCGATTTTAAACTTGCAGCCCATGCATATTTTGAAAGGATGTCTACCACCGTTAATATGTATTTGTAGCCATTGTTATAATGGGACAAGGCTGCCATATCAACTAAATCAGCCTGCCATTGTGCATCCACATATGACACGATTGTCTTGTTTCTTTTAAAATGGACCCTAGCAGGTCTGTGTAAAGTATAAGCATCTTGTCCGGTAGCCCATCTAACTACATCGTTTCTGTTGATTGTTTTATCATGCTTTTTAGCAGCTTGAAGTAGAGGATTTATGCCCCCAAAGCTCCCTATTGCTTTGGGGTCATAGTAAATGCTCTTCAATAAGGTTTCCTTCATGATTGCTGTGCTTTGACTATTCTTTTTATTTTGCCAACATTTTCAGAATGGATTTATTCTACAAACCCTATGTGCTTTAAAGTATAGCCTGTTCTTTCTACCAATCACGTTTTACCATATTCTAGAAGCATGCTCAGAACAAGTCTCTTGTTTCAACCAATCACATGTTGCCATATCCTAGAAGCATTCCTAGTAAAAGCATGTCCAGACTTGTCTCTCTGTATTGGTTTTTTTTTTCAAAAGCCACTAAAAAATAGCTGTAGTAGTGTGATTTGAACTCAGCTCTCTCTCTCTCTATTTCAGTCTGAACTACACTGTTGCCAGAATACGTCTCTCTAACCATGAGGTCTTAAAAGCAAAATTCTATCACATGGACAGCACTGGTTTCTCTAACAAAAGATGTGTTAATTGAGGTTTAACATTTGTAAAGAAAAGCTCTGCTGCTACTACCAAAGGGTTAACAATCAGTTCTAAATATCCTGCAATAAAAGCATTGCACTGCTTTGTGAGAAAAAAGAACTGGGGGAGTGTGAGGAGAGAAAAGCATTCTTTTTTTTGTTTTCCAGGGTTTCTGCTTTTTTGCAGATGTCAGCATTAACCAGAAGCAAAACACATTTCCGGAGTCAGTCACTCTGCTTCCGCTGATGTCAGCAAAAAGCGACACCATCCTTTTCCGATGACACCCTGTTTCCGGTGATGTCAGCAAAAAAGTGACACTGTCCATTTCCGATGACACCCTGTTTCTGATGATGTCATTTCTGATGATGTAGGCAGGGGCGTGGTTGAGGGTGGGAGGCTGTGGGTGTGACACAAACCCAGAAGTGGGTGCAGATTGGCTAATACCAACATTGTGAGGCGGAGTGTGGGTGTGGCACAAACCCGGAAGTGGGCGCTGATTGGATGATGCCATCCTTGAGGGTGGGGGTGGGGGCATGTCAAAGTGGGGCTGTGGCCACGCCTGGGGGCAGGAGTGGGCGGGGCTAGATCACCATTCACTTCTATGGGAGGGGGCATGGCCTAAGGCGGGACATACACCGGACGTGAACGCTGATTGGCTCCTGTCATCCTTATCTCACCTGTCAATTAGTTTGACGAGTAGTGTACCCATTATACTACTACCAGGGGATGAGTTTCCAGGAGTCAGCACTAATTCGACAGCACACAACACACACAATGGTTTTGGTGTAAAATTTACTTTTAGCTTTTCTGATCAATTTTTTATCATTTTTTATTTCTAATTTCTTTCCATTTGGATTTAATTGAGTCATCTGTTGATTTGTTCCAGAGTCTAAGCAGAGGCAATTTTTTTTCTTAAATGTGAATGTGAGATTGTTCTTGTACCACAGAGAGATTGTGGATTTGGTTGTAGTTTCTTCTAATAGTGGTCCAATTATTTAATTCAGTGTCTAAAAGATCAATTGTGTTCCAGAAAGTGGAGGGGGATTCCCAGGCTCTTGAAGTCTACACTGCATGACTGGGGGAAGTGAAACGCCGTCTGGATGTGGTGGAGTGATGCGTGTTTGGCCCTGACAGTGGTGCAGTAGTTCCACTCCTTGATCTGCCAGCAGCAAGAAAAGATCGAGGACTTGGAAAACTGGAGCCACAGAAACAACCTGCGCTTCGTTGATATTCCCAAGGCAGTTGCGAATGGCGAACTTAAAGGGTTTTTGGAGACCTGGTTGTCAGTAACCTTTTAGCCTTCGGGGTGGACTGTGGTCCAGTTACTATTGAATGGGCCTACCGTTTAGGGGCTCACTGAGGGGAGCGTACTGCCCCACATGTGGTAATAGCCCAGTTCCTCAACTATACCCAGAAGGCAAAAGTGCTCCAGGTAGTTAAGTCACAGACCTCCCCTACATCAGGGGAGAAAAGTCTTGATTTTCCAAGATTACTCAACCCAGCTGGCGCAGCAGAGAAAGACTTTTAGTCCTTTGTGTAAACGTCTCTTTGAGGAAAAGGTTTGATTCACTCTTCAGTATCTTGCGCAGCTGCGGATCTCTCATAATGGAGCGGTACAGGTATTTGAAGATGCTCAGTTGGCAACCCGATAAGCGGACTCTGTTCTTCCTCAGAACATGGATGCTTTGCCGCGGTAGGGTCTGGGAGGCCTACTAGGGACTGGATTGATTAGGTGGTTTCTTTGCCTGAAGGAGTCCCAGGGCTGCCCAGTCCTCTCTCTCCCAGAGGGTACAGGAATAACGAGTCATCTCTGTGCGCAGAATTTGCTTGCAAGATCTGCATTGGACTGTGCTGACTTCGGAACCAAATGTGAAGGTGAGACTGTTTAGTGGGGAGAGAAGGAGGAACATACTGGGGACATTGTACGGGGACCCCAGGCAGTCTTCAGTACAGTATGAAGTATGGTCTGTGATTGACCTGGAGACTCTGGCTCATGAAACATAGAAATTGATTATCAGTATGTTTCCCTTGGACCCTCCTTATGTAGCTGACTTGTGTTCTTTACTACTAATTTATTTTATTTATTTATTTGTGTGCTTTTCTATACCGCACCTTCCAGAGATCAGGGGCAGTTTACAAAGAACGAGTAAAATCAATTAAAACATTGAACATTGAACTAAGATGCATGGAAGGGGGTAAAGATGTGTAGACCTTAGAGGAATATTTGGGGGGGGGGGAACTGTCGGAGTGAATGAATGGAATGTTGGAGGAGCAGCAAAGGTGCCAGGGAATGAGAGGGGACAGTAAGGAGAGTGAGTGTTGGCCTAATGGAGGAGGAGGTATTGGAAACCTTGGAACAAGGGGAGGAGGGTTATGAAGCAGGGGAGGCCCTGTGCATTAGAAGTAGCCTGTGCAATGTATAGAGAGAAAGGAGTGTGTGTGGGGGGGTATGGATGAGCGAGGAGAGCAGGTGGGATGGGAATGGGGAATTTGGGGAGTATAACATTATGCTTATGAGTGATGACTGGTGGAAATCAGAATACGACTAGGGCATTGGCAAGACATGGGGACAGGAGACTACCCACAAGAGTTTGGAGGGGGACCCTAGGCTGGGGGGGGCCTCACTCTTTGGGACAAGAGTTGCACCCTTTCTATCAAAGATCACTCAGGTTATGACCCAGGTTGAGAATATTATCTTGGAATGTGTGCAGGTTGGGGTGCCCTATAGAGGTGTAAAGTGCTCCAGGCTGTGGGGCAGCATAAAGGAGATGTTGTCTTGCTCCAAGAAATCCACCAAACTGCCAGAGAAATGGCCATACTCAAAGGGGGGAAAGTGGGTCAAGTCTCTGGGGCTCCCTCAATGGGGAAAAAAGGGGTGTAGCCATACTCTCGAATCCTGATGCCCGCTTTCAGTCTCAAACTGTGATGTTGGACCCTGGAGGGTGTTATGTCCTGGTTGCGGGGGAACTATGGGGTAGGCAGGTGACCCTGGGGTGTATCTATGCTCCAAATAAGATGGATCCTGTTTCTTTATTTGTTTAGCCTCTGCTATCGCCCTGCTATCAAATTATCCACTGATTCTAGAGGGGGATTTTAGCAGGGTCCTGGATCCAGGCTTGGACGCTTCTGGGGGGTCCTCCGGTGGGCATGGGCCAATGACCCAATGTTTACGATGATTTTTGTATGCTGTCAGCTACTGGATGTGTGGCAGGTCTTACAGTCGCATGAACGCGACTATACCCACCTCTCCCGAGTGCCATGGTATGAGTGCATGCATTAAGAACATAAGATATGCCATACTGGGTCAGACCAAGGTCCATCAAACCCCAGTATCCTGTTTCCAAAAGTGGCCAATCTAGGTCACAAGTACCTAGCAGTTTCCCCAGAAGACACAGGTTCCACATTGCTTGTATTGGGACAAGCAGTGGATTTCCTGGGTCCCTTTTAATAATGGTTTATGGACCTTTCCTCCAGGAACTTATCCAAACACTAACAGCTTTTACTACATACTCTGGTAACAAATTCCAGAGTTTGATTACGCATTGAGTGAAAAAATATTTTCTCTTATTAGTCTTATATGGGTTAGACTATAGCTTCATTGGATGAAGTGAGACAGAGAAAAACCAAAATATTGATAAGACAAGAAACCCTGATGCATGCCAATTCAGGAATGTAAATATGTTTAATCTCCCCTGGTGATAACTCCTTCAGTGATGATTTAAAACACCCCCCCCCCCCCCCCGCAATGATCTGTTATAATGTATTCCCTCACTTGTTTGTTGTAAAGCACTTTCACCCGGTGAAAAGCAGTATATAAGCACAGCCAAAGAAATAAATATCCCCTAGTCTTTCTACATTTTGATGGCATAAACAATCGATCTATGTTTACCCATTCTACTCCATTCATTAATTTATAGACTTCTAAGATATCTCCCCTCACCTCCTCTTTTCCAGGTTGACGAATCCTAACCTTTTTAGCCTCTCCTCAAAGGGGTATCCTTCCATCCCTTTTACCATTTTGGTGGGTCATCTCTGTACCTTTTCTACTTCTGCTATATCCTTTTTAAGATATGGTGACCAGAATTGCACACAATATTCGAGGTGCGGTTGCATCATGGAACAATACAGAGGCATTATAATATCTTTTGTCTTATCCTCCATTCCTTTCCTTATAATTCCTAGCATTCTATTTGCTTTCTTTGCCACCACTGCACACTGGGCATTAATTATGTTTTTGTCTCAGAAGTCACATTTGGTCAAGTGGAAGGGGCAATGATAGGGCCGTATGAGATATCGGATCATGCCCCAGTTTGGATAGGTCTTAGCTGGGGAAAGACCACAGGAGTGGGTAACACCTGGCACTTTCCCTTGAAGCTTTACTGCAATGAAGGCTTCTTAATATACTTGAAGGAGAAGTGGGCCGACTATCTCGGGTATAACGAGGGACATCATGATCAACCAAAATTGTTTTGGGAGTCTCCAAAGCAGTGCTCTGAGGCGATATCATTGCTTATAACACAAAACGTCGGTGGAATATGAATGTGCGGGTGCTTCGCTTAGAGAAGCAGATCTGTAAAGAGTGCCGACTCCTGTTGCAACAACCATCGGGGGAAATCCAGACTAAATTCATAGCATGACAAGCTGCGCTTAAAATGCTGCTGCATCAACATGCAAAAAAGTTGCAGGTATATTATTTGTTGCTGTTGTTGTTAAGTGCCGTCAAGTCGGTATTAACTCATGGCGACCCTCTGGATAGTTTTCCTAAATTGTGCTCGATCTTTAGTCAGGCGGCTCATTGTTGACAGACTCGCACCCATAGCTGCTGTTATCGTATCGATCCATCTCATTGCTGGCCTTACTCATTTGCGTTGTCCTTCTACCTTGCCACGCCTGCTGTCTTTCTCTAATGATCTCTGTCTTCGCATGATGTGTCCAAAGTATGAAAGTTGAAGTCTTGTCATCTGAGCTTCTAAAGAAAGCTTAGGTTTGATTAGTACTGACTGGTTTGTTCTTTGCAATTCAGGGTATACACAGTATTCGTCACCAACTGTATAATATGGGGATAAAACTAGGAAATTGTTGGCCCATTGTCTTAAGGGACACCAGGGGTCTCATTTCATTGCAGACTTTGGGGGCCCAGATGGGCACCCATGAGTCACTACAGAAGCTATCGGGGAGATACTGGTGGATTACTATCAAGCCCTTTATAAATGGAAAGAGGTGGCGGAGGAGCGCATCAAGAGATTTTTGGCTCGGGTGCAATTCCCCAAGTTTACAGAGGAGCAAGCAGCCTAGCTGGGTGCTCCCATCATGGCAGAGGAAGTGCAGCGATGCATTAAACATGCATCTACCAGCCGGGCCCCGGACTCTGGGCTCGGATGACTACTGAGCAGAATATTACAAGCTATTACAAGAACAGGTTATCCCACCACTAGTAGCAGTCTACAATGAATGGCATTCAAAAGGGAAGCTTAAATATGATGTAAACACAGGCCACATAATAGTTCTGCCCAAGCCTGGGAAGGATCCCTCACAGGCTGCCTCCTATAGGCTGATTCAGGTAATCTGCATAGGATCTTGGCCTCCCTGGAGTGGATACATTACCATCGGAGCCCCTCTCTCCTGATACGTTTTGACACTGAAAATTATTTGACAGGGTGGGCTGGCCGTATTTGTTCACCACATTGAGAGCATAAGGCCTTGGAGAGAACTTTCTCCAAGAGGTGAAGGACTACAAAAAGAGACTGCTACTTCTGGAGCGAAATCTGCAATTGTAAGTATTTACTTCTGGGAATTTTTTCTAAATATTTGGGAAAAGGGAATACTTTAGATTAAAGCTGATTAATCTGCGTAAATTAGAATCCAGTGTATTTGTTAAATCAGTCATTGACTAGTATCAGCAAAGAGCTTTTAGTTAAATTTAAAACTCAACAGGTAGCTTTCAGTTTAAGTTTAAAACCCAGCAGAGAGCTTCTAGTTTAAATTTAATACTCAGTCAGGGCCTAGTACCACCAAAGAGCTTTCAGTTTAAATTTAAAACACACCAGAGCACTTTCTGGTTAAGTTTAAAACCTAGCAGAGAACTTCTAATTTAAATTTAATACTCAATCAGAGCCTAGTATCAGTGAAGAGCTTTCAGTTTAAATTAACTCAGAGTATAACTTAGCATAAAAGTAAAAACAGGGTCAGTATTCCTTGAGCAATAAGTTGTTTCTAGAGACCTTTACAAAGAGGCCTTCCAGATAGGGGGCAAGAGACCTATGAAACTCTATTAAATAGCTGTTAAAGCCAAGGGACAGATCAAAGGGGCATTTTGAAAGATTCCCTCTATCCAAGCAAGGGCTGTGTGAATCACCCAGGAAATTGGTCACAGATTGCCTTAGAAGCACAGGACAAGGTACTGTGTAGCAGCCAAATTTTTATAAGTCTTCTTTCCTTCCCTCCCTCTCTGACTCCCACCTACCCCTGGGATAATCGTAGCTTTATAGGTGCTTAAACTTCTTAAAGGTAAGGTGGTGCCATATTCACTCTCAGGTGCAGCTGTTTATCTTCATCAGGCATACATTAAGGACCAGAGATTAGTTAGGTATTAGGTATAGTTTTATTAGTATAAGTATCCCCAGCAAACCTTAGTAAATAAACAAATTAAATATCTAAACACGACCCTAAAACTAAGATGCAGACAGAAATCCAGCAGCGAGATGGGGGCTTTCCAGTCTTTTGCACTGAGTGTCACATATATGATTTTCTCCCAGTTGGGGAGGGGCATTAGTGTGCACTAGGTGCAAGGAGCTCCTGCCTCTCAGGGAACAAGTCCGATCTCTGGAGGCTAGAGTACAGGACTTGGAGGACATAAGGAAGACAGAGAGGTACATAGACAGACCTACAGGGATGTAGTATTAAAGTCCCACCTCCAGTCTGGCAGCATCCCTGTTGCCATGGAGGAGAGATGTCACGTGACAGGAGAGCATCACCCTGGTGAGGCAGGAAGTGATCCTGTAGCTAGGACCTGCCCTCCAGGTGATGTAAAACCCTCTTGCACCGAGGAGGTTTCTCCAGGGCCATGTGCCTGCGAGGGAAGGGTTAGGACAGACAATATAGTTGGTGATTTGATAATTAGGCATGTAGATAGCTGGGTGACTGGTGGACGTGAGGATCACCTGGTAACATGCCTGCCTAGTGCGAAGGTAGCAGACCTCACGTGCCACCTAGACAATGTCTTAGATAGTGCTGGGGAGGAGTCTGCTGTCTTGGTACATGTTGGTACCAATGACATAGGAAAATGTCGTAGGGAGGTTCTGGAGGCTAAATTTAGACTTTTAGGTAGGAAGTTGAAATCCAGAACTTCCAGGGTAGCATTCTCCGAAATGCTTCCCATTCCACACGCAGGATCCAAAAGGCAGGCAGAGCTCCAAAGTCTCAATGTGTGGATGGGATGACGGTGCAAGGAAGAGGGTTTTGGATTTGTTAGGAACTGGGGAACATTCTGGGGAAAGGAGGGGCTTTTCCAAAGGGATGGGCTCCACCTTAACCGGGTTGGAACCAGGCTGCTGGCATTAACCTTTAAAAAGGAGACAAAGCAGCTTTTAAACTAGATAACAGGGGAAAGCCAACAGTCGCCCAGGAGTACATGGTTTGGAACAATGTTTCCTTGAAGGATATTAGAAAAAGATTGAAGTTAGGGCATATCAGCGGAGAGGTTCCAATAAAGACAAAAGTAGCACAAATGCCCTTGAGTACGGAGCAGACAGAGCTTAAAGATTCCAAATTATTTATTTATTTATTTATTTAAAAGTATTTCTATACCGCCTTCTCCTTCAATCAAGGCGGTCTCCACAGCAAACAATCATAAGAGTGGTTCAAGTGTGTTCATGCAGTGATATAGGAAGTGTGTTTGTGGTGGTGTATATTAGATTCTTGTTGAGCTATTTACATCATGCGCTATTATACATTCTTATGTACAAGGGTCAGGGGAGGGGGGTTGGTCTTTTGTTCTTGTTTGGTGAGTGGATCATGTGATGTGTCCATAGTGTTCAATGAATATTGTTGTCTTAAGCTGCTTCCGAAAGTCTTTGAGGTCTGTTGTTAGTCTTAGTTAGTCTGGGAGGGTGTTCCAAATTGCTGGTGCAGCCAGGGAAAGAGCTCGTTCCGTGGTGTCCTTGCGGGCCTTGGTGAAGTCTTTTGGGGTGTTAACACGATTGGAAGTGCTTCTCCTCCTTGGTCGTGTGCTTCTGTCAGGTTGTATGAGTGTTTGTAGGCTGAGGGCTGATGACTGTTGTATGATCTTGAAGATGTTTATGACTGTCTTATATTTTATGCGTGAGCTGATTGGGAGCCAGTGTAGATCTTTCAGTATGGGTGTGATGTGTTCTTGTCTTGTTGTACCAGTTATTATGCGAGCCGCTGTGGTTTGTGCAACTTGCAGCGGTCTGAGTGTTTGTTTTGATAGATCAAGGTAGATTGGGTTGCAGAAGTCTTGTAGTGGGGTTATTAGTGCCTGGCAGACTGTACAGAAGTGCTCTGGGGAGAGGAGGGGCTTGAGGCGTCGGATAAGTCTCATCCTGTGGTATGCGTTTTTGGTGGTTCTGCTTATGTGTGATTGTAGATTTAGTTCCTTGTCCAGGGTTACACCGAGGTACTTTACTTCTGGTTTTATGGGTATGGTTGTGTCTTTTATCTTGATGTTTGGTGGAGGGACGAAGTCAGTGTTTCGAGTGATGATTAGACCTGCCTACCGATAGTCAGATTAATATGAATAAAATACAGTCTCTAAAATGCTTGTATGCAAATGCCAGAAGTCTAAAAAAATAAGATGGGAGAATTAGAATATAGAGCACTAAATGAGAAGTTAGATATGATTGGTATCTTAGAGACATGGTGAAAGGAGGACAACTATTGGGATACTATGATACCTGAGTACAAACTATATCGGAATGATAGAGCAGATCAAATTGGTGGTGGGGTTGCATTCTGTTAGAGAGGGCATTGAGTCACAAAGGATTAAAGTTTTGCAAAAAACAAAATTCACTGTAGAATCTCTATGGATTGAAATTCCATGTAAAAAGGGGAAGTGGAAGGGGAAGGCGATGGCAGTGGGGGTGTACTATTGACCTCCTGGCCAGAGTGAACAAATGGATGATGAAATGTTCAAAGAAATCAGGGAATCTAACAAAAGTTACAGTACAGTATTAATAATGGCTGATTTCAATTACCCTGGTATTGACTGGGTCAGTGTCATGGCAGGACATGCTAGGGAGATAAAGCTTCTAGATGAAATAAATGACTGTTTCTTGGAAAGGCTGGTTCATGAACTGACCAGAGGGGAAGCCACTTTGGACCTAGGGACGCTGTTCCAAGGGTTGCAGAGCAGAGATGGCATCCATCTGTCCACGAACGGTCAATGTGTCTTCAGTAGCAGACTGGCAAATCTACTGAAGAGGGCTTTAAACTAGATTTGTTGAGGATTGGTGAAGAAAGCCCCCAGGTAAGTGAAACATTAAATACCTTTATGGAAATGGGTAAAAGAGGCAACATATGGAAAGCAGTGTGTATAAATGCCCGTAGCATCGGAAATAAGATCCCAGATGTTGAAGCTTTAATGGGAGATGCTGACTTGGATTTAGTGGCAGTTACAAAAACATGGTTCACAGAAAACCATGACTGGGATGTAACTATACCAGGCTATACTTTATTCAGAAAGGATAGGGTAGAAAGAAGGGGAGGAGGAGTGGCACTATATCTAAATATTATTAAAGCTTTGGCACTACAGAGCTTAAAAGGAAGGAAAAAGGCACTGCGGGTTAAACTAGAAAGAGGGAAAGAGAAATCTATTTGCATTGGTGTGATATACATACCATCCTCACTGGAGGAAGAGGTGGATCGAGAGTTAATTGAAGACATACGCAGCATTGCCAAGAAAGGGGAAGTGCTACTGATAGGGAATTTCAAAATGCCAGATGTTGATTGGCACATTCCTGCTGCAGTATCATCTAGAAGTAAGGAGATCCTGGATTCTCTACAGGGAGAACTATTCAGGCAACTGGTAACAGAACCCACACTTGAAGAGACCATACTGGACTTGGTGCTTACCAATGGTGAAAGTGTTTCTGATGTTATAGTGGGAGATAATTTTGCATCAAGTGATCACCAGATGGCGTGGTTCAGTATTAGGACTAGGGCTGTTAAAATCCATTCAAAAGCGAGGGTCTTAGACTTTAGGAAAACTAATTGCCAAGATGGGCCAATACCTCAGGGAGTCATTAGCGGGATGGGAACAGCTGGGGTATGTAGAAAAACAGTGGGCAAAACTGAAAGGGGATATTTTAAAGGCAATCAACCTTTTTGTTAAAATGGCAAATAAAGGTAAAAGGAAAAGGAGACCGTTATGGTTTTCAAAAGAAGTAGCTGAAAAGGTGAAGAAAAAGAGGGAGGCCTTCATGAAATACAAGAGATCAGAGAGAGAGGAAAATAGGCATTTATATTTGGAAAGACTTAGAAAAGCTAGCTAAGTAGTCAGGAAAAAAAAGATTCAAAAAGAGGTGGAAATAGCCAATACAATAAAATGGGGGGATAAGACATTTATCAGATATGTTAGTGAGAAGAGGGGCAAAAGTGGTATTGTCAGACTCAAGGGTGAAGGGGAGGAATATGTAGAAGCTGATAAGGATAAAGCGGAATTGCTTAACAAATATTTCTGTTCTGTGTTCACAGATGAAGAACCAGGAGCAGGACCTCAGAAAACACCCACAAACAGGAACAGAAGCGAGGGGCATCTTGAACAATTTTCAGAAGACTGTGTTTGTGAGAAACTAGCTAAACTTAAAGTAGGCAAAGCGATGGGACCCGATGGGATACACCCTAGAATACTGAGGGAACTTGGGGACATTCTAGCAGCTTCACTACCTCGTTGGAGTCGGGAGTGATGCCAAAGGACTGGAGGCAGGCATATGTGGTCCCTTTATACAAAAGCGAAAGTAAGGATGTGGTTGAAAACTACAGGCCAGTTAGATTAACTTCTGTGGTGAGTAAATTATTGGAAACACTGCTGAAACAAAAAATAGTGAGGTTTCTGGAGTCCAGCAGATTACATGATCTGAGGCAGCATGGTTTCACCAGAGGCAAGTCTTGACAGAAAATTTTGATTGATTTCTTTGACTGGGTGACTAGAGAATTGGATTGAGGGAGAGCCCTAGATATGGTGTATTTAGATTTCAATAAAGCCTTTGACACCATTCCTCACAGGCAACTTATAAACAAATTGAGCACCCTAGAGATGGACCTTAAAGTTACTGCTTGGGTTAGAAATTGATTGACTGGGAGGCGACAAAAGGTACAGGAAAATAGAGCTCTCTCTGAGGAGAAGGAGGTTACCAGGGGTGTGCCCCAAGGATCTGTCCTTTGTCCTATTCTTTTTAACAACTTTGTTAGTGAAATAGCGGAAGGTCTGTCAGGTAACGTTTGCCTCTGTGCGGATGATATCAAAATCTGCAATAGAGTAGACACCCAGAAAGGTGTAGATAACATGAGGAGGGATCTAGCTAAGCTTCAAAAATGGTCTAGAATTTGGCAGCTGAGATTTAATTTTAAAAAAATGCAAGGTCATGCATTTGGGCTTCAGCAATCCAAGGAAGTAATATAGTATAGGGGATGAAATACTTTTGTCCACTAAAGAAGAGCGGGACCTAGGCGTGATTGTGTCTGATGATCTTAAAGTAGATAAACAGGTAGAAAAGATGACAGCAAAAGCTGGAAGGATGCTTGGGTGCATAGGGAGGGGAATGGCCAGCAGAAGAAAAGAGATGATAGTGCCTCTGTATAAGTCTTTGGTGCGACCTCATTTGGGGTATTGTTTGCAATTCTGGAGACCGCACCTTCAAAAGGATATACGAGGGGGTACCCAAAAAAACCAGGAATAACATTGCCGTGGGCGGAGCTTGTGTAGTACGCACTTCTGCCGCTAGGCATGTATAGTGCAACTCATTGTCAGTTCAGTGCCGCCTGTGTTGTCGACCTGGCTTGTTCTGTTCATCTGCAGTGATTGTTTTTGCTAGCGCTGTTTTGTTCTTGTTTCTTTTTTTATGATGACAAGTTTAAGTGAACAACGTGCAGCTGTGAAATTTTGTTTTCTACTCGGTAAAAATGCTGCTGAAACTGTTTTAATGTTGAAAACAGCTTATCAAGATGACGCTATGGGAAAAAGTCAAGTGTACCAGTGGTTTGCTCGGTTTAAAAATGGCGACATGTCGATTGATGACAAACCTCGTTCTGGGCGGTCATCAACTGCCCGAATCGACGAAAATATTGAAAAAATTAGAGAGCTTGTGATCACAGACTGTCGACAGACAATTGATCAACTGTCAGAGATTAGTGGGTTATCTTGAAGCTCGGTTCAGCGAATTTTAACGGAAGATTTGGGAATGAAAAGGGTTGCTGCCAAGTTTGTTCCTCGGGTTCTGACTGACAATCAAAAGGAACATCGAGTTGAAACATGTCGTGTTTTGAAACAACAGCTTGAAACTGATCCAGATTTTCTGTCAAAGGTCATTACAGGTGATGAGTCATGGTGCTATGGTTACGACCCAGAAACAAAGCAATAGTCAAGCCAATGGAAGACGTCATCGTAACCCCGTCCAAAAAAATGTCGTCAAGTCAAATCAAACATCAAAACAATGCTGATTTGCTTTTTTGATGCCAAGGGGGTAGTTCATTCAGAGTTTGTTCCCCCAGGTCAGACCGTCAATCAAACCTTTTATTTGGAAGTTTTAAGAAGATTGCGCAACAGTGTTCATCAAAAAAGACCCGATTTGTGGCAGACTGGTTCTTTCACCACGACAACGCACCTGCACACACAGCCATCTCTGTTAGACAGTTTTTGGCTAAAAATGCCATGGTTCCGCTGCCCCACGCACCTTACTCGCCTGACCTGGCTCCGTGCGACCTTTTCTTATTTCTACGCATGAAAAGGGGCATGAAAGGACACCGATTTGACAACATTGAAGAAGTCAAGAAAAAAAGGAGGAAGGAGCTGTCAGCCGTTTCTAAAGATGACTACAAAAAATGTTTCGAACAGTGGAAGCACCAGTGGGACAAATGTATCAGTTGTAATGGAGAGTATTTTGAAGGGGATAAGGTTGTTTTGTAAAGAATTTGAAATAAATAGCTTTTAAAAAATAATTCCTGTTTTTTTGGGTACCCCCTCGTAAACAGGCTGGAGTCAGTACAGAGGGTGGCTACTAAAATGGTTAGTGGTCTTCATTATAAAGCATATGAGGACAGACTTCTTAATATGTATATTTTAGAGGAAAGGCGGGATAGGGGATGCACAAGAGGAGAGCCTCTTTCGATTGAAAGCAAGCTCTGCTATGAGGAGTCATAGGATGAGGGTGAAAGGGGATAGATTCAGAAATGATATGCAGAAATATTTCTTTACAGAAAGAGTGGCGGATCTGTGGAATAGTCTCCCAGTGGAGGTGGTAGAACTGAGGACAGTATCTGAATTCAAAGAAGCATGGGACAAACACAGAGGATCTCTAAAGGGAAAAAAGGGACTGTTGTAGTGGTTGATATGGAAGAGCAGACTAGTTAGGCCATGTGGTCTTTTTCTGTCATCCTGTTTCTATTTTTCTAGTCCTTAGTGGAACACAAGATCTGATGCAAGAGGTAAGGGTGCTGGGGCCACTTGGCAATAGTGATCATAGAATGATCACGTTTGATTTAATTAATGGAGGAAGGACGGTAAGAAAATCCACAGTACTACTTTTTAACTTTCAAAAGGAAGACTATGATAAAATGAGGAAAATAGTTAAGAAAAAAATAAAAGGAGCCGTTGCAAAGGTTAAAGATTTACATCAAGCATGGGTGGTGTTTAAAAAATACTATCTTGGAAGCCCAGACCAGCTGTATTCTACGCTTTAAGAAAAGTGGAAGTCCAAAAAACTGCCAGCATGGTTTAAAAGTGAGGTCAGAGAGGCTATTGTTGCCAAAAAATCATCTTTCAGGAAATAGAAAAAGGAGCCAAATGACGAAAACTGGAAACAACATAAACCCTGGCAAGTTAGAGGCAAGGCATTGATAAGGCAGGCAAAGATAGAATTTGAGAAGAAACTTGCTGTGGAAGCAAAAATGCATAATAAAGACTTCTTCAAGTATGTTTGTAGCAAAAAACCTGTGAGAGAGTCAGTTGGACCATTAGATGATAGAGGGGTAAAAGAGCTACTAAGAGGGGACAAGGCCATAGTGGAGAGACTGAATGAATTATTTGCTTCGGTCTTTACTAAGAAAGATGTAGGGATGTTATCCATGACTTAAATGGTATTTAAAGGTGATGCCGCAGAAGAACTAAAAGAAATGTTGATACACCAGGAAGATGTATTACAACTATTTGATAAACTGAAAAGTAGCAAATCACCTGGACCAGATTGTATATATCCAAGGGTGTTGAAAGAACTGAAATATGAGATTGCAGACCTGATATTAGTAATTTGTGAACTATCATTAAAATAATCTGTAATACCTAAAGATTGGAGGATGGCCAATGTAACGCCAATTGTTAAAAAGGGTGATCCGGGAAACTACAGACCGGTGAGTCTAATGTCAGTACTGGGAAAAATGGTAGAAACCAATATAAAGAACAAAATTACTGAACATGTAGATAGTCTTGACTTTATGGGAGACAGCCAACATGGCTTTAGCCAAGGAATGTCTTGTCTTACTAATCTGTTATGTTTTTTTGAAGGTGTGAATAAACAGGTAGACAAAGGTGAGTTGGTTGATATAGTGTATCTGGATTTTCAGTAAGCCTTTGACAAGGTCCCTCATGAGAGACTTGACGAAATTAAAAAGTCATCGGATAGTAGACAGTGTACTATTGTGGATCAGGAACTGGTTAAAAGATAGAAAGCAGAGGATAAGGCTAAATGACCAATTTTCCCAATGGAGAAAGGTGAATAGTGGAGTTCCCCAGGGATCTGTGCTGGGTTTGCTGCTTTTTAACATATTCATAAATGACCTAGATATTGGAATAACGAGTGAGGTAATCAAATTTGCAGATGACACAAAATTATTCAAAGTTGTTAAAACCCATGAGGATTGTGAAAAATTGCAAGAGGATCTTGATAAATTGAAAGACTGGGCATCCAAATGGCAGACAAAATTTAATGTGTACAAGTGCAAATTTATGCACCTAGGAAAGAACAACCCAAACTATGATTACACAACGCAAGGTTTCACATTAGGAACCATCACCCAGGAAAAAGATTTAGGCATCATCGTGGATAACATGTTGAAACCCTCCGCTCAGTGTTCAGCGGCAGCCAAGAGAGCAAATAGAATGCTAGGTATCATAAGGAAAGGAATGGAGAATAAAATAAAGGATATTATAATGCCTCTGTATCGTTCCATGGCGCGACCACACCTTTAATATTGTGGGCAATTCTGGTCGCCATATCTTAAAAAGGATATAGCGTTATTAGAAAAGGTACAGAGAAGAGCCACTAAAATGGTAAAGGGGATTGAATGATACCCCTATGAAGGCTAAAACGTTTAGGGCTCTTCAATATGGAAAAGAGACGGCTGAGGGGAGATATGATAGAGGTCTATAAATTAATGAATGGAGTGGAACGAGTAAACAGAGCAACTGTTTACGCCATTAAAATATAGAAAGACTAGGGGACATGTAATGAAGCTACAGTGTAATCTATTTAAGATTAATACGAGAAAATATTTTTTCACTCAACGTGTAATCAAACTCTGGAATTCTTTACTGCAGGATGTTGTAAAAGCTATTAGTGTAGCTGGATTTAAAAAAAGGTTTGGACAAATTCCTGGAGGAAAGGTCCATAAACTATTATTAAAGGGGACCCGGGATATCCACTGCTTGCCCCAATACAAGCATTGTGGAACCTGTGTCTTTTAGGGAAACTGCTAGATACTTGTGACCTAGATTGGCCACTGTTCAAAACAAGATGACAGTTAACATAGGACGATTCCCATGCTAAGTGTGCAACCCAATTTAGGGTGGAGAGTGGGAATCTTTATCTTTATTAACACTTGACATACCGCCCTAGACTTTAGGGGATCAGAACGGTTTACAATTTCCAAAAAAACAGCTGTATAGAAAATAGAAAAGAACATCATAATCAGACATGACAGAATGAGGAGAGAAGCAGAGGAGCGTAGGCAAAGCAGTAAACAGGGCAGTCAGCTAGAGCTGGAGGGGGAGGAAGTCAAAGGCAAGTTGGAATAGGTGGGTCTTTAGCATGGATTTGAATCTGGAGAATGACAGTTCGGAGTGTAAAGTGAGTGGCAAAGAGTTCCATAGAGCAGGGCCAAGACAAAAGAAGGCAAAATGCCGTGTTTGTTCTAAGAGTGCCCGAGATGTTGAGGGAAGCATCAGGCGATGGATATGGAGTGACCTAAGAAGACGGGGGGATAGTGTGGAACTGAAGGAGGTCAGCCAGATATCGGGGTGTGTCAGTGTAAAGAGCACGGTGAATCACAGTAAGAATTTTATAAATTTTATAGTCGATGCGATACTTAAGGGGTAATCAGTGGAGGTTGATGAGAAGGGGTGTGGTATGGTCACGGCGGGAGGAGGAGATAAGTAATCGCATGGCTGTGTTTTGCAGGAGTTGCAGATGGTGAAGCTGGAGGTGAGGGAAGCCAGCAAGTGCAGAGTTGCAATAGTCAAGTCTGGATATTACCAGTAACAAAAGAAGAGTTGTGAGGGAACGAGTATCAAGAAAGGGGCGTATTGCACAGATCTGGCAGAAGGCAAAAAAGGAACGATTTATTTATTTATTTACATTCTCTTATATACCGCGCTATTCTGCATCAGTGCGGTTTACATTGAACAAACTGAAATTACATTGAACAGGGCATTATAACTTGGAGATAACTATTTTACAGGGAACATGGGCTATGGAGGGTTAAGTGGCTTGCCCAAGACCACAAGGAGCACCTGTGGGACTAGAAACCCCAGTCCTTCCGGCCCAAGGTTGCTGTCCTCTAGTGGGATTTGAACCCCCGACCTTCTGGCTTGAAGTACCTTGCCCCAACCACTAGGCCACTCCTCCACACCAATAATGAACTAAGGAGGCCAAGTGATTGTGGAATGATAAAGAGGAATCAATAATGACTCCAAGATACCGGAGGGATTGCACTAGTGGGATGGGGGAATGGACCAGGAGGGGATCCATAGCAAGATATGGGAGATTAAAAGTGAGCATGGTGAGTAAACACGGTGGTGTCACAGCTAACGCATCACAGTAGTAAAAGTGCCTCTAAATGTCCTCCTTCTACAACATTGCTGTGGAATATATTGAAACATCATTGACTGAAAAATCAACCTGGCCATTTATGGTTTCCCGCCACTATGACGGAAGTTTACTCTGGACTATAAAATATATAATATATAATATTTGACATCTGAAATATCGATGATGAATATAGCTAACCACATATTATAAAATAAACACTACTATATCGAAGGTATGTCCCTTAGGTCATCATTCATCTCTACCAGTTTTGTCTATCTAGATTTAAGACTACTTAGAAAATTTAGGATCTCCTCCAAAAACTAGTCAAAAGATTACACTCCAGTGATATAAGCTATTAAGAAGAATATGATGGAATGGTCAGCTTTAAAGAAAGATATCATGGGCTGGGAGAGTTCATTTAGTAGAAATGTATATTTTGCCTTGTTTGTTGTATTTATTTCAGTATCGCCCTTGTAATATCTCTTAGAAAGTCTTTGAAAATGTCATTGGTCACATTTCAAGTTTTGATTGTAATAATAATGTTGCTAGGATTAAACTAAGCACTTCAGAATAAATAACCAGACTACTCGCTGATGGTTTTTACCCATAGGGTTTGTCACGATAATCTCAGTAATTTTTCTTTGATTAATGCCTACGGAAAAGTGTCCACACAAAGCTGCACCTGGTTTTTGTAGGAGTAATTTCTTAAATAAAAGTGCATACATAGTTTTCCTTATTCAAAACTATACCCATACTTCCCTCCCCAACCCCAGGATCTATTCTTCAATCCTGTGAATAAAAATACAAGGGACACTCAGAAGAAGGTTGGACTGGGTTGCTCTTCTCCTGGACATGAGGATGTTATGGGACGATATTCAGAAGTCCTTATCCAGATGACCACAGGGGTTATCTGGATGGGGCACTGAGAGAGATTTTCAGTGGCATTATCTGAATATTGCTGTTGAATATCTCCACAGACCACCTCAGCACTATCCAGATAATGCCAGGACTGTCCATGGTAGCTTTTGCTCTTATGCAGATAATCTATCTGCATAATTTAGGACAGCAAAACAGGTGAATATTGCCACTGGCCAGATACTTAATGGTGCTGAACACAGTATCCGGATATTCGGTGCCAGCGCTAAATATATGAATAATATTTAAATGCCATGGCCGACCGTCTTTCTCTCCAGCCCATTATATCCCAGGCTGTAAGGTAGCTAACGATGAGGAAGGGGTCCTTGGATAATTTTGAACAGGCTAATTTGGCCACATGGTTGAAACTGTCAGAAGAGGAGTCCGCTAGAAGAGCTACTCTGGTGGTGTCCTTCATATAGACATATGGCAGAGATATGGTCTTGAAACGTTTTTTAAATGTTAGGTCAAATTTATTTTATAGTCATGGTATATATAAATTTCCTGATGTCTCGGCTAGGACTCAAGCTCTTAGGAGAGAATTTCGTTTGTTGCATCCCAAATACCAGATTTAAGAATTTTTTTTTTAATCCTGGGAAATGTACCATTAAAAATGAAGGAAAGGTGCGTGCGTTCAGAGATCCAGCTCAGCTTATAAACGACCTTCAAGGCCAGGTCTGGAGAGAGAATTCCCCTTTGGTCTGTTCACTGGAATATATGGGGGTCTTTAAGGTATACAGGTACGACTACTGTCCTGTGTTTAACTTTCTTTATTCCTCCTTCAAGTTGGCTTTCCTGACATTAAGAGGTTTCTGGGGTTATGCTGTGTTTTAAGCTCTTGGGGAATCTATGTTAGGCAGGAGTATAGCATAACTCAGATCTTGAAACTTTGAAAACAAATTAAAACATGATAATCAAAAGTTCATTTCCACAAGTATAACAGTGTTTTACCCCAGAAAGGGCTTTGATTATTGCCTTACTTATAGCTGGATAAGAAATATGAGGCCACGTCTTTTCCCAGCTTAAGAAGATATAGGCAAAAAAACATGTCTGAAGGCATGGTTAAATGATAAAATCTGTTCTTCCTAGATTTAACTTGGACTGTTCAAGCTCATGAAATTGATTTAGGGGTAGTGATTTCTTTTTCACTGTGGTTATTGCAAGTTAGACTCGTCAAAAGAAATAGTTTTATCTTTTCCCGTACCTTAAAACCATGGTCTTGTAAATATATATAATTTATTGATATGTCTATAGATATCAATGTCGCCAATTCCCCTCATGACAATAATTCGTAATTATTTTGTTCCAGAAAGGTCGTTTTGTAATAGTTCTGGCCTCAGATTTGTTCAGCAGTTGTGGAATGAACCAAATATTAACATTTACTTACAAACTAGTATAGCGCTGTTGAAACTGAAGAGCAATGGCTGAATTCCAAGAAAACCCATCATGGCTGAACAAGATATTTAATAAATGTGAACTAAATTGCAGCCCTATTTCATTCAGAAATAAAGTGGCATTTGAATTAACATTTGATTTTGGAAACTCACCCTCTATAATGCAAAAATAGAAAGATGAATTTCTATTGTGTTTGGGTCCAGATAAGTGAACTTTGATCTGAAAATCTGCTCATGACATCTTTCTATATTGCAAAAGATCTGAATTAATGCTAAAATAATTGCATCCTACTTACAGGTAACCTATGCATTTTGACAAGCTTTTTTTTTTTAAATAACTAAGGGTGTGTGTATTAAAGGGCATTAACTGCTACTGCAGATTTATCACCTTGCGGTAGCAACTAATGCACGTGAAAATCAGATCTCACAGGCACTTTTCTGTGATATCTCATCTTCTTATGGTGCAGGGCTATAGGGATATATCAGGGCAGGGAGTGTGGGTGGCGATGGTTGGCAGCCACTGGATGAAAGGTTTTCACACACTGGCTGCCAAAATCTGGCCCAATTGCTCCTGCCTTCCTCAATAGTACTAACAAATATGATTGCAATCTCACGGTAATGCCTCCTAGCATGAGGCTAGAGGGCATTAGCCACTGATTGTGGCCATTTTGGAAAGGCCCAATGAGAGGGGCTGGAGCGGGGAGGACTGCTCCTGCCCCGTCTTTCCACTAGACCACCATGGGGGAAGGTAAGACTGTGCTGGAGGGGTCAGGGGGCATAGGGACCCTCCCCCCCTATTGTCAGCCTGATAGCCAGGATATTACATTTACATGGGGGAGGGAGGGGATACCAGGACGGTTTGTGGTGGATCAGAGGGGTGGGGAGGTTGGGGGGGTTCTCTGACTAGCTAAGCAGGATGTTACTTTGGCCGGGGGTGCTCCAATCCCCCTGGACAGTTCCCAAAAGGGATCCAGAGCTGTCCGGTGGGGGGGGATCAGTGCTGCAAGGGGGCAGCCCATTGATCAAGCATATTGTTGGTGCCACATATTGCAACACCATAGCACCAACAATATTATTGAAGGGGGGAGCACAATCACAGCTGTTGAGGGGGACATGGTAGTGATCGGGGCACAGAGCTACTGACAGCTCTGTGCACCTGATCGCTGCAGTGCCTTGAGTAAGTATTCATCCCCTTGTTTTTTGCCCTGTTTTGTCGCATTACATACAACCTAGAATGAAAACGGACATTCATTTGGATGTTAGGTAAAGGACCTAACAACATAGTCCAAATTGGTGAAGTGAAATGACAATAAAATACCTTGTATATATAAAAAAGCATGTAAAAACTGAAAAGTTGTGAGTGCATATGTATTCATCCCTTTTGCTATGAAACCCCTAAATAAGATCTGGTCCAATCAATTAATCTCAGAAGTCACATAATTAGTTGATTTGGGTCCACCTGCATGCAATAAGTGTCACATAATCTGTCACATGATGTCTGTATAAATAAACCTGTTCTGAAAGACCCCTGACTCTGCAACACTACTAAGCAAGCGACATGAAGACCAAGGAGCACTCCAAACATGTCAGAGACAAAGTTGTGGAGAAGTATAGATCAGAGTTGGGTAATAAAAAAATATTCCAAATTCTGAATATCCCATGGAACACCATTAAATCCATTATAATAAAATGGAAAGAATATGGCACCACTACAAACCTGACAAGAGAAGGATGCCCACCAAAACCCACAGAGTGGGCAAGGAGGGCATTAATCAGAGATGCTACAAAGACACCAAGGATAACACTGAAGAAGCTGCAAAGATCCACAGCGGAGATGGGAGTATCTGTCCATAGGACCACTCGACAGAGTGGGGCTTTATGGAAGAGAGGCCAGAAAAAAGCCATTGCTTAAAGAAAGAAATAAGAAAACACTTTTGAAGTTTGCAAAACAGCATGTGGCGGACTCCCCAAACACATGGAAGAAGGTTCTCTGGTCAGATGAGATGAAAATTGAACTTTTTGGCCCTCATGAGAAACATCATGTGTGGCACAAACCCAACATAGAAACATAGAACAATGACGACAGAAAAAGACCAAATGGCCTATCTAGTCTGTCCTTCCATATCAACAACTACAACAGTCACCTTTTTTTCTTTAGAGATCCTCTGTGTTTGTACCATGCTTTTTTTAAATCAGATACCGTCCTCATCTCTACCACCTCCACTGGGAGACTATTCCACAGATCCACCACTCTTTCCGTAAAGAAATATTTCCACATATCACTCCTGAATCTATCCCCTTTCACCCCCATCCCATGCCTCCTCATAGCAGAGCTTGCTTTCAGTTGAAAGAGCCTCTCCTCCTGTGCATTTATGCCACGGAGGTATTTAAACGTCTCAGTCATATCACCTCTATCCTGCCTTTCCTCTAAGGTGTACATATTAAGATCCTTAAGTCTGTCCTCATATGCTTTATAATGAAGACCACTAACCATTTTGGTAGCCACCTTCTGTACTGACTCCATCCTGTTTATATCCTTTTGAAGGCGCAGTCTCCAGAATTGCACACAATACTCCAAATGAGGTCGCACCAAAGACTTACACAGAGGCACTATCCCCTCCTATTTTTCTGCTAGCCATTCCTCTCTGTATGCACCCAAGCATCATTCTAGCTTTTGCTGTCGCCTTTTCTACCTGTTTAGCTACTTTAAGATCATCTGACACAACCATGCCTAGGTGCCGCTCTTCTTTAGAAGACAAAAGTACTTCACCCCCTATACTATATTGCTCTCTTGGATTGCTGCAGCCGAAATGCATGACCTTGCATTTTTTAACATTAAATCCCAGCTGCCAAATTCTAGACCATTCTTCAACACTTCCCATCACCCCGAGAACACCATTTCCATGGTGGCAGCATCATGCTGTGGGGATGTTTTTCATTGGCAGGGACAGGAACACTGATCAGGATTGAAGGGACAATGGATGGCTTTAAATACAGGGCAGTTCTTGAGGAAAACCTGTTTCATTCTGCTAGAGATTTGAGACTGGGATGAAGATTCACCTTCCAGCAGGACAATGACCCTAAACATACTGCTAAAGCTGATTTAAAGGGAAATATTTAAATGTCTTGGAATGGCCTAGTCAAAGCCCAGACCGTAATCCAACTGAGAATTTGTGGCATTACTTGAAGATTGCTATGCAATTCATCTAACTTGAAGGAGTTGGAGAAGTTTTGCCTTGAAGAATGGGTGAAAATCCCAGTGGCTAGATATGCTAAGCTAATAGAGACATACCCCAAGAGACTTGCAGCTGTAATTGCACTAAAGGGTGGCTCTACAACATATTGACTATGGGAGGTGAATACATATGCACACTCCTGCTTTCAGGGGTTTTTTTGTCTTAATTATTGTTTGTGTCACAGTAAAAGATATTTTGCACCTTCAAAGTCATAGGCATGTTGTGTGTATCACATAGTATAACCCCAAAACTCCATTTTAATTCCAGGTTGTATTGCGACAAAACAGGACAAATACAGAGGGGATGAATACTTTGCAATGCACTGTACCATTCCTCCCCTTGGATTTACCATGGGGACACACAGTACCTACATCGGTGGGCATCACGGGACTTTTCCCGCAATACCTGTCAAGGCAGGTAATATGGGTCTCTGCAGCAAATCCAGAATCGCTTCAGTGTCTGCAGGTACTAACCCAGGAATGCCCCCTGCAAATACCATGGGAGGTTTTGATTTACCGTGTGGTTTTAGCA
Organism: Ichthyophis bannanicus; assembly: GCA_033557465.1. Classification (NCBI taxonomy): domain Eukaryota; kingdom Metazoa; phylum Chordata; class Amphibia; order Gymnophiona; family Ichthyophiidae; genus Ichthyophis; species Ichthyophis bannanicus. Next base: position 178,455,464 of record CM066032.1, on the reverse strand, counting down.
GCTAACATACTATGCCTTAGCGTTCACCGTGGCCAGTTAGCACCCACTACAATGCACATTAACCATCCACCCCATCCTCAAACATGCCTCTCTGGACAGGGAGACCCAGCAGCATACCGACTAATCTCCAGCCCACCATTCCTTTCCAAAATCATAGAAAACGCAGTGCAACTACAGCTACAAGACCATATAGATCCACAGGTATCACTGGATCCCCACCAACATGGCTTCAAGCCAAACCACAGCATGGAAACCTTACTCATGTCACTCTTTGACACCTTAATCAGAGGCACTGACAACATAAAACCAGGTTTCCTCCTCATTTTCTTAAATATCTCATCAGCTTTCAACACTGTTTCTCACAGCCCTCTACTGCAATGGCTACAAGATATCAACCTCCACAACACAACACTCAAATGGTTTCGCTCATACCTAAGCAGTAGACTACAGCTAGTCACATGCGGAGTAACCATCTCCACTCCACTTCCCGTTACTCAGGGCATACCACAAGGGTCATCCCTCTCAGCGCTGCTCTTCAAACTGTATATACAGCCTATCTGCAAAGTCATCAAAAAACACAACATCCAATACAAGATATATGCTGACATCATCATCATCATTTACACCCCAATCAACTAGATAAACCGCACTACTCTACAATAGTAGGATGCCTGGAGGGTATGACTGAATGGCTGGCCAACAATAACCTAAATTTAAACCACAACAAGACCGAAGCTCTGTTTATCATGAGGAACATGACCTTCACCCCCTCCCTTCACTCAATTAAATTACTCACCTGGAATATACCCATAAAGGAAGAGGTCAGATACCTAGGAGTCATGCTGGACTGCAACCTGAACCAATAAGCTCACATCAACAAGATCTCCTGAAGCACATACCACAAGATGAAAATAATCAGGAAGCTGAAGCCCCTCCTCAACCGGGACCATTTCGGCATAATTTGCCAAGCCATTACTACATCCATCCTAGACTTTTGCAACTCACTTTACCAAGGCCTGCTGAAGCAAACCATCCACCCTTTGCAGATGGCACAGAATACTGCTGCACGAATCATAACTGGGTCAGCAGAACACAAGCATGTCACGCCACTCCTGAACCAGCTATATTGGCTACCAATCCACTCCCGCATCAAGTTCAAGACGGTGCTTAACATTTTCAAAATCATACAGAACACATTGGCCAATATCCTGGATGACCTAATCCAAAGAGATCCAGACCACTGACCCAGAAGGCTCAGCAAGCTGAACCACATTACCTCCCCCAGCGCTTACGCTAAGACCAAGCAGTCCCATCAGCAAGAGCACTCTGTCTTGCCACTCCTGCCATATGGAACTCTCCACCGGATGATATAAGATTCACCATAGACAGCAAGGACTTTCAAAAAAAGCTAAAAAATCTTTCTATACACAAAACACTTTGGAAGCATTAGCTAACATGTAATACTCACTCCGAGTTGAGCTCCTTACTCCAGATGACCTTAAGCATTCCTCTGCTCATTGTTTATAATGTATATAAGTTCTGTTGTTTTGTTCTGCTACTCCCACATGCCATTTTCCCCTCCCTGTTAATGGTTCCATGTAAATTACTCCAAGTTGCAATATAAATCTATTTGATTATAGGATAAGGCAGTATAGAAAACCTGTTAAATAAATAAATAAAAATAAATTAGTTAGCAGCGTATAGTAAAAGGACCCCTTTTGCGTGTCTTATGGGCATGTGCCAAGGTTTATTGATTCAAGAATGAAATCTGAACATGCTCCATTTCCCTTTCTAAATTAGAGAGTACCCATTGGGACACATTCTTTTCTAAAGCCCCTAGTCTTTGGAATGATCTCTCTCTTTCTTTGTATTTGGAGACATCCTATAAAGCATTTAAGACAGGTCTAAAAATGGACCTTTTGTACCAGACATATGGTCAAAGCTGAAGGCGGCGGTGAGATTAGGGAGTGTCCCAGTGTCCTGTTCTTATTTATTTTATTTGTTTTCGATTTTGTATTAAACCAATTTTATTTGATACATTTTTTTATTTTGTTTTAATTTTTATTTTTTTATTTGTCTTAAGGTAATTGTTTTAATTTAGTTTTGCTTTTCTATTCTTTCTATCATTGAATTGAGTTCTTTTCATATCATAGTTTTAAATTTTTTTGAACCACTGTGATGAGTAAACCATAAACCATTGGTCAAGACAAATATTTTTTGCCACTGCTGTCTTTTAAGGTATTCTTTAGAGGAAATGCTGGAATAATTTCTGTCAGTGTCTTTTTTTCAACTTATGCATGGCATCAGAAAAATAGGTACATACACTGACTATATCTCAGATGCAGTAAGATGGTGTCTGATACTGCATCTGAGCCCACAAAAAAGTCTGTATTTTTCCAATAATGCAAATCTGTATACTTAACTGGTCTTTTAATTGGTTTCTTCTGGCACAATAGATCCTTTACACGGAGGACCCAACATTCAAACTCATTTGCACGGTTTGCAGACTTGCAAACTGTGTAAATGCCGCTGAGTAGGATATTCAGCGGCACTAACACAGTTAGCATGCTGAATATTCGCGGCCACCTCTCAGTGCCCCGATGATAACTGGCTAGCATCAGAGCATTCCAGCATTCTGTGGGCAGCACCTGGAAATAAATGGTCAGCGGTGATATTCAGCCACCGTCCAGTTATCCCTCGGTGGCAAAAGTTAGGCACAGAAAAGGCTGTCCTAACATTCGATGCTGAAGCTAATCGGGCAGCGACTGAATTGCTGCTGCCTGGTTACCTTCCTGCTTCGCTGGCCAACCTGGATATTCAATGCCAGTGGCCAGATGGTCCCGGTGGCAACTAGCCACCGTAATTGTTCTAGCCGCTGCTGCCGAATACTGGGTCCTGAGATTGTATAATTATCTTTTTTGTTTATTGATGAATATCAATATATACATATTAAAATAGTAATTGATAGGAGTTAGCATAGAGGATGACTTCTAAAACATGCATACATATTAAACCTTGGCAACTCTATTGTTCCTCCAAGTTCCTTCATTTAGAAGAGACATCAAAAGCAAGGGACAGAAACATTTCTCTTGAAATAGGATCTGAACAATCCCGGAGAGCTTCCTATGTTTGGAAATTCTTCTGGAATGGTTTCATGACTAAAGGGTTACAATTACTGTTCACCTGGAAATTTGAATGAATGGTCCCATCACATCTCATTATTTTTTTCCTTCATTTTCCTTTCACTCAAACACCTCTGCTTTAGCTCCCACTTTGCAATGTTCTTTTGCTCATTCTTCCAGGAGTTAGTTGGAAATCTTGGAGACACTGTCTTTTTCAGAAAAGAAAGTTCAGGACCAGATTTACCTTTAGAAGAACTAGGTGGTTGCACAGCGGGCCAGAATTTGGAAGGTAGCAAAATATGTGGCATCAATCAACAGCTCAAGATAAGGAACCAAGGGGTGAAGTAGTAAGGCTGGCAGCAGGACCAACTTAACCATCAGGCAGACCAGGCAGTCACCTAGGGCAGGAGCTTCTGGGAAGTGGGCCAAAGAAAAGCTGCAGCCAAAGCAAAACTATAGGTCCTGCAGCCACACAACTTCAAAGAGCCAACAGCAAGTACTTTTACCCACAAAGGGGTAAATACCTGGTTTTTGGAAGCGCCCTCTTCAAGTACTTCTGTTTACATATATATATAGGAGACCTCAAATGGACTCCCTGCATAATCTAGTTGAATTTTTTTATGGCAAGTCCATGAGTGGTAGTGTAGCAGTAAAGGAGTCAAGAAAGGACACCCGGAGTCTCTTGGGAAAACAAGCCAAAGTTTATTGCGCTAGCACAGACTCAGCAGAATCATTTCCAGAGCTCTGAGCCCCCTATCAGGGGCGTACAATTCTTTTATACTTGGTTCATACAATGCAATCCATACATATAGGTTCCTGATTGGTGCACACTTGGCTGCCTGCCCAATCACCTTCTCTCAGGTAGAGGGGCCGTCCCTTTCCCCAGTACATCAGAATCAAAACCAGAAACCTAGCCCAGGGAAAGGTGTGGGGCAGCCCATCCTGTGAGGCACAGATGGCTCAAACCGATTGGATTACTGTTCAGCACTTCTCTGGCAGTTTGTCTCTGCATTTTGTTGCACGGGCGTCTCCCTAGCTGGGGCTGAGTTACTTCCATACAGATCTGGCTGCCACATTCCCCACTTTGATTCCTCCACCCCCCTAAGTGGGTGGAGTCAAATCACCTCGGAAAGGAAAGGTCTCATCTTGGGGGAGGGCATGGTAATTCCACATGGCCGTGACATGGGCAGCCATTTTTCGTCCAACAGCCGCATCCACAACCGAATGGAAAGTACGGACACAGATTGGCAAAAGGCAGGGTAAAAGCATACAACCCGCCCTTGTAGTTATGTGTACCAACACCACAAGGGTTTTCAAGCCACCCATGCCAGAGAAAACAGATCCAAACCACCCATCCAGGCGAATCCCATTCCAAGTCTAGACAGACACATGTGCTATTTTCCGCATCCGGTCAGCTATCTCCTGAATTACCTGGCCATGGTCATCTATTTGTAGACAGCAATTTGTCAAATTAAACTTTCCACACACACACCCTCCCCCCCCCCCCCCCCAGTCCCGTGGCCAACAAGTAATCCAAAGCCAGACGATTTTGGTAGACAGCTGTCCACATTTGGGTGTTCTGTTTCGCTAACAGGGTTAGGGCTTTACTGGTTTCATTAGTAATCATTTCTACAACAGCTTGCAGGCGAATAATATGATTCAGCATGTAAATAGGAGTGCAGTAGCCATAGGTTCCATCCTCGGCCCACGTGGCAGGGCCATAGTACTGTATGATACGTTCGGGGGGCCATTCATCATCTTTCCAGTTAACTACGCATAGAGAATCGGTGCTCCTGGGGGAGTGCCTACTGTGAGCCTCATAAACAGGGATAACCAAAGTTTCTAGATCCTAGTTCTTGGTAGCCGGGTATATGCCCAAGGCCCACAAATCTAGTAGAGGCCCGGAGGGGCCTCCCATGTGCTGATATTTGTTAAGTTGGTCCAAACACCAGCCAGATGGGAGAAATTTGCAAATGGATTTGGTGGTGCGGATAAATTGGTACCTGACCACCAGATTGTCTCGTGGTCGCATTGTATGTCTGTTGCCCTAGGTATGCCAGTTCTCCTACCTGGGTAGTGAACTGAGGTCCTGCCCAGGCAATACAGGTGTGACCTACAATGGAGGTCTTCAACACCCACTCGCTAACCGTACGGTTTAGCAGGGACTGATTGTAGGGGGTCGAGTAATTTAATTCCTGAGCTTCCCAGGGTCACTGGTCGCCCATGTTTGTTCCACCACAGAAGAAACAGTTAGATACATTGAGATTGGCGGCCACCGTCTCAGCCAATTCGATGAAAGGGTTCCGTGTGGTGGTGGGCACCTCTATTTGGGTCCTCATAGAAGGAATGGAAGACCAGGGAAGCCTGAGAGGTGTGGGACTTGGTTACCAGACGGATGTATATAAGGGTGCCAGGGTCCGTGCCCTGACCCTCTATTTGGAGGATCCAGTGGTCCAGGCACTGGGATTTATAAGGGTCAGGTTGAGAGGGTTACAAGTACCCGTCTGACAGTTAGACATGGCAGGTAACCTGGTCAGAACAGCCTTACGGGAGTCCCGAGGGTGTCCTGTCGGTGCTTTGGGTCAGAACGCATAATAAACACAGATCCAGGTGGGGCAAAAATTATAATCATGAGCCCTTGGCCCCATACAAGACAGGGCCCCCTGGGCTATGGCCGGGCACATATATTTGTCATTGTGCGTGTACGCACATTCCCAATTAAGGGAGCCACAACTTGTCCTGGGCCACTTGTTGGCATTTATGGCAGAGCAGGCATCAAAGAAAAGGGAGGCGAGAACTGCAGGGGAGGATATCTTAGTGGAGTTCAGAAGACGGCCATCACATGAAAAGGAATGAACCTCAAGGACCTGATAGGTGGGGCTAGACCAGAGGTCATAGCACATTGCAGTTTTCCCCGGCATATTGCAAATGGTCAAGTCTGTGCTGTTATGATGACACCGGGTAGTATTTCGGGAGTTACAGGTGTAGTGGGAATGGTACATGAGGGTCTGGGTGACCTTCTGGCCAATCTTGGTTACCTTTAAATAAGGGGTGCAGAAAGGCGGGACCGCAATTGAGGAACCCAGGGCTACCGCAAGGACAAAAGGCACACATAAATCAAACATCTTAGGCACAGTGATCTGATCCTTCTCTCAAAAACCTCTGCCGTACGTGGACCTGTCAGCTTCTGGTAGTGACAGGAGTAGGGTTGAAGGTCTCAGCGGTGTCGGTCCGGTGCCGGTGCAAAGTGAGACATAAAGGGAACCCAAGATGTCCTTCAGTAGTCCAAAGGTCGGCTTCCTCGTCCGCTGCTAGTTTCAGTCTGCTATGATGTATCCACGGAACGAGTTCTGCCACCTTCACCGCAGTAGGTGTTGAGAGTAGAACAATATATGGCCCCCTCCACTGGGGGGCAAGAGGGTCCTTTTTCCACTCCTTAACCCACACCCTGGTACCAGGCAAGAATGGGTGCAGTGGTTCAGTCAGCGAAACAGGCAAGTGGTCCTGGATCCAGGGGTGGAGACTCTAATAGTAAGGATCTAGTAAGGGCCACCAGTTCGGCCTTCTGGGCCGAGTTTCCCGGGGCCAGGGCCGAAGACTCTATTGCCACACATAGGGTCACCACCACATACCCAGCATGCCGTTGGCCATCCACAATGAAACTGCTACCGTCCACAAAGTAGGTGATGTCTGGCTGGTGAAGAGGCTCATCAGTTAAATCTGGACGACTGGAGAAAACAGTGTTCATAACTTCGAGACAGTCGTGATCCGGGGCCGACGGGCAGGAGTGTAGCAGTGTTCAGGGTCTGACAGGAGAGTAGTTTGAGACGTGGGTTCTCACATAACATGCTTTGGTATTTGAGCATCCGGGAGTTAATAAACCAGTAATTACCCTTATGTTCCATAAGGGTCAGAACAGAGTGCGGGACTGTCACCTGGAGGTTCTGGCCCAATGTCAATTTATCCGCTTCTTCCACCAGACGTGCCATGGCTGCTATGGCTCGTAAGCACGGGGGCCACCCTTTGGCGACCATGTCTAGTTATTTAGAAAGGTAGGCGACTGGGCGTTGCCACAACCCGAGAGTTTGTGTCAGGACTCCCAGGGCGGTACCATCCATCTCATGAACATAGAGGCAGAAAGGTTTTTGAACATTTGGCAGTCCCAAGGCTGGCGATGACAGCAGAGCTCTCTTCAAGGTTTTTTTAAAAGCCATTTTCTGCGCCGGGCCCAATTCCATAGGAGTCAGCTCTGCCCCTTTGGTGGCCTCATAAAGTGGTTTAGCCATCAGTGCAAAGTTGGGGATCCAGATACGACAGTATCCAGCAGCTCCTAAAAAGGCTCTTAGTTCCTTCCGGGTTCATGGGATGGGTATCCAGCACACGGCCTCTTTCCTTTCAGGACCCAGTTGGCGCAATCCTGCAGAGAGGTGGAATCCCAGGTACTTGACCTTCGTTTGACATAGCTGGGCTTTTCTTCGGGAGACCCTGTATCCTGTCTCCCACAGGAGGTGAAGTAAATCATTGGTAGCCTGAATGCACTCCTCTTGTGAGTCTGCAGCTATTAGCAGATCATCAATATATTGGAGCAGGATTCTCTTTCCAAGAGTTACAGGGAAAACGGTGAGGTCCTGACTGAGAGCGGTGTTGAAAAGGTTTGGTGAATTCTTGAAACCTTGTGGCAACCGTGTCCAGGTAAGTTGGCCCCGTGCTCCTGACATGGGGTCCTCCCATTCGAAGGCAAACAGAGGCTGACTAACAGCGGCCAGATGCACACAGATGAAAGTGTCCTTCAAATCCAGAATGGTAAAGTAAGTGGCTTCAGCGGGGATCAATCCCAGGAAAGTATAAGGAATGGGGACAACAGGGTATATTGTGATGACAGCGTCGTTGACCCTTCTCAGGTCTTGGACAGGGTGATAGTCTCCAGTTCCAGGCTTCCGGACAGGGAGAAGGGGGGTATTCCATGGAGACTGGCATTTTCGTAAGAGTCCGTACTTGAGCAATTTTTACTGGTCTTTATGAATCCCCTCTACAGCATGACGCGGGAGGGGATATTGCTTCACATGCACCGGCACAGCTCCAGGCTTAAGGCTCACGATGACCGGGGGGGCATTCTTCGCCAGACCGTGGGGATTCCCTTCCGCCCATACTCCAGGCTGCGACAGGATGCCAAGGGGGACCGCCGGGCCCGGGGAACTCGGCGGAGTTGCACCATAGAGCCACCACTCATCCTCGCAGAGAACAGACAAAACCAATATGCCGGCAGGACTCTCCTTCGGTGTCATCTCCATCTGTCATCCATCTGCAAAGGATATGTGTGCTTGTAGTTTGGAGAGTAGATCACGCCCCAGGAGGGGGACCGGGCATTCTGGCATGTACAAGAACTGATGAGATACCCTTTGGCCCTCTAATTCACAGACCCGGGCCCACAAGAAAGGTCTGGTGGCCCTATTACCAGTGGCCACTACAACAGTAACAGTGTGTGAGGAAGGCAGGGCCACTGGCTTCGCCACAACAGAGTGCTCGACCCCTGTATCAACCATAAAGTCCATAATTCGGTCCCCAATTTTTAAAGTGACCATAGGCTCCTGGGGACCCAGCAGAAACTTGGAGCCCGGTCTGGCCTAGTAATCACTGTTGTAGTATTCATCCACCCCAGCCAGGCATTCAAATACAGTCTCTTCGGTCCATTGGTTACCATGGTGAGGCCCGATGGCATTTCATGCCCCCCTCGTCCCTGGTCCAGAAGTACCTCGCCCTCTAGTTCGCGAGGGCACTCGATTCGGGCACTCATTCTTCCATGTCCATCTTCCTTACAATAGGCGCATTGATTTGCACCTAAAGGGGGCCATGTATCAGAATACCGACCCCTACCCTCTTCCTCTAGTCCTTCCAGGGAGCAATCCTCCCCATCGCTCCACCAAGGCGGCAGCAAGGAAGTCAGCCTTTTTCTTCAATCTTCTATCACACTCCCGCTTCTGTTCCAGATCACGATTCACGAATACCTTCTATGCAACTTCCACTAATTGTGTAGCATTCATGCCTGCGAATCCTTCCAATTTTTGCAGCTTCCGTCTAATGTTACCCTGGGACTATCCCACAAAGGCAGCATTCACCATCCGCTGATTCTCGGGGGCCACTGGATCGTATGGTGTATATAAACGATAAGCCTCTGACAGGCGCTCATAGAAGGCGGAAGGGACTCTCATCAGTACATTGCAAGACCTCAGACACCTTACCAATGTTCATAGCCTTTTGGCCACCTTTCTTCAGTCCTTCCATGAGGGCCTGGTAAAAACAGGCTAGAGAGGCCGCCCCATTGTCGGAATTGGGATCCCAGTGAGGGTCGATGTCAGGGAAATCCCGGGCGGCAGCCTGTTGTGGATTAAGGCCGCCCACAGCAGAGGGTTGCCTTCCAGCCATTTTATGGCACCCGTAAGTACTCAGGAGCGCTCTTCAGTGTTGAAGAGGGTTGCCAGGAGTTGACGACAGTCTGACCAAGTCGGCTGATGAGTTTGCATGATGGTGGACATAAGGTCAGTGAGGTCCTGAGGCTTCTCAGTACAGGAGGCATAATGCGTTTTCCAGTTGAGTAGGTCGATAGTTGAGAAAGGAACGTAGACTAAACTCCGAGGGCCTAGGACAAGTTGCTACTGGTTATCCAGGGTTGCCTGTCCCTGAACATCCCGCAGGGGCATGGCCTTAGTGTCGCGGGCCAGCGTGCTTCGAGTGGGATACTTCTGCAGTGGCTTCCTCGACTGTTTGGGTGTGGCAGAGGCATCAGACCCAGTGCTGGTAAAAGAGTCCCGGCTGTTATCGTTGTCCATAGACATCGAAGTATATGATTCAGGACTAGTGGGGGGTCACGGGCCTCAGTATGGTGCAGGGGCGCATCTGGCTCGAGCTGAGGGTACAGGTAACGTACAAGAGGAGGGTCAGTATCAGGCGGAAGTACTTGAGATGCAGCTGCAAGGTACGGAGGGGGAATGGGTGCAGGGGCATGACTTCGATACAGGAAACCCTGAGGGAGGGGCTGGGGCTCCGGTTGGTCAGGAGACTGATAAACTGGGAGTCAGGGTGTCCTGTTGGGGTTTCTATTCCCTATCATTTTGGAAACTAGGATCCTACAATGTTCTTCATAACACTTAGTTAACCAAGGGGGCTGTTTCTGACAAATTTCAAGCCAAGAGTCTATATATGGAAATTGGTCTGGGTGACTCTGTCACGCAATCTCGTGCACCAAAGAAATAACAGTACAATCAAAAGTTCCCCCAGGGGGCCAGGATGTAGACAGAACTGGCCACTCCCTATCACATAACATTTGCAAATGTGAGGGTGTCATCTTGACGCCATAATCCCCAGAAAAACCCTTCTTAAAAATTTTGATCATACATTTCAGAGGCGTCAAAGTGGAATCGGACCCACCCATAATGAACCACAGACTTCAGACAGAAGGGACAGGTAGGCGGACTGGAGGTAAGGGGTCCGGCCAGTCCTGGAGACAAATAAGGAGAGACAAACACCAGCCATTTCCTCCTTTTTGCGACCTGGCACGGTAGCCCAGCTAGGAAATGCGCTACTCAGGAGTCCACAATCACTCGGTATTTGTTCTCAATACCTCTCATACATACACAAAACAGCCAAACAGACACTGCCTTTCAGTCCTGGTAACTTACTAACTGACAAAAGGTCGGTGGTTTCGGTCATGAAAGTGGCCTACTCGGACCGACCAGGGAGGTGATCAGGCTCCCACAAAAGACCTAATCTAACAGAATGACTATATCCCCTCAGTACTCACCGGATCTGGTCCAGATAACAGGACAGGGTTGGTTCTCGAACTCCACACAGGTTCATGGGTGTCGGCCGGAGGGAACCAGTGACTCTGGTGAGGCAAGAGGGAATACTCTCCAGAGCAAGTGTTCCGGTGGCGCCCGAGATTTCCTCTTGCATTCGCCACGCCCCGGCCCCGACCGGTCCGAACCCGGAGGTGGCAAACGCCGAGCCTTTCCCACCTCTTCTTCCCAGCCAATGCACCAGAAAATATAGCAGCGAAGGAGTCAGGAAAGGGCACCCGGAGTCTCTTCGGAAAACAAGCCAAAGTTTATTGCGCTAGCACAGACTCAGCGGAATCATTTCCAGAACTCTGAGCCCCCTATCAGGGGCGTACAATTCTTTTATATTTGTTTCATACAATGCAATACATACATATGGTTTCCTGATTGGTGCACACTTGGCTACCTGCCCAATCACCTTCTCTCAGTTAGAGGGGCCGTCCCTTTCCCCAATACATCAGAATCGAAACCAGAAACCTAACCCAGGGAAAGGTGTGGGGCAGCCCATCCTGTGAGGCAAAGAAGGCTCAAACCAATTGGATTACAGTTCAGCACTTCTCTGGCAGTTTGTCTCTGCATTTTGTTGCACGGGCATCTCCCTAGCTGGGGCTGAGTTACTTCCGTACAGAGCTGGCTGCCATTGTAGGGCCTAGCAATCCTCCAAGAGCTGACCAGTGTTCCAGAATGTGGGAGTCCCTTTAGCCATTTATTCCAATGAAGTCACTCCACACCATGAGAAGTAAACTAAACTTCACTTTATCATGGACCCAAGAGGGTCAATCTTCTTAAACAGTATATCCAGCAAACAACTTGTCACAAAAAATATACATGAGGTAGGCAGTCAGATTAGTAGAATAAACAGCACATTACTTTTCTTTTACTACTCATACGATAGGCAAATCTCCTTCTCTAATACCACCCACTCACTAGGGTAATTTCCCTTACAGACTGTCTCCCAAGGACCCTTCCCTAGTGGTAGCAGGATTATATCCTGGGGTGTTTCCACATGCAACTTTCTTACTTATGTGGAAGTGATTTTGGACCTTTGTCTCTCCTCTCTTTCTTCCTGGTTTGCTTTCCTCCAGCCCATGGTAAACCTAGGTCAGAAACTTGAGCCAATTCAGTAGAAACAAAAAGGATGGCATAATTCCCACTGTACCTGTGGTGATGCCTCAGTGAATGTGAACAGCAAAGCCCAGTCACAGGACAGCTTTCTAAAACTCCAACTCTCAGTCAATGCCCAGTCACAGCCTACAAACTCCATCTTAAGGAATTAGAGGGTCTTTGCTTTCTGAATCTGCCACTTGGATGATGTCGATGGGGTGTTTGCAAAGAACATCCAAAAAAACTTTCCCTCCTTTGGTTGCCTCTTAGTCCTTCCTATGGGTAAAGCTTCCTCAGTACTCTCATGGAAAACTACTAATACATGGGCTTATTTTGCAACTAGGAGAACTCCATCCCTGAATTCTCCAGCAGAGACTAGCATGTATAACTATGTACTGTATATACTGTATAATGGGGGGGGGGATATTTAAAGGCATTTACATGGATTGCAGACATGTAACCCTGTAAATGCCAGAGAGTGGGATATTCAGAGGCACTAACATGGTTAGTGCTACTGGATATCTGTGGGTGCCTCCGCTCCACACCCTGATGTTACACAGTTAGAACTTAAGAAGATAAAGAAATACCATACTGAGTCAGACCAAGGTCCATCAAGCCCAGTATTCTGTTTCCAACAGTGGCCAGTCCAAGTCACAAGTACCTAGCCGTTTCCCAAAAAAAAACCACAGGTTCCCTAATGCTTATATTAGGGCATGCTGAGGATTACCTGGTCCTCTTTAATAATGGTTTATGGACCTTTCCTCCAGGAACTTGTCCAAACCTTTTTTAAACCCAGCTACATTAACAGCTTTCATTACATTCTCCAGTAACGAATTCCAGAGTTGGATTACACATTGAGTGAAAAAATATATTCTTTTATTAGTCTTTAAACGGGTTACTCTGTAGCTTCATTGCATGTCTCCTAGTCTTACTACTTTTTGATAGCATAAAGAATCGCTCTACGTTTACCTGTTCCACTCCATTCATTAATTTATAGATCTCTATCATATCACCCCTCAGTCATCTCTTTTCCAAGGTGAAAAGTCCTAACCTTTTAAGCCTCTCCACATAGGGGTATTCTTCCATCCCCTTTACCATTTTGGTGGCTCTTTTCTGTACCTTTTTTAATTCCGCTATATCCTTTTTAAGATACGGCGACCAGAATTGCACATGATATTCAAGATGCAGTCGCACCATGGAACAATACAGAGGCATTATAATATCCTTTGTTTTATTCTCCATTCCTTTCCTTATGATTCCTAGCATTTTATTTGCCTTCTTGGCTGCTGCTGCACACTGGGCGGAGGGTTTCAACGTGTTACCAACGATGACGCCTAAATCTTTTTCCTGGGTGATGGTTCCTAATATGAAACCTTGCATTGTGTAAACATAGTTTGGTTGTTCTTTCCTAGGTGCATAACTTTGCACTTGTCCACATTAAATTTCATCTGCCATTTGAACATCCAGTATTCCAGTTTATCAAGGTCTTCCTGCAATTTTTCACAATCCTCCTAGGTTTTAACAACTTTGAATAATTTTGTGTCATCTACAAATTTGACTACCTCACTAGTTATTTCCATGTCCAGGTCATTTATGAATATGTTAAAAAGCAGTGAACCCAGCACAGATCCCTGGGGAACTCCACTATCCATTAGGAAAATTAGCTATTCAGCCCTAGCCTCTGCTTTCTATCTTTTAACCAGTTTCTGATCCACCATAGTACACTGCCTCCTAACCATGACTTTCTAATTTCATCAACAGTCTCTCATGAGGGACCTTGTCAAAGGCTTTCTGAAAATCCAGACACAGTATATCAACCGGTTCACTTTTGTCTACCTGTTTATTCACACTTTCAAAAAAATATAACAGATTAGTAAGACAAGATCTTCCTTGTCTAAGGCCATGTTGGCTTTCTCCCATTAAACCATGACTATCTACATGCTCAGTAATTTTGTTCTTTATAATGGTTTCTACCATTTCACTGGCCTGTATTTGCCCAGATCACCCCCGCAATCCTTTTTAAAAATTGGGGTTACTTTGGCCATTCACCAATCTTCAGGTACTACAGATGATTTTAATGATAGTTCACAGATTACTAATAGTAGGTCTGCAATCTCATATTTCAGTTCTTTCAACACTCTTGGGTGTATACCATCCAATCCAGGTGATTTACTACTGTTTAGTTTATCAAATAGTTATAATATATCATCCTGATTAATCGTTATTTCTTTCAGTTTTTCCGATGCATTACCTTTAAATACCATTTCAGGCATGTGTAACTTCCCTACATCTTCTTCAATAAAGACTGAAGCAAAGAATTAATTCAGTCTCTCAGCTATGGCCTTGTCCCCTCTTAGTGCTCTTTTACCCCTCTATCATTTAATGGTCCAACTGACTCTCTCACAGGTTATAAGAATATAAGAACATAAGATATGCCATACTGGTTCAGACCAAGGTCCATCAAGGTCCAACAGTGGCCAATCTAGGTCACAAGTACCTAGCAGTTTTCCCAAGAAACACAGGTTCCACAATGTTTGTATTGGGTCAGGCAGTGGATATTCTGGGTCCCCTTCAATAATGGTTTATGGACCTTCCTCCAGAAACTTGTCCAAACCTTTTTTAAACCTAGCTATGCTAACAGCTTTTACTACATCCTCCAGTAGCAAATTCCAGAGTTTGCTTACACATTTGAGTGAAAAAATATTTTCTCTTATTAGTTTTAAATAGGTTACCCTGTAGCTTCATTGCATGTCCCCTAGTCTTTCTATATTTTGATGGCATAAACAATCGATCTACGTTTATCTTTATATTTATTACAGATTTAATATACCGCTCTTACTAAAAGCATCAGAGCGGTTTACAAAACAAAACTGAGACTGCTTTAGTGAGAAAAAGAACGCCAATTCAGGAAGGAAAGAGGTAGAAACAGGCAAGATATAACACTCAATACAACATTAAATGACACAGAATAGCTAACGGGGAGGTGGTGATAAAATGGTGGAGGGGGTGGAAGGTCAAACGCGGTGCAGAATAAGTGTGTTTTTAACCTGGTTTTAAATGTTTTATATGAAAGTTCAAGACGAAGATCTGGAGGGAGCAAGTTCCATAATCGGGGACCCAGGAAGAAGAAGGCAGAGGAACGGGTTAATTCAAGATGGGCTTGAGAAGGGGAAGGTAGAAACATACGGTTAGAGTGAATTGATCTAAGTGAGCGGTAAGGTGTATGAAGACGGATTAGGTCTGCGAGATACTGGGGAGCGCCGGTGTGGATGGTCTTATGGACAAAGATAAGCATTTTATATTGTATGCGATAAGGAACTGGGAGCCAATGCAGTTGTATTAAGATGGGGGTGATATGGTCAAACCGGGATGCGTGAGTCAAAATACGAGCTGCAGTGTGATGGACCAGTTGTAACCTACAAAGTTGTGACTGTGGAAGGCCTGCCAGGGAAACGTTACAATAATCCAGCCGAGATATTACCAGAGTCAGGAGCAAGGTAGTCATAGAGGGAGCAGATAAAAAGGGACGAATTGTGCGAAGTTGGCTTAAAGTATGAAAAGATCTACGTACTATAAGAGAGATGTGCTCCTTAAAGGTTTACCCATTCCACTCCATTCATTAATTGATAGACCATTTTATAGGATTTTTGCTACGAATATACTTGAAAAAGTCTTTATTATGCATATTATGTGGGGTGTTCCAGGGCAGAGTGGAGGAGGTACCTGTCGCTAACTGGGCAGCGGCTCAATATCGCTGCTTCCCAGTTAGCGACCCGTGGGTAAAGTTAACCAGCAGTGGCTCAATATCGCCACTGCCCAGTTAGCTTCCAGGCTATGCAGTTATCTGGGTATTCAATGCTGGTGGCCACATATAGCCCAGCATTGAATATCCAGGGTTAGTATTCAGCGGCAATGGCTATATGCTTTACAAGCACTAGCCGCCATCGCTGAATATCCCCCACCCCTAATATTTATAATACAATCAGTTTTATTTATGGGCTCATTCTGTCAGCAGTTATGTTGGGGTGATCATGTTTGCTGAGTTGACTTATCAAAATATAGGGGAAGAGACTGAATGATAAAAGAGTGGGAGGCAAGTCTGAAGATTCACTTAGGGCACCTAATACTCTTACACCAACACTGGCTGGTGGGGGTCCCCAGGACCCACTAGTCAAAAATATAAAGGAGCTACAGGATGGAGCAATGTAGCCAACAGGAAACCCCAAGCCCTATGAACTGAAGAAGTGAAACAGTTGTCCAGATGGAGCAAAAGAAGCCTGTGCCATCTCTCCCCCACTACTCTTCTTCCTCTTCAGTGCTTCATCATATCAAAGTTCAGAACTTGTGGTTGAAGATCATCAGTTCTTGATGTGAGATCAATGATCAGGAAGTGCTAGCTCGTGACCATAAGCTTTGAGCATTGAGGAATAAATGCAGTAGGAAGCCACAGCAGAGGTTCCTAGCACTCAGTTAACCTGAGGAAGAAAGATGGGTAGGGGCTAGACGTTGGGGAAGGGGAAGGAGAGGCAGGGGAAATGTATGGATGTATGGATGGATGGATTCTGGGAAAGGAATAAGCAGCAAGAAGGCAGGGAGGAGAGGGAGGAGGAGGTAATAGGGCAGAGGCTGAAGGAGAAGTAGAAGGACAGAGACTGGGGAATAAAGAGAGTTGAGAGAGGCAGGAGCAACTACTGGTGGAAAGAGTTGAGACAAATACAGGAGGGAGAGAGGAGAAGAGGCAGTGGGCAATTGCTGGGGAGGAGCAAGGGTAATAGATGCTGGGGAAGGAGAAAGAGGCAAGAGTAATTCATGCAAGGGAAGGAGATAGAAGGGCCGATTCTGGGGAAGAAAGATATGAAAGGTTGGAGGTAAGAGGGTAAGAACTAGAGGAGACATCTTTGCTCTTCTCACTTGGAAATGGTATTGGGCTGGGCAGGGTACGGGACAGAGAGATAAAAGGGGTATACTGTTGGGAGAGATAAATGAGAGATGCTGGGAGGAGAAAGTAGAGAATGCTGTAGTGGAATCACTGCCGTCCAAGGAGGGAATGCTGTAGTGGAATCACTGCCGTCCAAGGAGGGAATGCTGTAGTGGAATCACTGCCGTCCAAGGAGGGAATGCTGTAGTGGAATCACTGCCGTCCAAGGAGGGAATGCTGTGACAGACCCACCACCACTAGTGCTAGAGCTGCAGCCAGTGGGACTCATGGTGGGGGGGGGGGGAGGCTCCAATTTTGCTTAGAGTGACCAGCACCCTTGCACTGGCCCTGGGAAGGCTGAAAATCTTGGAGCTCCTACATGTTCTTTCTTTATCTAGCAATGCTTATATACCACTTTTCACCAGATCAAAGCAGTGTACATTCACATACTGTATATATTTCCCTTGTCCCCAAAGGGGCTCACAATCTATAATTTGTACCTGAGGCAATAGAGGGTTAAGTGGCTTGCCCAAGGCCACAAGGAGCACCTGTGAGAATAGAAACCCCAGTCCCTCTGGTCTGAGGTTGCTGTCCTCTAGTGGGATTTGAACCCTCAGCCCTCCAGCCCAAGGCAACTTGCCGTAATCACTAGGCCACTTCTCCCTTGGGATGTCAAACATGGAGAAAGACGAGATTTCCTATCCCTCTGCCTCTTCCTTCATAGAATTAAATCCTTCCATGAATTTTTATACCATGCTCACTAATAAAACATTCAGTCTAGTCTGTCACTCTGAAAAACAGGTTTTCTTCAGCATTTACAGATAATCTGCACATCAGAATTCAGTAACCTGTTATATTAATACTAGATCACTACCATTAAAAGTACATATTCATCACCTTACCTTACCTTACCTAGAAGCAGCTTTTGCAAGATGGTCCTGAGCCACTATCTATAGAAACATAGGAGTCCTTGAAGTAGATTCAGACTACCATAAATACTTAAATTAGGAGCAGAGGATTAGCCTAGCTGTTATAGCAGAAGGCTAAGAACCAAGGTTCAAATATTACTTCTCCAACTAACACTTCTTGTGACTTGGGCATGTTATTTCACCCTCCATTGCCTCTAGTGCAACTCAGATTGTATGTCCACTTGGACAAGGAAATAACTTGTATGCTTGCTTGTAATTCAGTTTGAGCTTAGATTTGGATAAGATTTGGATAAGGGTCAGTATTCAAATCCAGACCTCCCCTTCTCTCCCCATTTAGAGTCTGTCTGGTCCATACTTAACCTAAACCAACCTGACTCAGATATGGGAAAAGGATAACAACAGAGGTGGCCACATGATATATCCTAAAGAATGATGAACCCCATAATGTAAGCCCACAGCGGTAGTGTCCCAAGAAATTTTCTGAAGATGATCTAGGGAGAGAAGTTCAGCATTCCTCATCACTGAGTAAAGCTGAGTCTAGAGCAGCTGAGACAAAGAATCTCCCAAAAAATGGCATAAGAAAGGTCAGGCTCCCTGTGAAGAAAGGTTACACGTGTATCTTATAAAATAAGTGCATATGCGTGTACTTTGTGGTTGAGCTCAATAAATCCCAGGTGCCACGTCACCACGGTGACCAGAAATTTGCATCTGGCGCCTGGGATTTCTTGCTCCCTCTGGATGGCTGCAACCCCTTATGTCTGCCCTCAGGAATCCCACGTCCCGCGGGCAGAACAGAAGGGTAGGTCGCGATTGCGGCAAAGATTCCTTCTGCCTGCCCGTGGGAGATCAGATTCCTGCAGGTAGACAGACAGTATCTTTGCTGCTATCACTGCTGTGCTCTTCTGTTGTGTCTGCAGGAGATCAGATCCCCACAGGCAGTCAGTCTGCATCAAGGTCGCAATTGCAGTCTTCCCCTTTTCTTCAGCCCACAGGGATCCAATCACCTGTGAGCAGACAGGAGTCTTTGCCATGATTGTGAGCATACTCTTCCTTTCTGAGCTCAGGAGGTAGGATCCCTGCGGGCACAAGAAAAGGGGAAGGGATCCCATCTCCCTCAGGCAGAAAAGAAGAGCATGACCGCAATTGC
This sequence comes from Ichthyophis bannanicus, assembly GCA_033557465.1. Classification (NCBI taxonomy): domain Eukaryota; kingdom Metazoa; phylum Chordata; class Amphibia; order Gymnophiona; family Ichthyophiidae; genus Ichthyophis; species Ichthyophis bannanicus. The sequence continues at coordinate 178,436,412 of CM066032.1, read as the reverse complement.
GGCAAAGATACCTTCTGTCTGCAACAGGAAATGCTCGTGGGCTGAACAGAAGGAAGGCTGTGATCACGGCCTACAGCACAAAAAGGTTTGGAGGGGAGGGAAAGTGAGGTAGAGAAGGCTGGTAAAATTTAAAGAGGCAGCAGGCTGATGAAAAAGGAGGATGGGGGATATTACGGTAGGGGATAGGAATGCTAGGAGGGTTGGTGAAGGGGGCAGTGTCTGGAAGGGTTAACAGAATAGGATAGCAGAGGGGAGGGAAGAGTTCAAGGCACTGCTGAAAGGTGCACTACTTTATGTTTATTAAGTTATTTGATATGCCGCTCCTTCATGACACCAGGGCGGTGTACAATTTATAAAATATACAAGTATGGCCAAAGCCAGAGAGGAAAGGAACTACAATGCTGGACAGGAAAGGGAAAGTACATCTCAATCACCTGATAGAAGAAACGGAAAGTCAGAAGGTAGAAGGAGGACCAATTCAGGGGTTAGGAGGGGGAAGGTCATTTGCAGAGCAGAAGAGGTGGGTCTTCAGAAGATACTTAAATCTAAAGAAAGTTGGTTTCAGGTGGTGGGGAAGGAGTTCCACATGGATAAACCTAGGAAAAAGAAAGCGTCGAGTAGATTGTAGATGAGCGTGGCATGGTGATGGAAGATGCAAGCGGTTAATATGGACGGAACGGAGGCTGCGCGTAGGAATGTGAAATTGGAGAGAGTTTGCTAGATATTGCGGGGTATGGGTGTATATGGCCTGATGCACTAATGTGAGAATCTTGTAGCGGATCTTCCCCTCCAGAACACACACACAAGCACCCCACCCCCACACCATAGACTCACACACACAGGTATCCCACCTCTGCATGAGAGACATGTACCCCAGGTCTGCACTACATACACACGCATACACAGACACCCATCTCTGCATCACACAGATACAAACAGGTACCTTACCACCACACTACACAGACATAGGCAGCCCACCTGTGCAATACACAAACAGAGGTTCCCCAGCTCTGCAGCAAACACAACCCACCCACACAAAGGCACTCATCATCACATCCCATGCACAAACAGGCACATCCACCACATTTGCACTACACACACATACAGACACTTAACAACAGTTACAGCTTCAGATATTATTTGTATTTCTGTCTAAAGATGCCGCACAGTAACAGAACTCTGGAGCTGGTCTCACGAGACTTGAGAACATGAGACCAGCATGAGACACAATGGAGGGGGGGGGTGTTTCGAGGAAGTCACAAGCACTGGCTGCTAATATTTTGGCCTGGCTCGTAAATCCACGCAAAATATGTCAAGGTCTGCTTTATGGGCAATATTTACACCTGCTTCTGAGGCTTCAGTCTAGCTGCTATTTCTGATGGATTTGTGTGAGTAGTTTCTAAAGACACACAGACGCCTATGTATCTTTATAAAATAGGCGCCTAGACGGCCTTTATACATAGGCAATCTATTACAAAATTACCCCTCACGTGTGCAAAATCTTATATTTATTTATTTATTAACATTCTCTTATATAACGAGCTATTCTGCATCAGTGCAGTTTACATTGAACAAACTGAAATTACATTGAACAGGGCATTATAACTATTTTACAGGGAACATGGGCTATGGAGGGTTGCCCAAGACCACAAGGAGCACCTGTGGGACTAGAAACCCCAGTCCTTCCGGCCCAAGGTTGCTGTCCTCTAGTGGGATTTGAACCCCCGACCTTCCGGCCTGAAGTACCTTGCCCCAACCACTAGGCCACTCCTCCACTCATATGTTTAAACTTACGCGGCAGCCATGCCACCCAGGGCCGGCATTAGGGGGTGGCAAACAGGACGATTGCCGTGGGCCCCCCCCCCCCCCATGCCACAGGGGGCCCCAACCCTGCTTCATGCTGAAGGAGGCATAGCCTGCAGGTGGGTTTCGGGGCCCCCTGAATAGTTTCTGCCCTGGGTCGCTGCATGTTGAACACCAGCCCTGATGCTGCCACTTCTGAGAGTTTTCATCTACAGTCTACTACAACACCAGATTGGACACAGAAATTAAAAAAGAACGCTATGACCATTCGGCGAAAAAACATCCTGCTTATCTTATTACATAGATATTTACATTTTTGTTCAAATAGAAGGTCAAAACTTTATACCAGACAATGTTCTACTGCTTTATAAATAATGTCAGTGCTATAGTACGTCATCTTGCCATGGATGCACTGAAGATGGGATATACAGGAAATCCTTTTAGCATGGAATATTGATATTTCCCTTGACAAAGTATATGACATCTTTTCAGATAATATAGTCTTTCAGCATCACCTGCTTGGAACTCTGATGCTTTATGCTCAGCAGCGTCGTGAAATGTTAATCAATAAAGCATGCTGCTTGTTTTAGGCCCATTTTCAGCCTCCTGTTTCACACAGTCAACAAGAGCAATCCTGCCATTCGACAGGGATATTTTTTGTTCTTTTCTAGATCCCACCGTTGAACAGAAGCAACTTTTCTACTTCCTTAGCAATCCAGAGACTGCAGCAGGGCTGGCCCAAACACTAAGCAGACTAGATGATCACCTATGGCAGCAGCTCCTTGGGGGCAGCAAAGAGCAGCTTAACTCAAAGACTCATCAGATTGTAAAGGATCCAGAAGATCTTGAGAGGCGAGAAAGTCTAGGCAACAGTGGTGAACCGCATGTTCAAGTAGTTTAGAAATGAAGGGGAGGAGGGAGATGGGTTGATAGCGAGAAGGACAGGTAAGGTCTAGTGAGGACTTCTTGAGGAAAGACCACAGCATACTTGAAGGATGCAGGGAAAGTTGCAGTGAAGAGGGATAAACTGAGATTATGAGAGATGGAAGGGACTACAGTGGAGGAGATGGAGCTAAGGAGACAGGTGGGAATAGGATCAAAAGAGAAGGTAGTGGGTTTGGATGAGGAAAGAAGGTGAGTAGTTTCCTCCTCAGGGATCACAGAAAAGGAAGAAAGGGTAGCAGTGGTGTGGGGGGAGGGGGGGAGTTGGGACTGAAGATGGGGGTGGGGGTTGGGAGTGAAGATGGGAGGAGGGGGAGTAGCTAACCAATTTTGTCATGGAAGTAGTTAGCCAGGGTTTGGGCAGAAAGGGAGGGAGGGATCAAGGCAGAGGCACCTTGAGGAGAGATAAGAGAGTTGTAAAGAGACGGTGAGGGTCAGAGGCAAGAGAGTGTGAAGATTTCAAAATATGTTGGTGGAGATCAGGCAAAACCAGGATGGCAGGTAATTAAGGATAAAGGTTAGCAGGTGAGAGTCAGATAAGGGAAGAAATGAGGTGGGGAATTTTGAGGATGAGCAACTAGTCTCCAAGCTTTGCTAGAACCCTCCTCAAGTTATCCACACTTTCAAAAGTATCTACCCTGTTTCAGATGTTTGTTATCATCCACAAAGAGGTAAGGAGATCCTAGATTCTCTATGGAGAGAACTATTCTGGCAACTGGTAACAGAACCCACACATGAAGTGGTCATACTAGACTTGGTGCTTATCAATGGGGAAAGTGTTTCTGATGTCATAGTGGGAGCTCATCTCACATCCAGTGACCACCAGATAGTGTGGTTCAGTATTATAACTAGGGCTGATAGAAACCATTCAAAAGCGAGGGTCTTAGACTTTAGGAAAAATAACTTTGCCAAGATAAGTCGTTAGTGGGATGGGAACAGCTGGGGGATGTAGAAAAGCAATGGACATAACTGAAAGGGGATATTTTAAGGGCAACAAAGCTTTTTATTAGAAAGGTAAATAAATGTAAAAGGAAAATGAGGCCACTAAGGTTCTCAAAAGAAGTAGCTGAAAAGGTGATGAAAAAGGATGGCCTTCATTAAATACAAGAAATCCCAAAGAGAGGAAGACAAGCATCTATATTTGGAAAAGAAGCTAACAAAGTAGTCAATAGCGCGACAGTTTTTAGGTACAGTGGTAAAATATACAACGTTGCTTTAAATGGGTATGGTTTGAATATAAATGATTTACTTTTCAATACATCAAGTATATCGCTAAGTTGAAATTGAAACTGAGGCTGTCAATCATGTCTGTTTGGCAGGAAAAAATTCATTTAAAAGGAGTTAAGACAAAGCAGTTCTTTGCTTTGCTACCAACAGCGCGATTTTTTTGCAACAATCAGGTACATTTTGTTTTAAAAATAATGCCTCTAGAGATTGTAATGTTCAAGTTGGTATTAGCGTATTTCTTTTTAAAGTCTGCTGTTCATAGCGATATTTTTATCGTTCATATTATTTGATTGTATGTTAACAATCTGTCCTTTCTAAATGGTGTTGTGACAAAGTCTTTTTTAAAATGCCTTTTTCATATGGTATCAATATAAAGCTATGATTTTTTCAAATGATGTATCAAAGCGTTTAATTTCCTTATTTATAAGAGACAGCTATTCTCCTTGATAACTTTCCTGAGTCTTATATGTTAATTTGTTTTAAGATATTTAAATCTCGGTTTTATATTAATATCACAAGAGACATGTTTTTATAAAGTTTTCTTTATAGTCTTATAATGTTTTCTTAAGTAAGGATTCACCTTGCTTCAATTTCAACTGTTTAAGCAGGTTTTTTTTTAAAACTCTGTTTATTAATTCCCAACAACGTAATACACAACAGTTTTGTCGTAAATACACACACTGCATGTCCCAGGTGGGGCTGTTTCTTGTCCTCCACCCCGGGACTCATAACAAATCATGATTTTGGTATATCCATTGGGTATATTTATTTATATCCCTCCCCTACTCCTACCCCCCCCCACCCCTACCCCCCTCTCCCGCCCCGCCCCATACCCCCTCCCCCCTCACAGCCTCTCCCCCCAACCCGCCCTTCTTAGGAACATACCATAGTGTTACTTACTTATTACCTTATACTACAATAGCACATCAATCCCCCTATCCATATACCAAAGTCCAGCCTTAGCCCACCTGTAGCACCTCATTACAAGTGTGCAATCTTAATGTTTGAATATAGGGCTCCCAAATCAACAAGAAAGAGGCCCAGCGTTGAATCTTCCCTCTAGCTCCGCTCCGCTCCAAAAGCATCAGCTGATGTAAGCTATTATGCCATTCCCAAAACGTGGGGGGTGAGGACCCTCCACCGATGAAGTATTGGGCCTTTACCCACCAGACATGCCTTCCTTACTAATAGTCGCTCCCATCTCCCTTTCGGGTGGAGTGGTCCAAGTTGATCTAACACCACCAACGACCCTGTCCAACAAATCTGCTGCTTTAATACCCTACTCAGAAAGTTACTAATCCGCATCCAATACCTTCGGGTTACCGGACACCGCCACCACATATGCCCTAAGTCTGCCAAGGAACAGGGACATTTTGGGCAACCGCCATCCGATGTGAGGTGGCACCGCAGTGCTCTCCTTGGGGAAAAATACGCTCGAATGATACAATTGAACTATATCTCTCGCCACCTAGCCCCTTCGACCAACCCCACAATCCTACCTAAGGCTCCACTAATGGAACCTGGGGTCACCTCCAGACTCAGCTCATCTACCCACAAGGCCTCCTCCACAGAATAATCTGGCGGGATAACATATTTATCAACCCTTCCCTTCAACTCTGCGACTGTGGGTGGGGAGTCCGCCCCCAATGCAAAAAACTCCAATATCTGTGCCGAACGTTCGACCCGCATCGCACTTTGTGGAAGAGAGGCAACATAACGAGATATCTGAGCATATGAAAAATAATGCCAGTTATTCAACTCATATTCTCCACGCAGAGTCTCAAATGATTTACACTTCCCTTGCCGGTCAACCACGTGCCCAAGATTCCCACCTCCGAAACATGGGTGTCTCTGATCCTGGGGTAAACCCAGTGTTACCTTGTAAAGGCAGCCAACTTGTAGGCGGGTTCTTACCTACAAAGCATCCCTAATAATCACCAAGATTGCCTGGGCACATGAGACCCGTACACCAGGAGAAAAACAAAACAAAAGGAACTCAGATCACAGTCACCTGTCAGCAAAAACTCTTTATTTAGTACAAGCAGCGAAGCTGCAAGCACAAATATACAAGTGTCTGTCTGAGGGACCTGAGAGCAGGTGACGTTCTCCCTACCCCTCAGTGGTGAGAGAGAAAGTCACCCCCGAGCTATGTAGCTGCCTCCTTATATAGATTCTCTGGCCCAAAATTCTAGCAAGTACCAGAAAGTTCTGCATAAAACTCTTATGTCATTTGCAGCTTTCTGTGAAGTTCTTTTTCTGGGACCCTCCCATAATTATCGGGGCCTGCAGCTTGGTGTTTTTCAAGGTCTCTGCTTATCTGTGCTGCTGACTACGGCTCACTGCTTCTTCCTGTGCTCGGTACATGTTTTCGGTGTCTTGGCACAATTTGTAATCTTCAAGGCTGAGAGTATGTGTGTTAAAGGTCTTTGCATAGCCTGTATTTCTCTGAGCCCAAAAACTCTGCACACTTCTGCACAAAGTATGGTTACCCAGACTCCTTTGTAGCAGGCCACATACACTCTCTCTCTCTTGCAGCCCACACGCTGTCTTCTGTGCCATAAGCAGGATGCTTGTGTACGTTGCAGGCCGGCAGGAGTGTGGACATAGAAGGCATATGAAGCAGATCTGAGCAGAACTATCCCTAAGCCAAAATATCCCAACATTCACCAATTTTTCTTTTTCTTTTTTTCTCTTTTTTAAGGGCAAGGGAATCCCACTATGGGGCATGGATAACAACCATTTGAGACAGAGAGGGGTCATCAAGAGGCAACCGTTGGTACTGTTCCATAGAAACAATATACATGGTTTTAGTGCTTTGTAGTATCATTTGTTTACAGCAGGCAAGCAAAATAGACAATACACAACAGGCAATGATTGCAAAACAAGCTATACTTAAAAGAGTAATAAAGAAAACCTTAAGTCCTACTCCTAAACTAGAAAACCATGAAGCAATATCACCCCAAATATTGTCAAGCGGAAGTCCACCCTTGAAATCATCAACATACAATTCAGACAGGCGCCGAATCTTCTCCATAGCTTTTAGAACAAACACTGTATGATTTGCAATTACCGTGCAACAATTAGTTTCATTGATAAACTCATAAGCTCCGCCTTCTTCAGATAATAATAGATCCAAAGCTCTCCTATTCTGCAAAGAACAGAACACACAGATGACTAAGGATTCAGCAAGGCATGAGATAGATTCAGTAACAGCTTTCATTTGGATATGCAATAAGCATTGTAGTCGGCGAATTGCCATGCCAAACTCAGCCGTAAGGGCAGGAGTAGCAAACGGGATCCAAGCAGTCCAACTAAGGGCATCTAAACGGTTCTTGGTAAGCGGATAAGTAGTATTAATATGCTCATAGGAGGCCTGGATGGCCTCATCTTCTGCAGTTTCAATACCCCAGGGGCTTGCTCCTAAGGATATGCTCCATTTTGCAAGGGGCATATGTAGGTGGGGAGAACATAAAAACATAAGATAAGCCATATTGGGTGGGTAACATTCAGAGGAATGAGGGCAGAATAAAAAGAAACTTTAACTAAAGTGCAGGGTAAGAGGAAGAGGCTGACTACCTGATACAGGATTTTCCCACACAACCAATAATGACCCCCTACAGCAAAGAGGTTTGTGGCAGGTGTCCATATGCGACTCATATTATGTCCATCAAACCACTTAACAGAAGATTTTCCCGTGGTAGATGAGGTAAAAACCCTCCTTAAACTGGACATCGGGAGATAGCATGAAGTATATGGAGATTCATTCTGAGAACCCGTTGTCAGCACAGCTGAACCATCGTGGTAAATGGGACCAACCCCCACATACCAGCGGAAGTCAGATCCATTTAGCACTAGCGGGCTCTCCGTAATATTTTCCCAATCAGTTTGCATCTTGGAAAAGTCCATATTACCGGTATGATTATACCACTTTATCATGACTGAATTACTCGCAAAATGAAAGGACCCATTAACTACATTATACGATAGGTTGCACCTGTGTGAAAAAGCAATAGATACATTTGTTATCAAACATAGATCAAATACCATATTCGGGTCAGCATATACACGCAAAGGGTCATGTATCATATTCATCGTATGCCACGTCTGGGAACAATTAAAAGTTTCATAACAACTGGCAGAAAAATTATTATTTACACAAGCAAGCTGTCCTGCATACTCATTTAAGGCAACCTTGGAAACATGTACTGGAGCATATGATACACCCTTTGGTAAAGGGGTACAGATAATGCAGTCTGAAATGTTCATCAGGGAAACAATGTGTAATACTGATTGCTTCCACGAGTTCAAAGAGCCTCCAGGTAAAGCTCGGGGCACACGAGATATCATCTGGTTAGTCTGGTGCTGTCCCTGAAGGAACAAGGCCAGTTGTCCATCCAGGTGTAGACACTCAGTAAGGAGGATGATAATGACTGAAATTCCCAGAAGAATACACAAAGGTGCCCAAGGAGCAGGTTTAGCAGCAAGCATCCTAAGCAGGAGCAAATCTGCCGGTGGATATGTATGTATTGGCTCTGTGGAGGGAGAGGGATGATTGATCAGAGGAAACAACTGGAGCTGCTTTCAAATGGCTGACGTGTATCCAAGCGTCAGTATCATTCAGTCGGGCAGCAAAAGGGGAAGCAGCGGTGACAATGTAAGGTCCTGAAAAAGTAGGGCAATCCCAGGATCCACAAACACAATTTCTTCTATAAACAGTGGTCCCTATGAGAAAACAAGGTGACAAAGGTGAGCTGGTGTGGGTATTGCAATTGCTGAAGACCAAATGGCTTGTAGATTTCAGTTAGGTTTCTAAGAAAACAGTAATAAAAGGATAACAATACAATCATTCACAAAAGTTCCCAATCAGCCTAATAGTCCATTACTTATTTTCAGATAATTTAGTCCTGCTTCTCAGCAGTTCTTCAGGAGTGTGCTTCACCTTTCTCTGAAGGTTAAGTTCGGTTTATGTTTATGTTTATTTTGAATTTGATATACCGCTCAGACCAAAAGGTATTAGAGCGGTTTACAATACTACATCATTTAGGAAATAAGAAAGGAACGCCATTTATAAGATAGGACAGAATAGAAAACAGAAACAGTCAAACAGATAAGAGGAAGAGAAGGACACGGAACAGCAAGTTACCCTGATATATAAGCAGGACATCAGTATACACTCCAGAAACAGACGCCACGGACCAACGCCTAAGGGCCACGCCAAAGGGCCCTCTGGCGAGGCCCTCAGGCACGGGCCCGCAAGGCGCGGGCGTGCCCCGGCAATGGCGGTTCTTAAGCCGTTGGGTATGGCTGCTGATTTCTCTCAAAATTTGAACCTCTCATTCTCATAGGCAAATATTTTTGTCCCTTTTTCCAATGTGATGCACTGATCCATTCATTTGCTGGTAGGAAATACTCTATTGTGCTTCACATCATTAAATTACCTTCATCAGTTTACTGTTTCATCAGAGACCCTTCCTTCTAATATCCCACTTCATTCCTCACAACACACTTGCATCACTTGCATCATTCTACCAACTACATACATAGATCCTTTTCATGTTTTTATATCATACTAATGTATCCTTATTTGGCAAGGTTGCTAGGAACATCAAACAATTGTTAAAAACTTAGTATTGCTGTAAACAAATGGTAGGCAGAAAACATAAGCTTAGATTCTTCTCAATAAGCATAATGGATATATGTGCTCATTCTAAATAGCAACTGTCTAAACAATTAATTATGGCGTTTACTTCTTCCCGCAACTGAAATTTTAAAAAACCTTCAGTACACCAAGACGTAAAATTCAAATACAGAGAAACAGGTGAATTTATCCTAAAATTCAGCACCTCTGGTGTCACTGTCCGGTTCAGCAGTCATCAGCACAGAGCTTAATAATGCAAAGTAATTACCTTGAATCTTACAGTTTGGGGAAATGCATTTGAAACTGATACTTTTTCATGAAAAGGTTGGTGGACATCTGGAATGCAAACGCTCCCCTTTTTAAGTTATTTTAAAGCAAATTACTGAGAGCTTCAGCCAACCTTGACGTTATCTTAGCAAAGTAAACAGTAGGTCTCTTTTCTGACTTTCAAAGCAGCCATTAATTACCATGAAGCTGAGTTACAGCTCTTTTTTGTTTCTGTAATTTATAAACAATAATTATGTCCTCTATGAGGTGCTTGCCACAATATATTTTAACTTTTAATTTTGCTCAATAGCATATGCAGTCAGAACCAAATATATATATATATATATATATATATATATATATATTCCAGAGATAAAATTCAAGCACAATTAACTTTTTATTCACTCAGGATTTAAATCATTTCCAAGGTGCAATCTGGTAACTACTGGCTCGGGATGCCTCATTGTCCTGTCAGGGCTTTTAACCTCTACTTTGAAGGTCAAAGGAAAAACGGAAGCAGTTTTTATGAATTTTTCTATCTTTCTTGTTTGTTTCATTCAGCTTAAGTAAAGAACTCTAAGCAGTTCAGTTCCAGGGACCATAAAACCTCAGTGCTTTATGCCTAACAGCCTATATGATCAGAATAAGGTGTTTCTCTCAAGAAATTTCACCCTGCATACTAGACACTGAACTAGACCCTCCCCCCTTGGATAGTTCTGAAAAGAAACATGCCGTAACAAATCAGCTAAAACAAGTAATAAAGTCTTCGCTTTGTCATAACAATTAATACTAGCTCTACAGAATAGTCATTTTTGTTTAAAGCACTGAACTAAACGTCCTTGCATCACAAGGTCACATATTTTTCCTAAACAGTTTTTTTCTTTCTTTCTCGGCTGCAGAATTCAGCTGCAGTCATCTTCTTCATTCGCTTTGATCTTGAATTTGTAAAGTAATTCATTTATCTACCTATAATTAGTCAAAAATATGCCTAGAAAGCTATTAGAATAATGATAACTAGAAAGCTAATTACAGAGGAATAATGCTTCACCAAAAAAGTTCTGAACTTCATCTCCTGTCACACTTCGATTGAATGAATCCTTTATTTAAACAAACAAGAGAGACTTCTCAATTAGGAGTTTCCCCTAGGCGATGCGTCCATCCCCAGAAGAGATCCCTCGGTAGCTCCTCTCTCTTTCTCTAGCTGAAACAGGCACCCATCTTATCCTGCTGCAAACAACCAGTCATTGCGCAGACAACTAGCTATCTTTCATCAGGTGACATATAGGGGCAGTTATCCAGTAAACACAGCCAGGACGCTGGCCAGGTGCCTGACAATGTTCAAGGAACATACCTCTCACACCCCCATGGTTTCAGAAGTCCAGAACTCCATAATTACAATTGATGTGTATCTTGTAACTAGATTAGTTCTTCTTCAATGGATCTAATTGTCACCCTCTCTGGTCTGTGAGCATCCCAGATAAGGAGATTGTTCCCGTTTATTTTTTAGAACAATCTTTTTATTGAGGACTCCAACAGGGGTTTTGGTTAATGAGGGCAATCTATGGGGTTAGGGCCGGACTCAGCTCCTTTTATATTATCTCCCCCTCATTGGATTTTTCTAAATATTCTCCTTAGCTGTCCCTCTTTCTATGATCTGTAAACCTGGTGTTTTCACTGTTTGGGGACACTTCAATTACAGGACTAGTCCTGTTAATATTTCCGCCTTTTACTGATGTAAAATCGAACCTCTTTATCTGCAGAGGAGCTGGTAACTTCGCTTTTTACAAAACCTCTTTATTTACAGAGGGACAAAGGTACAAAATCCAGGTTGCAATCAGACAAGCTGTCCTTACGCTTCGTCCAAACCTGGCCGTCCCTCTCGCGAGAGTACGGAACCGCCGATAGGGACACACAGTCGCTTCGCACCCAATGGTACATACAGTCTCACACATACACCAATCAAGCCTGGAGATATAAAGACCTAATGTCTGGGCAAAAACTTTCTTTCCCTAATATTTACAACTAGGTACCAAAAACACTCTAATATTTTCTACATAACAGAACATAGCTTACATATACAGGTATGAATTCACTACTCACCCACTAGCTAAACCGGGTAAGTCTTCTGTCCTTGGGGATAGACAGGAAAACACAATACTCACCACTGGAGTCTTCCTAGGGTATCCAAAAAATTCATCGTTCCTCACAGAACGGTATCCGTTTATCTCACTTCGTCACTTCAGGACAGAAACCACATCTCCTGGACCGGCAGGAGGAATTCTCATCTTCTGGACCAGCAGAAGGAATCCTTCTTCTTCTCCTAATGAGAAGGTATCCACATCTCCTGCTTTTGTCTTTTAAAACAGGAGGTATCCTCTCAGCCAAAAACGCAGTAGGAGGAATCCTTGGACAATTTAGCTGAATTTAGGAGTGTCTAAACTCGGGGTCCCCAAAAAACCTCAGGGTCCCTGTTCGGGTGCCAATTGTAGGCGGGTTCTTACCTACAAAGCATCCCTAATAATCACCAAGATTGCCTGGGCACATGGGACCCGTACACCAGGAGATAAACAAAACAAAAGGAACTCAGATCACAGTCACCTGTCAGCAAAAACTCTTTATTTGGTAACAGCAGCGAAGCTGTAAGCACAAATATACAAGTGTCTGTCTGAGGGACTTGAGAGCAGGTGACATTCTCCCTACCCCTCAGTGGTGAGAGAGAAAGTCACCCCCGAGCTATGTAGCTGCCTCCTTATATAGATTCTCTGGCCCAAAGTTCTAGCACATACCAGAAAGTTCTGCATAAAACTCTTATGTCATTTGCAGCTTTCTGTGAAGTTCTTTTTCTGAGACCTCCCATAATTATCAGGGCCTGCAGCTTGGTGTTTTTCAAGGTCTCTGCTTATCTGTGCTGCTGACTACGGCTCACTGCTTCTTCCTGTGCTCGGTACATGTTTTCGGTGTCTTGGCACAATTTGTAATCTTCAAGGCTGAGAGTATGTGTGTTAAAGGTCTTTGCATAGCTTGTATTTCTCTGGGCCCAAAAACTCTGCACACTTCTGCACAAAGTATGGTTACCCAGACTCCTTTGTAGCAGGCCACATACACTCTCTCTCTCTCTTGCAGCCCACACGCTGTCTTCTATGCCATAAACAGGATGCTTGTGTACATTTCAGGCCGGCAGGAGTGTAGACATAGAAGGCATATGAAGCAGATCTGAGCAGAACTATCCCTAAGCCCAAATATCCCAACAAACTCGAGACCTCTGGTGGTCCCCCCCCCCAGTATTTATTTAATTGCTGCCATGTATGGCATGCCGGAACCACCAACACACTGCTAGTCACTCTTCCCGTCAAACTTGGGCTCTGCAAATGCAATACCGCCGTCAAAGTCTGTGGGGCCACAAATGCCTCCTCCAGCACCCTTGGCATATACACATCCGTATTCCCCAACCAGTCTCCAATATGCCGTGCCTGGCAAGCCAAAGCATACACCCCCATATCCAGAACCCCAATTCTCCCATCTCTCCACCTTCTTCGCAGACGATTTAATGGGATGCGAGCCCTCGCCCCTTTCCACAGAAACCACTGGATCTCCCGATCCATATAATTTATGTCCCGCCTCCTCAACCACACTGGGAGGGTTTGCAGCCAGTACAGTACTCTTGGTAAAATGACAATCCCCAGCACCGCCGCTCTGCCCAGTAGGGACAGTGGGAGGGGGGGCCATGCTTGAAGTTGCGTTCGGGTTTTGAGAAGGACCTGCTCAAAATTTTTCCTATACAGATCCTTTGGTTCTCTGGTCAGAAGGATACCTAGATATACGAATGAATCATTGGCCCACTTAAATGGGAAGGTCCCTATCCAATTTCCCCGAAGCGCTCCCCCTACATCTAAGGCCTCTGACTTATCCATGTTGATACGTAGCCCCGCAAAGCTTCCAAACTGAGAGAATTCCTCTAACAAGGAAGGCAAAGACGTTTGAGGAGACAACACATGCACCAGCATATCATCGGCAAAAGCGGCCATCTTGAACCCACACTGACAAATGCAAACACTTCGTATTTCTTTAGACAACTCTATCCTCTGTACCAGAGGATCCAATGACGACACAAATAACAGAGGTGAAAGTGGGCAGCCCTGTCTTGTGCCTCTCTCTAAGCTAAAAGCATCCGACATCACACTGTTACATAGCACGCCCACTGTGGGCTTTGCATAAAGAAGCTCAACCATATTACAAAAGGAAGTCCCAAGACTATACTGCAGCAACAGAAATTTCAAATACGCCCAGTTCACCTGATCAAATGCCTTTTCTGCATCAAAGCTAATCAAAAACGATTGCAGCTCTCGCTCTCGGACCCATTCTAACGACGCCAGAATCTTACGCAGGTTTCGCACTTCATACCGCCCTTTCACAAACCCTAGTTGGGATTCGTGCACCAGCTCCCCCAGAACCTGGGCCAAACGATCCGCCAAGACCTTGGCCAATATCTTTAGATCAAAATTTAGTAGGGGGATGGGTCTATAAGAAGCAGCTTGTGTGTGATCCTTACCCGGTTTAGGTATCAGTATAATATGCGCATGGTTCGCACCCCATGTAAACCCCCCTGCTCTGCCCTTGTATGGTATACTGCTACCAGGGATGGAGTTAACATATCGCCCAGCAGTTTATAGAATTCTGCCCCAAATCCATCAGGTCCAGGCGCTTTATAACAACTCGCCTTTTGAATGACCTGTTGGACCTCTTTAATCGTTACTGGTGTGTCTAAATGTGCCCTCTGGGTTGCCTCTAAGCACGGGATCTGCACTTCCCAGAGGTACTTTTCCACAGCAGTCATAGATCCCTCCCTCCCCGAGTACAATTTTTGATAGAATGAGCGAAATACATGGGCAATCGCACGATTATCTGTGTGTAATCTTCCCTGATCATCTCTCAGCGCTGCCACTGACCGAGCACCTCTACTGCCCTGGAGGCAGCGTGCCAGCAGTTTCCCTGGCTTATCCCCATAGCGATAAAGCTGGTATCTATAATACAGGAACAATTTCTTAGCCCTCTGATGAATCAATTCATTAAGGGCTGATTGGGTCTCCCACAGCCTCTTCCTATTTACCATAGACAGGTTATTTGCTTGTCTTCATCGATCCCTACCCACTTGTTTTTCTAGTCTAAGGATCTGTTGTGCTATTAATTTCCTCTTCCTTGCCACATATCCAATAATGTCTTCCCGTAAGACCACTTTAGCAGTTTCCCAAAACAGCTCCGG
Organism: Ichthyophis bannanicus; assembly: GCA_033557465.1. Lineage (NCBI taxonomy): Eukaryota > Metazoa > Chordata > Amphibia > Gymnophiona > Ichthyophiidae > Ichthyophis > Ichthyophis bannanicus. The sequence goes on along the minus strand of CM066032.1, from coordinate 178,421,275 downwards.
GTTCTCTTGGTGGCACTTATTGTGAACCACAAACTCCTGCCACTTCTGCTTCAAGTGAATGAGAAACTCAGCATCTCTATACAAATCCACTGGGAATCACCAAACTCTAGCCTGCGAGGTAGTATCATGCCAGTCCAGCTCCACCCATGCCAAGGTGTGATCAGAGATCTCCGTGGGACCAATTTGCGCATCTGTTATATGGTAAAAAGTCTTTCCGATACCAACACATAATCAATTCAAGCACTCGTACCATGCGCTTGGGACTGGTGCGTAAAGTCCCTTTCCACCGGGTGTAGCAATCGCCAGGGATCAACCATCCCCAGCCTATGCCGCAGATCCTGCAGCGCTCTTGTAGTCTGTGCCTGTGCCCCATCTCCTCCTCCCCTAGATGTATCCAACTCAATGTCTAGGACCCCATTAAAATCGCCCGCCAGGCAGCTGCTCGACCCAAGAGCCCAGACAGGAATGCAGTGCCCGATCCAACACATTCGGACTGTAAAGATTACCCAGTACCACCGGTTTTCCCTCTAGCATCCCATGTAGTAACACATATCTATCCTCAGGGTCCACGACTTCCCGCTCCAAGACAAATCTGACCCGTTTGTGCATCAAAATGACCACTCCACCCTTTTTCCCCCTCGCTGGAGCCCCCCCCCCATTCCTGTCCCACCCAGTCCCTCCTTAATTTGGAGTGTTCCTCAGCAGTCTGGTGGGTTTCTTGTAACATAGCAATATCACATTTTTGCCTAGCTAAGGCCTTTAACACTTTATACCTCTTAATAGGGTTGCCATTTCCACATATATTCCATGATACAATCTTCACGTCAGCATATAACAGTAGGATTCAACTCTTTCGGTAAACAACGTTTTATAGAAAGGGGCTTCCCTCAACCTGAAGCCCCCCGCAAGCATCCCCTATGCTCCCTAGCCTTCTCTCAAGAAACCCACTGAGGCTGCGACCCCCCACCCTCTGCCCTCCCCCTTTTAAACCTACCCTTCTCATCCCCTCCCCCACCCCCTTTCTCCTTCCCCTTCATCCCTATCTACCTCCGTAACCCCAAACTCTCCTCTTCTAAGTGATCACCTATGATGTGTCCGGATCCCCCCCCCCCCGCCCCGCCGATCGTTATCCCCACTCTCAACATCCCCATCTTCCCGGATGCATTCCCCTCCTCCCTTTTCCTGTCTTGCCCCTAAGTCCCACTGACAGTTTTACCTCCTCCCCTCCCCCCTCCCACACCCCCGTTCCCTTAGGCCCCTCATCCCTCTCTTTGGGGTGGTGCCCTTTTCTCCTTCTACCCCAGGCCAGACTAGAACATATTCTTCCCCTACAGGGCTCCACCTTCAACAATGTCATACACAAACCTACAGATTCTGAACCAAACATTTTTATCCTATCCATATACTGCACTCCAGTCATATATCTCTTTATACATATCTTAGTTTTGTATATTGAGTCCTTCACAGTTCTCCCCTCTGATCCCAAGTCTCTTCGGGTTTCTTGTCTGCTTGCGCTGTGTCGGTAACCGGCCTCAGGGTACTCCGGCTGGAACTCCTGCATCTGATGCCGCCCGTCTTAGTAGTCCCTCCACATATTGGGACGCCTCCGTCGCCGACTCTAATACTTTGTGCGTTCCCTCGTGGGTGATGTGGAGTCTGGCCGAGTACTGCACCGTAAATTTAATGCTGGCATCCACTAATTTCTGGCAGATGGGCGCATATGCTCATCTCCTCTGACTTAGGGCCACTGAATAGTCCTGTGCAACCCACAGCTTCATGTTGTCTTTTTCAATTACTCCCTTCTGGCTAGCGACTGTCTCTGCCCACGACATGCTCCAAAATGCCCACGACATGCCCGATTGACGTGTGCGCTTGTGAACATGAGCTTTGGGTGCCGGGGTGTTTTTGTGTAGCTAGAGGTTTGTGCTGGGCAGGTCTTGGTTTTGAGCAAGGTAGGTCTGTTCAGGCTTTGTTTATGTGTTGGAGTGTGTGTCTTGTGTTATGTCTGTGCTTATGGTTTTGGTGCTTTGTTTGGAAGAAGGTGTTCCCTGCCACGTCACTGGGTGACATTATGGATTTCCTTTATTTAGTGTAACGCATGCGCGGCGTTTTTTGCATCGTCAATGGCTATGTTGGTGATATGCGTGCTGAAGATTATGGTGCCAGTTGATATCAGTATGTTTTCCTTATTTTGTTTGTTTTCCCTGGGGGTTCAGTGGTTTGTTCTCCTGATGGTACTGATTCTGAAGTTGGACTTCTGTTGTTTTCTCTTTGCAGCGACTTCAGCACAGTTTGGGTGAGGTTCTCCCTTGAGGAAGCTTTTCCAGCGAAAAGCTATGGTGGCCTATGTGTGGCGTCGGGTGTGCTTCCCCTGGAATATTGTAACACTGTGTGTGGGTCCAATGGCGTGTTTGGTTATGTTTATTTCGATATTTGATATACCGCCCCCCATTACACCAGGGCGGTTTACAGTGTTGCCAAAAGCAGAAGGAAACAGAAAAGAAAAAGAACTACAATTCATAGATAGAACAGAGGGGAGAAAGCAACAATCAGTCAGACACACATACTAAAGGGTAATAAGGTCTGGAGGTGGGTTGGAGAATCGGGGGGGGAGGTTAAAGGCAGAGGCAAAGAGGTGAGTTTTCAGGAGGGAACAGAATTTAAGGTAGGACTCCTCTAAATTCAGGGCTATCAGAAGGGAATTCCAAAGGGATGGGCCAAGGTAGAAGAAGGCAGATTGTCTGGTCGATTGTAGACGTGTCTGGGATGGGGAGGGTAGATGAAGGCGGTTGATGTGAACCGAACGGAGACTACGAGAGGGAGTGAAAAACCAACAAATCAGCTAAATACTGGGGACTACATGTATAAATGACATGGTGCACCAACGTGAGAACTTTAAATCTGATCCGAAAATCCAGCGGGAGCCAGTGGAGCTGGTGAAGGAGGGGAGGGGGGGGGTTGATATGATCCCGAGGAGAAGCGTGAAAGATTAAACGGGCCTCAGTATTTTGTATTAATTGCAATCGGTGGCACTGGTACTTGGGGACACCAGTGAGGACAAGGTTGCAGAAATCCAATCTGGAGATAACCAATGAAAGCAGAAGCGTAGTGAGAGCCTGTGGAGAGAGAAAGAGTCTGATAGCATGAACCTGACGAAGATAGAAGAAAGAGCGCCTTGATACAAGGGAGATGTGATCGTGAAAAGACAGGTTGGAGTCCAGTGGGACACACAGATAACGAAGCTTGGTAACGAGAACAATAGGGACACCTGCGAAAGAAGGAACTAAAGAAGGACAATAGGAACTGTGTGGGAACCAGATGGCCGCTGTCTTAGAGACATTGAGAACAAGACAATTGGTAGAGAGCCAAATAGCGATCATGGTTAAACAGGAATCAAGGAGGGAGATATCTGGACAAACAGAAGAAGTGTGGTGTAAAAGAAAGATGTCATCTGCATAGTAATAGGCCGATAGGTCTGACTGCTGAACCATGAGGGCTAGCGGGGCCAGGAAAACATTAGAGTAGGGGTGATAGAACGGAACCCTGTGGTACCCCACAAGGGAGAGGGTAAGGTGCTGAAGTAGAATTAGAGGATCCGGAGGTAACCACAAATGTCCTGGAGTGCAGGAAAGAATGAAACCAGTGGCAGACAGTGCCCCAAAGACCCGCATCCCAAAGCCTAGAAAGTAAAAGTGAGTGGTCTACCAGATCAAATGCTGTGGATAAGCCAAGAGATACCGGCACCGAGATATCACCCTGATCGTGAGAAGAGTGTATTTCATTCAGAACAGCGGATATGATGAACTCCACACTGTGCCCTGGCCGAAATCCAGACTGACGGTGGTGAAGAAAATGAGTTGAATCAAGGTGATGGGAAAGTTGAGAGAAGACAGCTTTTTCCAGGAGTTTTGATGAAAAAAACAGATTAGAGACCGGTCAATAAGGAGCTGGTAACAGAGGGTCCCTGTGTTAGCAATGCTCTCACAATCTAGATGAGTGCCTTTAGGCTATATGTTTTTGCCATGTTTTGAGAGTTTAAAATTTGTCCTTTGATAATTTGTTAGAAAAAGAAAAAAAGAAAAAATATAACAATGATGGATATCTTAAGGGCTGGAAGGAGTTTTTTTGAGCCTATGATGTTGTGGGAGGTATGCTTCATGTGGCTGAAGCTTAATTTGCATTACCTTGGATTCTGAGGCTCTTTTTCTCCTTTCCTGCTTTTAAGTGTTATCAGTACCTGATGTGGGCTTTTTAGATTTATGCACAACATTCAAGTGAAACTTTTTGTATCTACCATCTGTTGCTATCTGATGATTCTAAGTTAAGAAGCCATCAAAATGGATTCCTCTTGACATTATGGACCCTGCATTTCAAACTTTCCATGATTATTATCAGAGATTAGTATGATATTGATCATCAACAGGTTAAGTCTTTTAACAACATATCTCATGCTCAAAAGGCAAAACAAAAATGAACTCTCTCACAAACAGAATTTGGAAATTAAATCTGTCAACAAAGGATCTGATATTGTGATTCAGAGTCGCCAGAAGTGCCATACTGAAGTTATGTGCCAGCTACGGGATGCCCAATATTATAGACTACTCACGGCAGATCCCACACCTGAATTCTTAGCACATATACAACAGTTGGTAAACGCTACATACAAATCTCAAGAGATAACTGGAAAAGAGAAGGATTTTTTGATTGAGATGCAACCCACAATTCCATATGGTCCCAAAAGTTCATAAGTCCATTACTTATCCCCCTGTAGATTTATTGTTTATGCTCACTGCTTGATATTGGAACCTCTTTCTAAATTCGTGGATACCATCCTATGACCCAAAGTAGCTGAAATACCTTCATGTATACACAATACAACTCATATGTTGAATATCCTTGCAGAGGTTGCTCATGTGCCTTTGAATAGCTGGCTGGTGATTTTTGATGTTTCTGCTCTTTACACTAACATTTCTTAGGATTGTGCCATTGAGGTAAATATTAAATTGTTACCTACTTGTAATTTCCATGCACGAATATAATCCAAGTTTAATACTGAATTATATAAAATGGTTAACCACCAGTTGCAGTTTGTACATTAATGGTAGTTTTTTAGAGGCACATTCCAATGTGGCTGTCCAGGCCCCATGCAGCTGAGTGGAATCAGGACGCCCAGAGGTAGACCCGATTCTGATCCTGCGGGACAGAGTATTGAGGAGAAGGTAGTGACCAACAGTGCCAAAGGCAGCAGAAAGGTCAAGAAGGATAAGAATTGAGTAGATGCCTTCGGATTTCGTGAGGAACAAGTTGATGGAGACATTGGCGAGAGCCATTTCTCTGGGATGTAGAGGATGAAAGCCAGATTGCAATGGCTCCAGAAAGGCTTGAGAGGAAAGAAGTCAAGCCAGTGGTGGTGAATCACTCATTCAAGTATTTTTTTAGCAAAGGGGAGGAGATAGATAGGCTAATAACTGGAAGGACAGGTAAGATCTAGCAAAGACATTTTGAGGAAAGGTGTAACCACAGCATGTTTGAAGGCCACAGGAACAGTTGCAGTGGAAAGTGATAGGTTAAGGATATGACAGATGGAAGGGATGATGGTGGAAGAGATAGAGCGTAGTAGATGGGTAGGAAGAGGATCGGAGGAGCAAGTAGTCAGTTTGGAGGAGGAGAGAAGATTTGCAGTTTCCTCCTCGGTGATTTCAGAAAAGGAAGAAAGGGTTACTGAAGGTGAGGGAAGGATTTAGGATAGAAGATGGGGAAGCTTGTGCTGGAAGCAATAACACGTGGAGGCCAATTCCATAGGTGCACATCCAGGCCATCCAGATGTTCAGAAATCTGGACGGTCCAGAGATGCAGCCGATTCTGTTCCCATGGGGGCTAGACAGCCCCGCGGGAGCAGAATCACAGCATAGGGCCTGGACATCCAGGATTTGCCCCGATTCAGGTACTCCAGACATCCAGAGCTCTGCCCGGCTAGCTCAGCCTGGCTCCTGCATGGAGCCACAGTGCCGTGGTGTCCCATTGCCATGGCACCACAGCTCCATGCCGGAGCCACAATCGCCAGCACTGCATTAGATTCAACTGTTCCCCAACGCCCGACCCCCAATCGGGCCTTCCAAGGCTGGGATTGGTCAGCACAGAATACCCTGCCCCTGCTCACCTTCTCTGCTGGTCCCACCACTGTCGGCCGTGAACCTCAGGGGAACTTATTCTACCTGTAAGGTGGAATAGGTTCCCTGTGTACATGGCCAACCCCTGTACATCTGGGGTCTGGGTCCTGCCTATTCCCTGCCCTAGTGTCTCTTCGAGCCCACTCCATCCTGCCCCATCCAGAGCTCCCCACACATCTTGGCAGTACATGCCAGGAGCTCTTAGGTGGGAATATGACCCCGACGTTTAGCTGGGATTATACATCTGCCCTGGATGTAAATCCCTGCTAAGGGTGGGTCAGAATCTACCCCACAATAAAAAACATTTTCAAGTACATTCATAGCAAAAAAACTGTGAGAGAGTCAGTTGGACCACTGGGTGATAGAGAGGTAAAAGGGGCGCTAAGGGAGGACAAGACCATAGCGGACAGATTGAATGTATTCTTTGCTTCGGTCTTTACTGAAGAAGATGCAAGGAAGTTACCCATGCCTAAAATGGTATATACAGGTGATGTAGCAGAAGAATTAAAAGAAATATTGATAAACCGGGAAGATGTTTTACACCTATTTGAATACTGAAGAATAGCAAATCACCTGGACCAGATGGTATACCATCCAAGGGTATTGAAAGAACTGAAATATGAGAGTGCAGACTTACTATTAGTAATCTGTGAACTATCATTAAAATCATCTGTAGTACCTGAGGATTGGAGAGTGGCCAATGTAACTCCAATTCTTAAAAAGAGCTCCAGGGGTGATCCGGAAAAACTACAGACCGGTGAGCCTGACATCAGTGCCGGGCAAAATGGTAAAAACCATTATAAAGAATAAAATTACTGAACACGTAGACAGTCATGGTTTAATGGGAGAAAGCCAACATGAATTTAGCCAAGGAAAGTCCGGTCTTATTAGTCTGTTATATTTTTTTGAAGGCATGAATAAACAGGTAGACCAAGGTGAGCCGGTTGATATATAGGCTCATTCCATGGCATGAACAGTGGGGATGGATGGCCCATTGTGATTTCCATCCCCGCTATTTGTTCCCCCTCCCTACCCTGTCTAACTTCCCCGCTCGTTGTACAGGGAAGTTAGAGTGGGGCACGGAAAGGGCAGATCGGGGGCAGCATTAGGGCGGGTGGTGGGTGGTCGTCAGCCCCGGACATTCAGGGCCGATTCCAATGTTGGCCCTGTATGTCCAGAGCCGACGGCTTGGACGGGGAACTTATTCCACCTCTGAGGTGGAATAAGTTCCCCAATGCGGAAGGAACGGCAGGCCCGGGCTGAGAAGGGACGGCAGGGGGCAGAGGGCATTCCCTGTAACCCGATTCTGGCCCTAGGAGGCCAGATCAGGGGTCAGGCTGCGGGGAAAGCACTTTGGGAGCCAGCAGACAGGGATTGCGGCTTTTCAATGGAGCTGCGCTGCCATTGCAACTGGAAGCCATGGTGCCTCGGCTCCATTGAAAAGCCTTGACTGAGTTAGTCAGGCAAGGCCTGTACATGCAGGCTGGATGGAATCGGGGTCCCGGCCTGCACGTACAGGCCTGTTCACAATTCTGATCCCACGGGGCGCACAAAGGGCCTGGACGTCGGGGATGGAATCGGGCTGATAATGTATTGTATTGCATTGCAGTATCTTTGCTATGGTGTGCTCGGTGCTCTTTTTAGGAGATGATTCAGTCCTCTAATATAAAATTAAAGTTAAAAAATGCTATGAATATTCGAGTATGAAAGATATAAAAAGTATCATTAAAAATTTGGGGAATATTAGACAAGTGCTTCTTTAATGCCTTATGTATGGTTAAGCAATAATAAATTGTAATCTGAGGGGAGTTTTTTTAGACCAATGATGTGCTAGCACTTGTTTCCCCTATGGCAGTGTCTCCCACTACATAGAGGGATATACCTGCACACTGAGGTCTTTTTCTCCCCTTTCAGTGACATTTGAAGTATAGACAAATAGCTGCCTGTTCTTGTATATAGGCTCTATAAAAATACAACTTTTGGCATACATTAGTATGTTTGAAATATTAAAGGTTTTGAATATATTTTTGTGATAATATATTTAATTCAATCCTCTTAATGCTTGCCTAACCTCCGTGGCCTCTTGGCTATTCTCAAACTTCCTTCACATTAACCTCTTCAAAACCTCAGCTATTTGGTTCACCTCTGGCAGCCCAGCCCCCCTCTTGTCCCTCTGCTCTCCTCCTCTCCTATTCCCATTGTCACATCCTGGTGTTACTTTGGTGTTACCCTTGACTCATCACTCACCTTTAAAGATCACATCTCATCTGTAGTCCAGCGCTCCTTCTTCACTCTGAGACAACTTCGTGCAGTCCGCCCTTTTCTTTCAATCCCCTCTATGACCACACTGCTCCTGTCTCTAGTTATGTCACGTCTGGATTACTGCAATGTCTCCTGAGCCGGCCTTCCTCAAACCCAACTACACAGACTTCAACGTGTCCAAAATACAGCTGCCCATATCCTGACCCATGCCTCCCATTCATATCACATCACCCCTCTTCTCATACGACTGCACTGGCTCCCAATTCCCTACAGGATTCAGTACAAATTTCTTATCTTTATTCATAAATCGTTCCACACCGGTACCCGTCTCTATCTCGCCGACTTGGTTCATCTCCACACCCCCCTCAGATCCATTCATGCTAATCGCATGTCTCTTCCATCACCATCCCAGGCCCATCTAGAATTCACTTGCTCTTCAGCTTTCTTCTTCCTTGGTCCCCGGCTCTGGAACTCGCTCCCCTCAGCTCTCTGCTTGGAACCCTCCTTTAACACCTTTAAGGCCAGGCTAAAACCCCACTATTTTTGTACTGCCTTCGATCTTCCCCCACTCACCTCCCCCTTCTCCCCACCCCCCCCCCCCATTGATGTCAAGTCATGTTCTCCTCCCCCCCCAGTATAGCACAGTCACCATCTGCTCTTCCCTCTAGCTCTTGCCTTTCCTTTTCTGTCCAAACTTACATTGGCGTTCTTTTCCCTTTCACAGCAGTTCGACGTTTTATTGTAAACCACCCTGATGCTTCTGTATGAGTGGTATATTAAGCTCCAAATAAAGATAAAAGTTATATCTGTATTTGATCACTCTTAGTGCAGTTTCTTGTGGTTTAAATGGGAGAAAGCCAATATGGATTTAGCCAAGGAAAGTCTTGTCCTACTAATCTGTTATATTTTCTTGAAGGTGTAAATAAACAAGTAGACCAAGGTGAGCCGGTTGATATAGTGTATCTGGATTTTCAGAAAGTCTTTGACAAGGTACCTCATGAGAGAGTCTTGGCCAAATTAAAAAGTCATGGGATTGGAGGTAGTGTACTATTGTGGATCAGGAACTGGTTGAAAGATAGAAAACAGAGAGTAGGGCTAAGTGGACAATTTCCTAAATGGAGATAGGTGAATAGTGGAGTAACCCAGGGATATGCGCTGGGCCTACTGATTTTTAACATATTCATAAATGACCTGGAAATGAGAATAAGTGAGGTGATCAAATTTTCAGATGACACTAAATTATTCAAAGTTATTAAAACGCAAGAGGTTTCATTGGAAGACTGGGCATCCAAATGGCAGATGAAATTTAATGTGGACAAGTGCAAAGTTGTGCACCTAGGAAAGAACAACTCAAACTACGGTTACATGATGCAGGGTTCCACATTAGGAATCACCACCCAGCAAAAAGATTTAGGTGTCATCGTGGATAATACATTGAAACCTTCCGCAGCAGCAGCCAAGAAAGCAAATAGAATGCTAGGAATTATAAGGAAAGGCACAGAGAATAAAACCAAGAATGTTATAATTCCTCTGTATCATTCTATGGTGCAACTGCACCTTGAATATAGTGTGCAATTCTGGTCACCATATTTTAAAAAAGATATAGCAGAATTAGAAAAGGTACAGAGAGGAGCCACCAAAATGGTAAAGGGGATGGAAGGATACCCCTATGAGGAAAGGCTTAAATGGTTAGGACTTTTCAACTTGGAAAAGAGATGGCTTGGGGGAGATATGATAGAGGTCTATAAATTAATGAATAGATTGGAATGGGTAAACGTAGATCTGCTGTTTATGCCATCAAAAAGTAGGAAGATTAGAGGACACGCAAAGAAGCTACAATGCAACTTAAGACTAATTAGAGGAAATATTTTTTCATTCAGCGCATAATCTAACTCTGGAATTTGTTACCGGAGGATGCAGTAAAGGCTGTTAGTGTAGCTGGGTTTAAAAAAGGTTTGGACAAGTTCCTGGAGGAAAGGTCTATAAACCATTATTAAAGAGGACCCAGGAAATCTATGACTTGCCCCAGGACAAGCATTGTGCAGCCTATGTGCCTTTTTGTGAACGTGCCAGGTACTTGTGACCTGGATTGGCCACTGTTGGAAACAGGATACTGGGCTTGATGGACCTTGGTCTGACCCAGTATGGCATATCTTATGTTCTTATATTATGTTCTTATGTACTGGATGCCCTCTTTAGCATATAACACCACCCCTCTACTACTTTGATCTGCCATCTCATTGCAATATCACAGACGTGTCCAACTCCAGTCCTAGAAGGCCATCATCCTGCCTGGTTTTCAGGATGTCCATAATTAATATTCATGAGATATATTTGCATACACTGCCCTCATTGTATGCAAATATATTTCATGAATATTCATTGGGAACAACCTGAAAACGAGGTTGGATGGTGGCCCTCTAGGACTGGAGTTGGAAATCCCTGCAATATAATTTCTACCCTGATATCACAATATCCCATTTGTTATTCTTCTTCTACCAGGTCTCTGAAATACCAATTATATCTACCTCTTCGTTCTGTGCTATATAACTCTCCATCTTATTTTTTTAGATTCTTGGCATTTGTATTAAGTCGTTTATGTTTTTTGTTCACATTGACAACTTGCTTCTCAGTTGGCAGGTGTTATTTGGAATCTTTCATCTCTGTCTGGTGTTTATTTAAAGGCACCTGGACTACTTTTACCTTTATTCCAACCTCTCTATTGGAATGCTCTAACCTCCCCTATTTTGGTAATATCCTTCAAAGATACATTATTGCAAGTCATGCATTCCTGGGAGACTGTCAGCTTTCCCAAATTCCCCCAATATCTAGTTTAAAAGCTGCTCTCTCGCCTTTCTAAAGGTTAGTATCAGCAAGGCTAGCCCATCCATTGCGCGGGAAAGTTGCCCGCACATGGCCCCGCACCTCGGGGGGCCCTGCGCCTGACCTGCTGCAGAGAGAACCATGGAGTCCCGAAGCCCCAACTTACCTCTGAATAGCTGTGGGAGTAAAGAACGGAGTTTGCCTTCTCTCCCATGGCTGAGACAAAAAGGAACCTTCCGGCATGCTGAGTGCCAGGAGGTTAAATGGGGGCACGTCAGACGTACCCCCCATTTGACTTCCCAGTTCTCAACATGCTCCTTTTTATCACAGCCGTGGGAGAGAGGGCAAATGCTGCTATTTACTTCTGCAGCTGTACAGAGGTGACTCAATCTGGGGCTTCAGCCACCCCAGCTCCTACTGAAGCCGATCAGGCGCGAGGCCCTTTTTGGTGTGTGGCTGGAGGGGGACTGGGGGCTAGAATGGGAATGAGAGACTGGGGACTAGAACGAGAAAGAAAACAGAAGCTAGAATGGAACCGGGGGGGGGGGGGGGAGGACCAGGGGCTAGAAATGGGAACGGGGGGGGGGGGGGGCAGGACTGGACATGGGCTGATGTTGAGGGATAGGGGACCGGGACTGGAAGGGAGCTGATCCTGGGAGGGACTGGAGGAGGACTGATAGAACTGACCAGTGTTGCTGGGAATGGAACAATTCTCACTTGCCAAACAAAAACATAAAAACATAAGAACATAAGAGATGTCATAATGGATCAGACCAAGGGTCCATCAAGCCCAGTATCCTGTTTCCAACAGTGGCTAATCCAGGTCACAAGTTCCTGTCAGGTTCCAATAAAGGTACACAGATTCCATGTTACTTATCCCGGGGTAAGCAGTAGATTTCCCTGATCCTCTTTAATAATGGTTTATGGATTTTCCCTCCAGGAACTAGTCCAAACATCTTTTAAAACCAGCTACACCAACTGCTTTTACTACATTCTCTGTTAACAAATTCCAGAGTTAGATTACGCATTGAGTGAAAAAATATTTCCTTCAATGTCTTAAATGTGCACTTCATTGCATGTCCCCTAGTCATTCTACTTTTTGAAGGAGTAAACAACTGATCTACATTTACTCATTCCATTCCTTTCATTATTTTATAGACCTCTATCATATCTCCCCTCAGCCATCTCTTTTCCAAGTTGATGAGCCCTAACCTTTTTTACTCTTATATAAATTACATAAGAACATAAGAACATAAGATATGCCATACTGGGTCAGACCAAGGTCCATCAAGCCCAGTATTCTGTTTCCAACAGTGGCCAATCTAGGTCATATGTACCTAGCAGTTTCCCCAAGAGACACAAGTTCCACAGTGCATGTACTGGGTCAAGCATTGATATCTTCGGTCACTTCTTAATAATGGTTTATGGATCTTTCCTCCAGGAACTTGTCCAAACCTTTTTTAAACCCAGCTACACTAACAGCCTTTACTACATCCTCCGGTAACAAATTCCAGAGTTTCATTACACGTTGAGTGAAAAAATATTTTCTTTTATTAGTCTTAAATAGTTTACCCTGTAGCTTCATTGCATGTCCCCTAGTCTTTCTATATTCTGATAAGGTAAACAATCAATCTACGTTTACCCGTTCCACTCCGTTCATTAATTTATAGACTTCTATCATATCTCCCCTCAGCCGTCTCTTTTCCAGGTTAAAGAGCCCTAACCTTTTTAGCCTTTCTTCATAGGAGTATCCTTCCATCCCCTTTACCATTTTGGTGGCTCTTCTCTGAACCTTTTCTTAAATCGCTATATCCTTTTTAAGATACGGCGACCAGAATTGCACACAATATTCAAGGTGCGGTCTCACCATGGAACGATATAGAGGCATTATAATATCTTTTGTTTTATTTTCCATTCCTTTCCTTATCATACCTAGCATTCTATTTGCTCTCTTGGCCGCCGCTGCACACTGGGCCGAGGGTTTTAACATGGTATCCACAATGACGCCTAAATCTTTTTCCTGGGTGGTGGTTCCTAATGTGGAACCTTGCATCGTGTAACCATAGTTTGGGTTGTTCTTCCCTAGGTGCATAACCTTGCATTTGTCCACATTAAATTTCATCTGCCATTTTGATGCCCAGTCTTCCAATTTATCAAGATCCTCTTGCAATTTTTCACAATCCTCTTGGGTTTTAACAACTTTAAATAGTTTTGTTTCATCTGCAAATTTGATAACCTCACTCGTTATTCCACTTTCCAGGTCATTTATGAATATGTCAAAAAGCAGTGGACCCAGCACAGATCCCTGGGGTACACCACTATTCACCTTTCTCCATTGGGAAAATTGGCCATTTAGCCCTACCCTCTGCTTTCTATCTTTTAACCAGTTCCTGATCCACAATAGTACACTGCCTCCTATCCCATGACTCTTTAGTTTTGCCAAAAGTCTCTGATGAGGGACCTTGTCAAAGGCTTTCTGAAAGTCCAGATACACAATATCAACCGACTCACCTTTGTCCACCTGTTTATTCACTCCTTCAAAAAAACATAACAGATTAGTAAGACAAGATCTTCCTTGTCTAAAGCCATGTTGGCTGTCTCTCATTAGGTTGTGACTATCTACATGCTGAGTAATTTTATTCTTTATGATGGTTTCTACCATTTTTCCCGGTACTGACGTCAGGCTCACCGGTCTGTAGTTTCACGGATCACCCCTGGAACCCTTTTTAAAAATTGGTGTTACATTGGCGATCCTCCAATCTTCAGGTATTAGAGATGATTTTAATGATAGTTCACAGATTACTGATAGCAGTTCTGCAATCTCATATTTCAGTTCTTTCAACACCCTTGGATGTATACCATCCGGCCCAGGTGATTTGCTACTCTTCAGTTTATCTAATAGTTGTAAGACATCTTCACGATGTATCGATATTTCCTTCAATTCTTCCGCACCTTTAAATACCACTTCAGTCATGGGTAACATCCCTACATCTTCCTCAGTAAAGACCAAAGCAAAGAATTCATTCAGTCTCTCTGCTATCGCCTTGTCGCCTCTTAGTGCTCCTTTAACCCCTTTATCATCTAATGGACCAACTGACTCTCTCACAGGTTTTTTGCTACGAATGTACTTGAAAAGGTCTTTATTTCGTGTTTTTGCTTCCGCAGCAAGCTTCTTCTCAAATTCTCTCTTTGCCTGCCTTATCAATGCCTTGCATTTGACTTGCCAGTGTTTGTGCTGTTTCCAGGTTTCGTCGTTTGGCTCTTTTTTCCATTTCCTGAAAGATGCTTTTTTGGCAACAACATCCTCTCTGACCTCACCTTTAAACCATGCTGGCAGTTTTTTGGACTTCCTTCCACTTCTCTTAAAGCGTGGGATACAGCTGGTCTGGGCTTCCAAGATAGTATTTTTCAACAACACCCAAGCTTGATGTATGTCTTTAACCTTCGCAACTGCTCCTTTTAGTTTTTTCTTAACTGTTTTCCTCATTTTATCATAGTCTCCCTTTCGAAAGTTAAAAGGTAGTACTGTGGATTTCCTTACTATCCCTCCTCCACTAATTAAATCAAAGGCGATCATGCTATGATCACTATTGCCAAGTGGCCCCAACACCCTTATCTCTTGCACTAGATCTGGTGTTCCACTAAGGACTAGGTCTAATATGGCTTCCCCTCTGGTTGGTTCATGAACCAGCTGCTCCAAGAAGCAGTCATTTATTTCATCTAGGAACTTTATCTCCCTAGCATGTCCTGACGTGACACTGACCCAGTCGATACCGGGGTAATTGAAATCACCCATTATTATTACTGTGCTGTAACCTTTGTTAGCTTCCTTGATTTCTCTGAGCATTTCATCATCCATTTGGTCATTCTGGCCAGGTGTTCGATAGTACACCCCCACTGCCATTGACTTCCCCCTTTTATATGGAATTTCAATCCATATAGATTCTACAGCAGATTTTGTTTCCTGCAAAACTTTAATCCTTTCTGAGTCAATGCCCTCTCTAACATAGAGCGCAACCCCTCCACCAATTTGATCAGCTCTATCATTACGATATAGTTTGTACCCAGGTATCACAGTGTCCCACTGGTTGTCCTCCTTCCACCATGTCTCTGATATTCCAATCATATCTAACCTTTCATTTAGTGCTATATATTCTAACTCTCCCATCTTATTCTTTAGACTTCTAGCATTTGCATACAAGCATTTTAGAGAATGTATTTTATTCATGTTAATTTGGCTATTGTTAGACATGGGTAAATTGGGATCTTTAAGCTCTGTCTGCTCCATACTTGAGGGCATTTGGGCTACTTTACTCTTTTGTGGAACCTCTTTGCTTTTGGTAGTATCCTTCAATGATACATTCTTCTGAACCATCAGCTCTTGGGCGACTGTCGGCTTTCCCCTAATATCTAGTTTAAAAGCTGCTCTATCTCCTTTTTAAAGGTTAATGCCAGCAGCCTGGTTCCATCTCGGTTAAGGTGAAGCCCATCCCTTCGGAAGAGCCCTTCCTTTCCCCAGAATGTTCCCCAGTTCCTAACAAATCCAAAACCCTCATCTCTGCACCATTGTCTCATCCACGCATTGAGACTCCGGAGCTCTGCCTGCCTTTTGGGTCCTGCGCATGGAACAGGAAGCATTTCGGTGACTTCTACCCTGGAAGTTCTGGATTTCAACTTCCTACCTAAAAGCCTAAATTTTGCCTCCAGAACCTCCCTACCACATTTTCCTATGTCATTGGTACCGACATGTACCAAGACAGCAGACTCCTCCCCAGCACTATCTAAGACCTTATCTAGGTGGCGCGTGAGGTCCGCTACCTTCGCACCAGGCAGGCATGTTACCAGGCGATCCTCACGTCCACCAGCCACCCAGCTATCTACATGCCTAATTAAGACTATGAATCTGATAAGACCACTCTAGGCAAATCAATTCAGGCTACGGCAAATGGGCTGATGTTTCCTATACAAGGTCTTGTTTATCTCTACACGAAAAAAGGCAAACAACATACATCCAATCCACAAGTGCAACTGAAAGTTATTGCTCGAAATCAGAAATCAATATTGTAACAGCACTCTTTCTTACAATGTTTCTCTGCGAAACGTCCAATCTCAAATTCGGTTCCACATTACAGACAGTTGAGTTGGATAAATTCAGAGGTTGAATTTCCACTCCCACTTTTCACATCTTCTGATCTTCAGTAAAGCATGCCCACCAGTAAAACTCTGACTTACTTGGATATTAGAGTTGAAAGAGATGAAAACTCATTTACGGATGTGGTTTTTGAGTGACTATTTGCTTAATCCTCCTAGGGCAGCGGTTCTCAACCTGTGGGTCGCGACCCCCACGGGGGTCACCACAGGATTTAGCGGGGGTCACCTCATCTCCACCAAGTTAAAAAAATTTTAAAACGCGCAAAAGTCTTCTTCTCGGCAGCGGCAAACTCACCCCTTCCTTCTAATGCAGCCGCGGCTCCCTGCCTCTTAGGAAACCGCGGCTGTGCCTGTAGAACCATTGCGGAGCCTTCCTGTCTCTCAACAGGCTCCGTGCAGCGTTGTCCCGCCTCCAAAGGAAGTGGTAAAGAACTTCCTTTGGAGGCAGGACAATGCTGCACGGAGCCCGTCAAGAGACAGGGAGGCTCCGCAACGATTTTACAGGCACAGCCACGGTTCCCTAAGAGGCAGGGAGCCGCGGCTGCATTAGAAGGGAGGCAGACATGGGAAGAGGGGATGAGGGAGCAGGGAACCTGTAACATGGCTGACATGGACAGAGGGGGGGCTGACATCAACAGAGGGGGGGCTGACATGGACATGGACAGGGGGGGAGGGGGGGAGGGGGGCTGATATGGATGGATGGATGGAGGGAGGGAGGGGGCTGACATGGAGGGAGGAGGGGCTGACAAGGAGGGAGGGAGCTGATATGGATGGGTGGATGGATGGAGGGAGGGGGGCTGACATGGACGGAGGGAAGGAGGGGGCTGACATGGAGGGAGGGATGGAGGGAGGGGGGCTGACATGGATGGAGGGGGGGAGGGATGGGGCAGACATGTAGGGATGGAGGGAGGGGGCTGACATGGACAGAGGGGGGCTGACATGGAGGGAGGGGGGCTGGCATGGACAAAGGGGAGAGACAGGGGGACATACTGGACAGACGGGATAAATGCTGGACAGAGGCGAGAGACAGTGTGGGTTAAGATTATAATGGGCTGATGGGGGAGCTAGCACTGGTAATGGGCAGATGGGGGGCTAGGACTGGTAATGGGTTGATTAGGGAAGGCTAGGACCGGGAATGGACTGATCGGGAGGGGTTGGGACTGGTAATGGGCTGATAGGGGGGTAGCATTGGAAATGAGCTGATCGGTGAGGTTAGGACTGGAAATGGGCTGATGGGGGGATAGGACTGGTAATGGGCTGATGGGGGGGTAGGACTGGTAATGGGCTGATTAGGGGAGCCTAGCACTGGTAATGGGGTTGAGGGGGGGACTAGCACTGGAAATGAGCTGATTAGGGGAGGCTAGGACTGGTAATGGGCTGATGGGGTGGGGTAGGACTGGTAATGGACTGATGGGAGGTTAGCATTGTAAATAAGCTGATCGGGGGGGCTATGACTAGAAATGAGCTGATTAGTGTAGGCTAGGACTGGTAATGAGCTGATGGGGGTTAGGACTGGTATTGGGCTGATTAGGGGAGGCTAGCACTGGTAATGGGGTTGAGGGGGGGATTAGCACTAGAAGTGAGCTGATTGGGGGGCTTTGACTGGGAATGGGCTGATTGTGGGGAGGGGGGATAGAGCTGCTGGCCCTGGAAGAAAACTGGGGGCTAAGGCTACAAATGGGCTGATACGAGGGGATGGGAGAATGGAACTGGAAGGGAGTGGATCTGAGAGGGGCTGCCATGGTATTTGTACTAGAAGGGACTGGTCAGTGGGGATGGAGGGGAACTGGAAGGGAATGGACACCAGTGGCAGTCATGGGAATGCAAGTTGACATTGGAAGGTACTGGGAGTGAGGGCTGGAAAGGGGCTGATACTGGGGAGGGTTACTGGGACTGGAAATAGGCTGATGGAAAGAAGTGAAGAAAACGAAAGAAAAGATAAGAAATGGCAGATGGACCATAGACCACAGAAAGAGAGCTAAGAGAAGACAGGAAAGCAGAAGCCTCAGATCAGGACCAGCATGATCAGAGAATAAATTGGTCAGACAACGAAGGTAGAAAAAATAATTTTATTTCATATTAGTGATTTGACTACAAAATCATAATAATTTTGAAATCAAATATTGTTACTTGTTATTGTGATTAATTATTGTGGTTTAAATAAGCTAATTTTATAAATAAAAACATATTGCAAAGGCCTATAATATATTAATAATTCAACAAATGATTACAGCGACAATGCGTTAACAGTAAAGGAAGAGAGACGCATTCGATTTTATCATTGGGGATCACCACAAGTTGACCAATGGTAAAAGGGGTCACGGTACCAAAAAGGTTGAGAACCACTGTCCTAGGGGTTTCCTCGGTGTGCCCAAATCTTTGACATTTGCTCACAAATGTTCTACACTTTAGATGCTTTTCCCTCATTGATCAGCTGTAGACTGTGCAAAGGGCCAGGAAGAGATCTTTAGGGTCTTATCACACTCAGCTATTACAAAGAGTTCAACAGCCAGATTGCAGGAGTTAAAAGCACCATCCCAATTTAATAAGAAGTTCTATTTCGGCTATGAGCAATTGGAAAAACTCACCAATGCTACATTCAAAATGAATATGCATGGCAAATATCTGAATATACTGGATCTGCAATGTTTGAAAAATATATGATATGCATATTCATTGCCAATAGGCTGCATTGTAAAGCAAAGAAAAATATCTGTCTTTAAGGAGAAAAAAACAAAATCTGTAAGGCAGATCTCAACAGTTGGGAGAACACATCCCTGAACAGGGTCAAATGGAGGCAGCTCTGTCACTACCATCTATAACTTTGAAAACCAAGCAAAGTACAAAAGAAATAGAATGAGATAAGAAAAGCCAACTGCAGTTTTCAGCTGCACATCTGCGGTCTGATTTGTGTGTCAAAAATTGGTCTTATATCACTTTAATGGACACACAAATAAATGTAGTCAAAGGGAGTCGCTGAAAACTCAGTCATCATTATTGATGGGAGATTCCATCAAAGAGAAAAACAAACCGCAGGATGATAATATTGTAAAGTGGACTAAATGAATAGGAGGACCTCTGCTGGCAACTAAATGAACAAGACAGAGATGAAAGTGCATTGTGAATAATTGGAATTCTGGCATATAAAGTTGGAATTCTGAAATTACACTGTAAATTCTACTACTTAATTCCTTGATTACTCAGGGAAAGGAGTAAAAGGTTAAACAAAATCTTTCTCTCATTATGGATAGATAGATATTATTCAGAGAGAGGGAAAGATAATAATAGGCATACATATAGTCTCAGCCTTATTTTTGGTATTAACACTTCAACATTAAACCAGCAGTTAAAGTTTACTAAATAGGTTTTGATTAGCTTCAGTGTTCAAAACTGTATGTTGGGTCTAATACTGATTCTGAATGCTCGGAGCTGCTTACATTTTTAGCTCACTTGAATGCCTAATGTATGTTTCCAGTTATTACAATTCTGTAATCATTCTCTGTTTTAATTGCAATGTATCTGATAACTGCATAAATAAAATATGTAATTTTACAACAGCGATTATCAACAAAAGTTATTTGGATTTTTAAAAAATGAGTCACATTCCTCAAAGTATTTTTTTCAAACTGAAAAATCTTAGGCACAGCTTAAGGCGGCTGGTCTGTATAAGGTAATCATCAATTCGGTGTGTAACAAAAATGTCCATTTCAAGTTTAATAGAGAGCTGTCTATGACATATTTCAGCTATCTGATGTGCCAGAAGGAATTGGGTATTTTCTCAAAGAACCTGAAATTATTGGTCTTTTTTTTGTTTTTTCGGGGTGTTTTTTTGCATTTTCTGGTGGCAAGGTTTTACGCATGATATTCTATGCTTACTAAAAATTAGAAATGTGTTTGAAAACTTTTGAGGAACATTTAGGGGTATGTTTAACTAAACCGCGGTAGCGGACTCCATGATTTCAATGGGGCTGTGGCTCCGATATCTCACGGAGTCTGCTGCCACCGTTTAGTAAACATACACCTTAGTTCTTTCATGAGGTGTCTAGAATAGCAAAAATGTGAATATTGTTACACATTCAGATCTTGTAAAGTATCAAGTCATTTTGTCTCGCCTAGAGCAATATTTCAACTTTTACAGCCATCCATTACCATGAGGTCAAATTAAAATGAGTGAAAGCAGAGACAAATAAAATCAATTTTAAACTTTGCTAATCTTCATAGATGAGAACTACCAAGTTGGTTAACCGTGTTGGTCAGACTAAAAGGTAAATGATGCATGGGCAAGAAATGCACAATAAAAGATTACAGGAATTATAATGACCACCGTATTGCCTGTAAGTATAAATATACCTAAAATGTTTGTGTGGTGAATCTCAACATATTTTCAGTGATCATTATTTTACCTATACAAAAGGAGAGGGGGGACTTTTATCAATAGGAGATTTTAACAAATGTGACATCTGTGAACGGTGAGGAGGCATAGACCATGGCTAGAATCTTCAAGAAAGTGCTAGAAAAATAAATGAAGAACTTCCAGATGGAGAAGAACCAATGTGAAATATTTGAAAAGGGTAAGATAGCTGCTAACTGAGGCAGCAGAGAAGAAAACAGTCAGACAACGGGGTGCTGTGGATACTGCTGCTGCAGTTATTGACGAACAGGAAATTGAGAATGAAGAAGGCCGTCAACACGAATGATCTTGAAGTCATAATACAAAGGACAAAGAACACTGAGGAGAGAGTGAGAGAGAAAGGGGGAAATCAGGAGAAATCCAGACATGACATTTTGGTGTCTCTTCCATCAGGAAGTTATTTAGATAGAGGGAATGTGAAAATCTGTAAAGCTGGATAGATGCAGGAAGATAACAGTGAGAAATAATGAAGAAAGAACAGGAAATAGGATGCTACATTTGTTTGGGAGTTTTGTGTTGTCCTTATCTTGTAAATTGCTTTCAGTAGCCGGCATTAATGGACAAAGTATTATAAATATTGTTAACTGTTTAACTTGTTATGGGAAAGCAAAAAGAGGAAAAGAGCATATGGTGCTTTTACAGGAATGTGGCACACCAGATGGAAGACGGCAAGAAAACAAAATCTATATGAAACAGTGGTTCCTGTTGGCCAGAACCTAATAACAAGTAAGCAGTAGTTCTTATTTTGTTTAACAGCAACAATTTTTGAGTACAATTTGTGCCTTTGAGTCAATGCTGACTCCTGGCAACCCAGAAGCTCCTGAGCTTTCTTGGTAATGTGACCGGAAGTAGATTGCCAGCCCTTTCTTCCGAGGCAATGGAGGGTTAAGTGACTTGCCCAAGGCCACAAGGAGTGCTAGTGGGAATCAAACCCTGGTTCCCAAGCCAGTGCTCTAACCATTAGGCTAGAGTACATCACATAGATTTGTTATTTTACTTATTTAAATGTTTTGTATGCTGTCTTTCTTACAAAAGATAATACTATTAAAGGGAGATTGTTCTTGTAAACGGGGATGCCACTGTCTGCCTTGTATATATTGAGATACTGTCAAACCTTCAGGCTCCTGGAACTTTCTTGAACAGATCCTCCCAGGGTCTGGAACCACAGTTTAGGACTTGTGCCAGTTAAGAGATTGTTGTTACAGAAATGAGAGAGATGGGCGGACTAACTTTCAAAGATGCACTGTACCACCACCAGAATTACTAGGGAATGAGAAAGGGTAAAAATTAAACAGATTCACTAACAAACTGGAAAAATAATACTGCATAGGACATTATAGGAGAATATTTATGATAATGCAATTATGGAATTACACCTTTACACTCAGGAACTAATGTAAGTTGCTGGATTTACCCTGGACCCTGCTTTCACTCATTTTAATTTGATTTCATGATGATGGTTGCCTGCAAAGTTAAAGTATTGCTCTAGGCGAGACAAAATGACTTAATACTTTACAAGATCTAAATGTGTAACAATATTCATACTTTTCCTATTCTGAGTTTGACTATTGGAGGATATCAGGCCAAATTTTCAGAAATCATCAGACTGGTAATATAGGTCAGCAAACCCATAAATTGACCCCTGAATTAGTCAGTAGAGATAAAGACTGTCCAATGCTATGGCCTTACAGTTAGATGGAAGTTCTGTCTCTTAAGCAGTTCCTTGAGATCATATCAGTGGATCCCTCTGTGACAGCATTTCATTTCCTGGGCCTCACATTCTCTAGAAGCCTCCGGGTGGAGCACTCCTTTCAGAGTCCCTGTAGCCCCAAGTCTCTTCCTCTTAAAAAGGATGGAAATGAATCTAAGAGAATTACTTCTGATCAGAAGACAAAGGTTTCAGTTGCCTCAACCCCCTTCCTTTCATCAGCAAACAGATCTTCAGTTCAGACATCGTATGCAAGAGTTAACTGTCACTGTCGGTACAGGTTAGCATTTATCAAACAAGTTCCTGCAAAGTCCTTGGCTTGATTTAAGAGAATCTAGTCCAGTCTCACAAAATAGCCTTGCACTATATTCCTCCAACCTCAGACAAGCTGTGCTAATCTGGTTCCGGTTTCTGGTCCAACAAGGAAAAAGAAGCACTCTAGCATCTGGTAAGTTCAAATCAGTCCCTGTTTATAAATTTAGGGGAAAGGGAGTCTTTGTTTAGTGAGTTCCCTCACATTCTGTATTAATGATTCCTGCGATAAACAACATGGAAATATTGTCCCAGAGATATAAAAGGATATTTAGATATGCTTAATTATATGAAGTTATATCTTGCTTTATTCAGAATTAATTTCTGGGCTGCAACTTCTATAATACCTAAGAATATAGGATGAGCCATGCTAAATCAGACTAAGATCCATCAAGCCCAGTATTCTATTCTCCAACAGTGTAGACTGGGTCACAAGTCCCTGTCAAATTACAAAAATTAGATCAAATCTTTAATAGCTTATTTCAAGGGTAGGTAATGGCATTTCCAAGTCTACCTAACTACATTTTTTATGGCATTTTCCTCTAGGAACTTGTCCAAACCTCTTATGAAGCCCACTAGGTTAATTATCATTTCTTCTTACACTCTTCCTCGTGAACGCCATGTATCTAGCAAGTCATTCTTATTTGTACCCTATCTGTATCCTCTGTGTGAAGACTGGCTGTACCCTTCTCCTCCATTGTTAACTGCCTTCCATTCTTTCATCTTTGCTGCACTATTTGCCTGGAATGGACTTTACGAGTCAATGTTTCATGCTCCCTCCCAGGTCACGTTCAAATCCGAACTAAAACTCACCTTTTTTGAGGTTGCTTTTATATCTTAACCATGTCTCTATAATATATTCTCCTAGAATCTCTTGTCTGTCGTGTATGTTTGTCTTGACTAACTCGTAAGCTCTACCATATGGATCAGGGACCATCTCTAATATGTAGAAACATAGGAAAATGAAGGCAGATACAGATCATGTGGCCTTTGTATAGAGTTACTAAGCTGTGTGGGGTCAATATTCCACCCGTGGTGGTCAGCATCGCTCAAAACACCTGACTATTGCAGGCAACAATGAAACAAACTTCAGTGCTGCAGCCTATCTGATGTCCAGTATATGTTTTATAACCATTTTAAAATCCGCCCTCTTGACTGACTCCAGTCAATTTATTTTTTTGAAGGTACAACCTCTAGCGTTCCAATTGGACCTTGAAAAATTGGAAGACTGGACATCTAAATAGCAGATGAAATTTAATATGGACAAGTGCAAAGTTAAGCACCTAGGAAAGAACAACCCAAACTATGGTTATACGATGCAAGGAGCCACCTTCGAAACCACCACCCAGGAAAAAGATTTAGGTGTCATCATGGATAATATGTTGAAACCCTCCGCCCAGGATGCAGCAGCGGTCAAGAGAGCAAATAGAATGCTAGGAATCATAAGGAAAGGAATTGAGAATAAAATAAAGGATATTATAATACCTCTGTATTGTTCCATAGTGCGACCACACCTTGAATATTGTGTGCGATTTTGGTCGCAGTATTTTAAACAGAATATAGCTGAATTATAAAAGGTACAAAGAAGACTGACAAAAATGGTAAAGGGAATGGAAGGATACCCCTATGAGGAGAGGCTTAAAAGGTTGGGGTTCTTCTACTTGGAAAAGAGAGGGCTGAGAGGGGATATGATAGAAGTCTATAAATGAATGAATGGAGTGGAAACGGTAAACGTAGAGTGGTTGTTTATGCCCTCAAAAAGTGGAAAGACTAGAGGACACACAATGAAGCTACAGTGCAACCCATTTAAGTTTGTTCAATGCAACCCATTTCAGTTTGTTCAATGTAAACCGCATTGATGCAGAATAGCGCGGTATATAAGAGAATGTAATAAATAATAAATAAATAAATAAATTTAAGACTAATAAGAGAAAATATTTTTTATTTGACGCATAATCAAACTCTGGAATTCGTTACCAGAGGATGTAGTTAAAAGTGTAGCTGGGTTTAAAAAAAGGTTTGGACAAATTCCTGGAGGAAAAGTCCATAAACCATTATTAGAGGACCCAGGAAATCCACTGCTTGCCCTGTGACATGCATTGTGGAACCTGTATGCCTCTCTGGGAACCTGCCAGATATTTGTGGCCTGGATTGGCCACTGTTGGAAACAGGATACTGGCTTGATGGACTTTGGTCTGACCCAGTAAGGCCTTTCTTATGTTATGTTCAAATTAGGAATGTGCATTTCAAAGTGTGCATTTATTTATTTGGATAAAGAAGTATGAAAGATGTGTTAGTCCACTATGCAAGAAATGCAATGTGCATCTGAGTCAGTGCTGACTCCTGGCAACCCAGTAGCTCCTGTGTTTTCTTGGAAGTGTGACAAGAGGTAGATTGCCAGGCCTTTCTTCTGAGGCAATGGAAAGTTAAGTAGCTTGCCCAAGGCCACAAGGAGTGCTGATGGGAATGGAACCCTGGTCTCCTGTTACCAAACTAGTGCTCTAACCATTAGACTACTCCTCCACTCTAGTCCACTATAATGGTAGTTAAATAAAAAGGGAAACAAAAGGGAAAATAAGGTGATACCTTTTAATTGGACTAACTTAATATGCTTGTAGACTAGCTTTCAAAGGTAAAACCTTCTTCCTGGGGGATTGTTGTTGTTGTTAAGTGTCGTCGAGTCAATGTCGACTCATGGCGACACTCTGGATAGTTGTCCTAAACTGTGTTCGGTCTTCAGTCAGGCACTCATTGTTGATAGAGTGGCATCCATAGCTGCTGTTATTGTATTGATCCATCTCATTGCTGACCTTCCTCTTTTGCATTGATCTTCTACCTTGCCAAGCATGATGTCTTTCTCTAATGATCTCTTTCTTCACATCAAATAATAAGTTAGTCCAATGAAAAGGTATCACCTTATTTTCCCTTTTGTTTCCTTGTTTATTTCTTTATTTGTTTATTGTAATTTGATATGCCGCCCTCACCAGTTCAAGACATCAGGGTGGTTTACAAAACTCTGATATTGGGCAACAGTGTGCCATCTGCTATTGCATATGATGGCTACATGACACACCAGGAGGGGATGTATAGCACAATAATTCATACCGGTACAAAGAGAGAGAAATACGGCAGATATACAAGGTGGTGAGGAATATGCTAGTCTGATCTTGCAAAAAAAGGAAAGAAATACTGGGTTAAAGCTGAGCAAATGTCATTGGAAAAAGCCATAATTTAATATCATTTTAAAAGCTGGTGAGCAGTTTCAAGCCTCCAGAACAGCAGAGAGGGTGTTCCATAGGGTTGAGGCCAAAAAGCTGAATACTACAGACAGAATTGAGAGAGGGTAGAAATTACCAAATGGTTCTGTCGGGAAAACCTTAATGTGTGGTTTAGGCAGTGCAGAATCACAAAACTATACAAATAAAAAGGAATACCTGCATAGAAGGCTGTATCAGAGGCTGAGAGCAGACAAAGCCTCTGGGGATAAGTAATCAATACTTTGCTGGCAAACTGGGTGTCTTAAAGCTTGGGATAAAGGGGAGCTTGTGAGGTCATTTGGAAAAATCTGTTTGTGTTTTCATTAAAAAAGCAAAACTAGATCTCAGCTTGCTTTAGAGGTTTTAAATTAACCTCTGTTAGATTTACAGTAGGTAGGCCGTTATAGTCTTAAAAGAAACAGACAGGTGTTTAGTCATTTTGCCACCCACCCTCCCATGCACCCCATACACATCCTTTAATTTAAAGTTAATTCTTCCAATAAAAATAGAGTGAAATTTGATACCGCAGTCTATTGTCATAAAGAAATGATTACACCTTAACAGATAATTAGCAATTCCTTGGGAAGTAAACAAAAATAATAGCATACTGCTATACTATACCAAATAAATCTAAAGGCCTTTATATTAGTTTAGATATCCCTACTCTGTTAACCCTAAACAACTAAACTCACTAATACAAAGATGCAGACAGCTGTCCAGCAGCGAGATAGGGGCTATTGAATCTTTTGCATGAAGTGTCGCATGTATAATATTCTCCAAGTTGGTGAGAGGTCACATGTGTGCACTCATTGCAAAGAACTCCTTGCTCTCAGAGAATGAGTCCAAACTGGAGGCTAGAGTAGCAGACTTAGAGGAGCTGAGGAAGACAGAGAGGTGCAGTATCTAGAGCAGCGTTTTTCAACTAGTGTGCCGTGAGATATTGTCTGGTGTGCCGTGGGAAAAATTCCAATTTCATCCGTAACATGTGGCCTCGGCTCACAAATTAGGGTTGCCAACCGGCCGGTTTTCAGCCGGCCTGGCCGGTTTTTCCATGGCCAGGCCGGCTGCCAGCACAGTTGTAAAACCGGCCATTGAAAAGCCGGTTTTTTGCTCTGGCCGCAAGATCGGGAGCGGCCAGAGCAAAAAACCGGCTTTTGTGCCGAAGTCCGCGGCGCGAATGCGATCGCGATTCCCTATAGCAGTGCAGCCGCTGGTTCTGCTTTGTACAGAGCAGCGGCTGCACTACACTTACATTGAAAAGTAAAGAGAAACTGTGTCAGGAGCCCTCCGATCATGCAGAGCCCGAGGAAGTGATGTCATGGGGGCGGGCTCCTCACAGGCTGTCTTTCCTTTTCAAATTAACTTTAGCTGCAATAAAGTTAATTTGAAAAGGAAAGACAGCCTGTGAGGAGCCCGCCCCCATGACATCACTTCCTCGGGCTCTCCGATGACCGGAGGGCTCCTGACACAGTTTCTCTTTACTTTTCAATGTAAGCGTAGTGCAGCCGCTGCTCTGTACAAAGCAGAAGCAGCGGCTTGGGCAGAGGGGGGGGGGGTGTGTGTGTGAGTGAACCAGAAAGGGGGGGGGAGTGTGAGTGAACCAGCAGTGGAGGGGGGGGTGGTGTGAGTGAACCAGCAAGGGGGGGGGGGCGTTGGTTTGAGTTTACCAGCAGGGGAGGGGGGGTAAGTGAGTGAGTGACCCAGCTGGAGGGGTGAGTAAGTGACAGGGGGGTGGGTGAGTGAACCAGCAGTGGAGGGGGGGGTGTGTGAGTGAACCAGCAGGGGAGGGGGGTTGGTGTGAACCAGCAGGGGAGGGGGGTTGGTGTGAGTGTTTGATTCCTATTCAAGAGAATTACTTTATATATAGTCAATATAGGCACAGAGGTAAATTTTTTTAACATTTTCTAATGGTGGTGTGCCTCGTGATTTTTTTCATGAAAAAAGTGTGCCTTTGCACAAAAAAGGTTGAAAAACACTGATCTAGAGGAGACCTGCAGGAACATAGTAGAAAAGTCCCACCTCCAGTCTGGCAGCCTCAGTGCTACCTTGGAGGAGAGAGATCACCTGAAAGGAGACCATTAACTCAATGATGCAGGAAATGATCCTGTAGCCAGGACCTGCCCTCCAGGGGATGCAATATCCTCTTGCACAGAGGATGTGGTCTCCAGGGGCTTCTGCCCAGAAGAGTTAGGATGGCTATTTTAGTTGGTGATTTGATCATAAGACATGTAGATAGCTGAGAGACTGGTAGGTGTGAGGATTGCTTGCTCACTTGCCTTCCTGGTATGAAGATAGCAGACCTTATGCATCACTTAGATAGGCTTCCAGACAGTATGACAGGCTTCCAGACAGTATGAGAAAGAAGGCAGCAGGCTTGGTACATGCCGTCACCAACAACTAGGAAAGTGTGCATGGGAGATCCTGGAAGCTAAATTTAGGCATTTAGGCAGAAAGTTGAAAATCAGGATCTACAGGATAGCATTCTTTAGTAAAAGCTGTTAGTGTTGATGGGTTTAAAAAAGGTTTGGACAAGTTCCTGGAGAAAAGTCCATAAACCATTATTAAAGTGGACTGGGGACATCCACTGCTTACCTCTGGGAACCTGTCTATCATTTGGGATCCTGACAGATACTTGGGACCTGGATTGCCCAGTATCCCATTGCTCTGACCCAGCATGGCAAATCTGATGTTCATATGTAAATTAGGATCATAGATTTGATCCTCTTGGCAACTGGCAGCCATACATGACTGAGTTGTTTAACATGGCATAAACGTTTGACTGCAGTATTCTGTATTAGGTAGAATCTCTTCAGGCTGTACAGAGGAATATACTGGCCGAAAGTGAATTGCAGTAGTTTCATCTACATAAGACTGGTGCATGAAGGACTGTACTTAAAGCCTTGTAATCAAGAAAAGGATGGAGATAGTATCGGCCTGGGTGTACAGAAGGAACGTTTTGCATCTAGAGATCTGGGCAGAAAATGAAAGTGTACTGCCAATATGACCCCAAAGGAATAGACTGACTCCTTTAGTGGGATGTCATAGCCTTTCATAGATGGGCAGAAAGAAGTAGTTGACTTCTTTCTGCTAAACCAAAGAGATTCTGGTTTCAAGAAATTCAGTCCCAGGTGGTGTGTTTTAAATTTATTTTTATTTATTTATTTAACTGGTTTTATATACCGTTTTTCTATGAGGCAAAACTGTTTACAATGAACAGATTGAAAACATATACAAGCAACTATAAACAGTAACAACTAACTAAAAACAACATTTGACATAAGGAGTGGAAGTGAACTGGGGAGATATGGATTTGAGCTTATGTTACAAAATGCTATGAAATAGAGAGGGATTGGGGACAGAGTGGGGGGGGCAAGCAAGGGGTTGGGATGGGGGGGAAGAAAGAATGTTTGCAATATATCAAATATGTGAGAAAGGGGGTTATGGGTGAGTTGAGATGGAAATGGTGTGTGTGAATGGAGGATGCTCTTGCTGGAAGTTGGTTGTGGTGGCTGTGCCATAGTGTTCTTCAAAGAGGAGCATTTTGAGGTGCTGTTTGAAGAGGGTGTGGGATTGGATATAGTGTAAGGTGGGAGGGAGTTGGTTCCATAAGGTAGGAGCATAGAATTCAAATGCTCTGGTACAAGTTCATTGAGGTTTCTGGCAGATCTGTATTGGTGGGAAGAGAAGATTTGATGCATTCTATTGACGGAATCTGTTGCTATCAGGATGTTTGATTAGTGATTGGAGATGCTTGGCAGAGGTATCGAAGAAAGCTCTGTGAGTGATGGTGAGTATCTTGAACTTGATTCAGGATGCAATTGGGAGCCAATGAAGAGATTGTAGAGTAGATGTGATATGAGAGTGTCTAGGGACTCCAGCTATAATGCGTGTGGCAGTGTTTTGGGCGAGTTGAAGAGGATCAGTGGTGGCCTTGGGAAGTCCATGGAGGATGGAGTTACAGTAATCGAGTAGTGGTGTGATGGAGGCTTGGCAGACTGTGGGGAAGCTGTCAGGTGACAGGAGGAAGCATAGGATGCAGAGAATTTGAAGTAGATGTTTTTGGTGACATTCATAATGTAAGGTTGGAAATGTAGATGTTGGGCCAGGATAACGCCAAGGTATCTGGTCTCAGATTTGACTTGTTTGTCTGTGTTTTGGAGTTTAATACTTAGAGGAGGTGTGAAGTTGAGGTCTCCGGAAACGTGAAGAATCTCTGTCTTGTTGAAATTTACTGCAAGGTTGTGATGCTAAAGCCATAAAATGATTTCTTTGAAGCAGTCAGCGAGACTGGAGTAGTCAGGGGAGGAGGTGTAGAATGGAGTGAAGATCATTATGTCGTCGGCATAGAGCCGGTAACAGACTTTGAATTTCTGGATGATGTAACATAGGGGCCTGATGTATATGTTGAATAGGAGGGAGGAGAGGACAGAACCCTGAGGGACTCCTTGGGGAAGAGTGTATGGTTCTGATGATTTGTTGCCAAGCCTTACCATTTGGGTTCACTGGGACAGGTAGAAGTAGATCCAATTCAGCGGGGCACTCTGATCATCAATACCATAGAGTTGGTTATATAAGGTTTGGTGGGATACAGTGTCAAATGATGCAGAGATGTCGAGGAATAGCAGCACGAAGCCAGAGAGGGGTTTTTCAGTTCCAGTGATGAGTATTTAGGATGGAGGTAAGTAGGTTTTGGGACTGTGGTAGGGGGCGAAAGCCATGTTGACTGTGGTCGAGTGGGGCAAATCTGTTGACATGTTCCTGAAGTTGGATTTGAACTGCTTTTTCAATAATTTTGGAGAGGAAGGCTATGCTGGCTATAGGTCTGTATGATGCAGGAGAGTTGGAGTCAAGGTTGAATTTCTTCAGTAGGGGTCTCACAGAGGCTTGTTTGAGAGCAGGTGGGCTTGGGTGAGGGAGGTATGAAGGATGATAGAGATAAATGGTAGCATAGTGGTTTTCATTAGCTTGATCCAGGTTACCGGTCAGGGGTCGAGAGGATGATGTTTAAAAGCTGTTCATGGGGGACATTTCTGAATGTCATCCATGGTGGATGGAGGAAGCTGAGGAAGCAGAGGGAGGTATGATGAGGGTGGGAGAGCCAGGAAGTTTGTGTTTAGATATTAGGAAGTCAGCTATTACTTGAGGATGGATGATTGATGTGTTGAGGCTGAGATGGATCGCTTGTGAGGGATCTGACGAAGTTGAATAGTTCCCTTGGCTTGTTTATGAAACATAGGAGATGTTGTTGCGGTATTCATGCTTGGCATTGAGGGTGTTGGAGTAGACTGTACATTGGTCTAGGTAGGTGGCTCTTTAGATTTTCTCCATCGTCGCTTGAGTCTTCAGAGGGAACATTTCTGTTCTCTAAGGAGGGCTGAGTAGCAAGGAGCATGAGACCGATGGGTTTTGGAGGAGATGTGTGATGGAGCTTTAGCAGCTTCAGTGATGGTAATGTTCCAAGACTTTACCAGTGTATCCAGGTCTGAGTGGAGAAATGCTTGCTTCAGAGTGGGGATGGTTTGTTGAATGAAAGATGCCTTGTTAAAGTTTCTGAATCTTCTTGTAGAAGGTGGTTTGGGAGGGGGGAGATGTTTAGGCAGGGGGTTAGATAGGAAAAATGTTAATTAGGTGATGGTGAGACCATGGGACCGGGTTGGATGTAGGGAGAAGGGAGTATGGAGAAGAGAGTAGGTTGTTAGGGAAGAAGAGTAAATCAAGGGCGCCATCCTTCAAATGAGTCGAGGTGATGATTAATTGCATGAATTGCAGATCATCCATGGCTTGAAGGAAAGTGTTCCTTTGGTTGACGTTAGCTGAGGGGAGATTGAAGTCACCAAGGAGGATAAAGTGTTGTTGGTGGGAAGCGTGAGAACATGCAGCTTCAAGAAGTGAGTTGAATTGGTCTGCTTTGTAATGGGGTGCCCTATAGACAAGGCAGATGGCGAATTGCTTATTGCTTATGATGAGGGAATCCACATCATGGGTGGATGTTGTGTTTGTAGTGGTGAAGTTGAGTTGCTTGTTTGATAGAATGCAGACTCCACCGCTTCTGCTACTAGATCGTGAGCAGTTGTGGATGTTGTGAGTGCTGGTATTCAATTGATTGAGAAGGACATTGTCAGTTTCGGTAAACCAGGTTTCTGTGATGCAGAGGAGATCTATTGCATCATCAGTGATGTGGTCAGCAAGAGTTTGTAGTTTATTGTGGGCGGAGCGAGCATTGATCAAACTGCATTTGATTATGAGGACAGAGTGTGTTGGTGTGGGGGGTGGATAATTCAGTTTGGGTTGATGTGGCGATATATAGGAGGCAGGGATGTCTCTTGTATTGGTGGCTGTGCTGTGTAGTTAGAGGGTATGATAGACCTTGGGAGATGGATGACTGGGATAGGGGAGGGGATGATGAGGTAGGTCGAGATGCAATGAGTAAAGAGGGAGGAGAGGTATAAGAGTGCTAGCCAGCTAAGCAAGAGAGGTATGATAGAATGATGTTCTTTAGTGGGGGTTTTAAGTAGTACAGATGATGATATGGGTTACAGCAGTGTTTAAAATGGGAAGAGATACATTAATGCCTAAGATGCAATGAAATATAGCAGTGCATAAGATGCAATGAAATACAGCAGTGCTTGATATGCAACAAGAGACAGCAGTGCCGAGTATACAGTGAGTTACAGTAATGCATAGGATTTATTTATTTTATTTATTTAGACAGATTTGTATGCCACCTTATCCTTCAATCAAGGTGGTCACATCACATCACAATTGGAGGGTTACATTTAACATTAGGGTACGTGTAAACATTTAGACAGTACAGTTACTTAACACCATTTAGACAGATGCAATGACTTCAGCAGTGTCTAAGATGCAGCGAAATGTAACAAAGTTTAGAGTGCACTGAGCTATAGCATGTTTAAGATGCAATGAACAGCAGCAGTGCTTAATATGAAATGAGTTACAATAGTTCCTAAGGCGCAATAATATACAGCAGTGGCTTAAATACAATGAGTTACAGTAGTGACTGATACAGTGAAAAATACCAGTGCTTAAGTTATGTGATACAGTGGAATATAAGATATATTGCAGTACAGTAATGTTAGCAAGATAATTTGTTACTGCAGGGCTTGATAATAGTATATTGTAGCAGTAATGTATTGTGTTAATATTTGAGGTATAGAGAAGCACAGTGTAATTAGCAGCAAAACAGAGTACAATGGAAACGGCGTTGTGATAAACAGTGCATGGGTTGGGATATCCTCAACGAGGTTGAATGGTCTGGGTGAATGCCGGTGCATTAATAAAGCATATATTGTTATGCAAGAAGAACTTACGTGGGGTATATTGGAAATGAAGGGTTGCGTTCAATGCCTCAGGTCCCCGCCTAAGGGCCATGCCAAAGGGCTCTTTGTCTTGGCCCTTAGGTGCGGGCCTGCCAGGTTGTGTAGGAGTTTTAAATGTGCAAGCGGCCTCCTGATTGGTCCCAGAGCGGGAGGAGCTCTCCTACCTGCTCCTTTTTGGCGGCACAGATCAAGAGGAGGAAGAGAAAATGGTGATGTCTGCTGCTATTCCCGCCGGGGTTTTAAATGTGCAAGCGGCCCCCTGATTGGTCCGGCGTGGACGAGCGGGAGGAGCTCACCTATCTGCTTCTTTTCGGTGCTGCTGATCAGGAGGAGAAAGAGAAGATGGTGATAAATCATAACACAAATCGAATGAGAGCATTCTTACAAGAACTGTGAGAATGGGAACCTGTTTTCCTGTGATACCCCTCTGCATCCAACATCTTCGCAACATCTCCACTTCCCTCCATCTCCCTATGCCCCCTCTGTGCCCAGTGTCTCTCTGTCTCCCTAGCCCTCCATCCTCATGTCAAGTATCTTCCCTCCACCCTCCCGCCACTTTCTGTTCCTCTTCCCAGACTCTGTCTTTTCTCACACCCCCCCCCCCCATATCTTCTATTCTCTAAAGCACTGCCCCTTTAAATTCATTTCATCTTCTCTGCCTCTCTCCAGGACCTGAACTCTACTGCCCTTACACTGCTACCTCAGGACCTAGCAGCAGGCATGATCTGGCTGCAGTCCTTCCCACGAGCAGGCTCTTTCGTGGCTGCCATGATCAGTAGCCTTGGAAACTATTCTGCCTGCGGACTTGCTTCTCCCACAGGCAGAAGAGTTGTGCAAAGCTGCGATCTCAGCAGAGAAAAGCAGAGCCTGCGCCCGGGAGAAGCAAGTCCTATGGGCAAGCTTTCCCCTTCTTAGCCGCAACTCTTCTGCCCACAGGACTTGATTCTTCCATGGGCAGGCATGTCCCTTCTTGTGCCACTCTTCTGGCTTGTCATCTTGTTGGGGGGTGCTAGTGATAGTGCCCCAATGACATTGGCGCCCTCTTGCCATACTTACCACACTTACTGAGTAGCACCGGCCTTGACCCCAGGGATCTGTCTTGGTGCCTCCTTTCTCTATATATACTCGTTCCCTTGCTGCCCTGCTCTCCTCCCATGGTTTCTAGTACCATCTTTATGTTGATGTCTTCCACCAGAAATTTCTCCAGGAATCCAGACTTGTACTTCAGTCTACTTGTCTGACATTGCTGCCCAGATGTCCTATCACCATCTGAAGCTGAACATGGCACAGAAGGAGCTTCTCATCTTCCTTCCTAAACCCACCTTCCCCTTTCCCTCCTTTCTGTATTTTATGTAGATAATGCTGACATTCTCCCTGCCTCCTCTGCTTGTTACCTTGGGGTCATCTTTGATTCCTCTCTCTTTCTCTGCACATATCAACAGACAGCTAAAGCCCGTCATTCTTTTTCTATGACATAAGCAAAATTAGTCTCTTCCTTTCTGAACATGCTACCAAAACCCTTATGCACACTTTTATCTCCTCCTGCTTAGGCTAACGCAACCTGCTTCTTGCTGGTCTCCCACTGAATTCTCTCTCTCCCTTTATGTGATGACATGACCACCTTGATTGAAGGATAAGGTGGCATACAAATCTGTCTAGATAAATAAATATAATCAAAATTCATCTGCATAACTAATCTTCTGCCAGTGTAGCTATGCTCAAATAACACCTCCTCTCAAATCACTTCATTGCCTCCCTATCCATTTCCATGTACAATTCAAACTTCTCTTACTTACCTACAAGAGCATTCATTCCACAGCTCCTCATTAGCTCTCTACTCTTATTTCTTCCTATGCCCCTCCTCAGAAACTCCATTTTTCTCCAGGAACAAGCAGGAAGTCAGTCCTCACATATGGGTGATGTCAGCACTGCTGGAGCCCGCGTGGAGGATTTCCCCAGTTTCAAAGAAAGCCTTTGGAAATGCCACCACTAATGCGTGGTCCCCTTCCTGTCCAAGGGTGCCATCTTGATCAGTCTCCCTTTTTCCGCAGAGCCCTTCGAACGTACGTCCCTGTACCTTGGAAAAAGGTTTTTCATATTGTTTCCTTTCCAGTTTCCAGTTCCTCTTCCCGCCATGCCAGTGCCCTGCTTCGGTAGCAGACCTGGGACTTTGCTATTTTTTTCTTTTTCCTTCGTGATTTCGCCTCTAGTGTGTTTCATGTCTTTTACATCCACTGGCCGAACCGAAGGTCTTCGACCTTGCGGGGATCCTTTCTGCCCCCATGGTCTCCAGTTTCAAAAAGTGTGAGAGATGCTCCAAAAACATGTCCCTCACAGACACCCATGACTGTTGTCTCCGGTGTCTGGGAGCAGACCACAACCCGGAGTTCTGCTCCCTTTGTAAAAAGATGTTCTCCAAGGCCATCCAGAGCCATAAGTAGAAACTAGATGATATTTCCCACAAGACGGTCCCTGCTGTCCCTGGTAGCTTCCCGCTCCTCCAACCCTCCGCCTCTGGGGTCCCCCATGGCCTCCCCGTGGCACTGGCATCACTCTGAGCAAGGATTCCCCAAAAGGGAACAGAAGAAGGAGGCCTCGAAGACCCTGTCAGGGGCTCCAGACAAGCGTGAGCATTCTCACGCTCGGTCCCTTAGCCGTCCTCGGCAATCCCTAGAGTCAGAGAAGGAGCGGCCCTGAAAGGTTCCTCGTACAGATACAGAGGCCTCCATTGATGGTGCCCAGTCTCCTGAGGGCCATCCCAGTGAGGACACCCTTGCTTCCTCGACACCCGACCTGGTTACCCTGGTGTCGACGTCAAAGAGCCCCACTCCTGAGTGGGAGGCCCGAATGCTGGCATTGGAGCGCATCATCTCTGCCTTCCTTGCTGCCCAACAGGTGCTGATGCCAGACCCCACTGGCACGTGCTCTGAGACCTCTAGGGTGACACCTGTCTTGGCTCCCTAGACTGCCGCGGCAACCCCTGAGAGCCAAGGATTTCATGAGGAATCCCAGCAGAGGTCTTGATCTCCATCCCAGTCCTCTGGTGCAAGATCTTCCTGGGCCAGCACTTCTGAATCCAGAAGGGCTTTGGCCTCTAGAGCCTGGCACACTTCACAAGCTCTACTTGAGCAGCCCAGTTCCGAGTCCCCCTTGGAGATTGCAGACTGGGAGTCTGATGGGGATACTTCTCCTGAATCCCGGACACATCTGGACCTCTCCTCGGATCGTTCCCCATCCGCTCAGAAATGGCAGTCGCCTTCCGAGGATACCTCCATTTTGGAGTTTGTGCGGGACATGGCTCGAGTCCTGGCACTTGTAATCTTCTGAATTTTATTTATTTATTTATTTATTTAACAATCTCTTATATACCGCAGCTTCCTAAGATCAGCTGCGGTTCACAAATAACAACAGGCAACAAATCATGGATTTGTTTTACATATAACGTCATATAACTATAACCAATGTACAGTAAACAGAAATGTTGAACAGATAGCACTGAACAGTGCAATTGTAATCTTCTGACTTGTAATCTTCTGGTCTGTAATCTTCTAGTCTACTCTCCGCTTGGTCCTGGGTTCATTTCACAGAGACAGTAGGGTAATCAGCACAAATAAGACAACCAACCAGGTGTGGCTTGGAAACAGGTCTTTATGTAGAAATAGGCTTATTACATAGGTACAGAACAGAGTTATGTAATCTTCTGAATTGTAATCTTCTGACTTGTAATCTTCTGATCACCTGTGTCATGCTGATGTATGCTGACATCTCCCACACCTTTTTTATTTTTATTTATTATTTGTGCCTGGAAATGGTGGAAGCAAACCTATGGTACCTGTCCCAGCTGCCATTACATGATAGTAGGCAGCTTGTCTAATACCTCCTGTATTAAATACCTTGCTATGTCTAGCAGGTCCCCTGTCCTGCACAGTACTGTCTCTAGTGTTCTAGAGATAAACAAGTCCCCTTATGAGTCCAATCCTCGTGTCTTAGGTAGGGCAGCCACTACTGGGGGGGAACCCAATATGCTACCTCCGTGCCCGTCTTAGAGAGAGTGAACAGTGCATAACAGCTGCAGGAATTTTTGAGGAGGTTAAAGCCAAAAGGTACCAGGATGCTGTGAGTGAGGATAGGAAGCAATACTAGACTGCAGCTGACTCTGGTATTCAGTGTAATAGGAAAGGCCAAATGAGCCTGGATGTAGAGGTAGGTGCTGGAGAAATTCCGTGTAACTACATTAAAATGTTGTTGTTCTGTAGGACATGCGCTGCAAGGACATGTACATGTGTTTCATTTTACAACACAGGAAAATTATGATAATGCATAGCAATATTTGTACAGCAGTTAAAATAATAGGGTGAATAAAAACATTAAAGACATGATCAGCAGTAGGTGAGTAACCAAATAACAATTCCCACACAGACACAAGAGCATCTTGTAGCAAGTGTCCAACAATTTGTTGAATGTGTCCATTCTCATAAGCGATGGTGTGATTCACTTCAGTGGATGTTGTTTTAAGGTGATCAATATAGGCATGGAGTTCTGTAAAGTTGAGCAGTTTATGTAGTGTCTCTTCTCCCATGCCAAGTGGTAATGGATACACAGCATATGAGATAAAGTCTGGAATGTCCATAGAGTCATTGGTAACCAACGGTGTGGAATAAGTTGTCCCGTTAATGGTGATGGAGACCAGTGGTGTATGACTGCACCAGGTATTGTTTGGTAAATAGTTTGAACTGTACAACAAAGTGTTCTTGGGAAGACTAATGTCATGCATTCTGTGAGCAATCGAAAAAGAAACATTCTGGGGAAAGAACAGATGAAAACAAAAATGTCCAGCTCCAAGGTAATACAAACTGTGTGAGGTAGTCAGGGAATATGAGAGCTTAACAGTCAGGGAGCAAGAGGAGGAATTGTTCCAGCAGGAAGTGTCAGCCTCTTTAAACTGGTGAGGTTGACACTTGAACTGAAATGTAGTCTGCTCACACAAACTGGGGTCCATCGGCTTGAATGAAGTCCAGGTGTCATCCAGTGGCTGCACCCATGTGAGATGGTCCACAGGATACATAAACATATTATCAAACTGCACCCCAATATTAACAATAGGTTAAATAACTGTGTTGTCCTGACCATGGGATCAAAGTACAGATAGAGCAGCCTTGTGGTGAACAAATGGGAACACTAACTGTCCACCAATCAAGGTGAGCTATAGCAAATTCAGGTATTTTGGTACTAGCTATATGGATGAGAGATGGTGGCCAGTGTCCTAACTAAGCAGTGATCAGAATTTCCTTTAGTATAGTAATAAGCTCGATCTGTACTTGATCACAGGCAAGAGCCCAGGAAATATTCTTTCCCAATCTATATTCTGCATGTGCTAAGGTAACAATTTTCTGTTCTATAATGGGAGATATAAGAGCAAAGGTATCTACAACTACATTGGACAGTTTAGAGGAAGCTTCATTAATAATATGTTGTGAGGTAAAACCATCAGCAGCATGCTGAGCAGTGGATCCCATTTTATTACGGAGCACCTCTATATCAATTATATTAAGGGCACCCAGTGCAGTCCCTGTGCCACCTAAAATTGTATCAATTAATTCACGCTTGTGTCGAAATTGCTTGGCTCTGGGTGTTACTGACTGCATATCAAACCAAGTATTGAGCATTTGTATGTGGTTGGCAACAAACAGAGTAATTTGGATATTTGTGAGTAACTAGAAACAATTTGGGAAACAGATGCCAAGTAAGAAAATGGTATTCCACATCATATAAAACATCGTGTGGTGCATCATATTTAATCTGAAAGGGATGTCCTTCCTGAAATGGGTGGATATCAGAAAGGTAGAGTACAGGAGGAGCAGAAGTGATGGGAGGGGTGGTAGGTAAACAAGATACATCCAAAAGGAATGAAGTCTCAGTGATGTGCGGTTGATCACTCACAACCCATGTATAAGTTATTTTCCAGGTACCTCTGTCCTGACAGGAAATATTGTACAAAATCAAAGCAGGAGGACCTAGAAAGTAATGTTCTGGAGGTGCCCTCAATTCTTGTGTCCTTTCTAGAGAAGTGGAAACTGGTGGCTCCCACTGTACTTGAGTGATGTTTAATGAATAGAACACTGGCTTGTCCTGTACGGAACAGAAACTCAGGATGACCAGATCCTTTCCTTCCGGGAAAGGTGGGGGTATTTCTTGATAACGATATACCCCACCTGTGGAGTTAGCCCAGCCAATCGTGCATATTCGGATGATAGTTCCTGTAATGAGACTGGCGTAGACGAGAGCAGATACCAGAACAACAGGAAACCGAGACATAATAAAAGCTAACTTGTTTCACTCTACTAGGGAGTAAACTAATGCTCCCCACTTATACTATGTAACAACAACAACAAAAAAATGTTTACTACTTATTTACATAACTATTAAACACGTGTCCATTATATAGGACACATCAACTATACAGCAGAAGTAAATAGTTACCGTCCTCAAGCGACTTTTGTTCAGAAAGCAGCTGTCCGTGCTGTCTTCAGAAAGCAGCTGTCCGTGCTGTCTTCAGGTGGTATCTGAAAGCAAAGACTGATAAAACACGTATTACCCATATGGTTTCAACTGGGTGATGTGTTTCCAATACTGCTGGTTGTCGGGCATTAGGATTTGGTATAGGCTTGGGCCTAAGGTATCAGTAACTAAGTATGGTCCTTCCCACTTTGCAGTTCCAAAGGGGAGGTTTGGTCTAGGTCTCAGAATCATCACTTTACTCCCAACCTTGAGGGGCCTTAAATCAGAACCTTTTGCATGTATCTCCTGCAAATAATCTCTAGCTTCTTCTGT
Organism: Ichthyophis bannanicus; assembly: GCA_033557465.1. Lineage (NCBI taxonomy): Eukaryota > Metazoa > Chordata > Amphibia > Gymnophiona > Ichthyophiidae > Ichthyophis > Ichthyophis bannanicus. The sequence goes on along the minus strand of CM066032.1, from coordinate 178,381,013 downwards.
GTTAGCTAGCACAGTGGTCTGAATTTCTTTTAGATGTTCTTGCAGGGATTTCATCCACTCATTGGTGAGAATTACTGTCTGATCCTCTGGAAGAAAAGGACTCAGCATATTTTCCCACCGTTGCATTGGCCTTCCCATTAAGGCTTCATAGGGTGCAAAACCTGTGGATTTACAGACATTAGCTCTGATACGCATAAGGACTAAAGGGAGCACCAGATCCCAATTTTTCCCGGTCAGATTAAGCATAGGGCTGAGGTGGGCCTTAATTGTTTGATTCATTCTTTCTACCTGCCCTGCTGCCTGTGGATGGTATGGAATGTGAAGTTGTTGTTCTATGCCTAGAAAACCAAACAATTCCTTGATGAGCTGAGAAACAAATGCAGGACCATTATCAGAATCAATAGTCTTGGGAATGCCCCAGTGTGTAAAAAATTGCATAGTTAGGATTTCTGCAGTGGTTCGAGCAGTTTGATCTGGGACAGGAATTACTTCTACCCAATGAGAAAAGGAATCAACAACAGTGAGCAAAAATCTATTTTTCCTAGCTGTTAACGGAAGAGGACCCACATGATCTATTTGCAATCTCTCAAATGGGCCACGAGGAGGTGCTCTCATTAACTGTCCCCTTCTCTTTTTAGGTTGCCTCCCAAATGAAGCACAGATTACACAGAAGGAAACATGATCCTGTATATCATGTTTCATTTCTGGCCACCATACCAACCTATTGAGGATAGTCTGCATTTCTTCTGCTTTAGGGTGTCCCATAGGACCTGCACCATGAACCCAATGCATCCACTCTTTACCTCGAGCTCTAGGGATAGCTATAACCAAGCCTTCCTCTCTTTTTGCACATAGAATGTCTTTCTCTATAGCGAGTGTGAGAAAGGGTGTGTGCTGATATAGGTTATCTGGGGCTTCCTCAAATTGGAAAGCTCAGGGTCCTTTGTCTGCAGTGCTACGAAGTAATCTGGTGGTATTATCTGATCATAATCTGTGGAACGTGTAGCAATAGCAACCATGCGTGTCTGCTCATACCAGGGCCATATGAGGCCTACATGGCATGCTTCCTTGGCTAGTGAGTCTGCTAATGTGTTTCCTTTCACTAAAGGGCCTTTCTTCCTATGTGCCTTTACTTTAACTAAATGTACTCTCTGAAACGTCTCACTCAGTTCTTGTGCCATAGTCCACAGTGATGAATTTTTCACTGTGGACCCATCTGTAGATTTAAATTTATTTGCCAGCCACCAGGGTAACAGGGCAATGGCACTTTTAAATACATAATCAGAATCTAAAATGATTTGTATCTCTGGGTGTGAATCCTGATATTGTTGCATACAAGCCACAAAAGCAACCAGCTCACAGTACTGTGCTGACGCTGACCCACAGGAATACTGTCTCTGCAGTACCACTTGGTTATTTGGGTCCAATTGTACAAATGCAAAACCTGCTAGTCGCCTGCCTCCTTCACATTGGCTACTACCATCAATATATACTGTAGGAAGAAAAGGTGAAATTTTGTCTAGTCCTAGTTCCCTAAAGATCATGTGATTAGGGGCACTGGGTGAGGACTGACAGTCATGAGGTTGCCCCTCCAGCAGAATTCCAGCCACTAGCACGTTAGGTTCTTTCAACAATTCAAACTTTACATTCTGTGCTTGCAACATGAGAGTCCACTGGACTATTCTCTCAGTCCTAATCTTACTACATGCTAACTTTCCCTCTACAATGAATTTAAGGGGGGTGTGATGGCTGCATATGTATGTGGTTTGAGCACCAATGATGTATGTAAATTTCTGCATAGCAGCATAGGAAGCCAGTACCTGTTTTTCACAGTTTCCCATTTTGAGTTCAGGAGAAGTGAGAACTCTGGAACAGAAGGCAATAGGTCGATCTACTCCTCCTAGGCATTGTGTTAAAGCTGCACCTATACTGTTCTCTCCAACTACAGGGTACAGGAAAAAATGTTGTGTGTGATCTGGGTGTGCAAGAACAGGAGCAGAAGTCAGAAATGTGCTTTAATTTAGTTACAGCTTCTGTATGTTCTTCCTCCCAAACATAACTTTTACTTTTTAGCAGGGAGTAAAGTGGAGCTGCCACTTCAGCATAATTGTGCATGAAGTCACGACAGAAACCAGTGAGCCCTAGAAATGACTGGAGTGATTTCTGATCTGTAGGAAGTGGAAGTTTCTGTATCAGCTCTATCCTCTGAGAATCTACAGATTTACCATCCTGGCCAATAGTAACCCCTAAAAAGGAAACCTGTGATTTGCACAGTTGAGCCTTGGCAGGATTAACTTTAAGACCAGCTTGTAAGAGGGCTTTTAAAACTTCTCTTACATGATTCCAGTGTACAGCTTCATTCTCAGACTGAATCAGAATGTCATCTACATACTGAATTATATTATCTCTGCAAGACAATAGTGACAGGGCTTCCTGCATGTATTTATGAAATATTGAGGGGGAATCCTTATATCCCTGTAGAAGCACAGTCCATGCATATTGTTTATTCAGCCACTGAAAGGCTGTTTTGTACTGGCATTCAAGGGCCAGGGGCAGACTCCAAAACCCATTGGATATGTCTAAAACAGAGAAAAATTTACATTTGGGGTTCAGTTTAGAGATCATTTCAGGGTATGAGGCTACCACGGGCACTACAGATTTTGACACTTGATTCAAGGCACGGAAGTCCATAGTGAGCCTGAAGGAACCGGTCTAATCAGACCCCTCTCCTCCAGTATCTTCACAATTTTAGTCACTGGTTCTACAGCCTGATGAGGTACTGGGTATTGTTTCTGTGGTGGAGGATCCTCGCCTTCCAACAGTATTTCTGTGTGCATTTTTCCACAATCTAACTTGTCTTGAGCCCAGACTGGAATATCAGCCACCTCTGAGGGAATTACACACAGATCATACTGCTGAGCTGCCTTGGTGAACTGAGTTGCTAACTGCATGGGAATGACTTCATGCACTAAAGTTTTAGAAGCACTTGAAGTTCCTGAATACTGCCACAATTTAAGATTAGCCATATCCACCACCAAATTTAACTGGTTGAGAACGTCAATTCCAATTATTTCTTTTGGTGTGTTCACTATAGTGGAGGCGGTGGTTTCTAACATTTCCTTGTTTTGTTCACTGTGCACAGGGATACCCCATTTAACTGGGATAGCCACACATTTGGAAGCTGTGTCATTAATTCCTTGAATTTCATAAATTTCCATATTTTTCTGATCTGCAGTGGGAGAAGCTCTGTTTGTAAAACTAATTCCAGCCCCTGTGTCAATCAAAGCTAGTTTATCCTGACCCCCTACTCTACTGATAACATTGGGGCGTCCACAAGAGTCCAGTATCAAGGATGTTACAAGCCTTAAACTGTATTCTGGGCCTGTATCTGTTTCATCATCCAGAGGCTCTGGAATTGAGTCCTCTGCTGAGAGAACGGAGGCAGGCTGGGCTATGAAGGCTTGAGACATTTTGATATCTGAACTCAAGAGGTCAGGACATCCCTATGCACTAGCCTTGTGTTTGTCCTGAGCTGCTTGTATGTCCTGTTTTAATTTATCTATTTCTATCTGCAGTATGTGTTTGTCTTGTTCCCATTTAATTTTCTCCTTTTCTAATCCATCTCTCTGTGCTTTGAGCTCTTGAAAGGGGATGTAACCTGAGGAATTTCTAAAAGTACCTCTGCTTTGTCCTCTCCAAGGTGTCTGTATCCTTTGTCTGTGTTTTTTGTGTATTGGGAGGATCCCTCAGTTTGCCACTTCCGTGCTTCTGATACTGTTATGACTTGCGAGGGCTGGGTCTTCCAAACAGACCCAATTCTGAGCATTAAAATATCAAAAGGGGTTGCTTTAGGGTCTTCAGAAAATAACAGAAGGTGTTTTGTAATCTCAGGGGATAGCAATTCTAATAAAAATGCCTTATGCATGCTCTCCCCATAATCTTCTGCATTGGGCCAGGACTCCTGCTCATTAAGAACTGCTTTTAAAATCCAGGCTCTATATGCAAACTCTTCCAGTGTATCATTTGGTAGAGGTGAAATAATTTTAAATACTTGCATTGGGGAACAGTGAAATAGTTTCTCAATGCCCCTTTTAACCAACTGGTATAGGTGAGTGAGAGAGCCAACTTTATAATAGTGTGGCCCCAGAGCCAGATGCATAAGTCTATCAAAGTCTGATTATTTTCTTCTGTATTTCCCTAGACCACAGTGAATCAGAATATCAATGGCCCATTTGCACCAGTCATTAACATTAAAAGGCATAGGGCCAATTTTCTCAACTATTCTTTCCATGTCTCTATCTTTTAAATTGTCCTGCAGCATCACTTTAACTGGTGCTCTGAGTTCAGTACTGGGTGCCATGTCTAAGTCATCTGAATTATCCTCCTGACACAGATCCTGATTATTGCTCTGTTCTGGCTGAGATAACCTATCAGGATTTTCTTCCTCTGATTCAGCTTTATTTTTTCCATTCCTAAGTCCAGCTATGCATACTTTAGTATTCTTTTGTTTCTCAATAGCTTGTATGCATGGCTGATAGGGTGTGTCATAGGCATAAGGGGCTGAGGGAGAAATGGGCGTATATTTCTTTTGTCTTTCAGAGGCCAATTGATCCTTAACGTGCCTCAATTCAAGTTTAAGTGCTTCTAATTGCTCACTAACAGTTATAAAATAATTTGTGGCTTGGATCACTTGAGTCCTTTGCATAGAGATGCAAATTTGTGCCTCCTCAAGGTCTTTGGTTAGTTTTGTACAATGAGAAGTCAGTTCAGTATTGTCTTGTTTCATGCTAATGAGCCCCCTGCACATGCCTTGGATAAAAAGGCATTTTCTTTTATTTGTTTTCTTTTTGAATTCTTGATAATGGTTTAACATTTGTCTTTGAATATTATACCATGATGACTCAGGGAATTCACCTTCAAAGGGACCACCTTTCCACTTACAGTATGCAACTACAATTTCTTTAAGTTCTTTAAAATCAAAGGCTTCCATATTTGAGACTGCAGAAGGCTGTAGTTGGACTATCTCAAATGTGCAACCTTGGAAGGAGGAATGCTCACTTATATGAAGAAGTGAGACTTAGAATTATAGTTGGAATGGCATAAATTTTATGGGTGTTCAGTAAAGAGTACTGGCATAAAGACCACGCCTTAAAATTATACCTGAATAAAAAGTGCTTATCAGCATTTAACAGGGTAGAAGTTTAGGATGAAATTATAGTAAGAAGGGTGTTAGATTAACAGACTTGTCAGTTATACCTGACAGGAGACTGAGAAATAAAAGGCAAAAGGGACAGGAGGTAATAGCTTTATCAGGAAAGATGTATATTGTATTCAAGGAGGGACTGTTTTACCTGTGTAACTCTGTCTTTTCTTAGCAGCTCAAATACTATAGAAAAATCTGTAGCAAACCTATACATAAAAATAAGACAATTGCAAGCCACCCTATGTAATGTCCCTAGGTGTAGGTAATAATTAAAATTCAGGATTATTACAGAGCCTTTTGACAATAAAAATCTCACCTTGTCTAACCCACAAAACAAAGTTATCACTGGAACTTTTCACTAAATCCAGCCTGTAACCAAAATTGTAAATTGTAAATGGTCACAAGGGCTTTTGATTTTGCTGTCGCACCCTATCTGAAATCCACTTTAATGTATCAAACAAAATTATTACTTACCCAACTGGAGATCTGCTGTGAAGTCTGAGACGGCCCCCAAAAATGTAATCTTCTGAATTGTAATCTTCTGACTTGTAATCTTCTGGTCTGTAATCTTCTAGTCTACTCTCCGCTTGGTCCTGGGTTCATTTCACAGAGACAGTAGGGTAAGCAGCACAAATAAGACAACCAACCAGGTGTGGCTTGGAAACAGGTCTTTATGTAGAAATAGGCTTATTACATAGGTACAGAACAGAGTTATATAGTGGTTGTTAAAAAGCTGCTTCAGTGTACATCAATGAATCTCTGTGTGTGTGTGCATGTGTGTGTGAGAGAGATCAGAGAGGGGGGGGGAGGGGTGAAGAGAATTGATTATCAGAGCCTCCTGTCCTTCATGTCTGATGAATAGAGGAAGAGAGAGAGAAAGAGGAAGCATTTCTGTCCTTTATAGTGAATTTTCTCTAGCACCTCCCTTTGAGGTCTGCTATTGTTTCTAGCACCTCCCTTTGAGGTCTGCTATTCTTGATTTAGCAAGGAGGGGCTGCAGACCAATCTCAACAGGCCAGAAGACTGACATCACCAGGGGGTCAGAGTTAATCTCATCTTGTGAACTACCCTCATTAACTTTGGAGACTGATATCACCAGAGTAACAAAGCTGCATGAAATCCAAGGTCTGGGGAACAGCCATGACACCTGTGTCATGCTGATGTATGCTGACAGCACTCTCTACACAATCCGAGGAGGAGCCCCGTGTGGAGGAACTCGATATTTTGCAAAATGAGGCCCTGCCGAGGGAATCCCTCATGAGTCCGGTCCCGCCCATTCTGACCCAGCTGCTCCTCTGCATGTGGGAGATGCCTGCGTCTTATCCCCATTGTTAGCAAGCGCCTGGATACCATGTACAGGGTCCAGCAGGGGCCCGGCTTCCAGAAGGCCCAGCTCTCCCATACCTCGATGGTAATGGAATCTGCCTTGTGGAAGCAAAAGGGTCCAAAAACCCACTCTTCGGTTCCGCCAGGTCGGGAGTACTGTGCCTTTGACGCCCTCGGGTGTAAGGCCTACCAAGGTTCCATGCTGGTTTTCTGCTTCCAGGCTTACCAGCTATATATCGGTTTGTTCCTTCGTGACCTCATGAAGGAACTCAAGGGTTTCCAAGTGGGTCTCGTCAGCGACTACCTCCATCATTTCCAGTCCCTCCTGAAATCAGTACCTCTCTGGCGCTGCATACAACGGCTTTGAGTCCTCTTCTCGGGTAGCGGCTGCAGGTATTGGAGCCAGGCGACAGGCCTGGCTCCAGTATTCAGACCTCAAACAATGGGTCCAGGAAAAGCTGCTTGATGTACCGTGCCTGGGTGAGCAGTTGTTCGGCAAACCGATGGAGGACAAAGTGGCAGAGATTGAGACAGAGTACATAACCTGCACCCATCTCTCCCAGAAGACTTCTTCCCTCCCGCGAAAGAAGCAGCAGAGCAAGAAGCTCTTTTTTCAGAGGACGGGTCTCCCCTATCGGGGATACCCACCTTATCCCCCGGCGCTGGCTCCGCCTCCAAGTGGATAGGACACCACGTAAGCCAAAGGGCCCCAAGAGCCAGACCCTGGCACCGGCCCAGTCATCCCTGGGTTTTTTATGCCAGATGCATAGCCGCTTGCCCTCCGGTGTCCCAGCTACCAGTGGGAGGATGCCTGGTCCACTTTGTTCCCCGATAAATGTCTGTCATCTCAGATGTCTGGGTCCTCCAGGTCATCCGAGAGGGTTACCTCCTTCATATGGACCAGTTTCCTCCACCCTTCAGTCCCACAGAGCCCACTCGGCTCCCTGTGCACCAGGTCTTTTTGGCGCAGGAACTTGCCAACCTCTTCGAGGAGCAAGCAGTGGAAGTGGTCCCATCGCACCTCAGAGGTCATGGGTTCTACTCCCATTACTTCCTTGTGCCAAAGCGGATGGGCAGTTTCCGACCCTTCCTTGATCTAAGAAATCTCAGCAAATACCTGGTGCAGGAGACTTTCAAAATGTTCTCCCTTGGTGCCTTACTGCCCTTCCTCTGACAGGGCGACTGGCTATGCTCCTTGGATCTTTGGGATGCATATGCTCATATCCTTGTCCACCTGAAGCATAGAAAATACTTATGCTTCAGAGTACAAGGGAACTAGTACCAATAAAGGGTGCTTCCCTTTGGTCTCGCGTCCGCTCTGCGAGTATTCACCAAGTGCCCCGAAGTGGCCGCAGCCCACCTTCGGTTACAGGGCACCTTCTTCTACCCTTATCTAGATGATTGGCTCGTTACAGGGGAGACAGCCGACAAAATATGGCGGGCCATGGCCCGCACCGTTCATCTCCTTGAGCGCCTCGGCTTTGTGGTGAATTACCCAAAGTCCCACCTCGCTCCGGTCCAATCCCTGGAGTTCATTGGCGCATGCCTCGACACCCACCGGGCGACGGCCTTCCTTCCACAGGACAGGGCAGACCACCTCATCACTCTGGCCTCCACGGTCCAGATCCGCGACAGTCTCAGCCTGGACGATGCTCCGTCTTCTCGGCCATATGGCCTCGAAGGTCCATGTCGTCCCCGATGCCCATCTACACATGTGAGCAGCACAGTGGTGCCTTCGCACTCAGTGGGATCAGGTGATGGGCCGTCTCCGAGATGTCGTCTCGGTCACCTCTCAACTGTCCGAGTCTCTCGACTGGTGGAGGGACATCTGGAATCTGCTTCGAGGCATGCTGTTCCAGGCTCCACAGCACATCGTGGTCTTGACCACGGATACCTCTCTAATTTATTTATTTATTTATTTATTTAATTGGATTTTTATACCGCCTTATCATACATGGTCCCTTGAGGATTCTCGACTGCCGATCAACCTCCTCGAACTCTGGGTGGTCCTCTTCGCCCTCCGGGTGTTCAAGCACTGCGTTCACCATCGGATGGTGCTTGTCCAGAGGGACAACTGGGTGGCAATGTTCTATATGAACAAACAGGGGGGCACCGGCTCTCACAGCCTCTGCCTGGAAGCAGTGGCCTTATGGTCCTTTGCAATCCACCAAGACATAGCCACCTATCTCCCAGGGTAGGGACAACTTCCTGGTGGACAAACTGAGCCAGATCCTCCAGCCACACGAGTGGCATCTCTGCCCGCAAACAGCGCAGTGGCTGTTCCAGCACTGGGGGACTCTGGTCCTGGACCTTTTTGCCAACCCTATGAATTCGCAGCTCCTGTAGTTCTGTGACCTGGTTCCCCACCCGGGCAGTGAAGCCCCCGATGCCTTCCTGCTGCCATGGACGCACGTCCTTCTGTATGTGTTTCCTCCCACCCTGCTCATAGTGTGGGCTTTCCTCAAGATTCAGTGAGACGGGGCCTCGTTGAGCTTCATGGCCCCATGGTGGTCTCAACAATCCTGGTTCCCGCTGCTGCTCTGTCTCTCGTCAGAGCCTACGGTTCCCCTTGGCAGCGAGCCAGGCTTGTTAACACAGGAGGAGGGTCTCCTGCTTTACCTGAACCTGCGGTCTCTATCTCTCACAGCTCAGCAGCTGAGCAGGTCTTGCTGGCCCCACTTCATCTCCCAGTGGAGATTGAGGACATATTGCTGGCATCATACAAGGACTCGACTAGGAGGGCTTATGCCTTTAAGCGGCATTGGTTCTCGGTGTGGTGCTCGGAGATATGGACCCAACCTGTTCTCTTACCCCACCCACCTGGTCCTGCAGTACCTACTCCATCTCTCGCAGAAGGGCCTAAAGTCCAACTTGGTCAGGGTCCACTTGAGCGCAATCTCAGCCAACCACTACCCAGTCGAGGGCGGACCCTTCTCGGACCAGCCACTGGTTTCCTGTTTCATGCGCGGGCTTCTTCTTCCAGGCCTCCCATCCGACCACTTGCGGCGGAGTGGGATCTCAATGTCGTCCTCACGCGACTAACCCAACTACCCTTCCAGTCGATGGCGTCCTGCTCGCTTCAGCACCTTTCTTAGAAGGTAGTTTTGCTGGTAGCCCTCACCTCAGCCCGGAGGGTCAGTGAGCTCCAGTTCCTGATGGCTGACGCTCCCTACACGAGATTCTATGGGAACTGGGTGGTCCTCCAGACACACCCCAAGTTCCTCCCTGAGGTTGTCTCAGATTTTCACCTCAAGCAGGAAACAGTGCTACTGTTCTTCTTTCCAAAGCCTCACGCAGACTGGGCGTCAGCGATCCTCCACACCTTCGACTGCAGGAGGGCTCTCTCCTTCTACCTGCAGCACATGCAGGCCCACTGAGCGGCTCTTCATTTCCTACAACCTTGGTTGTTTGGGGCTCACAGTCACCAAGCAGACCCTTTCCCTCTGGGTGGCGGATTGCATTGCATTTGCCCAGGTCCAGGCTGGGCTACCGTTGGACCACCGAGTCACGGCGAACGGTGTCCGTGTGAGAGCAGCATCATTGGCACATCTGCACTCTGTGCCCCTGGTGGACATTTGTCGAGCCACCACCTGGTCCTCGGCTAACACCCTCGCGACACATTACTGCTTGGAGAGGGAGTCCCGTTGGGACAGTGCCTTCAGCCAGGCCGTACTCCATAATCTGTTTGAGGTTTAGGCAACTCTGGCCCTCTGACCCTTCTTCTGCGGCTACTGGGAGTGTGGTTGTCTGGGGACCTGGGGTCCTTGGGCTGTCTTTTATTACCAGTGATTGCTCACAGCTCGCCGTGGCTTTTTTCCTACAGATTCTCGGTAGCCTGTAGCTGGGGATTCCCTTATGTGAGGACTGACTTCCTGCTTGTTCCTGGAGAAAGTGTAGTTACTCACCTGTAACAGGTGTTCTCCAGGGACAGCATGAATCAGTCCTCACAACCCACCCACCTCCCTTAGGAGTTGCCCACTCTTTTTTTGGATTTTTATCCCTTGCCTGAGCTATCTCATCTGACTGATCAAGATGGCACCCTTGGGTGGGAAGGGGACCATGTATGCACGGTGGCATTCCCAAAGGCTTTCTTTGAAAGCTGGGGAAATGCTCCGCGCGGGTTCCATCAGTGCCGATGTCACCCATATGTGAGGACTGATTCCTGCTGTCCCTGGAGAACACCTGTTACAAATGAGTAACTATGCTTTATCGGGGAAATCACTTATTTGTGTCTTTCTCCTCCATTGCCAACTCCTGACTCTGATCCTTCAATCCTGCTGCCTGGAATAAACTTCCTGAGTCAACATGTCAGGCTCTGTCTCTGGTCTTATTCAAATCCAGGCTAAAAACACACTTCTTCGAGGCTGATTTTTTTTTTTTTAATTATTTATTTATGAAAATTTTACAGCAGTATACAGTAAAATTATAAGTCAAAGAAACAAAATTATACAAAGTGGTAAATGTCATTAAGCAATACACAATAAGATCACAGCCCACATCATTGGGGAGACATGTGCAAAATAAAACAAGAAACATAAGAAGGTAAACAAGGCTAATACAGACTCTCAAGGAACCTGTAGCCAACAGAAGACCGGCCTAATGAGACCCTCCCTTCTCAGGAACACTAGTTATCGCTGGGTTTTCCCTATCCAGAATCCACTTTTCCAAATCGGAAGACGAGCGAAATATAAACTTATCATAGTTCAAAGAAACACAACATTTACAAGGGTATTTTAAAAAGAAAGTCGCCCCCAAAGCAAGTATTCTAGGCTTCAGTAAAAGAAAAGCTTTTCTACGTAGTTGAGTAGAGCGGGAAACATCTGGAAACATCAATATCTTAGCACCACAAAACTGTATCTCTTTTTTCCTAACGTAAGCTTTTAGAATATTGACCTTGTCTTCCTCAGAAGAAAAGGTCACCAACAACGTGGCCCGAGTAGAGATAAGGTCATGGGATTCTTCTAAGAAAGCCGTTAAATTAAATTTCTCCGAATCCACTAAGGGAGCCTCCTCCTGTTCCGCAGCGCTGAGTAACATATTAGAGGACAAGTAATAACACTTAGTAATCAAGCAAGAATCAGCTTGCGGAAAAAGAAGGGCTTCCTTCAAGTATTTCCGAAATAGTATCAAAGGAGAGAGCAACAAACATATAGGAAAATTTTATATCCGCAAATTTCTTGAACGGTTTGCATTTTCTAGATTCTCAAGTTTCTGGTGCAAAATTAAGCTATCTTTCGCATGGGTTGCGGTAAATTCAACAGAAGTAGTAACTTGAGGCTCCATTTTTGCCACCACAGAACTCAAGGCCCGAACTTGAGATTCAAGAGTGAAATTTTTGTACCACATCCCTTGTAAACTGAGACAATGAGGGAATAGTCTCAGCAAGAGTTTTTTCCATTCGTGTGACCACTCACCAAATATCCAAAAGGGAAACTTTGGAGACTGGAAGTTCAATGGGAAGAGCAGAAGGGGGCTGCCAAGAAACCACCTTCAAGGACTCCTTACATTGAGAGGGACAACCAGAAGAAAAATCACCAGAAAGCTCAAGAAAACCTAGAGGAAGCGGAGGGGTACGCTCAACTGAGCTTAAACTCACATCCTCAACTGAGGGATCAAGCGGCACAGTACCTGAGCTGATATTCCGTGGAGTAGAAACCACATGTTTTTCAATGGCACCAACTTGCGAAGCCTCAGCCGGAGGTTTCTTCTTACACTTACCACCCGGCATTGCTAGATTTCAATCTGCCTGGGCTCCAAAAGTGCTCCTAAGGGGCTCATAAGGGGCGTGACCATGCCCCTTTGGAACCGCCCCTTAGGAGACGCGCCGATGGCTAAGCGCCGTGCAGATGACCAAGATATAGGGCCCATAAGATGACGTCAGCTGGGCTGCCCGCTCAATTCGCCAGGCTTCCAACCGGCCCCTCTCTCCCTCAAGGGGAACCGGACTGCAGATAGACACTCCCCTCGAGGCTGATTCTACATCCTAAGCCCCTGTCTAATAACCATGTGGGTTTCTAACTATTCCCTATCATAAAATTCCCTAATCCATAATTATTTGACTATCTGTACAGTGCTGCGTATGCTTAGAGGTGCTATAGAAATGATAAGTAGTAGTGATAGTTTAAGCATGTTGGGAGGAGAGTTTGGTCAGGGCATGGGCAGAGTTGTGAGTTACATGTGTCCTTTATATAATACGCACAGTCGCAAATACTGTATCATGCATGCATACATTTACACCAGCTCCCAAGCTTCATTATAGCTGCAATTTCTGCAGCTTTTGTGGGGCAATTATATAAAAGCATATAAGTGTCTATGTCTCTTTATAAGTTAAAGACAAGCAGGTGCCTACTTGCTTTTATAAAACTACCTACTGTGGGTACCCTCGGGGCCGGCCCTAGAGGTGGTTCAGTGTTGGTGCCCTAGGCGAACCTCAAGTTTTACACCCCCTCGTGCTGTCAAAATCTATTATTTAGCTTTGAATACCTGCTTTTGCTGCCCTCTGGAAGTTGCTGCCCTGGGCAACCACCTAGTTTGCCTAGTAGTTGACCCCGCCCTAGGTACCCTCTTCTAAAATTATGCTTGTTTGTTTGTTTATTAAAATTATCCTCCACAGGTCCTAAGAATCCAGTGTCTAGTTGTTTATTGGCCACATGAAGGAAAGGAGTTGCTCTGAAATAGATGATCTTCTTACTCTAATGGCATTGCATTGGCTGCACTGGAATTCTCTGAACAGAGTGGCAGATTTTAACCTTCCTTTGTGGAGTGGTTATGCAAACTGGTAGTCTGTCCCGGAGGGGGGTAAAAGCAGAAGATACAACGGAAAGGAAACCACAATGCAGTGCTGGCATGTGCAGGTAAGCACTGCAATGTGGTTTGGGGTCCATTGCCGCCACTGCAGGCCCCAGAGAGGGGTGACCCCCAGAGCACCAGCACTCTAGGTGACTGCCTAGTTCATCTAATTGTAGTGCCAGCCCTGTTGGGGGTCCCTCGTTTGAACGTTAGTGAAATTCTGTCCATACCTATGCAGCAGGATCTCTCCTTGACCTGTGAGTTGTCTCTTTACTTGCAGATCAGCTGGATCATAAGATATTATCTTCAACAATTCCGCTAACCTGGTCCAATCACTGCTGCTTAAAATTTATGAACAAAACTTTGTTAGACTGTAGCTTACCTGGGCCACAAAATACTCTTAAAACTACAGGTAGAGGTAAAAATCAACCATCAAATTTAATAGACAGGTAGTCCTGGCAAATATTGACAAACAGAATACATGGTCTGGAACTTTCGTTTCATTCATGGAATCTTTTATAGATACATTGAATAGGATGGCACAGGTCAGAGAAGTTAAGACGACAATATATAAATCTTCTTTGTGGTTTTCAGAGCAATTTAAAATGCTGAAAAAAAGGGTAGATTTCAGTAGAGGTTTTGGAGATGTTCCAGATCACTGGAGGATAAAGCAGAATGGAAACTGAAGTTTAAGCAATAGAAAAGTTTTAGTAGCAAAGAAAGACCATTATTCAAATAGCATCATTAAAGGCTCTAATAGTGCATGTGAGATCTTTCAGATAACAAACAGATTGTTTTTTGGAAAAGAGAAAAAAAGATCACTAAGAGTACTGAAGACCATATCAGTTAGCTAATTGCTTTCGTTTAAAAATTAGGGATATGCAAATTCCACTTATAGCAGTGGGAATGCTATTCCTCTGGCTTGTGCTGACATTCAGTTAGCTATTTTTTGTTTCTTTCATATGCTTGTAACTCTGACAGCAGACATTACAACTGGGGTTTTTTTGTGTCTGTCACAAGTAAATAAGTTAACTGTCTTGTGAAGAAATTTAGTAGGGGCCATTGTTTGGATCAGTGTCCAGCAGATTTACTTTCAGATATTTCTGAGGAAACACTGAGTTGGATTAACAAATTTGATAACCTCTTTCTAGATCAAGGAGTTTTTCCATCTTTGCTGAAAATTTTGGTGCTTGCCCTACAATTGAAAAAAATCAACTTAGGATTCACATTTTGATGGATCCAATCGCTTAGTGTCACATATACCTTTTTTGGACAAACAAATAGAAAGATTTGCAGTATAATAGCTCAGAGAGGGTCTCTCATTCGGGGCCAGATGTTTCAGGTTGTCCCATCACCTAAAGTGCACATAAATTCAGAGGAAATCGTATCACTCTTCACCACAATTCCATCCCTCTAGAGAGTCACAAATAATGGATAGCCCCTTCCTTGTCAAGATGTCTCTCTGAGTTCAGGAGAGTGGTCTAGGACAAAAAAATAAATAAAGGCCATATACCTCCAGATAGGTTGAAGGGTTCAATGGTATTTCTGTGCCTGTCTCAAGAACCGAATTAAGACAAATTTATTTCTCTCCTTCCAAAAGGTTGGAGGAAGCTACAGTATTTGGACATAAGAGAAAGTATCAAATTAATAGGTAATTTACAGCATTTTCTAGAACAATATTGAGCCACAAATAAATTTATAATATACTTCCTCATGATAGCAGGTAAGCACAATCATTTTCAAAATATTCAGTGCAAGTAACATTCAGTCATTCATTTACTATTCCATCTCTACTATGAATCTAACCTTTTATTTTTCTTAACAAGATTTCCAGCAACAAGCTTCACTATCAGATAAGTACCTCAGTATACAGTAGCAACTATTCTGTGCGTCTCAACAATGTTTCAAAAGCTCAAGATCCTTTCCTCACAATCTGTTAGCACCATTTTTCATATTCTTCTGGGAAGGCCAGTATTTTCCAAGGTATATATAAAGGTGTACATAAAGCTAATGAGATCTCAGGCCCGTGTTCATAATTACTCAGGGAGTCAGTATCAACCATATGCATGTGGTAAAAGCAGGTGAGCTCACAATTCTCTCTAGCTGCAGAAAGTCCACCTGGGCTATAGGTAGCATTGAGCCAAACCGTGTGGTGTTGCTCCCATGTTGCAACCCTCCAAGATCTCTTGACGCTCACCAGTATCTACTATCCTAGCTTAATCAAATGAAAATGCAAACAACCTCTTCATCACAACCAGTGTTCAGTTCTGAGGTATAATTTTGCTGTGGCTGATAGGGGCAGGAAGTTTGGGCTTACCGTATCTCCTGATTTCAAGCCTCATGAGTTCCCTGCACTGTATGGCTTTTCACCATTCAGGCAGCCAATCGTGCATGGGAAGTCTGAGCCGTGATATTGGCTTATATACAGGGTGGCCCAAAAAAAGTGAGAACATCTCGTAAATTAAAAGCTTCAATAATTTACTTATTTACCTTTTTTAGCTATGTAACGTCTTTATTTCGACAATTTCCGGTCGCCGTCATTTTTATTTTTAATTTGTCAATTGTTTACATCTGTCTTTTTGAATTTTTAAACAACTTATATGCTATGAGATGTTCTCACTTTTTTTTGGGCCGGACAGAATTTCCCTGCCATCCGAACCCTCGACAATAGGTGCTACGCGTTAATCAAATGTGCCTAAACATTAAACGCACACATTTAAAGTGGACCCAGTATTTAACAGGTAACCAATGAAGATCATGCAAATATGGGAGAAATGTGATCCCATTTCTTGCTGCCAGATATTAAACATGCAGCAGCATGCTAATTGAGATGGGCCCAAAGCAGTGTTAGAGAGACCAAGATGAAGCATACTGCAATAATCAAAACACGACAAGGACAATGCTTGCTCTACAAGTCAGAAAATCTAAAGGATCAAAGTAACTATAAATATCAAATGAAGGATCACATTAATTTCTAGTGTGCTGGCATTTTTGTGCTGTTTTCATCATAGCATGATAATTTTGGTGGCTTGATATACTCATTTAAAAATGCAACCAATAATTAAATATTTTGCAATATGAGTGGGTTATTTTTCTCATCTGCACTGACTAATATCCTTTCAACTTGGATTAAAATAGTCCGAATGCTGTGTGACTTTATGTTCATGCATTTATTGGACTACTTTAATACATTTTCTTTCCTAGCTTTTGGAAATGAACATTCCTCTTTCTTAGGTCTGAAGGAATGAGCAGAAGATGACCATGCAGGAAACAGAAAATACTAATGAATCAGAAAGTATAGTTTCTCACCTGTAATGGGTGATCTCCGGGTACAACAGGAATCAGTCTTCACATAAGCGGTGACATCGGCACCGACGGAGCCCGCACAGAAATGCTCCCTCAGTGTCCAATAGGAAAGCCTTTGGGAGCAATCCACTACACTTGCATGCATGCCTTCCCAACTCCTCTTCTCAGCTGAGTTTGTAGTTGAGAGGAAGAGAAAAATAAACAAACCTTACAACTCCAAGGGGAGGAGGACAGGTTGTGAAGACCGATTCCTGCTGTTCCTGGAGATCACCCATTACAGGTAAATAACTATGCTATTTCCAGGAACAAGCAGGAATACAGTCTTCACATATGGGACTCACTAGCTCCCAGGTACCAGACTAGTATGGGGGAAGCAGTGTGATCCCTGAGGCTAAAATATTGTAGCTGAAGAGTGTGGAAGAGTTGTGAACCATCAGACTCGATTCCAGGAGGCAATACTTCCCCCCAAAAAATAGTCCGGTCTGCTGTAGAAGTGGAGGGTAGGAGTTGAGTTTAAGTCCCGAAGAGGTGTTGGAGTACAGCTTGGCCAAAAACAACATCCTGACAGGAGTCTCTGTACAAACAAAAGTGTGCAACAAATGTATGAATGGAGGACCAGGTAGTTGCCCAACAGATCTCCTCAACAGATACTGAACGGAGATTGGCTATGGAAGTTGCCATAGCGTGCACATTGTGAACAGTGACATGACCCTCCAAAGAGAGTCCTGCCTATGCATAAGCAAAAGAAATGCAATCTGCTATCCAACTAGATAGAGTAAGTTTTGTCACTAGTAGGCCTAGGTGACTAGGATCAAATGAGATGAATAATTGAGAGGATCTTCTGTGATCCTTAGTTCTGCTCAAATAGTAAGCAAGCGCTCGCTTGCAGTCTGAAGTGTGTAGCACTACTTCAGCCCGAGACACATGAGGTCTAGGGAATAAAATCGAGAGGATTACCGACTGGTTTAGATGGAAGGAGATCATCTTCAG
This sequence comes from Ichthyophis bannanicus, assembly GCA_033557465.1. NCBI lineage: Eukaryota > Metazoa > Chordata > Amphibia > Gymnophiona > Ichthyophiidae > Ichthyophis > Ichthyophis bannanicus. The sequence goes on along the minus strand of CM066032.1, from coordinate 178,363,399 downwards.
AAGGAAATGCGGATGGGTATACAGAACCACCTTGTCATGGTGGAACTGGGTATAGGGTGGATCCGCCACCAAAACCTGCAGCTCACTGATGTGGTGAGCTGACATAAGGGCAATGAGGAAGATTTATTTTATTTATTTATTTATTTATTTACATTCTCTTATATACCGCGCTATTCTGCATCAGTGCGGTTTACATTGAACAAACTGAAATTACATTGAACAGGGCATTATAACTTGGAGATAACTATTTTACAGGGAACATGGACTATGGAGGGATAAGTGGCTTGCCCAAGACCACAAGGAGCACCTGTGGGACTAGAAACCCCAGTCCTTCCAGCCCAAGGTTGCTGTCCTCTAGTGGGATTTGAACCCCCAACCTTCCGGCCTGAAGTACCTTGCCCCAACCACTAGGCCACACCTCCACTCCACCTTCCAAGATAGAAACTTCAGTGAAATGGTGGCTAAAGGCTCAAAAGGAGGTTTTAAAAGTTGAGCGAGAACCACATTGAGATCCCAGGCCACCAGAGGTGGCTTAATGAGTGGCTTGAAGAAACCCAGTACAATTCGTGGTACAAAGGAAGGGAAGATTTTATTTCACACAATGTAAGCCCAATAGCCCGACATAGGCCGTGTTTCGAATCCTTCTTCGTCAGGGGGATTCAGGCTCACTGTATCCATGGGTACATGAACAAACAATAATTATATAAAGAATTAAAATGCATGATAAACCATATTGAATAAATGAATAAAATGATAAAAATTACAATCACAATAAATAATCATATAAATGATACAAAGTATAAAAGCAAAATAAATCAAATAGATAATCAATACAAATAATAAAACCAATAAAAACAAATAAATACAAAAGTGTTGGAATGCCAAAAAACTCTTAAAACGATATGTCTAAAAAATATATAAATATACATTAAAAAGACAATCAACCGTAGAGTCAATGAGAAACAATTATAAAATAACAGAAAGGGATGTGTGACCATTAGATAAGATCAATATTTAAAAAAACATACCTGATCAATGAACACAAAAATTTGTGCATTTCTTGCTAAAAGGAGGAAGAGAAACAGGAGAAAATTGTAAACAGGCAGAATTTCTCAAAAATGTGAAGACCTCAAAAATGTAAGACAAACAAAGCAGGAGTGATACCAAATGACAGAACCAACTAAAGGACACTAGTTGCATAATTGCAGCTTGGCAGGTCATGAAGAATGATGTTTGTGTAATCGAAGTAAGAAATTATAAGCGCCTGAAATACAGTGCAGAAGTCTGCAGCTTCAAGCAGGTGTCGCAGGTGATGGAGGATTCATAGTTTTAGGTATACTGCTCTAGTGATGTTATTTATGTGCAACTCCATACTTAAGATGATTGTGCTGGGATTTCTGTCTGGTCTTGGTATCGATGTTCGATGTCAATGACTTTGGAACGGCCAGAGACTTTGACTTACTATATGTTTGGACTTTGAAGAGACCTGAGAACCCTGAGAGGAAGTCCGTGCTCTCAAAGAAGTGGAAGCCACTGACATTGAGTCCGAGGCAAACAACGATCCATACTGTCTGCATCTGTTCTGTAGGCCTCTCTTTGTCATTTGCTGCACAAAGGACAAGACTTGGGTTGATGGTCAGGTCCCAAATATTTTAAACACCAGTCATGTTTATCAGTGACTGATAAGGTATCAGCATACTTGGTACATTTTTTAAAACCATTAGTAGGTTTCACCATGACTGAAAAAGTTGTCTTCAAAACTGAAGATAAGGCCTAAAGGCCTAGTCTAGCAGTAAGACCACGTGAAAGAAAAAAGATATAGAAAAAAATGAAAAAATAAAAATAAATATCAGGACCGGTGTCGGAATCGACTGACCAGCGTTGACGGGCAGGCACAAGCACAATGTTTCACACCAAAATAACACTTTTTTGGCAGTGACAGGATTTCACATCTTGCTGACTCTGTGGAAAATGAAGAACTGGGAGAGGAGTTGGAAAAGCACGCATGCAGGCACAGTAGACTGCTCCCAAAGGCTTTCCTATTGGATGCTGGGGAGCGTTCCTGTGCAGGCTCCATCGGTGCCGATGTCACCCCGAATGTGAAGACTACATTCCCGCTTACTCCTGGAAATAAGGCCTTATAATGGCAGTGTAAAGGAGGAGGAGGAAGAACCCAGAAACGTAGGACATCTGAAGTTAAAAAATGACAACCTTTAGAACTCAGAAGGATGAAACAGAAATCTGAGATTTCTTTACCTCGCTATCAAAAATAGTCTCTCTCTCTCTCTCTCACTTTATTATTTTCCCTCAATGCATAATCAAATTCTGGAATTTGTTGCTGGAGGATGTAGTAAAAGCTGTTGGTGTAGCTGGGTTTAAAATAGTTTTGGACAAGTTCCTGGAAGAAAAGTCCATAAACCATTATTAAAGTGGACTAGGGAAATCCACTGCTTACCTCTGGGATAAGCAGCATGGAATCTGCCTCCCTTTTGGGAACGTAACAGGTACTTGTCCTCTGGATTGGTCACCGTTGGAAACAGAATACTGGGCTCGATGGACCTTTGATCTGACCCAGTATGGCATCTCTTATGTTTTTCTGATTTTTTTAATTTGGCAAACTTTGTTTCCATACTTGCCTTGCAACTTCCCTCACTTGTGCCAGCTAGAGTAGAAATGAGAATTGCTGATCATTACTCATGTGCATCTGTGCCTTCAAGAATCATGGCAGATGGACAGAGTCATAAGATTCACAACATCTGCTCAGTGCATCAGTCAAGCTAAACAAACCTTGGATTTCAGATCACGTGTAGAGCAAGTCAAGGCATGAAGAAAGAGCTGTCCTTTATTCCTTGAGGTACCAGCCTCTCCTTAGTTAGCTGGCTGGCCAGACAGAATAAAACTTTTGTATCAAAGCCATCAATAACATCATAAAAGTGTGTAAAACCAGCACTGTCTACAAAAGGCTGCAAAGAGACGGTGCTTATGATGATGGGGCCAGAGAGTTTCTCATATTTATTCCACCCATTCAGTATTTCAAGCGTGTCCTGGAAAGGTCAGATATGTTATATTGTGAGTAGATTTGAACCATGAAATGAAAGGATCTAATAGGTAAATGTAATGCATTCAGTGAACCCTGGGGCTAACAACTAAAAGAGGCATTTCTAAAAAATCTGTTCCCTTTCAGAGAGTGACATCTGCTCTATCTGCTGAAATCAAAGCTGTAGGATGCTTTCTATGGACTGAACAGAATTTTCCAACTGGATCTGCGGGTACACACAGACAAATACGATTTTAAAGTTGTATCTTGTCAGTAGGCTATGCTATTCTTCGGTTCTAGCTATTGATGCTGATTTAGAAAACAATAACCTAGGAATGTCAGTGCAGCCTAGTGAAAACTAGTATAAGCAGAGGACATTTTTGCCATTATTATAAAAGGTCCTAATGCAGAGGACTTTGCAACAAATTGCATTCAGAGAGAATGAGTCTATAACTACTACGAGTCTCTACTCAAGTGTGCTTTAAGTTTCAGTGGGTACCTGAGACAATGGAAAATAAAGTATAAAGCAGGCATGTCCAACTTCGAACAGGTCGTGATCTACTTTTTCTGGCCAAAAGTGCCAGTGATCTACCACCACGAAAGTAAGTTTCAAATTAGTTTCAAATTAAATTTTAACACAATAAAGTTGGATGATCCCCCCTCCCCCCCTTTTGTCATTTACTTGGATGTGATCAGCTATTAAGCAAATTAAGCAAAAACAAAACAGAGAGACGAAGATCCAGTAAGAACTGCGAGGGGAAATGGAAAGTACATTTTTTCTTAAATAACTTTCTTTAACTGTCTTAATAACTTTCTTTAACTTTTAATGAGCAATTTGTGTTAAATTTAGGTCGATTATTGATCCAGGCTGATCTTGCACAATCTTTAATATTTCGCTCTTGCTCATTAGTGAGACATCGGAGCCTGCATTTCATCCACCAGCTTTTTGAAGTTGGGTGAATATTGCGTGAAGGCCAGTTTCAGGGAATCCTGGAGATGTTCATCTGTCATGTTGGAACGTTGTGTACCCTGTCATTTTCAGATGGAAAAGCGTAGTTACTCACCTGTAACAGGTGTTCTCCAGGAGCAGCAGGAATCAGTCCTCACTTATGGGTGACGTCGGCGCCGACGGAGCCCTCGCGGAGCAATTTTCCCCAGCTTTCAAAGAAAGCCTTTGGGAATTGCAGCGCGCATGCGCGGGTCGTCTTCCCGCCCGAAGGTGCCATCTTAGCCAGTCAGATGACATAGCTAAAAAAGACAGCATAAAAATTTGCAAAAGAACATAAGCAGACGATTGCAACTCCAAGGGGAGGAGGGAGGGTAGTGAGGACTGATTCCTGCTGCTCCTGGAGAACACCTGTTACAGGTGAGTAACTACGCTTTCTCCAGGACCAAGCAGGAAGTCAGTCCTCACTTATGGGACTCCCAAGCTCAAGGCTACCGGAGACCCTAAGCACAAAAATGAGCTCCCTCTAGCTCAGCAGCACAGAAGGATAGAATCTTCGCTGAATTATCACCCACCGGTAGCCCACATCCGGGATGGAGGGTAGGAGTTGCTCAGACCTCAAAGAGATTACGGAGGACTGCCTGTCCGAAAGCACTGTCCCTACGGGACTCCCTCTCGAGACAGTAATGGACCGCAAAAGTCTGGCTCGAAGACCAAGTAGCGGCCCGGCAGATGTCTGCCAGCGGAACAGAGCGGAGGTAAGCTACTGACGTGGCCTTTGCCCGAACGCAATGAGCCGTGACTCGACTTTCTAAGGAGAGTCCGGCTGCCCCATAAGCCCAAGAGATACAGTCCGCAACCCAGATGGACAGAGTACGCTTGGAGACCGGGAGCCCCAATTTATTGGGGTCAAAAGACACAAAAAGCTGAGCAGCTTTACGGTGCTCCCGCGTACGGTCAAGGTAGAAGTTCAATGCCCTTCTACAGTCCAGGGTATGGAGGACCGTTTCAGCTCGGCTGGAGTGTGGTCTGGGAAAGAAGGTTGGAAGTACCACCTCCTGATTGATGTGAAAAGGGGAGACCACTTTAGGCAGAAATTTCAGGTGAGTCCGAAGGACTACCCTATTCTTGTAGAACCTAGTGTAAGGGGGATCAGACACGAGGGCCTGCAATTCACTTACGCGCCTAGCGGAAGTGAGGGCTATCAAGAACAGCGTTTTCCAGGACAGAAAACGGAGAGAACAGGTAGCCATAGGTTCAAAAGGCGGACAGGTGATCCGCTGTAAAACCACATTCAGGTCCCAGTCAGGTGCTGGCGGGCGCAGAGGTGGTTTAAGTAGAAGGAGACCTCGGAGAAACCTCGCTACGAGAGGGTCGTTGGAGAGAGGTCTGCCGTCCACCGGCACATGATGTGCTGAAAGAGCACTGAGGTGAACTTTGACGGAGTTGGACTTAAGTCCCAGATTAGAGAGGTGTAGCAAGTACTGTAAGATCACCGACACCGGGCAGGAGAAGGGATCCTGAGACTGTTGGGAACACCAGATTGCAAAGCGACGCCATTTAAGGGCGTAGCATTTGCGGGTAGAAGGCCGTCGCGAAGCCAAGACGACCTCCTCCACCTCCGCCGGCAAGAGAAGAGGAGCGAGGACTACCCTTTCAGCAGCCAGGCCATGAGGTTGAGAGACCGGAGGTTGGGGTGCAGCAGGGACCCCTGATCCTGGGTGAGGAGATCCGGTTGTACCCCCAGAGGGATTGGATCCTCCACCGCCAGTTGCAGCAGGAGCGGAAACCACGGCTGCCTGGGCCAGCGAGGGGCCACCAGGATCATGAAGGCTTTGTCTCGGAGAACCTTGAAAAGAGTCCGAGAGACTAACGGGATGGGAGGGAAAGCGTACAGAAGGCTCCCCGACCATGAGATCAGAAAGGCGTCCGCCGCAACCCGAAGGGGGTGTGGCTGACGAGAGCAGAAGCGAGGAAGCTGCCGGTTGTGAGGACTGGCAAAGAGATCCACCGTGGGGAGGCCCCACCTGAGGAAGAGCTTCTGAACGATCAAGGGATCCAGACGCCACTCGTGCGGTTGGAGGACCCTGCTGAGTTTGTCCGCCAGGCAATTTTCTTGGCCCGGGAGATAAACTGCCTTGAGGAGAATGCCGTGACTGACGGCCCAAGAGCAGAGCTTCTGTGCCTCCCGGCAGAGGAGGAAGGAGCCCGTGCCCCCCTGCTTGTTCACGTAGAACATGGCAACTTGATTGTCCGTCTGGACAAGGACGGACTGTTGGGAGGTCAGGTGGGAGAAGGCCCTGAGAGCTAGGCGGATCGCCCTGAGCTCCAGGAAGTTGATCTGCTGAGCAGACTCCCACTTGGTCCAGAGGCCCTGAGTACGAGCCTCTTGGCAATGTGCTCCCCAGCCCAGGAGAGATGCATCGGTGGTCAGCACCCGGGTCGGCTGAGGTGACTGGAAAGGCATTCCCAATATCAGGTTCGGCTGCCGGAGCCACCACCGGATAGACGAGACCAGCGGCTCGGAGACGCGCACAAGGTCTGCTAGGCCGCCTGTGGCTTGCCGCCACTGCCGGCGGAGACACCATTGAGCAGACCGCATATTCAGGCGGGCATTGGGGGTCACATGGACGGTGGAAGCCATATGGCCGAGCAGTCTCAGGAAGCGCCTGGCGGAGACCAGGGGCTGGCTGCGAAAGCGGTCGGCTAGGTCCATGAGCCGCTGAGCCCTGTCGAGCGGTAGGTACGCTCGCGCCTGAGGAGTGTGCAGCCTTGCGCCGATGAACTCGAGATCCTGTGAGGGGAGCAAAGTGGACTTTGCGAAGTTTATGACAAAGCCCAAGTGCTGCAGCAGAGTCACCGTGCGGCACGTGGCGTTGGTGACCTCCTGAGCGGACGCTGCTCTGATGAGCCAGTCGTCGAGGTACGGAAAGACATAGAGGCCGTGAAGCCGGAGATGGGCCGCCACGACCGCGAGACATTTTGTGAAGACTCGCGGTGCGGAGGACAGGCCAAAGGGCAGTACCCTGTACTGGTAATGATTTCCTGCCACCACAAACCTTAGGTATTGGCGGTGGCTTGGGTGGATGAGGATGTGCGTGTAGGCATCCTTTAGATCCAAGGAGCATAGCCAATCTCCCTGCTGGAGGTAGGGCAGAAGGATTCCAAGGGTAAGCATTTTGAACTTCTCCCGCACAAGGAACCTGTTCAGGTTGCGCAAGTCCAGGATGGGTCTGAGGCCTCCTGTTCTCTTTGGTATCAGAAAATACCTTGAATAGAAGCCTTGACCTCTCAGGTGGTGTGGCACCGGTTCCACCGCCTGTTCCTGCAGAAGACCTGCTAACTCCTGAAGGAGCAACTCCCTGTGCAGAGGGGGGCGCGGAGGCTCTCCCGGAAAATAGGAGGGAGGGACCTGATGGAAGTGGAGAAGGTAGCCCTCTCGCACGACCTGAAGCACCCAGGCATCTGCGGTGATGCTGGACCACCTGTGGGCGAAGTGAACCAGCCGGCCTCCGGTGCCGGGGGAACCAGCGGGGGGGGAGAGGCTATGCTGAGCGAGTCAAAAACCCCCACCCTGCTGAGCAGGGGCTGGTGGTGCAGGCTTGGGGGCTTGCTGCCTACGGGACCCGTTACCCCGTCCCTTGGCCTGCTGGCCCTGTTGGGGAGCTGCAGGGGCCTGATAATGGGGGTATGGTTTGTAGGCAGCTGCCTTCCTCGGGTAAAAGGACTTTTTACCCGAGCCCTTCTTTTTCTGGGAAGGGGCGGAGGTCTTCCTAGAAAGCCTGGTCCTGGTGAGAGTCTCAGTCTCAATTTGTGCAGCCTTTTCCGCCATGGGCTTGCCAAAGAGGTTTTCGCCTCGGCAGGGGACATCGACCAACTTGTCCTGTACCCAGGGCTCAAGGTCGGACGACTGAAGCCAAGCCTGTCGGCGGGCACCGATGCCGGCTGCGGCTACTCGAGCCGAGGCTTCAAAGCCATCATAGGCTGCTCGGGACATGAACTTTGAGCATTCCCGAATACCCGTGGACAAGGCTAGGAACCTCCGCAAGGGCTCCTCGGAGAGACCAGCGGAGAATCCGGCTAGCTCCTTAGCCAGATCCCTGAGATACATGCCCATGTATAGCTGGTAAGTCTGGACACGACAGGCGAGCATAGAGCCCTGGAAGCACTTCTTGCCAAGGCCATCCAGGTTACGGGCCTCCCTTCCAGGAGGCACCGAGGAGTGCATCTTCTGGCTCTTAAGACGATGCATGGCCGATTCCACTACCATGGAATGGTGTGGCAGCTGTGCCTTTTGAAAGCCAGGGCTCTTGCGGACTCGATAGATAGAATCGACCCGCTTGCTCAGGACCGGCGAGGAGGCCGGACTCTCCCACATGCGGAAGAGTAGTCGTTCCAGCATAGGAGGAACCGGCACAGTAAAGTGTTCCCTCGCGGGAGAGTCATACTGGAGGGCGTCGAGCTCTTCGGCTCGAGGCTCCTCCTCGGGATCCGCAGGGAAGGCCAAAGCCTTGGCCATATCCCTAACGAAGTCCGAGAACCGGGCATCCTCCGGGGGGGACTGCTTCCGAGGCTCGGACTCCGGAGAGTCCGATGGGACACACCGAGTCCGGAAAGAATCAGGTGACTCTTCCTCCTCAGACTCCCAGACCGACTCCGACGAGGACTCGGTGGGGTCGGCCCGGGCAGGGTGCGGCGCCAGCCGCCCCGACGCCGAGGGAGTCGGCGTCGGCGACCTCGGTCCCGAACGGGAGGCCGAGGGCGACCTCGACTGAGGATCGACTCGAGTTCTCATCGACTCGAGGATCGGCTCGGTCTCCGGGGTCGACTTGGACGTCGACGTCCCGGCGGTCGGGGCAGCGACGCCAGCGAAGCCAGCGAGCAGTGCCCGCTGCTGGTCCATGAAGGCAGACAGTCTGCTCTCCAAGGCCGTCAACCTGAGTCCGAGCTCAGGTGACCCAGCAGCCCCCGACTCGGGCCCCGACGGCGTCGGGCCCGACGTCGGCTGTCGCGGAGGCGAGTCCAGAAGGACTACAGGACTTACCCGGGCAGGCATCTCCGACTCCAGGCGAGGTCGCTTCGGGAGGTGCTCCTTCTCCAAGGACCCGGGGCGGCTGTCGGGGCTATGCGACCTGGCCCTCGCGGAGCCAGGAGCGTCCACCGACGCCGCCCTCGCGGGTTTTTCCTTCCGACGATGGTCCCCGGAGGGAGAACCCCGGTCGGAGGAGCTCCGGCGACGGTCCGAGCTGGAGCCTTTCGACACGGAGGCCTCCGACGAGGTCCGGGTACGGCTGGGGTCAGCGAAGATTCTCTCGCGCTGATGCCGCCGACTTCTCAACGCCTTCGAGGACAGTTTGCTGCAGGGCCCACAGATCAGTTCCTCATGATCCGGGCCCAGGCAGCGGAGGCAAAAGTCGTGTGTGTCGGTTAGTGACATATTTCGGTCACACCGACCACACCGCTTAAAGCCACTGGCAGCCATCGGGGGAAAAAGGGCCCCTGCGAGGTCAAAGGACCGGGCTGCCAGGGAAAACGAAAACGAAAGCTGACTAAGTCAGAAAAACCGAAAAAACGGAAGAGGACTCGAGACCGGCGTCGCGAGTCCGGGCGGGAAAACGATCGGCGTCGAACCGAAAGAAAAAGGTATAAAATAAAGAGGAAAATCAACTTTTTCGCGGGGACAAGACGGGGACGTCTGTAGGGCTCCGCGGAAAAAAGAAGACTGGCTAAGATGGCACCTTCGGGCGGGAAGACGACCGCGCATGCGCGCTGCAATTCCCAAAGGCTTTCTTTGAAAGCTGGGGAAAATTGCTCCGCGAGGGCTCCGTCGGCGCCGACGTCACCCATAAGTGAGGACTGACTTCCTGCTTGGTCCTGGAGAAAACGCAGATTCACACAAATAAGTTGAACCGAAACAGGAGTTCGCAGCTTCACTGCATCTTCTCAAGTTGGGAAATTTGTCTCTAGGCACTAGCTTCCAAAACGATTCTTGCTCAGCACGGGTCTTGAGAAAAATGGCATTTTTAAGGGTTAATATTTTGTTTTCAAAAGATGGCTTGTTCAATGAGTAATTTTTACTGATAGAAGCTGCAGTTTCTTTAATGTCCACATCTACTTTGAATGGGTATGACAAGTACTCCACAACTGTTCCAATTTTTTGGAAGTCACAGAATCTATTTTCGAATTCCTGGATAACAGAACAGATTTCTGTCACATACTTCTCGTTCTGAAAAACAAAATTTGGATATTGTCCCAGATGGTCCTGCGTATTAGGAAAATGATCAAAAGGATTGTTTGCAAGGTCAGTCATCATTAGCTCAAATTTGCTCTTGTAGGATGAAACTGTACTCATCATCTTGCCAATGCATTTGTTTTTCCTTGTAGTTCAAGGTTCATATCACTTAGTTCATCTGTAAAGTCAGCGAGAAATGCCAGATCACATAACCACTTCTCATCTTCCAATTCTGTTTGGTCATCTCCCCTCTCCTTCAAAAAACTTCTTATTTCATTCAGCAAATCACAAAATCTTTGCAGAAATTTGTGCCTACTTAGCCACCTTACATCTGTGTGCAAAATGATTTCCGCTGCCCCTTCATCAAGAGTAATATACCTTACTCAAACATATACCTTACTCAATCATATACCTTACTCATATACCTTACAATCATATACCTTACAATCATATACCTTACTCAAACTTGCCACATATACGGTAATGATACAAACAAAAACCTTGCTACTAAGAGTATCTTACACCTGCATATCTCTAACAATCCTAATTGACCTAACACTAAGTCTCAACAGTAAAAACTACATGACAATTCCTATAATACACACATCTAACCGAAATAACCTCCATATCGGACACTATTACCCTCACAACTAAGCAAAAATAAACTACCACAGACTCATTCAAATAAAACAGACTAATTCACTACATGCAGTCAAGTTAAACCACCCCCATAATGCAACATCTTTATCGTGCATCCTTATAAATGCACGATCATTGAAAAATAAACTTCCAATAATCAACGACTTGTTATCCGACTCAAAACCAGATATATTATGTATTACAGAGACCTGGCTCTCTGATACTGATACAGTCCTCCTAAATCAACTTGACAATTCAAACTACGATATTACCCACACACATAGATCCAACAAAAAAGGTGGCGGTGTACTGATTATGACGAAGATAAATCTAAAAGCTAAGAAAATACAATCTAACACTTCCAACAACATTGACACTCTCATAATAAAAATTGGCCTGCTCAGAATCTGCTTAATATATAGACCTCCTAACCAAAATGCAGACAGTCTGCACTCTCTAATTGAACTCCTTAATTCATCAACTGAACAAAATCCCCTAATTATTCTAGGAGATTTCAACCTTCCCTCACTCCCAATAACTGAATCCAACCTTTTTCTGGAAACCATATCTCACTTAGACTTCCATCAAATAATAAACATACCAACTCACACCAAAGGTGGCACACTTGACCTTGTCCTCCTACCCTACTCACTTTTCAAGCTTTACAATCCAGACTCTTTAGAATGTACTCAAATACCCTGGTCTGATCATCATCTTATTAAAATAAATCTCACTTGCTATACTAACTGTGCCATAAAACACACAAGAAGTGACCAGACATTAAAATTTAGGAAATTTAACGAAACTGAATTTCTGGATTCTACAATCCCTCACCTTTCATCATCTCCAACAGACTTGGACGAAGCAGTCAAAAACTGGCATGCCACCATCAACAATGCAACCAAAATTAACCAAAATAATAAAAAACTAACCTACTCAAAAACCAACTGTACCCCATGGTTCACTAGTACATTAAAACAAATGAAAAGACAACTAAGAAAACTAGAGCTTAAATGGCGCAAAACTAAATCCACCATCCACAAAGATTTATATTATAACCATCTCACAAAATACAAGGAAGCCTTAGACAGTACAAAGAAAAACTACTATGCAACAATCCTATCAAAATCATATAATAGACCAAGAGAACTATTCTCCATTGTTAGTAATCTAACAAATAACTCTCAAACTTCCAGCAAGGAAATTACTGACATAGCACAAACTTTAGACAACCACTATCAAAACAAAACAAAACTACCATTTATGACTCCAGACTCTATCCACAAACCTCTTCATCTGCTCGACGAATGGTCAGAATTTCACCCTATAGCCAAAGCATCATTAAAAAATATCATTCTCAACCTTAACACTACCACCTCTTACCTTGATCCTTGCCAAGTTATCTGGATAAAAAACACACTTCCAATCCTTCTCTCCTTCATACTCCCCATTGTCAATCTCTCGCTACTCCAAGGTTACCTCTCACCCACACTTAAACATGTACAAATCAGACCAATTCTTAAGAACGGCACACTTGACAAAACTTCACCAAAATCATACAGACCCATCTCAAGTATACCATTCTCAGCAAAAGTAATAGAAAAAACGGGACAAATACAGACACAGGAGTACCTAGATTCATCCTATCCTCTTGATGAACAGCAATATGGATTTCGTCCCAAACATGGAGTGGAAACACTTCTCACAGTTTTAACGGATGCTCTATTAAGAGGAATTGACAACCACAAACAAGCATTCATCCTCTTATTTATTGATATTTCAGCAGCTTTTGATAGTGTTCACCATACCATAATGCTTAACAACCTGAGACAAATAGGAATAAATGCCACAGTTCATAAATGGTTCTCCTCTTATCTAAATAATAGAACCCAAAATGTAAGAATAGGCAATCAAACTTCTGCTTCATACAAGCTTGAAACGGGTTTACCACAAGGATCAGCGCTATCAGCACTTCTATTTAATATATACATAAAACCAGTTTGAAATATCTTTAAAAAATGTGGTGTACTCTATCATCTATATGCAGATGATATCATGATGTACATCCCGTTTACGATCCCTAACTTACCGATTCAACTCCTGTCAGATTGCTTCAATGAAATCACATCCTGGTTAAATGCTCATAATTTCCAAATAAACCACTCAAAAACGGAAGTACTAATTGTTACTAAAAATCAATCTTATACTCCCCAAACACACATAATGCTTCAAAACCAAGAAATTAAAATAAAAAACGAAGTAAGATATTTAGGAGTTATCCTAGATAAACATCTTACAATGGATACCCATATTAGAAATACCACAAAGAAAATGTATTTCAAGCTTAAAATCCTTAAACAACTAAGACCCCTTGTATACATACAAGATTTTATCAGTATAATTCAAGCTACCATAACCCCCCACTTTGACTTCGCTAATCTAATTTTATTAGGTACAACAAAACAAAACATTAAATGAATTCAACTTGCACAGAATGCAGCAGCTAGGATAATAATGAAAGTACACCCACTTCAACATATAACACCAATACTAGCATCCCTTCACTGGCTGCCAATACAAAGCAGGATAGTATACAAAACATTAATAACTTCATTTAAAACTCTAAATGATATGGCCCCAGTCACTCTAAGTAACTTAATCAGTAAAGAACATTCAAAATCTACTCAAAGAAAAGGACAATTAAATAAACTAAAAACTCCCAGACTTCATAAAAGCAAATAAACTAACAAACAGAGCATTTTCACATGCAGCTCCAACAATCTGGAATTCCCTCCCAGATGATCTAAGAATGTTAACCGAGATCATTGAATTTTGCAAAAAATTGAAAACCTATCTATTTACCACACATTACAACAATACAGATCATCCCTCAATAGATTTAGATAAAGGCTAACCAGTTTTTGTCTGAGATGTCCCAATGACCTAAACAAACAATTCTACATAGCTGAATCTGTACTTTGCACAATGCTTAAGCCCTACATAATGTGTATCTGTATATAATGTATATAGTTTGCACTGTTCTGTTCTGTGCTGATCAGTTTTAACATTTGCTGTTTACTTATTTTATTGTTTTTGGTTATATGATGTTACATGTAAAACAAACTCTGCTTTGTTGATTGTTGTTTATTGTGAACCGCAACTGATCTATGGAAGATGCGGTATATAAATGATTGTTAAAATAAATAAATAAAATAAATAAGAGTAAGATTGAAAAGCTTTCTTTGAAGTGATCTTCCATGAACTGAATTTACAATTTTATTTTATTTTATTTATTTAGTGTACACATATCCCGCTATTTCCAGCGATCAGCAGCGGTTTGCTATACATAACAGTATGGTTGTACAGGCCATGGATTAAAACATACATAATGATTCAGTACAGGACACAAACATTCAGATTACAGGTTTACACTTGATTGCAAGACATTGATTACACAAGTATGTACATATTTACAGGTTGTCGGAGTCTATAGGTGTTTGACGTGTAGTGCTCTTTCCTTGTGCATGGTGAAAGAGTTTATGTGGGATTGAAGTGTAAATTTTGAAAGTGATGTCCATGACAGTCTTTATACTGAGTTTCTTGCTTGCCAAAACTTGCTGGTGAATGATGCAGTGGTAAGAAAGGAAATCTGGGAAGTCGTCATGCTGTCTACAGAGGGCTATGAAACCATTAACCTCACCTGTCATTGCTCTTGCTCCATCAGTAGTGATGGAAACAAGTCTATGCAATGGAAGATTACACTTTGTCGCAAAAGAATGGAAAGAACTGAATATTTCCTGACCGGTAGTTCTCCCTTTTAAAGAAATCATTCAAAGTAGTTCTTCTTTAACACTGAAGTCTTCAAAAACTATCCGGATAAAGACTAGTAACTGGGCTATGTCTCTTATGTCTGTAGATTCATCCAGTTGGAGTGAGAAAGCAACACAATTTGAAACATCCTCCAACAATTGTTCAGTTGTGTCTCCACACATCTTTTCTATTCGCCGCATGAAGGTGTTTCTTGACAATTGTACATCTTGAATAGCAGCTATGATCTCTTTCTTATTTTTAAATCCTTCAAAAAGATTGTCAGCTGCTTCAAGAAAACAATCTTTTACAAATTCCTCTTCAGTGAAAGGTTTGCATTTCTTGGCGATCAGGTTGCTGATCTTGAAGGATGCTATGGTTGCATTGACCGAATGTGACCTTGGCTTCGCCATCAACTGTTGCTGAGTAGCCAGTTTCGATTTAAGTTCTTTGAGCTTCAGTTTACAAATTTCACTTTTCGGTGGAAAATCAGCATCAAACTTATTGCTATGCAGAGCCTTATAATGACGTTCCAGATTACCCTTTTTGGGCAAGGATACTGGGGCGTTACAAATTAGACAACACCACTTGTCTTTCACCATGATGAAGAAGTAGTCCATTTCCCATTCATCATGAAAGTGGTAGGTTTTGCTCTTCTTTGGAACACTCATCTTTGTTATACTGGGGTGGCTAGATGTAAGAAGGCCAAATCTGCTAAGTTAGTATAAACACTGGCTGAATCTGGTCCAAAACTGTCACTGTCCCAAAGTATTAAAGATCAACAGGAACTGAAGACCTCTGGATGATGTGCAATACAAGGACTGGAGATACCAAAACCACACATGCAGTTTTAAAAGTAAAAATAAGAATTCGTCATACTGGCATCAATAATCAAATACCACCAAACAATCATCAAAAAATCTCAAACACCTGTCCAGCAAACCATATAAAATCAAATACCACCAAACAAGTTCAAATACCACCACACGCGATTTAATAAATTCTGCACACAGTGTAGAATCAACACAAAGGTAAGGCAAAATAAAATTGCAGTGTAGAATCAACGCAAAGGCTAGGCAAAATAAAATTGCAGGGCAAGCAAAGGTCACAGTGGTTTGAACCAATTCAAAGGCAAGGCATAGGCAGGTTAGAACAAAATTGGAAAAACCCACCAAAATCACCAAATTCTTGACACTTTGTTGTGTCTACCCAAAAATGTTTAATGAAAGCGAACTATAAAGCGACCAACGACCAGCACACGACACAACTAATATGGTAAGTGTATTCAGGTAAAGCCCGGGCGAATGGATATCGCCCGGTATATAACACATTTCTAAAGGGTGTTGGAGCAGGGGCAGGAATGGGTGATTCTGAGAGGCAGGAGGCCAGGTATGATGCAGGGCATGTGGTGTCTCGTCGCAGGGCGCAGGTGGCGGCCCCCTGGGGTACCCACAAGCTATTGGCACAAAAACAACAAGTGCCCCCAATACACCCACAGGCAAGAAGATTTCCACAGGCAGGGAAAAAAAGACAGGCAAAGGATCAGCAGTGGCGGCAAGCCCTCGGCAGACGACCTGCCGGCACAAGCTCTCTCCTAGCGATGGGGCAAGCTGCTGGAGAGATGGAGCCAAGTGGGGCTGGCGATCTACCTCTGACCCCTCCGCGATCTACAGGTAGATTGCCTGGTATAAAGGAATCCCCTAACAGATGCTCCCCCATTGGAAATACCTTTGATCCATTCCCCTGTTTGAGAAGTAGAAGGCACAAGGGATTTCAGTCAATTGCTCAGAGATGAATTGAAGTTGCTCAAGAGAGAGGAGAAAGCGTAGGAGACCTGTCCTGACTTCCCAGTGATCGCCCTTTCACTCAGTGTGAGTGTGTGGGGGGAGGGGGAAGGAGCTTCTGTTTGATGAGTTTGTGACATGCCCAACAGAATGGATCACTGGAGCATGAGAGAAGCTAGAAAAGGAAGTATGGTCCCCATCGGGGATGCTTTGATAACGGCCCCTTGAGAAGCTTACAGCACAGAATGGAAAGAAGCAAGGAGTAGGATGCAGGAGACTAGCGTGGATAATGCACAGGGTCCTATGGAAAGTGGGGGTAAATCTGATTCTGAATCCTAATGGTATCTTATCCCCAAAAGCAACAAGGAAGAGAGGCCACCTAGTTTGGAGAAAATTCCTGGAAGCTTGAGGGCCCAGAGGTACAACGTTATTCAGAACTGTGGTTGACAGTGTTAAACTTAAAGAAGATAATCATGGACTGTATTAAAGGAAGAGAAATGGACTTTTATTAGTGGTTGCATCAAATTCTTCTTCAATACATTTTGTTTGCTGTGTGGATTGCCACTGTAAATATGAGAGATTTTATGGAAGGGTGTCTGCACCTAGGGCTTTGAAGAGCTGGGTCTCTTCCCCCGTTGAGAGAATCCACACCAAGTTTTCCAGGGATAGTTTTCCCCTCCTGAACCCCTACAATCTGAGGGACCTGGCAAGGAAGAGGGCTCAAAATTTTCCAAACTCATGCTAAGTGTCAGTGGCAGGATCTGAGTCCAGGTTCCTTAGTTGCCCAGTCCATTATTCTAATCAAGGCTTCACCCCCTGCAGTGTAAACCTCCATTTGGTGAATAACTAAAGATTTTCACGTTTTGCTGAACATCAGACAATGTGAAAGGGGCTATTTGGGGAAGAGAAGCATCTATTCAACATGTTTCATAATGAGAAATTTAGAGCAAATTCCTTTGCAGCCCTAACTTAGTCCAACAGGGATTAGTCACTCACCTACTGAATTTGATTTGCCTCCCAGAATCCCCAAGCTCAGAATTCACGAAGTCCGGTTTAGAGCTGAATTGACTTTTGTGCCATAGCAGGTGAACTGTTTAATTTCTCCTATGATTCTATTTTTGTACATCCCTGTTTTTTCCATCCTCTGCCAAAAGAAAAGTTTCTCCAAGTGTTTTGGAGTCTTCAACAAATGGGTTGATGAAGCACTACCAGATAGTTGTTGGAATGCACTTGGTTCAATGCTTAGTGCACACACTTTACAACCTATTCAGTTCTTTAAACCATTCCTTTGCAATTCCCCTGCCTCTCCAGAGTAGATGTAGTAGTAAAGCAATTACAGAATTCCTCGTACATGCCAGGCCAGATTGGTCCCTATCATTTCTGTCACATATATCATCATGCTTAATGTATGAACCATCCATAGGCTTGCGTAAGCTGAGTTGGCATGATGTGCTGCTTGAAGAGGTGTACATGAGGGGGGGGGGGCAATCTTTACAAAAGGGAGAAAAACCCTGGGATCAGGTGAAGGGGAAACCTAGGATCAAAACTTGAAACATAGAAACATGATGGCAGAAAAAGACCACATGGCCTATCTAGTCTGTCCTTCCATGTCAATTACAATAGTTTCTTTTTTTTCCTTTAGAGGTCTTCTGTGTTTGTCCATGCTTTCTTGAATTCAGATACTGCCTTCATCTCTACTACCTCCACTGGGAGACTATTTATTTATTTACTTATTTAGCAAGGCTTATTATACCGCTTTTCACCGGGTCAAAGCAGTGTACATAGAACAAAGAATATCTATTACATAGAACAATTAATTATATACAGTGAACAGTTTAAAATGGCTTAACATATGTACAGCGGGATATTTGTTGCAAGGGGGAAAGAAAGTAGGTGGTCGGGCAGAACTATATACAGTATATATATACAAAACAACTTGGGGGGAGGTGCATGGAATAGTTGCTACGTCAGCAATTATTCCACACACCTACCACTCTTTCCGTAAAAAAATATTTCCGCATGGGGGGTGGAGGTGGACAATGCATACCTGATCAAGATTCCAAACTTGAGCAAACGAGATAGATGCTCAAAAACTGCAAAATTACACATAGCAACAATAATGTATTGGTGCCGGGTAAGTATTGCTATTGAGCATGCATATTTTTGAAATGCTGCACAGTATCACAATGCCACAGATTTTTATTTTACTGGGTTTTTTTTACCTGCATACTGTGCACTTTTGCAAGTGTTTTTTAACAACCTAAAAAATTACAGTTGTTTTAGTTCCTGGATTTTATTTATTTCTGCTCTCCAGTGCCAGATACGATTGCATCTGCTCTTTGATCCCAGTGTTGCTGGCAGTATTGGCTGTTAGTGTGAGAAACAATTAGTCATAAAGGACATGCATCAAGCACTAAACCTATATCCAAAACATACCAGCATTTTAAGAGTCGGGACTGGGATTTATACTACATTAGATAACATAAACCCACCTCTCTAGTCAGTCTACTGACTCATTATTGTGAACCCTCTCAAATTCTCTTATCATTAAAGATATCATAAGTAATTCCCAGCAGGTACAAAACTGAAAAGACTAGCACAGTGCCCAGAACTGAACTGGGAAATGATTTCTCAAAGAGTTAAAGCTACAGGGACTCAGAATGGTCATAAATGAAGAATATGTACTTCAAAAGCTCTTTCTTTCCAACTTCCTGCTCAAGACAGGTTATGTTTGCTTGTTTGAGTCAGTCAATGATCAGATAGCTGGTCTCCTAAGCCACCTTGTGGTGTTCAGAGAGACTCGATGGATAATAAAAACTGCTTCAATTTACCTGACATGCAGAAGAAACTTACGTGACTAGAGATCTGAGGTTTGTTTGGCATTTCCATCAATCCAACTTTTTTCCTATCAAGGAATACTTTCTGGTTTGACATTTTGGGAATCTGAAAAGGGAAAATTCTACAGTTCTGGGTGACTAGCAATTAAAGTTAATGTTACCAGATATTCCTAGCTTTTGTCACCAGTAGCTGTTTGTCTCTGTTTGGGTCTTAGAAATCAGAAGACAGTACCTGCATCAGAAATGGCAGATGTGTGTGATGGAGCATAGATGTAATTTTGGATAGGCCTGGAGGGCACTCTCCAAATTTGCAGATGCTAAAGTTTCCCTGTTTCCCCACATTTCCAATATAATTTCCTTACCCTTTACCCCCCCCCCCCCACCTCGTCTCTCTGCTCCCAAAGGAAGCAGGCAAACTCCACCTATGGATAGGAGCCAGGTTAATTCTTCTTTCCGTCTCTTGGAAGAACTGCCCCCACATGTTCAATGCTGCAGCAGCCACCATCTCCCCAACCCAAGCTTAAGCCTTCCAGCCACTGTTCCCACCTTTTCTAGCTACAACCAGATGATGTGTAACTAAAGCTTAAAGTTCATCGATACTTCCAGCTAACGTCAAGGTAGGTGTTAAGTATACTGGGGCACAGGGCAGAGTTTTGAGAAATATCCCCAAAGTTCAACAACAGGCTTCATCTCCTTCAGCATTAAGCAGATTTGGGGACCCACAATAACATGTGAGCCCAGGGCATTTGCCCTCTTAACACCCCTTCTAAAGCTGGCTCTGGCTGACGTGATCACTATCAGAAAGAGAACTTTCCAGGTCATTTTATTTATTTATTTATTTATTTATGCACTTTCAAATATATAAACAAGAATTCTTGCACAGAAAAGGGCATGAATTGAGAATAATATGTTTAGCATCATAAGAATACAAAAGAAAAAAATATAAGAAACAAACTAATCAACCAGCTCACAAGTCCTCAATAAATGCAAACAAGAGGGGGACACAAATCATAAGAAATATCTCTTACAAAAAAACATAAGCAAAGAACAGAGCTAAGGGGTCACAAACTAAGGTCGCTTTATGCTACTCAAGCAGTAGGTTCCCCAGCTGGAAGACACAAAGGGGATGTAGGCTGATCAACCTGAAGCCTGGAAGAAATAAATGAAGTCACCTGGGAAGGCTCAAAAACAAGGTAACTAACACCCGCTAATTTAACCAGGCATTTACATGGAAAACGCAAAAAGAAAAGCCCCCCCTCCCCAGTTGAACCACTCCAGATTTAACAAAAATTCTTGCCTCCGTTTCTGGGTGGCCCTCGAGACATCAGGAAAAATCCAAATTTGAGAGTCCATAAACACTTTGTTGGGAGTACGAAAAAATAACTTCAACAACCAGTCTCCAGTGCCAGGGTAAGCAGCAAAGTTGCTGTCATCCTAGAATCAGAGGTGGACTTCTCCAGATGTGTTGTTAAGTCTAGACTACCACAGGAAAGGGCTAAGGACCGATCAGAATTATCTACGGCCCTAGCTCTGGCCTTAGCAGTAGGTAGATAGAAAGCCTTAGAAACTGGAGGTTGAGTTTCAGTAGAAACCTTCAGCACAGAAGTCAAAAAATTTTTAAACAAGTCTAAGGCCGAAATAGATGTCACTTTAGGAAAATTAAGCACCCTCAGATTATGGCTTCTAGCAGCACTTTCCAAAACTTCCAGCTGCCTGTGCATGACCTCAGAGTCTTTTACAAACGTTAGTCTCCTAAATTTGACCTAAGCGGCCTTCAATTGAGGCCACCTTCGATTTCACAGTACCTTGAAAAGATTCTTGTTGCACCAGCTGCTGCCCAAAAAAAGACAACTGCTGTGAGATAGTCTGAAGCTGTGCTGAAATAGATAGCTGCATAGAGGAAAAAGCCTTCCAAAGCTGTTCCATGGAGAACACCTCTGGCCTAACCAACCTAGTTTTAAGGACTCTCTCCGGGGCTTGCTCAAGTCTTGATTCCATCAAGTCCGGAGGCAATAAAGAAAGTGTAACAGTCTTCTGGGGTAGTCCACTCTCACTCCCCCCGGCTTCCAACACCCCAGAGCAAACCCCTGCTGAACTCTGAAACTGGCTACCAGTCCCGGGAAAGGGTCGCTGCACCTTGAGCACAGGATCAGCAACCGTGGCTCCTCACAGACTCGCTTCCAAGCTCTGCAGAGAAGCTGACATTGCAGGTTGCTCTGGGGGTATACAACTCTCTGGGTTTAGAGAAACTTCTGACCCAACAGCTCTGAGAGGTCCACCTTCCACCTGTACTACGCCTGACAGACCAACCGGAGATTTACCGCCCCTCTGCACAGGCCTCACGAACGTGTCCATGGGCCCGCCACTCGCCAGTTGCACATCCAACAGGGTCACCGCCATCCCCATCAGAATCTTTGCCTTCCATTTACGTCCAGAGTGCAGCATAGGTAAGAACAAAGAAAAATCTCAGAAACTGAAGACAGAAGCCCCACAGAGAGCTTTTGACAAGCATCCATCTCACAACACTATCTTGTCTCTACCCCACAGATCATATTTTTAAGAAATGTAGTTTTCATCAGCATGAATGGTAGTTTCATCACGGACAAAATAAAGTCCAGGTCCCAGAGAACAGGCGGTATCTAAATTGGTGGTTCAAAATAAAAAGCCCTCTTAATTTAGAAACAATGTGACACTGGGAAACTGGATCTCTGTCTACCAGAAGAAAAAGAAAGCAGTTCCACCACAGACAGCAGATGGCAGATATGTCAAAAGGTTTATTGACACAAATATCACAACATATAGCCACACTCGCCAATGAGCACATAAATGACCCTATGTGGCCCTGTATTGACAATCTGCCTGCATTAGGAGTCATTCAAGTAAACTGAGGGGGGGGGGGCCCAAAATGTGCTTATATAAATATGATTTAACTTCACCACAGAAAAGCCTAAAATTCATAGAAACATGACGGCAGAAAAAGACCACATGGCCTATTTAGTCTGCCCTTCCATATCAACTACAATAGTCCTTTTTTTACCTTTAGAGATCATCTGTGTTTGTCCCCTGCTTTTTTGAATTCAGATACTGTCCTCATGTTCACCACCTCCACTGGGAGACTATTCCACGCATTTACCACTCTTTCCGTAAAGAAATATTTCCGCATATTATTCCTAAGTCTATCCCCTTTCTCTCTCGCGTTATCAGGGGCGGTCCAAGGGGAGGTGTGGGGCCATGTACGGAGACTGGGTGCGGGGCCTCATTTGCATAAATATTTGCATAATGTTACCATACGCTAACATTTAGTAAACATGCCTCTGAATGAGTGTATGGATAAAGAAAGATTTCTACATTACTATAATCCAGTGCCAACCGCTAGGCACATTAGGAACTACTACAAACACTGCCCATTTAGAACCCATAGCAAACCCGCCGTATCATAACAGCACTACCAGGATTCACAAAGCACCATACTCTACCTATCAAAAGGCAACACTGCAAATATTTAACCAATACATTTCAGAGAATAACAATACATGACCTACTGGGGAAAGAGAACAAGTGGCAATGTCAAATAGGAATTACATAAACAGAATACCTCAGCTCAGTTACACATGCAGAACATAGACCATCACCAAACAAGGAATCACAATTTAGAAACAGGAAGACAGGGATAAAACTGGGAATCCCAAAAGCCAAACTTAGAATGTACAACACCACTGTAGAAATAAAACTATAAATTAATTTCCTCTTGTACTAAACAAAACACAAAAGACGTTAATGATGCACATTTCCCAGAGCTGACATATTCCAGTTAATAAATTCAAAATAAAGAGATATTTTTCTACCTTTTGTGCATTTCTTTCAGTTGCAATTGCTCCAGCCACTTTCTTCTGGTTTCTTCGTGTCTTCTGCTAACTCTCCATCGTCTGCTGTCCATTTGTCCTTTCTTCTCTCTTCTACTTTTTTTTTCCATTCTCTCTCTACATCTGCTTTAACATACTAATCTTTCTCCTTTTGCTCTTTCCTTATTCCTATTTCATCCACTCAGATTTTACCCCTCCATCCTCAATCCCCACTTACTCTCCCAATACCCGGCCAATTGTAGATTTGTCTTCCCTCCCACACTAAATATTTTTCCCCTCTCCATTTCACTCTCCCAGCTCCATCCCATTCTAATCCTCCCCCAACATCAACTCCCTTCTAGTTCCAGCCCCACCCAGCATCCGCTCCCTTCTAGTCCCCCCATCAGCCCATTTCCAATCCTATCCTAGCCACACCATCAGCCCATTTCCAGTCCTAACTCTCCCATCCATTTCCAGTCCTATCCGAGCCCCTCCATCAGCTCATTTCTAATCCCAGCCCCCCATCAGCCCATTTCTAGTCCTTTCCTAGCCCCACCATCAGCTGATGTCAAATCCTAGCTCCCCTCCACTCAGCCCATTTCCAATCCAAGCCCCCCATGAGACTACTTCCAGTTCTAGCCCCTCCATTAGTCCATTTCAATCCAAGCACCCACCACAGCCCATTTCCAATCTTAGCACCCCCCAACAGCCCATTTCCAGTCCTAGCTCTCCCCCCACTCAGCCCATTTCCAGTGCTAGCTCCCCCCATAGCCCATTACCAGTCCTAGCCCCCATCAGCCCATTTCCAGTCCTAGCCCCCCATAGCCCATTACCAGTCCTAGCCCCCCATCACCCCATTACCAATCCTAGCCACATCACCCCATTTCCAGTCCAAGCCCCCCCATAGCCCATTACCAGTCCTAGCCCCCCCCATAGTCCATTACCAGTCCTAGCCCCCATCAGCCCATTACCAGTCATAGCCCCCCCATCAGCCCACTTCCAGTACTATACCCCTATCTCCGAATTTCCATTCCTAGTGACCAATAAGGACATAACCAGTCCTAGCCCCCCATCACCCTATTTCCAGTCCTAGGCCCCCATCAGCCCACTTCCAGTCCTAGGCCCCCATCAGCCCACTTCCAGTCCGACCCCCATCACCCCATTTCCAGTCCTAGCCCCCCATAGCCCATCTCCAGTCCTAGCCCCCCATCAGCCCATTTCCAGTCCTAGTCCCCCATCAGCCCATCTCCAGACCTTGCCCCATCAGCCCACTTCCAGTCCTAGCCCCCATCAGCCCCCTTCCATTCCTAGCCCCCCCCCCCCATCAGCCCCCTTCCAGTCTTAGCTCCCCCTCCCCATTGCCCAGGTAGATTTAAAAAAAAAAAAAAAAACCTTGCTGCTGCTGCCGCTGCCACCATGGCAGTGCAGAATCAAGCATCCCGCGGGGTCCCCCCTGCCCAGCAGAGTCCTCCATGTGGCCTCAGCTCCCTCAGTGTGGGCTTTTCAGAGCCGCGAAGGGAGATTTTCCCTTTCTCGTGGCTCTGTTTAAGCCCGCGGGGCTGACGGGAAACAGGAAATCCTGTTTCCTATCAGCACCAGTGGCTTAACAGAGCCGCGAGGGAGAAGCTCTCTCCCTTCGCGGCTCTGAAAGCCGGCACTTAGGGAGCTGAGGCCGCATGGAGGACTCTGCCGGGCAGGGGGGCCCCGCGGGACGCTCGATTCTGCCGCTGCCATGGCGGCAGCAGCAGCAAGGTGTTTTTTTATTTTAAATTTACCGGCAGATGCAGAATGTTGTTTGCGCGGGACCCCCTGAAATGCGGGGCCCTGTGCAAACAACATTCTTGCACAATGGACGGGCCAGCCCTGCGCGCTATATCCCCTTATAGCAGAGCTTGCCTTCAATTGAAAGATATCTTCTTGTGCATTTATGCCATGGAGGTATTTAAATGTCTCTATCATATTGCCCCTATACCACCATTTCCTCAAAGTATACATATTAAGATCTTTAAGTCTGTCCTCACGGGCTTCATAACGAAGACCATTAACCATTTTAGTAGTCACCCTCTGCACAGATTCTAACCTGCTTATATCCTTTTGAAGGTGCAGTCTCTAGAACTGCACACAATACTCCAAATGAGGTTGCACCAGAGACTTATACAGAGCTATTATCACCTCCTTTTTTCTGCTGGCCATTCCTCTTCCTATACACCCAAGAATCCTGGCTTTCGCAGTCGCCTTTTCTACCTGTTTAGCTACTTTAAGATCATCAGATACAATTGGAGTGGAGGAGTAGCCTAGTGGTTAGAGCACTGGCTTGGGAACCCAGAGACCATGGTTCGATTCCCACTAGCACTCCTTGTGGCCTTGGGCAAGTCACTTAACCCTCCATTGCTCAGAAAAATCCAAGTTATCAATGTCCCTGTTTAATGTATGTTTACCAAGTTTAAGTTACAATGTAAACCGTTTTGATTGAATGATAAAGCAGTATAAAAAAACTTAAATAAATAAATAAAATAAAAAGTATGCCCAGATCCCGCTCTTCTTTTGTGGACAGAAGTACTACTACTACTGCTGAGCATTGGTATAGCTCTACAGGACATATGCAGCACTGTAAGAGACAGTCCCTGCTCATCAGAGCTTACAATCTAGTCAAGACAGACAACAAAGTAGCTGTAGACACAGGATACATCTAGGGGGAATGTTAAGGAAACAATAAAGAGATCAGGTGAGTCAAGATCCGAAAGCAGCAATGAAGAGGTGAGTTTTCAGCATGGATTTGAAAAGGGCCAGAGAAAGCGCCTGACGTACAGACTCAGGTAGTCTGTTCCAGGCATAAGGAGCAGCAAGGTGAAAAGAGCAAAGTCTGAAGTTAGCAATAGAAGAGAAGGGCACAGATAGAAGTGATTTGCCAGAAGAGCAGAGTCTCGAGGAGGAGTGTAAGGAGAGATAAGAGAAGAAAGGTAGTGAGCAGCTGCAGAATGAATGCACTTATAGATCAGCAGGAGAAGTTTGAACTGGATGCGGAAATGGATAGGGAGTCAATTAAGTGACTTGAGAAGAAGGGTAATATGAGCATGATGAGGCTGGCGGAAGATTAGCCTGCAGCAGAGTGTTGAACAGATTGAAGGACAGAGACCAGCAAGGAGTAGGTTGCAATAGTCAAGGCGGGAGGTGACTAAAGAGTGGATAAGTGTCTTAGTAGCGTGTTCAGAAAGGAATGGGTGGATTTTGTTGATGTTATAGAGAAAGAAACGGCAAGTCTTAGCTATCAGATGGATGTGTGTGGAGAAGGAGAGAGAGGAGTCAAAGATGACCCCAAGGTTGTGAGCCAAGAAAACAGGGAGGAGCAGAGAGTTACCCACAGAGACTGAGAAAGGAGGAAGGGGAGAGGTGGTTTTAGGGGGAAAAATAAGCAGCTCTGTTTTGGCCATGTTCAATTTCAAGTGGCAGTGAGACATCCAAGCAGCAATGTCAGAAAGGCAGGCAGAGAGCCGGGCCTGAATTGCCAGAGAGATTTCAGGTGTAGAAAGGTAGATCTGTGAGTCATCAGTATAAAGATGGTACTGAAAGCCATGGGAAGAGATAAGTGCACTGAGGGACTGCATATAGAGTGAGAAAAGGAGTGGACTCAAGACAGATCCTTGGGGTACGCACCAACTGAGAGCAGGATAGCAGCAGAGGAAGATACACCAGACCAAACACTGAAAGAGCCATGAGAAAGATAAGAAGAGAACCAGGATAGTACAGAGCCCCTAAAACCAAGCGAGGACAAGGTATCAACAAGAAGATCATGGTCAACAATGCCAAAAGCAGCAGAAAAGCCAAGAAGGATGAGGATCGAGTAAAGGCCCTTGGATTATGCCAGGAACAGGTCATTGGAAACTTTGGCAAAAGCCGTTTCAGTAGAATGTATAGGATGAAAGCCAGATTGTAAAGGATCTGGGCAGGCTTGAGAGGAGAGAAAGTCGAGGTAACAGTGGTGAACCGCATGTTCAAGTAGTTTAGAAACGAAGGGGAGGAGGGAGATGGGTCGATAGAAGGACAGGTAGGATCTAGTGAGGGTTTCTTGAGGAGAGATGTAACTACAGTATGCTTGAAGGCTGCAGGGACAGTTGCCGTGGAGAGCGATAGGTTGAGAATATGAGAGATGGAAGGACAACAGTGGAGGAGATGGAGCTTAGGAGACGGGTGGGAATAGGATCAGAGGAGCAGGCAGTGAGTTTGAAGGAGGAAAGAAGGTGTGTGGTTTCCTCCTCAAAGATCATAGAAAAGGAAGAAAGGGTAGCAGAGGTAGAGGGGGGAAGTTGGAAGTGAAGAGGGGAAGTAGCTGACTTTGTAGGGAATTGGAATGTGATATTGTCAATTTTATCATGGAAATAGTCAGCCAGGGTTTGGGCAGAAAAAGAGGGAGAGAGGGAGGGAGGGGTCAGAGGTGGAGGCACCTTGAGTAGAGAGTTGAGAGTAGTAAAGAGATGGTGAGGGTCAGAGGCAAGAGAGTTAGTCAGATGGACATAATAGTCTTGTATGGCAAGTGCTATGGCTGACTGGAAAGAGACAAACATAAATTTAAAGTGTAGAAATTCTACAAGAGAGTAGGATTTGAGCCAAGCACGTTCAACTGAATAGGCACAGGAACGTAGATAGCAAGTAGTGGAAGACAGCCAGGGCTGGGGTATAGTATGCCTTACAGGACATTGCATGGGCACAGCAAGGGCATCCAGAGTGGAGAAGAGTGCAGCGTTATAGGAATCTACTGCCTCATCAACAGGCTCAGATGACATAGTGGAGGAAAGAGGTGATGAGAGAGACAAAGGATCAATAGCATGAACATTTCTAAAGAGGTAGGAGGAGTCAGGGCGAGGTTGAAGCGGTGCATGATGAAGAGTAAAGCTTAGCAGGTGATGGTCAGATAAGGGAAGAACTGAGATGCAGAAGTTTGAGGGTAAGCAATAAGAGAAGAATACAAGGTTGAGGCAGTGGCCGTGCTGGTGAGTAGTGGTCGTATTACAAAGCTGGAGGTCGAATGAGAAGGTAAGGGAAAGGAGCTTTAAAGCATAATGATCAGAGGGGTTATCAACATGAATGTTAAAATCCCCAAGAATAAGAGTGAGGAAGAGGAATCCAGAAAGAAGGAAAACCATGAGTCAAAGTCAGTGAGAAAAGTAGAGGTGGGCTTGTCAGGAGGTCGATAAATAACAGCTAACTGGAGAGGTAGTGGAGTGAAAAGGCAGGTGGCGTGGACTTCAAAGAAGGGAAAGGAGTGAGACCGAGGCAGCAGGAGGGGTTGAAATTGACAGAAAGGAGAAAGTAGAAGCCCAACACCACAACCATTGGCAGTGGGACAAGGCATGTGGGTGAACTGATAGCTGCCATGACAGAGAGCAGCGACGGACACCAAGTCTTTTGGGAGGAGCCAGGTCTTAGTTAGAGCAAGATGTTGGAGAGCATTAGAGATAAAAAGATCATGCGTAAAGGCAAGATTATTTGAGATGGAGTGTGCATTCCACAAGGCACATGAGAAAGGGAGAGAGGAAGAGGAAAGGAGAGGGATACAAATAAGATTTGAGGTGTTGCGTGACGATCTCTTCTCAGAGTGTGACAAAAATCTAGGGGGGCCAGTGTTGGGGTTGATATCTCTGGATGAAAGAAGGAGAAGTAGTAGAAGAGTATGGGGCAGAGAGGAAACAGCACAGCGGAAATGAGGGTGAGGTTGTTTTAGAGAGAAAGGAGATAGCTCAGGGGCGGCTCAAGGCAATCTGCTGCCTGAGGCGAAGAATGAGATGGTGCCCCCCCCCCCCTTTAGAGGGGGCGGAGCTTTTTCAGAACTCCAATCAGGGACTGAACCAAACCAAAAAGTCAATTAGATTATATGGAGGGAATGCAAGATGTTTGCACACAGGGCCGTACCAAGCTGCAATCGCACCCTGTGCGACTTCCAGCTTGGGCGCGCGCCCCCTCCTCCATACTTCCGTCCAGTGCTGCCTGCTCTTTCTATGCTGCTGCCGCCCTCTGTTTTTTTCAAGGCGGCACTGGCAATAGGGAAAGAGCAGGCAGCACTGGACGGAGGTATGGGGAGGAGGAGGGGGGGCATGCGCCTGATCTGAAAGGCACTGGCACTTTAAACAGATCTGTCCCTCCCTGCTCTGACATCACATCGGAGGAGGGGGGGGGATTAGACCTGCTTAAAGTGCTGCGAAAAGGCTTGGGAGGTGCATTTCGGCAGCCTGCTATTTATTTATTTTTATTTAACAGGTTTTATATACCGCTTAATCATTTCAATCAAAGCGGTTTACATTGAAACTCAAACTTGGCAATGTACATTACACAGGGACATTGATAACTTGGATTTTTCTGAGGCAATGGAGGGTTAAGTGACTTGCCCAAGGCCACAAGGAATGCTAGTGGGAATCGAATTCTGGTCTCTGGATTCCCAAGCCAGTGCTACTGTCCTGCCAGTGGCTTCAGGGCAACGGAAGACAGCCGAAATGCACCCCCAAGTCTTTGCGACCTGTGCGGCTGCATCGCTTGCACAGGGCTAGGTACAGTACTGTTTGCACACCAAGTAACTAAAACAGAGCAAGAACCAACAGCACAGTTTATAAAACTAAATTATAACTCATTTTTATTTTGTTGTTATAAACTTTGTTATGGTTCTTGCTTTTTCTTTTTCAACATATATTTTGCATCCACTGTGGGTGTAGAGCAGAGCCAAGACATTCACCCACAGAACTCAATATTAAAAAAAAAAAATCCGATTCTGATCATCTCACTAACAACCACCACTATTCTCCAGTACCAGGCATATTGTGAACTAATACAAAACCCTACAACAAAGAGAAAACCTACCATACCATACCATATCATATCAGCACAAACTTCCAAAACTCACATAAGGAGCCCATCCAAAAAAAGTGTCACTGTAAATACTACAGTGGGCCCTGGAACATCCATACACCTATCTGAAAAGCTGAACAAGTCAAATTACTACAGTACAGTATATATCTTTATGTACAAACTCCATGTTAACAGAACTGGCCTCAGTCACACACTCACAACATCGACCCTCACCAAGTACAGAATAAGTAACCATAATCTAAAGTAAAAATAAAAATATGTAGACAAAATTTAAACTGAAATCCCAAGAAGCCAGAGTCCACAAGCAGTGCAACATCAGATATATAAGAGATGCAGTTCCCCAATACTGTGTAAAATATAAAGATAGCACAAAGTCCAATCACTAAAAGGAAATAAAATTATTTTTTCTACCTTTGTTGTTTGACCTTTTTATTCTCTGATCATGCTGGTCCTGATCTGAGGCTTCTGCTTTCCTTTCTTCTCTTAGTTCTCTTTCTGTGGTCTATGGTCCATCTGCCATTTCTTCTCTTCTTTTGTTTTCTTCACTTCTTTCCATCAGCCTATTTCCAGTCCCCGTATCCCTTCCCAGTATCGTCCCCTTTCCAGTCCTCACTCTCAGTACCTTCCAATATCAACTTGCATTCCCATGACTGCCACTGGTGTCCATTCCCTTCCAGTCCCCCTTCTTCCCCACTGCCCAGCTCCTTCTAGTCCAAATACCATGGAAGCCCCTCTCAGCATCCACTCCCTTCCAGTCCCATTCTCCCATCCCCTCACATCAGCCCATTTGTAGCCCTAGCCCCCAGTTTTCTTCCAGGGCCAGCAGTTCTATCCTCCAACCCCCACCCCCCCATCAGCCCATTCCCAGTTGAAGCCCCCCCCCCAATCAGCTCACTTCCAGTGCTAGTCCCCCCTCAACCCCATTACCAGTGCTAGCCTCCCCTAATCAGCCCATTACCAGTCCTACCCCCCCATCAGCCCATTTCCAGTCCTAGCCTCCCCGATCAGCTCATTTCCAATGCTAGCCCCCTCAGTCTATTACCAGTCCTACCCCCCCATCAGCCCATTACCAGTGCTAGCCTCCCCTAATCAGCCCATTACTAGTCCTATACCCCCCCATCAGCCCATTACCAGTCCTAGCCTCCTCTAATCAGCCTATTTCCAGTCCTAACCTCCCCGATCAGCTCATTTCCAATGCTAGCCCCCCATCAGTCCATTACCAGGCCTAACCCCCCCCCATCAGCCCATTACCAGTCCTAGCCTTCCCTAATCAGCTCATTTCCAGTGCTAGCACCCCCCTCAGCTCATTTCCAGTGCTAGCACCCCCCTCAGCCCATTACCAGTCCCAGCCCCCCTTGATCAGTCCATTCCCAGTCCTAGCCTTCCCTAATCAACCCATTACCAGTCCTAGCCCCCCCAATCTGCCCATTACCAGTGCTAGCCTCCCCATCAGCCCATTATAATCCTAACCCACACTGTCTCTCCCCTCTGCCCCATCTGTCCAGTATGTCTCTCTGTCTCTCCCCTTTGTCCAGCATTTTCCCTCCTGTCTCTCCCCTTTGTCTAGTACTTGTCCCCTTGTTTCCTCCTTTGACCAGTATGTCTCCATCTTCCCCTTATCCAGAATTCCCCCCCCCGTCCCCCCCATTGTCCAGTATTTGTCCCCTGTCTCTCCCTTTGTCCCCCATCTCTCACCTTTGTCTCTCCTTGTCCTCTTACTGTCCCCACTCCCTCCACCTGCACCTCTCATCCGGCGGCAGGGGCACTCTGGCTGTTTTCATTTTAGATTTTTCCGCCTCTGCCCTGCCTCTGCCTTCCCGCTGTGTTTTTTTCCTCAAGAATGCTTGCAGCAAAAAAAAAAAAAAAAAAAAAAAATGCAGTGGGAAGGCAGAGGCAGCAAAATCTAAAATGAAAACAACTGGCGGGCCACCGCTGCACAAATCAGCCTGATCACTTGCAGCGATCAGGCTGATTTGTTCGAGGCCGGCAGCACTCTGGTTGTTCCTGCTGGATGAAAGGGAACCCTTGTCAGTTCCCTTCCAGCCCCCTCCTCCCCCAGTGTCAACCCAGTTGCAGACCCCACCTTCCCATCATGTCAATTTCTTTCCAGCCCCCTCCTCCCTCTGTGTCATCCCCATTGCAGACCCCACCTTCCCCTCATGTCAATTCCCTTCCAGCCACCCCTGTCAGCCCAGTTGCAGACCCCACCTTTCCCTTGTCAATTCCCTTACAGCCCCCTCCCTCCCTCCATATCAGCTCCATTGCAGATCTCACCTTTCCCTTATCAATTACCTGCCCCCTCTTCCCCTCTCCCCATGTCTGCCTGCCACTGCCCCCACCGTAGTTCCTGTGCCTCCTTCTTCTGCAGTCGCGGCTCCCTGCTTCTTAGGGAACTGCAACTGTGCTGGTGAAGCCGGTGCAGAGCCTTCCCGTCTCTCGAAAGGCTCCGTGCAGCATTGCCCTGCCCCCAAAGGAAGTCCTTGTCCAAGCAATAATGTGCCGCAAAGGTATGGACAGAGGACCAGGTTGCTGCTTTGCAAATTTCATCAATCACAACTGAGCGTAGGTTTGCCATGGAGGCAGTCATTGCTTCCACATTGTGTGCTGTGACATGACCTTCAAGAGAAAGTGCCTTTCTCTCATAGGTAAAAGATATACAGTCTGCAATCCACTCAGAGAGTGTTCTCTTGGAAACTGGTAGACCCAGGTGACTGGAATCAAATGCAACAAAAAGCTGTGAAGCCTTTCTGTGCTGCCTAGTTCTCTGAAGATAAAAGGCCAAAGCACGCTTGCGATCCAGAGTATGTAAACTTCTTTCTGCACTAGAAGCCTGAGGTCTAGGGAAGAAAACAGGAAGGTAAACCGATTGGTTCAAATGAAAAGGCAAAACCACCTTTGGCATAAAGTGAGGAGGAGTCCTAAGGACTTCTTTATCATGGTGGAACCGTGTATAAGGAGGGTCAGCCAGTAAAGGCTGAAGCTCACTGATGCGTCTTGCAGAAGTGAGGGCAATTAGGAAGATGACTTTCCAAGAAAGAAACTTCAGAGATATAGTGGCTAGGGGTTCGAAGGGCGGCTTCATGAGCTGTCCAAAGACAAGATTGAGATCCCATGCCACAGGTGGTGGCTTAATGGAGGCTTAGTTAAGAGTAGACCCCTCATAAAGCGCGCTAAAAGTGGCTGAGAAGAAACAGGTTGTCCATCAAAGGGCATGTGGAAAGCCACAATGGCACCGAGGTGGACCCTTACCGAATTAGTTTTGAGTCCAGAGGATGAAAGGTGGAGGAGATACTCAAGTAATGCCTCCATGGGAACGGAAAAAGGATTAAGTTCTCTCTTTGAACACTAGATTGAAAACCTTCTCCACTTAAAAGCATAAGCATGCCTTGTGGAAGGTTTCCTTGAGGCAAAAGGATATCTTTAACCTGTTGAGAGAGGTTGATATCCTGGAGTTCTAAGCTCTCAGCAGCCACGCCATCAGGTGTAAGGACTGGGGGTTTGGATGCAGAAGCGTCCCGTTCTCCTGGGAGGTTTTGCTTGAGAGAGACGTAGAAGCAGTGGATACCATGTTTGACATGGCCAGCGCGGGGCTATGAGGATCATGTAGCCCCTGTCTCTCTGAAGCTTGAAGAGTCTTGCGGATGAGGGGAATGGGAGTGTAGGCATATAGGAAGTCCTGACCCCAGTAGAGGTAGAAAGCATCCAGGTATTCTGGAACAAAAGCAGGGAAGTTTGGCATTCTGAGGACTTGCATACAGATCTATACCTGGGGTTCCCCAGATCCGAAAGATTCGAGCAATCTGATCCGAATGGAGAGACCACTCGTGTGGCAGTAGAACTCGACTAAGTTCGCCTGCCGGGAGATTCTGTTTGCCAGGAAGATACACTGCTAGTAGGTGGATCTGATGGCATATGGCAAAAGACCATAGATGTAGGGCTTCATTGCACAATGTCTGAGAACCCGTTCCACCTTGCTTGTTCATAGAACATGGCTACTTGATTGTCCATCTGGACTAGAACTGATTTGGAGCGAAGGTGGTCTTGGAATACTCTAAGAGAATTGCGGATGGCTCTGAGTTCTAACAGATTTATGTGACGTCGAGCCTCCTGCTGAGTCCAAAGACCTTGAGTGGAGAAATTGTCCAGATGAGCTCCCCAACCCAATTTGGACACGTCCGTCATCAGGGTAGATTGGTGTGGTGGCCTCTGAAAAGATGACCCTACGAGAAGGTTTTCTGGTGATTGCCACCATTGGAGGGACAAAATTAGACATGCAGAGATCATGATTCTGTCCCCCAGATGACCTGATGCTTAAGTCCACTGCGAAGCCAGCGTTCAGTGAGCTGCATGCATGTGCAGACAAGCATAGAGAACCACATGTACAGTGGAAGCCATAGGACCGAGCAACTGGAGTATTTCTTGAGCAGTTAGGAAAGTTTTCATACTTGCTTGAGAAGCTAGTTGAACTATTCGAGCGCAGCAGACCTGTAGTAGAAAAGCACTTGACTGCTGCGTGTCTAGGAGAGCCCCTATGAACTCTAAGGTTTGAGAAGGGGCGAGTTGGGATTTTGGAAGATTTATTACAAATCCTAAGTGTTGAAAAACCTGCATTGAGCGGGAAAGAGCAGAGCTGGCCTCTGGAGCTGACGATGCTCGGATGAGTCAGTCGTCTAAGTAGGGTAAGACAAATATCCCTAGAGTCCTTAGGAATGCTGTCATTACTGCCATGCATTTTGTGAAGACTCTTGGGGCAGAAACCAGGCCGAAGGCTAGAACCCTGTACTGGTAATGTCTTCCTTGAAAGAGGAATCAAAGAAACCTCCTGTGTTCTGCGTGAATAAGGACATGTGTATACACATCCTTTAGATCTAGAGAACAAAGCCAATACTGACTGGATGTAAGGGAGAAGTGTTCTGAGAGACATCTTGAATTTCTCTTGGAGCAGATACTTG
Organism: Ichthyophis bannanicus; assembly: GCA_033557465.1. NCBI lineage: Eukaryota > Metazoa > Chordata > Amphibia > Gymnophiona > Ichthyophiidae > Ichthyophis > Ichthyophis bannanicus. The sequence goes on along the minus strand of CM066032.1, from coordinate 178,328,468 downwards.
TTTAATTCTCTGAGGTCCAGAATGGGCCTGTATCCTCCTGTCTTCTTTGGGATAAGGAAGAAGGGGGAGTAGAAGCCCAGGCCTTGTTGAGAAAGTGGCACCTCCTCTATTGCACCCTGAGCGAGAAGGGTGGTAACCTCCTGGCACAAGAGAGTGGTGAGAGGGGGCCAAGAGCTGAACTTTCTTGGAGTAGAGGGAGGTGGCATACTTAAAGTGAAGTTTGTACCCCTCTGCACTATGGAGAGAGTCCAATGCTCTGATGTTAACTGGTGCCACCTTTGGGCAAAGTAACATAGTCTGCCTGGAATGTTGACTGGCTCTGGAATTTCCAGAGGTAGGACAGCTAAGTTCTCTAGAAAGGAGTCAAAGACCTTGCGGAGGCTGGGTCTGTTCAGCTGGTTGAGCTCTGGGGGCCTGAGCCTTCCTTTGTTGCTTAGGTTGTTGCTGTTCCTTCTGGGAAACATGGACCGAACCAGTGCACAGCATGGGTATAAGAAGGATAAAACTTTTTTCTTGTTGAAAAAGGGCTTCTTTACAGCTTTTTTTCTTAGCTGGGTTGGCAGTGGTCCTAGAAAGTTTATTAGACTCCAGCTGAGAAGCCTTGTCCTGCCAATCCTTGCCAAAGAGGTTTTCCCCCGTGCAAGGAATATTCCCCAGCTTATCTTGCACCCACTGCTCAAGATCAGATGCTTGTAACCAAGCAATCCGACGTGCACCGACGCAGATAGCAGAAGTCCTGCTAATACACTCAAAACAATCAAAGGTTGCCCTGTTCATGAATTTGGAAACATTCTAGGCATGTTTAACAAGTGTCAGGTAATCAGCCCTCTTGTCATCAGGGAGAAAGAGGAGCCATTAGTTCTAAATCTTTAGTGACCTCCTGAAGAAACATACCCATGTAGAGTATGTAAGAACTTATTCTGGCCGATAACATGGAGGCCTGAAAACATTGACGGCCGAAGGCATCAAGAGTTCTCGCCTCGTGGCCCGGAGGATTAGATGAACGAGTCTTAGCACTTTTGATTTGACGCATTGCCAATTCCACTATCATGGAGTGGTGTGGTAACTGTGTCATCTGGAAACCGGGACACTGCGGTACCCGATACATGGTATCAAGTCTCCGAGAATGTGGAGACATCATTAAGGGTGTTTCCCACATTGTAAGCATGATGTCATGCAATATCCGGTGAATGGGTAAGGTAGCAACCTCCTTTTAGGGCTGCTGGATACTGAGGAATTTCAAGTTCTTCAGCTCTCAGTTCCTTCTCGGAGGTCAGCGTAATGGAGAGGCCCCGAGCCACATCCCGTATAATCTTGAAAAGACATGTCCTCCGGAGTAGACAAACGGCATTGTGGGGAAGGAGAAAGATCTTCTGGAAGAGCCTCCCTGGTACCAACCAATTCATCAGAGGAATCGGAATTGTAAGATGAAGTATCGATGGGCCGGGTGCTCCTGTCAGGCTAGCCGACATTACCGATCAAAATCGGCATCGGAATGCCTCGGTACCGGACCCTCGATGCCGGACACTGACTCCAGGGCTAGCATGGCTGGTAGCGTGGAGAGCGGTGCAATGGTCAATGCAGATACATTCGGTACCAGCGCCGGTACCAATAACTGCGGAACCGATTGCAGAGGCTTTAGCGGTACCGAAGCTGCCAGCAGGGCTGCTAAACTCCGCTCAATGGCCAGGATGCACTGATCCATGGAACCAGCTGATGCCTGTGTATCGGTACCCAAACAGCGGGCCATGACCCCAAAACATGGCACCAAGAGCTATCCGGAGATGGAAGCCTCAGGAGCATCTTAGGACCCTGTTAATGCTTTGGAGGCAAGGACCTCCCGCCAGGACTGTTTGGCCGGTGCATTCTCCTCTAGGGCAACGCTTAAAGCATCTCAATGCTTAGAAAGAGATCTACCCTTTGAGGATCGACCAGTCTTCCAAGAAGACTTAGGTTTCGTTACCTGAGATCCATGAGAGGAAGATGAAGCACTGGACGAAGTCGATGCCACAGATACTGTATCCATGGCAAAGAGGGTGCTGAGTTTCGCAGCTCTATTCTGCAGACCCCTCTTTGTCATCTTCCTGCAGAGGAGACATTCCACTGGCAAATGGTCTGGTCCCAAACATTTAAGATATCAGTCATGGGTGTCGGTAGCAGAAATAGTACTGCTACATTTGAAACACTTTTTGAAACCACTAGTTGGTTTCTCCATTTTGAGGAACAAAGGGGCCTAAGGCCCAAAATGACGCTTAAGCATCTATTGGGCAGAGACCCTCTGACAAAAACTTTTTAAAAAATAGACAGAAGAAAAGAAAAGAGACACTGATGATGTCGGTGCTAGCATCAATGGGAAGGCAGATGTGACCACAAAAGAAGTAAATTTTCTACGGTGACAGGAATTGCTCCCTGTCAGCTCCATGGAAAACGAAAAACTGAGGAGGGAGAGTTGGAAAGGCGGGAAGGCAGCTACGCAGGCGCAGTGGAATGCTCCCAAAAGCTTTCCTATAGGACACTGGGGAGTGTTCCTGCTCGGGCTCCATCTGTGCTGACGTCACCCATATGTGAAGATTACATTCCTGCTTGTTCCTGGAGATTACCTGGTTATTGAGGTTGCATCAGTTGAAATATCAATACCATAACTTGCTTAGTCAGTGAGCGGATATAGCCATTGCTATGCAGATAGCCTGATATTATGTGGACAGTAATAAATCTGGCCACCTTCTGGCTCAGTACTTCCAGGGAAGACATAATAGGATGAGAATGCAGCACATCATTGATCAAGAGGGGCAAGTACTTTTAACTGATAGAGAGATAGTACAAAGTTTTCAAAAGTATTACCAGATACTCTACTCATTGGCAATATCCTCCTTTCCATCTGCAATAGCAGACTTTCTTAAATCCTTACAGGGCCCTATCAACATGTCAAAAGGAAATGTTGGAGGAGCTGAGATCCTTAAGGCCCTTCAAATGCTCCCATGCAGGATTCCCCTGGGCAAGATGACTTCTCCGCTGAATTTTATCAAGCCAATTGTTGTTTTGCAGATTTTTAGAGGAAGAGGTGGTTCTGGAGATTTTCACTAAGGCCAAAGTAATTGTTCTTCAGAAACCCGGCAGACATCCAGCCTTCATACAAAACTACAAACCAATATCCTTGATCAATGTATAATGTAAAATTTATGCAAACTTTTTAGCCCTGGGCTTGCAAAACGTGTTGGGATCAATCATACACAGAGACCAGAATGGTTTTGTGTTCAGTACAAGCACAATGGACAATACCAGAGTGTTCTGTAATGTCTTGGAAAGAGCAAGAGATGGTGCAAAGGCTATCCACTGTTCATCCTTGCTATAGAACGTCTGGTTATATCCATTAGGCAAGAAGTCCGCAATAACAGTTTTCAAAATGGGGGATGCAGAATGGAAGTTATCAATCTATGCAGAAAATATCTTAGTATTTATCATCACTGATCTACTGGGTATCATTGATCAGTTTGCAAGTCTCTCTAGTTATAAAATTAATTGGACAAAATCTGAAGTACGCCTTCTAAATATCTAATGAACAGAAGTGATTTAGTGGCTTGGAATATGGCCTAAACCATTAAGTTAAACATGCAGTACATTCTTCATACCTTAACCGGAATGGAACCAGGCTGCTGGCATTAACCTTTAAAAAGGAGATAGAGCAGCTTTTAAACTAGATAATAGGGGAGAGCAGACAGTCGCCCAAGAGTGCATGGTTCGGAACAATGTATCCTTGAAGGATACTACCAAAAAAATGAATTTATGGCACATCAGCAGAGAGGTTCCAATAAAGACAAAGGTAGCCCAAAGGCCCCTGAGTACAGAGCAGATAGAGCTTAAAGATTCCAAATTGCCCCTGCCTACCGATAACCAGATTAATATGAAAAAAATACAGTCTCTGAAATGCTTGTATGCAAATGCTAGAAGTCTAAAAAAATAAGATGGGAGAGTTAGAATATATAGCATTAAATGAGAAGTTAGATATGATTGGTATCTCAGAGACAGTGGAAGGAGAACAAGTGGGACACTGTGAAACCTGGGTACAAACTATATCATAATGATAGAGCTGAACAAATTGGTGGAGGGGTTGCACTCTATGTTAGAGAGGGCATTGACTCACAAAGGATTAAAGTTTTGCAGATAACAAAATTTGCTGTAGAATCTTTATGGATTGAAATTCCATGTAAAAAGGGGAAGGCAATGGCAGTGGGGTTGTTCTATCGACCGCCTGGCCAGAATGAACAAATGGATGATGAAATGCTCAAAGAAATCAGGGAAGCAAACAAAAGTTACAGCACAGTAATAATAATGGGTGATTTCAATTACCCCGCTATTGACTGGGTCAGTGTCACGGCAGGACATGCTAGGGAGATAAAGTTTCTAGATGAAATAAATGACTGCTTCCTGGAGCAGCTGGTTCATGAACCGACCAGAGGGAAAGCCAATTTGGACTTAGTCCTTAGTGGAACACCAGATCTGGTGCAAGAGATAAGAGTGCTGGGGCCACTTGGCAATAGTGATCATAGCATGATCGCGTTTGATTTAATTAATGGAGGAGGGATGGTAAGGAAATCCACAGTACTACCTTTTAACGTTCAAAGGGGAGACTATGATAAAATGAGGAAAATAGTTTAAAAAAACTAAAAGGAGCAGTTGCAAAGGTCAAAGACTTTCATCAAGCTTGGGTGTTGTTTAAAAATACTATCTTGTAAGCCCAGACCAGCTGTATTCCACGCTTTAAGAAAAGTGGAAAGAAGTCCAAAAAACTGCCAGCATGGTTTCAAGGTGAGGTCAGAGAGGCTGTTGTTGCCAAAAAAAGCATCTTTCAGAAAATGGAAAAAAGAGCCAAATGATGAAAACTGGAAACAGCACAAGCACTGGCAAGTTAAATGCAAGGCACTGATAAAGCAGGCAAAGAGAGAATTTGAGAAAAAACTTGCTGTGGAAGCAAAAATGCATAATAAAGACTTTTTCAAGTACATTCGTAGCAAAAAACCCGTGAGAGAGTCAGTTGGACCATTAGATGCTAAGGGGCAAAAGGGGCAGTAAGAAAGGACAAGGCTATAGCAGAGAGACTGAATAAATTCTTTGCTTCAATCTTTACTGAGGAAGACGTAGGGATGTTGCCCATGACTGAAGTGGTATTTAAAGGTGACACTGCGGAAGAATTGAAAGAAATATTGATACACCGAGAAGATGTATTACAACTATTTGATAAACTGAAGAGTAGCAAATAACCTGGACCGGATGGTATACATCCAAGGGTGTTGAAAAAACTGAAATATGAGATTGCAGACCTGCTATTAGTAATCTGTGAACTATCATTAAAATCATCTGTAATACCTGAAGATTGGAGGATGGCCAATGTAACGCCAATTTTTAAAAAGGGTTCCAGGGGTGATCCAGGAAACTACAGATTGGTGAGCCTGACGTCAGTACTGGGAAAAATGGTAGAAACCATCATAAAGAACAAAATTACTGAACATGTAGAAGATAGTCATAGCTTAATGGGAGACAGCCAGCATGGCTTTAGCCAAGGAAGATCTTGTCTTACTAATCTGTTATGTTTTTTTGAAGGTGTGAATAAACAGGTAGACAAAGGTGAGTCTGTTGATACAGTGTATCTGGACTTTCAGAAAGCTTTTGACAAGGTCCCTCATCAGAGACTTTTGGAAAAACTAAAAAGTCATGGGATAGGAGGCAGTGTACTATTGTGGATCAGGAACTGGTTAAAAGATAGAAAGCAGAGGGTAGGGATAAATGGCCAATTTTCCCAGTGGAAAAAAGGTGAATAGTGGAGTACTGCAGGGATCTGTGCTGGGTCCACTGCTTTCTGACATATTCATAAATGATCTGGAAAAGGGAATAACAAGTGAGGTTATCAAATCTGCAGATGACGCAAAACTAAAGTTGTAAAAACCCAAGAGGATTGTGGAAAATTGCAAGAGGATCTTGATAAATTGGAAGACTGGGCATGAAAATGGCAGATGAAATTTAATGTGGACAAGTGCAAAGTTATGCACCTAGGAAAGAACAACCCAAACTATGGTTACACGATGCAAGGTTCCACATTGGGAACCACCACCCAGGAAAAAGATTTAGGCATCATCGTCGATAACATATTAAAACCCTCTGCCCAGTGTGCAGCGGCAGCCAAGAAAGCAAAGGATATTATAATGCCTCTGTATCGTTCCATGGTGCGACCTGTCAGACGGCTGCCTGGGTGAGAATCTTCAGAGTCTTGGCAAGTGCATATATCTATATGATTTGCAAAGGATTGTGGGCAATGCAGTTCATTCACACCAGACACAGCTGCTGACAATAATTTAGTTGTGCTCAAGTGTAAAGCCAATAAGATATTTATTTATGGGGTTATTTCTCCCAACACAGATATGCTTGGTAGCACATAAATCAGGTTACTTGCTTTCAGTGTTTAACTTGAAAAAAACAAAATCAGGAAAACAACCTTTAAACTTGTCAGGCAATTAAAGCAAAAGAAATAAGACATGGGTTGGTACAAACTGGTCTTTTCTGTAGGCATTAGCTAATGTTTTCTTAGCATATATCAAACAACAAACCAAAAGCCACCAAGAAAGAAAAAAACTGTTCTTCTCAGGTTAACTTCTTGTATCTTCCCACATAGATTCAGAAGTGATTCTCTCCTAGCTCACAAGCAATTAGGTAAGGCTCAATTGCTAGCAGTTATCCAGCTGAAACCCCTTAGCTGGCTTGCTTTCTACTGCGTGGGTCAAATCCTGCTTCAGGAGCTTTCCTGAGTAGATTAAAGAACAAGTTTGTATTTCTTTGTGATGGTTGCTGTACTTTATAACAGAAAGTTACCAAAGGAGTTTAGACAGAGAGCAGTCCATGCAAACAGAATCTTCATCTGCTATCATTTCCCCTTCTTCAACAAGCATGGGTTCAATATCATGGATTGGCACAGATGAATCTCTCAATGGAGCACTTTCAGGAGAATACTTGTTTCCCTGCTGTCTTTCAAGGTTATAGCTAGGGCATAGATCAGTGTTCATACCTGAGCTTCCATTGCTGTTAGAGTTCCTCTCTATATAGCCTGGCCAGTATGTAGTCCAGTTCTTATGTCCAGCCTTCCAATCCAGATCCCTGGACACTGGATCTCTCTTCACATACCTTCTGGCATGGGTCTTAGGGTCCCTTCCACGTGCAGCCGTCTCCCTCACAGGTAGCGTCTGGAGATTCCTAGCTCTGCAGCACCATTCCTCTGGCTTTCCCCAGTCCAATGGTGTATGCTGGCCCTTGAAATGCCTCCCAGTATACGTACTGCTCTGGACTCTTCTAGACCTCTCAAAGGCTTTTCTCTTCCTTCTTCCAAAGGGTTTCTTTCCCTCTCTGTCCGTCCGGTTTGGCTTCTGCTTCCGATGATCCTTCAGATGAAACTGATGATCAAGCTCAAGCTGATTCTCAGGATAAGGATAATTCTCTGTAGAATAAACTCTAGCTTTATTCTGCTTAGATGAGTGCTCCTCCCTAACACAGCGCAGCTGTGCTGAATCAGGCCCTGCCCTTTGAGATGAGTGCTTAGGGATTACCTCATAGCCCTCCTGATGGAACACACGTTTCCCCACTTCAGCTCCTCTAATGGCTGTTGGAAACCTGGTGCATTCTGGGACTGGTAGTCTTTTATGGGAAAATTCTGTTTTCTTATTTCTACCAGAACTGACAGGTTGCTTGTTCAGAGTCACTTCACCTTTCCTCTAGCTCCTTCCTGAGCTATGATAAGCTTCCTTATCACAGACCGCACCTTGAATATTGTGTGCAATTCTGGTCGCCGTATCTTTAAAAGGATATAGCGTTATTAGAAAAGGTACAGAGAAGAGTCACCAAAATGGAAAAGAGGATGGAAGGATACTCCTATGAAGAGAGGCTACAAAGGTTAGGGCTTTTCAACCTGGAAAAGAGACGGCTGAGGGGAGATATGATAGAGGTCTATAAATTAATGAATGGAGTGGAACGGGTAAATGTAGATCGATTGTTTACATCATCAGAATATAAAAAGACTAGGGGACATGCAATGAAGCTACAGGGTAACCTATTTAAGACTAATAAGGGAAATATTTTTTTCACTCATCGTGTAATCAAACTCTGGAATTTGTTACCAGAGGATGTAGTAAAAGCTGTTAGTGTAGCTAGGTTTAAAAAAGGTTTGGACAAGTTCCTGGAGGAAAGGTCCATAAACAGTTATTAAAAAGGGACCCGGGATATCACTGCTTGACCCAATAAAAGCATTGAGGAATCTGTGTCTTTTGGGGAGACTGCTAGGTACTTATGACCTAGATTGGCCACTGTTGGAAACAGGATACTGGGCTTGATGGACCTTGGTCTGACCCAGTATGGCATATCTTATGTTCTTATGTTCAGATGGTTTGCAATCTTGTCCATAACTGGTTCCCACTTAACCAATCCTGGTGGAGCCAATTGGAAACAATTAAAATATGTATTGCACCCAAAGCTGATTCTGTTCTGAGCATGCCCCTCCTTCCCTCTGAAATGTATATAGAAACAGAAACTCAGTTAATTCAATTTCTTTGGAGGCATAAAACTATTGAGAACAGTCTTACATAAATTGAAAGCGGTGGACTATACTTTCCAGATTTCCAGTTGTTATCATACAGCCTATATCTTGAGTCAGGGTAGTCAACTAGTCCAGAATTTAGACCCATCCAAGAAGCCTGTATGGATTAGCCTTGAGGAAGAGGCTTTACATCCCCCTTCCTCTTAAGTTGGCTCTAAAGATGTCCTTTCAAACTAATTGGAAAGAATGTATGCCATGGAGGGCAACATTGGTAGGTCTTCGCTTATTGGAAAGGGAAGAGGGAACATGATGACAGGTTTTCTAAGAAGTTACCTCTCTGGAAGGACAGGCTCTTTATAAATTCAGAGACAGGTGATATGATAACTTGGAGGCAATGGCAAAATAGCACACATTTGGAGTTTGGGCCAGACTTGTGATGGGTTAATCCTTTAAGTCTTTTCCAGACCTGCAACGCAAATTTGGTCTTCCTGATAAAGATTTTCTTCCAATGGATCCCGCTTAAACACCGCCTGCTAAAGAGTAAAGTGGGTCTCACTGATCTAGATGATGACTGGTACTTAAGAGTTAATGGCAAGGAAATGTTTAATGTTATCCAAAGTGGTTTTGAGCTATATTTGGTTAATATCCCAATGTACTAATGTCCCAATAGAAGTGGAAAAGGTTTGGGAGGTGGATGTTCAGGAGGAACTGTAACGTAAGCAATGAAGCTTTTCGGAGAGTGGATCATAAGAGTATCCTTGTCAGTTTTGATTACCCAATGTTATTTTATTGAGCACAGGGCACTATGGATCCCTGTGGTTTAGACTGAGATGATGCCAAGTGGTCTGGATAGATGCTGGTCCTGTAAGCAGGATTATAGAACCCTCTCCCACATGTTTTTTTTCTGCTTTAATTTGACCATTCTCTGGTCAGAAGTCTGGTAATGTGTTATATCAAATCTGAACAGGAACAGGCCTACCTCCTGACAATCCTTCTCTCCCTTACAAATAAAGTGCTATTAAGTAATTTGAAAGATAATACTGCTCTGGACTGCAATATGTAGTAGAACCTAGTTTGCAGTACATGCAGGAATGAGTTAGCTGCAGACAATAAGAGCATATGATTAATAAAATGCAATTGAGAGCTCATGAAGAGATTTGTGCAGTGTTCTTGATGTATGCTCAATTAGTAAATACACACACTTTGTTGTGGTTATTAAATGTCTTTTATTAATTTTGTAAAAGAATAAGGACATTTAAACACCCTTTCCATAAAGGGATATTTTCTTAGATTACTCAAGAGTCTATATTCTTTCACCTTCATCCTATGCCTCCTCACTCAAAACTTTCCTTTCAACTAAAAGAGGTCCACCTTCTGTGCATTTATACCCCAAGGTAATTTAATGATCTATCATATCTCCCACCTTTCTTCCAAAGTATACATATTATTTTATGATGAAGACAATTGACCATTTTAGTGGCCACCTTCTGCCTTGATTCCATTCTATTGCATCTTCTTGATGATGCAGTCTCAAGAATTGCACACAGTACTCTAAATGAGATCTCATCAGACATACATGGAGTGGCCTAGTGGTTGGGGCAAGGTACCTCAGGCCGGAAGGTCGGGGGTTCAAATCCCACTAGAGGACAGCAACCTTGGGCCGGAAGGACTGGGGTTTCTAGTCCCACAGGTGCTCCTTGTGGTCTTGGGCAAGCCACTTAACCCTCCATAGCCCATGTTCCCTGTAAAATAGTTATCTCGAAGTTATAATGCCCTGTTCAATGTAATTTCAGTTTGTTCAATGTAAACCGCACTGATGCAGAATAGCGCAGTATATAAGAGAATGTAAATAAATAAATAAACATACAGAGGCACTATCAGCCTGTCTGTCTAAAGCCCAGTAACCTCCAGGCTTTTGCCATTGCCTTTTCTACTTGGCCACTAAGATCATCATATATGATCACCCTCAGATCTCACTCTTCTTTCATGCACAGAAAGCGTAGTTACTCACCTGTAATAGGTGATCTCCAGGAACAGCAGGAATCAGTCTTCACATATGGGTAACGTCCCTGATGGAGCCTGTACGGGAATGTTCCCCAGCATCCAACAGGAAAGCCTTTGGGAGCACTCCGCTGCATCGGCATGCCTGCCTGCCTTCCCAATTTCTCTCCTCAGTTGAGTTTGTAGCTGAGAAGAAGAAAGACAAAAAGAGCCATATAACTTCTAGGGTGGAGGGCAGCATGTGAAGACTGATTCCTGCTGTTCATAGAGATCACCTGTTACAGGTGAGTAACTACGCTGTCTCCAGGAACAAGCAGGAATGCTGTCTTCACATATGGGACTCACTAGCTCCCAGATACCAGACTGGTATGGGGGGGGGGGGGGGGGAAGAGTAGTGCAAACCCAGAGGCAAAAACTTGTAGCCAATGAGTTTGGAAGAGTTGTGGGCTATTGGACTCGACTCCAGATGCTAATACTTCCTTAATGGTAGTCTGGTATCTTGCAGTAGTAAGGGCCGTACGGTAGGAGTTGAGTAAGTCCCAAAGCGGTGCTAGAAACGGCCTGGCCAAAGACAGCATCCTGATGGAAGTCTCTGTCCAGACAATAGTGGACAGCAAAAGTATGAAGGAAGAAACAGGTAGCTACCCGGCAGATGTCCTTAATGGCTAATGAATGGGGATTAACTACAGATGTTGCTATAGCTCGCAGATTATGAACAGTGACATGACCCTCCAATGAGAGACCTGCCCTGTGCATAAGCAAAAGAGATGCAATCTGCTATCCATTTAGATAGAGTACACTTCGGTGATTAGGATCAATGGAGATGAATAATTGAAAGGATCTTCTATGAGCTCTCTAGTCAAATAGTAGGCCAACGCTCACTTGCAGGCTAAGCTGTGTAAGCGCTGCTTCAGCCCGAGATGCATGTCGTCTAGGGAAGAAGATTGGGAGGATTACCGACTGGTTTAGATGGAAGGAGGAAACCACCTTTGAAAGGAAATGCGGATGGGTTCGCAGAGCTGTCTTGTCATGGTGGAAGAGAGTATAGGGCGGATTTGCCACTAGAGCTTGCGGCTCACTGCTGCAGCCTGCAGCTCTCTGAAGTGAGCGCATTAAGAAAGATGATCTTCCAAGAGAGAAACTTCAGTGAAGTGGTGGCTAAAGGTTGAAAAGGTGGCTTTAGAAGCTGAGCCAGAATCACATTCATATCCCAGGCAGAAATATTTCTTTACTGAAAGAGTAGTAGATGCTTGAAAGTCTCCCAGTGGAGGTAGTCGAAATGAGGATAGTATCTGAATTTAAAAAAAGCATGGGACCAACATAGAAGACCTTTAAAGGAAAAAAGGGGTCTATTGTAGTTGATAATGGAAGGGCAGACTAGATAGGCTATGTGTTTTTTTTCTGCCGCCATGTTTCTACAAGTTTTATTATTGATAAAATTTGCATTTAAGAACATAAGAACATAAGATATGCCATACTGGGTCAGACCAAGGTCCATCAAGCCCAGTATTCTGTTTCCAACAGTGGCCAATCTAGGTCATACGTACCTAGCAGTTTCCCCAAGGGACACAGGTTCCACAATGCTTGTATTGGTTCAAGCATTGATATCCTGGGTCCCTTCTTAATAATGGTTTATGGACCTTTCCTCCAGGAACTTGTCCAAACCTTTTTTAAACCCAGCTACACTAACAGCCTTTACTACATCCTCCGGTAACAAATTCCAGAGTTTGATTACACGTTGAGTGAAAAAATATTTTATTTTATTAGTCTTAAATAGTTTACCCTGTAGCTTCATTGCATGTCCCCTAGTCTTTCTATATTCTGATAAGGTAAACAATCGATCTACGTTTACCCGTTCCACTCCGTTCATTAATTTATAGACTTCTATCATATCTCCCCTCAGCCGTCTCTTTTCCAGGTTAAAGAGCCCCAACCTTTTTAGCCTTTCTTCATAGGAGTAGCCTTCCATCCCCTTTACCATTTTGGTGGCTCTTCTCTGAACCTTTTCTAAAATTGCTATATCCTTTTTAAGATATGGCGACCAGAATTGCACACAATATTCAAGGTGCGGTCTCACCATGGAACGATATAGAGGCATTATAATATCTTTTGTTTTATTTTCCATTCCTTTCCTTATCATACCTAGCATTCTATTTGCTCTCTTGGCCGCCGCTGCACACTGGGCCGAGGGTTTTAACATGGTATCCACAAGGACGCCTAAATCTTTTTCTTGGGTGGTGGTTCCTAATGTGGAACCTTGCATCGTGTAACCATAGTTTGGGTTGTTCTTCCCTAGGTGCATAACCTTGCACTTCTCCACATTAAATTTCATCTGCCATTTTGATGCCCAGTCTTCCAATTTATCAAGATCCACTTGCAATTTTCCACAATCCTCCTGGGTTTTAACAACTTTAAATAGCTTTGTGTCATCAGCAAATTTGATAACCTCACTCGTTATTCCACTTTCCAGGTCATTTATGAATATGTCAAAAAGCAGCGGACCCAGCACAGATCCCTGGGGTACACCACTATTCACCTTTCTCCATTGGGAAAATTGGCCATTTAGCCCTACCATCTGCTTTCTATCTTTTAACCAGTTCCTGATCCACAGTAGTACACTGCCTCCTATCCCATGACTCTTTAGTTTTGCCAAAAGTCTCTCATGAGGGACCTTGTCAAAGGCTTTCTGAAAGTCCAGATACACAATATCAACCGACTCACCTTTGTCCACCTGTTTATTCACTCCTTCAAAAAAACATAACAGATTAGTAAGACAAGATCTTCCTTGTCTAAAGCCATGTTGGCTGTCTCCCATTAGGTCATGACTATCTATATGCTGAGTAATTTTATTCTTTATGATGGTTTCTACCATTTTTCCCGGTACTGATGTCAGGCTCACCGGTCTGTAGTTTCCCGGATCACCCCTCAAACCCTTTTTAAAAATTGGTGTTACATTGGCGATCCTCCAATCCTCAGGTATTAGAGATGATTTTAATGATAGTTCACAGATTATTTTGGACAGAAATAACAGCCCTACCCTCCTACTCACAAAAGTTTCATTACCCAAACTATCCCTTAACTAAACTCCAGACCCAGAACCCAAACTGAATCTGTGGGGAAAAAAGGAGATGCCTTAGCTGCTGCAGTATATGTTCAAGAAACAATTCACAATTAGAGGTTCTTGTTTACTAATGCACAGCAACTTTTGCAGTTACTGTGGGTTAGCAGCCAAAATTAACAAATGGTAACTGCAAAGCCTCTTCATTCTCACACGGAATCTATCCTTGCTGTCCTGGATTCATTTGTTGAATACTGTTGTAAATTATGCTATGAACATCCTGCATAGGTTGACCAGTGAGTGCTGCAAGTATGCACGGCAATGCTTTATCCATTTGAGGAAGTAGTTTTATACCTTTATAGATGGGGAGCACCTTATTTATTTATTTATTTAGCTGTATTTATATCCCGCTTTTCACCGGGTCAAAGCGGTCAATTGGCGGATACATTTAACACGAGGGGATATGAGACACATACACTAATACTTACAGGGAACATGGGCAATGGAGGGTTAAGTGGCTTGCCCAAGACAACAAGGAGTGCCTACAGGACTAGAAATCCCAGTCCCTCCGGCCTGAGATTGCTGTCCCCAGGTGGGACTTGAACCCCCGGCCCTCCGGCCTGAAGTACCTTGTCCTAACCACTAGACCACGCCTACCTTATCAATTAAGGGACAAGGTAGGGTCCAGATATGATAAAAGGTTTTAAGGCTGGAAGACAGGAGATTGGAAATATTAATGTTTCTGTTCAGCAACAGTTTACATTTGGCATGTGAGCTCCACAAAACTGACTGTTAAGCAGGCTTAGAATGAACAGCCAAATACAAGTAGGCCCAATTAATTCGTACAAGAAAAACAGGGCTTTTTAAAAATTGGAATTGCACGTTAAACTATTTTCTGAACATTTTATATGCCTGTGGTTTGATTTATCATATTTTTACAGAATTTGTAGGCAGATTTTGCTTAAATGAAAGAGCCTTTTGGGGAGGATCTGTCTGTCCAAACCTTTGCCTGTCTGTCTGTACACATTTGCACACTCGCAAAAGGCGTCACTGGCAGGAGTCCCCAGGTCCTACCAGCAAAGGAAAAGCGGCAGCAGCAGGTACAACACAGAGTCGATAAGAGTCCCTGGGTCCCACTGGCAAAATGGCAGACTTTTGAGAAGGGGTGGAGTTAGAAAGGAGGAAAGAAAGAGGCAGAACATAAGAGAAGAGGCACGGTTAGAGAGGAGAAAGGAAGGGGATTTGAACCCTGGACACCCTGCTTCCAAACTCACTACTTTAACCATTATTCTATTAGATGCCCATGTTCTGAGATGCTATTCTGGGGACATCTATGTAGATGTCTCTATAGATGTCCGTATCGGGCATGTCCATGTTTCTGAAATTGTGCCTGAACTTGCACGCGCCTGTTTTTTTTTTTTTTTCAGACATTCTGGCTTTGACATCCCAAATTGCACTTAGACATCCCATTGTAAAATGCGCCTTTAAGCATGCACTTTTCAGTTTGTTTTTATTGGTTTTCATTTCAGTTATATGGTTCCTTATATCTCTTTGAAAACTTTTCCTGCTTTCCTCTCACCTTGCTCTTGTCAAGGATCTTGGATTTGTTATAGAAGGAGGAGTGTGGTTGTCATATTGGCCCACTTAAATGCACAGAACCAAAGGCCAAAAAACAAAAAAAATTAGGTGAAGTCTTATAAAAGTTCACATTTATTGACTAACTTACAGTACAAGAGCTCACTCTTTCTCCTCAGGTCCAAACAGAATAGGCAAAATGGTGACCTCAACAAAAAGAAAAAATGTATGGATGATAAAGGACAGTTACTTACCTGTAACAGGTGATCTCTGGGAACAGCAGGAATAAGTCTTCACATATGGGTTTCGTCAGTACCGATGGAGCCTGCGCAGGAACGCTCCCCAGCGTCCAATCAGAAAGCCTTTGGGAGCATCCCACAGCGCCTGCGTGCTGCCTTCCCGCCTTTCCCAACTGTCTCTCCTCAGTTGAGTTTTAGAGCTGAGACAAAGAGAGAGAGAGCGGGAAAGGAAAGAGAGAGAGAGAGACAACTCCTAGGGAAGGTGGGTGGGTTGTGAAGACTTATTCCTGCTGTTCCCAGAGATCACCTGTTACAGGTAAGTAACTGTGCTATCTCCAGGAACAAGCAGGAATGAGTCTTCACATATGGGGACTCCCTAGCTTTAGATGCCAGGGAGAGATCCCAGAAGTTGTGTGTCCCTGGGACAGGGCTGCACTTCCCCACATGGATCTCTGGCATCCCATGAGGGATGGAGGGTAGGAGTTGATTAAGTATGGAACAGGTGTTTAAGAACAACCTGACCAAACAAGGCATCCCGGCGGGAGTCCTTGTCCAAGCAGTAATGGGCTGTGAAGGTATGAACCGAGGCCCAAGTGGCTGCTCGACAGATGTCATCAATAGACACAGAGTTGAGATGAGCCATTGAGGCTGCCATGGCTCTCACATTGTGAGCTGTGACATGGCCCTCCAGAGAAAGGTTCTTGCTCTGATAGGCGAAAGAAATACACTGGGCAATCCAGTTAGATAGTGTTCTCTTGGAGACTGGTAGTCCCAAATGAGAAGGATCAAAAGCAACAAAGAGTTGAGAGGACTTTCTATGTTGCTGTGTCCTCTGTAAGTAAAAAGCCAGAGCTCTTTTACAGTCCAGGGTATGAAGATTCCTCTCTGCACTTGATGCATGAGGTCCTGGAAAAAAGACAGGTAGGTAGACCTCTTGGATGAGGTGAAAAGGCGAGACCACCTTAGGCATAAAGTGTGGATTAGTCCTAAGGACCACCTTGTCATGATGGAACCTTGTATAAGGTGGATTAGCTACAAGTGCTTGCAATTCACTAATACAATGTGCTGATGTGATTGCAATAAGAAAGATAATCTTCCAAGAAAGGTATTTCAAGGAGGTGGTAGCCAAAGGTTCAAAAGGCGGCTTCATAAGCTGACCAAGAACCAAGTTTAAGTCCCATGCCACCGGGGGTGGTCTAATGGGAGGCTTTGTTAAAAGGAGGCCTCTCATAAATCTGGCTACAAGAGGATGAGAGGAAATAGGTTGTCCATTTAGAGGCTTAAGGGAAGCTGCAATAGCACTCAAATGGACCCTTACTGAATTCGTCTGAAGGCATGCATTAGACAGATGGAGGAGATACTCCAGCAAAGATTCCAGAGGTATGGCAAGGGGGTTAAGACCCTTCTCAGAACACCAGATAGTAAACCTCTTCCACTTGAAAGCATAAGAACGTCTAGTGGAAGGTTTTCTGGAAGCATCAAGAACATCTTTCACTTGTTGAGAAAGATGAAGATCCTGGAGATCTAGGCCTTCAGCAACCAAGCCCTGAGATGCAGAGACTGGGGATTGGGATGCCACAACTTTCCGTCCTCTTGAGAGAGGAGGTCTGGAGCAGATCCTAACTCCAGGGAGGGAACTTGAAAGAGATGTAGAAGCAGAGGGTACCACACTTGCTGTGGCCAATGTGGAGCTATGAGAATCATGTGGCCTCTGTCTCTCTGAAGCTTGAACAGGGTTTTGGGAATTAGTGGAATGGGTGGAAAGGCATAGAGGAAGTCTTGACCCCAGTGAAGGAGGAAAGCATCCCTTGCCTGAGCTCCCTGAGCCAGAGTTCTGGAACAGAACCGGGGAAGTTTGGCATTTCACGGACTTGCAAAGAGGTCTATGTCCGGGATTCCCCAAATTTGAAAAATCTTGGACACCTGGTCCATATGTAGGGACCACTCGTGTGGAAGCAGAACTCGACTGAGCCTGTCTGCCCAAGAGTTTTGAACGCCTGGAAGATAAACCGCCAGAAGATGAATGTGATGCTCTCTGGCGAGGGCCCAGTCGCAAAGCTTCATTGCAAAGCGACAGAGAGCCAGTTCCTCCCTGCTTGTTCACATAGAACATGGCTACCTGATTGACCGTGTGGATAAGGACTGTCTTGTGGTTGAGCAGGGTGTGGAAAACCCGCAGAGCAAGGAAGATTGCTCTGAGTTCCAAGAGATTGATATGTAGACAAGTCTCCTGTGGCTGAAAGGGGGACCCCAGCAATAGGTTTTGAGGGGACTTCCACCACTGGAGGGACAAAATGAGGCGACTTGTGTTTGCTATTTTGTCTGACAGGCAGCCTAATGCCTGGGTCCATTGGGTGGATAAAGTCCACTGAGTTGCCCTCATGTGAAGGCGAGCATATGGTACCACATGCACGGTGGATGCCATGTGGCCTAGCAACTGTAACATCTCTCGAGCAGTTAGGAGGGGCTTCAACTCTGCTTGAGAAGCTAACTGCACCAAGCGAAGGCAACGGGCCTGGGGAAGATAGGCCCTTGCCCTTGTGGTATCCAGCAACGCCCCTATAAACTCCAGGGACTGAGTAGGGATCAACAAAGTGGAGTGGAGGAGTGGCCTAGTGGTTGGGGCAAGGTACTTCAGGCTGGAAGGTCGGGGGTTCAAATCCCACTAGAGGACAGCAACCTTGGGCCGGAAGGACTGGGGTTTCTAGTCCCACAGGTGCTCCTTGTGGTCTTGGGCAAGCCACTTAACCCTCCATAGCCCATGTTCCCTGTAAAATAGTTATCTCCAAGTTATAATGCCCTGTTCAATGTAATTTCAGTTTGTTCAATGTAAACCGCACTGATGCAGAATAGCGCAGTATATAACAGAATGTAAATAAATAAAATAAATAAATAAATTGGATTTTGGGATGTTTATTACCAGCCCTAAATAGTGAAGGATACGCATTGTGCAGGTTAGAGAACTCTTGGCCTGTGATTGAGTGGGAGCTCGAATGAACCAGTCGTCCAGGTAAGGGAAGACTAATATTCCCAGGGTGCGCAGAAAAGCAGCTACCACTGCCATGCATTTCGTGAACACCATTGGTGCAGAGGCCAGACCAAAAGGGAGCACTCTGTATTGAAAGTGCTTCTCTTGAAAAAGGAACCGAAGGAACCTTCTGTTAGTTGGATGGATGAGAACATGAGTGTACGCATCCTTGAGATCTAGAGAACAAAGCCAATCCTGACTCTGAAGGTATGGCAGCAGAGTTCCCAGAGAAACCATCTTGAATTTTTCCTTGACTAGGAATGTGTTCAACTCTCTGAGATCTAAGATGGGTCTGAAGCCTCCTGTTTTCTTTGTAATAAGAAAATAGGGGGGAGTAGAAACCTGTGCCCTGTTGTTGAAAAGGCACTTTCTCTATTGCCCCCTGGGCGAGAAGAGTGGCAACCTCCTGCCCCAACAGGTTGAGGAGGGAGGTTGGAGAATTGGACTGGTGCACTCTTGTGAGAGGGGGCAAGCTTGAAAAATGAAGTTTGTACCCCTCTCTTATCATGGAGAGTGTCCAATGCTCTGCTGTAATTTGCCCCCACCTTGGAGCAAAGTGACATAACCTTCCTGGAATGGTGGAGGGCTCTGGAAGGCTAAGTTCTCTAGCGGAAAGTCAAAGGCCCTGAGGGGGCTGAGGTTGCTGAGCTGGAGCAGGCCTAGCAGCCTTTGCTTTGCTCTGTTTGGATGATTGCTGACGTTTGGTAGGGAACTGAGCTGCAGAAGATGCCCGCTGACCATAAGCAGGATAGAATCTTCCCTTTTTAGAAAAAGGTGTTTTCTTGAATAACCTTTTCTTAGCAGGAGCAGCTGTGGATTTGGATAGTCTATCCAAAGCAGAATTTTCAGCATCCATCTGATTGGCTTTTGCTTGCCAATCCTTACCAAACAGGTTCTCACCTGTACAAGGGATATTTCCCAATTCATCTTGAACCCAGATCTCCAAATGAGATGCTTGAAGCCAAGCAATCCTACGTGCACCTATGGCAATAGCTGAGGCTCTGCTTACGCATTCAAAGGAGTCAAAAGCTGCACGGTTGGAGAATTTGGAGATATCTTGGGCATGTTTGAGCCCAGTGAGAAAGTCCTGCCTTTTATCTTCAGACATAAAAGGACTTAAAGTCTGCAAATGGTCAGTGACTTCTTTTAAGAACATTCCCATGTAGAGACTATAAGAATTAATTCTCGCAGCAAGCATGGAAGCTTGGAAGACTCATCTTCCAAAAGCATCCAGGGTTCTACATTCACGTCCTGGAGGATTAGAGGCATGTCTTCTGGCACTTCTAATCTTTCTCATTGCAGACTTAACCACAATAGAGTGGTGAGGAAGTTGAGTTTTATGGAAACCAGGACAAGGAGGGACACAATACATGGTATCCAACCTGCGAGAATGAGGAGAGGTGGTTAGAGGTGCTTCCCACATCCTCAACATGAGATCATACAGAATCTCATGAATAGGCAAGGTAGCTGCCTCCTTAGGAGTTTTAGGATATTGTAAAATATCTAACTCCTTGGCTCTGGGCTCTGTCTCAGGGGCCACTGTGATAGAGAGGCCCTGAGCCACCTCCCTGATAAAGTCTTGAAAAGACAAGTCCTCTGGAGGACTCCTCCTGTGGAAGAAGCATCACTGCATCAACCGACTCTTCAGAATCCTCAGAGTCCTCAGAGGAATCGAAGTATCGTCTGTCCGGATGCTCTTGCAAAGCCCGATACCCGTACCGACCGGGATCGGTATCGGGAATAACCGGTACCGGGGTATCGGTACCGGAGGGCTTCAGAGGACAGAGTACCAGCATAGCGGACACCGATGCCGATGCCACCGGTACCGGGATCGGTACTGATGGCGATGCTAGAGCCGGTACCATCGGAGTAGTCTGTTGCGGTACCACGGGCGTCGATGCCACAAGGAAAGCCGCCAGACTGCGTTCTATGGAAAGAATCCTCTGATCCATCGACGCCGCCAATGCTTGGAAGTTGGTACCGGTGGAAGCCACCGGTACCCCAGAGCATGGCACCAGGAGATCTGTCGAGGCCACGCCATCGAGATCATCCTGGAACCCCGATGATGATGCTTTAGAGGCCAAAGCCTCCCGCCGGGGTAATTTTGCCGGTGCAGAATCCTCAAGGGCAACGCCAGAGGCATCTCGATTCTTAGAAGGAGATCTACCCTTCGAGGACCGGCTGGATTTATGTTTAGTTACCTGAGATCCATGTGAGGAAGAAGCAGCCCTGGAAGACGTCGATGCCACCGAAGCCACATCAGAGGGAAACAAGGTACTGAGCTTGGCAGCTCGGTTCTGCTGACCTCTTTTAGACATCATAGAACAGGACATACAATCTGTTATGGAATGGTCAGGACCTAAACATTTTAGACACCAGTCATGGGTGTCGGTGACGGAAATGGTACCGCCACATTTTGTGCACTTTTTAAATCCTGAGGCAGGCTTTTCCATATTAAGGAAAAAGGTTTTGGGCCTAAGGCCCAAAACGCAAGTGCACCTGAAGAAAAAGAACGGAAAAAAGTTTGTTTTTGTTTTTTTTTTACAAGAAGTAAATAACAAAGACCGGCGGTACCGGTAGAGCGTCGAAGAAGGCAGACGCGACACAAAAGAAATAAAGAAAAAATAAGGAAATTCTTCTGCGGTGACAGGAACACGACCTGCTGGCTCCGCGGAAAAAGAAGAACTGAGGAGAGACAGTTGGGAAAGGCGGGAAGGCAGCACGCAGGCGCTGTGGGATGCTCCCAAAGGCTTTCTGATTGGATGCTGGGGAGCGTTCCCGCGCAGGCTCCGTCGGTACCGACGAAACCCATATGTGAAGACCCATTCCTGCTTGTTCCTGGAGATAATGCATTCCACTGACATTCCGCGAAGGGGAATGATGGACCATCAAAAGGTGGCAGCCAATGGAATTTAACAACTCATAACTAGTCAAGAAATATAGGTCTCCACTGGGCCCTCTTGTATCAGTTTTAACATGTCTGATCTCAAACCCTCCTCCCCTTCCCACTATCACTGGAATATTTTTTATGATTCATTTGTATTTTCTGGTAATTTCATCTTTGCTCATTTTGTTCAGACTTGAGGAAAGGAGCATCCGCTCCAAAAGCTAGTCAAAAAATACATTTTGTCCAATAAAAGATAATCTCCTTTTTAAATTAATCTTTATTCTACATCTATGTATATGTCTGTTACATTACCTCTTTTCTTGCCCTCTGCATAAGCTCTTACCCCTCTCAGCCTGTATCACCCCTCCTCTGTCTTACACCCTTTTCTCAGCTAAGTTTGTCTCTTCCCTCACCTCCTCCTTTTATCATGTGCATAAGCCTTTGTTGAATAAAAAGTGGTGTTTTTTCTAATCCAGAAATGTGGAAAAAATGCAAATGCTATACAACTATTTTGCAGGAATAGGTAGATTTTTAATTTATTAAGCAGACTGCCACAAAAGTAGAAATTCTTTAAAATGCCACACTAACAGCAATGTTAGCAAAAGAGAATTATATCCATAAAGGGAAAAACAATTATAATCCAATGCTGCTACCATTTAGTATTTCTTCTAACTTAACCATGAGATATCCCTAACTGATACACTGTCATTTGGCAACCCATTTGGAGAAACTGCCCCCACACATCGTCATTCAGTACTCTTTGCTGTTTATGCCCATAATACATGCACTACCATCTTAGGGCTTCTGTGGATTATCTCGGTGAAGCTTCTCCCCATTGCTTGACATGGCGCACCCTTATTCTCAACACAGGTTAACAGTGAAATTGAGCCTCAGTGTGGAATTTCTTCTTTTGATGGTATCGTCTTGCAATGTTCCTTTCAAAATGTAATTTATTTCATGAATAGATTTTTTATTCAACATGATTACTCATTAATGATATATGTTAAACTAAAATGATGAATCAATGGCATACAAAACAACTAGAAAAAAAATTGCACAAACACACTTAAGTAATTGAATAAAAAAGTTAATCTACAACTTTTGTGTTTTTATTAAAAACACTTTATGCTACAGAACAAAAAGAAAATTAACTGTAAATAACTGCCACCAACTGGCAGTCTAATTGAACATTCTATAATCTAAAACTGAGCCATTGAGGAATTTATTAATCATTTAAGAACAGGGCTGGCTAAATGGGTTAGTGTTCCAAGTGTGAAAACAAACTTGACAGGAGCTTTGGGCTACTACTTCACAGAAAGCATTATTTGTTCAACTACTTTAGCATTTTTCCACCAGATGGAGAATGCAGGCATTAAAGTCCTACAGTATAAAAAAAAAGCACATACTACAATTATATAGGTG
This sequence comes from Ichthyophis bannanicus, assembly GCA_033557465.1. NCBI lineage: Eukaryota > Metazoa > Chordata > Amphibia > Gymnophiona > Ichthyophiidae > Ichthyophis > Ichthyophis bannanicus. The sequence goes on along the minus strand of CM066032.1, from coordinate 178,305,686 downwards.
GGGGACAGTCAGTATTTTATTTATACTATCAGCTAATTAAAAAGCTTACATGTTGTATCTGTTGCACAGTGAATACATCTGCAACACTTACTTCAAATTTTTTATACAAGGCCATCGCCGTTTGATGGTCACTAATGGTGAAGAGTTTAAGACAACCGATAGGTATAAAATGCATGCTTGCCTTCTTGCCAGGAATAAAACTGGTGAACCTGTACACAGATGGAAGTCTTTAAATGCTGGAGCATCTGAACTGCAGGGTTTATGTTGCATGTGCATGGATCAACAAAACAAGCTTCTATAAACCAGAATACTGTAGAAACAGAAGTGTATTTGTATTTAATTGGCAAGTATTATTCATCAAGGCCAGCAATGAGATGGATTAATACAATAACAGCAGCTATGAATACCACCTTATCAAACAATGATCTGCTTGGCTGAAGATTGAACAAAGTTTAGGTCAACTATCCAGAGGATCGCCAGGAATCAACACCAACTCAATGGCACTTAACAACCACCACCACATATGTGTTTTAAATTTTGAGAATCATATTTAATAATTTTCTGACATTGGTGAACCTAAATAGCATCCACTCAAGGGTTTGTGATATAATCAAACTTTAAAAGCCTTAATATGCACAACCCATGTACAGGAACACACCATCAAGTGAAACCCCATATTACATTCTTAACTATAGGCAGTAGTTCCAAACAAGCAACTAAAGTTTTCTTTTCCAAATTAATTTCCTGGTATTTCATGTTGATCCTTACACATGGACAAACCACAGTTCTCAAACATGTTTCTGTCATGATTACTAAGAAAAATGCCAGTTGAGCAATTCTAATTTTTCTACTAGGGATCATTCAGAAAGCTAACGAGAAATAAATTAGTTGAAAAACATCTTGTGAAGCTGTTACTGTGTTAATTCGTTGCGGGAAAGAATACAACAGTATTAAAGATTTTTCCAGATTATCGACCCTGGCAATACAGTATTCATTTATGACACTCTTAAGGTGACATTTTACTTACCAGTTAATTTCCTTTCTTCGAGTCCTGCTAGACTAGTCCAGATAAGTGGGTTGTGTTCCCTTAACAGCAGGCTGTTAGAGACAAAGAACCAATGAAAAACCCAGATTTCAATGACATCACTCCTATGCCTCTATTTGCTTCAGCCACCAGAGGTCCCATCAGTATTCGTCCCAAAGCATATGGGAGAAACATGGTAAGCCTCACACAACCTCATGGGTAACAAGGAGTAATCAACTGTTGAGAAGTATGTGCAGGAAAGCATAAACAGAAGACTGTCAGTAGAAGATGAACCTGCAGAGCCAAGCATAAAAATCATAGTGGACCCTAGGGTATAGCAGCAGAGCAAATACAGTTTCAGGGGAAGGCCCTGGACTGATCTAGCAGGACTCAAGGAAAGGACATTACATGGTAAGTAAAATGCCACTTTCTATATTGTCCTGATAGACCAGTTCAGACAAATGAGATGTACCAAAGCTACAACTCCACTGGGCAGGAAGAAGACACAGCAGCTTGCAAAACACCTTGAACCAAGACCGCGTCCGCCTGCGCATGAACATCCAAGTGGTAACGTTTGACAAAAGTGGAAAATTATGCCCATGTTGCTGCCTGACAAATGTCAACCAAAAACACTAACCCAATCAAAGTAGAGTGAAGCCACAATTCAGCAAAAAATATATAAAGCATACACTCAATATTTCTTCATGGAGGAATTAAAACTAGGAGAAAAAGGATCTCAGGTATGTACAATGCACCTTAATCATTTGACAACAATAGATGCAATAATCAGGCAGGGCTTACCACAGCATAGATCCTTAAAAAACCCTCCTCTATTATAATCTATATCCCACAAATTTCATATTACAAATTGAAACTCTTCTGTATAATCAATGAATCAGTCATTTTTTAAACATTTATTTTCAATGTGCAAGTCAGTTCTCAGGCATAACTTCATACATAGGGAATCAATTATGCGTATCCCTGAACACCCCCAATTCTAGTGGCGGCACCTGAGTATTTCACTTGAAGCTTCATCAGGGAGTGAACCTGGATTCCTTATAACTATGCACATGCTAAACAACAAAAGATCACAGAAAACATTTAACAGACATAAAAATCCTCTCTAAGGGGTATGTTTACTAAACAGCAGTAGCGGCTTCCATGTGATATTGGAGCCGCGGCCCCAATGAATTCAATGGGGCCGTGGCTCCGATATGGGGCCATGGCTCCGATATCGCACGGAAGCCACTACCGCTGATTAGTAAACATACCCCTAAATTTCAAAACAAATAGACTTCCAATCAGAATTTTACATCATAACAAGCGAACCCCCAGTAAAAATATAAACATCTAATATACTAATCCCCAATTTTTTTATATTTTATTTCTTTAGTAATTTTTCTACTAATTTTTATCCATTTTAAAAAAACAAAAAGTTAATATAAAAAAAAAGAAAAGCAACCATTTAAATCCAATTTGGAAAGAGGTCCCTTTAAAAACCCCAAAAAACAAGTAAACTACCAGACTGTATCTAAACAGTAATTGTGCTATATATATGGCCGATGCATTCTTTTGATGAAAAAAACATGTTTCACAAGAAAATGAAATTCTCTCCAAGGAAGAATGAGCAACGAATGTATTCAATAACCACGATGCATATTCATATAACCAATCAGTCAAAAACAACAAATATTAATTGCAAAACGGTATACTAACCATGCAGAGTTCAACAAATACTCTGAAGTAAAAGTATATCTTCATAATATAGGAGTCTTTACACCCTAAAGCAACAGTATCTTCAAAGTATTGTTATTTCCAGCATCAAGATAAAAAAAAGCCACGCTGGCACAAAATATATCCCCTAATCTGACAGCTGGTCATTTAAATTTTGAAGGGACCGCTATACCAAAATTGAAGAAACCTTACTAACCACCTAGATCATACCTAAAACATTCATTTAAACAGGGGAAAGATTATTGAAACAAATAAACACATCAGACATGCACATGAACAGCCATATACTATATCAAAGAATGTATCGCCAAAGCAGAAACATTAATATAATGCAGTCTCTCAAACTCAATCTGGAAAAACTCTCAGAAATAGAAACACAGTTTTTAAGGAAACCCTGGAGATAAAAACATAGCCAAAAAAGGCTAAAGAAATAAGAAAAAAAATCCACCCACCCGAAGTAACTGTAGCAAACGGAATGTATAATCACTTATTGTATTACCAAGAGATACTCCAATGAATGTTATGATTTAAACCAGGTGGTTTGACTGTATTCAGCTGAAATATCCACTGTTGTTCCTGTTGTAATAAACATCTCTCTCTATCTCCTATTCCCATATGTGGGCCCAACCAGTCTATACAAAAACAACGCAGATCTGAGAACATATGTCCATGTGATTTGCAACGCCTTACTATAGGAGCATCCAGATTATTACATGAAAGTCTATTTTTAAGCTCATCCATCTGAACTTTAAAAGATCATATGGTTTTTCCAATATATAGAGATCACATGGACAAAATATTCCATAAACTACAAAAGATGAATTACAGCATGTAGTATGTCTCAGACTGCATTCTTTCCCATTATATTAATTTTGGGATATTCAGTGTAAGAGGACAAATCAAACATTCTCCACATTGTCAATGTCCGGGGGGTTTACCTGTTTAGGAATAGATGGTATTAGTCTAGTTGGACTCAGAATTTCTTTTAAATTGCGATCACGAGAAAAGACCAAACACGTTTGACTGTGTGCAAGACCTGGGATTACTCGCAATATAGGGAAATGTTTGACAATTTTCATTACTTGATAAAAAGAGACCAGGGCTCGATTCCCACTAGCACTCCTTGTGGCCTTGGGCAAGTCCCTTAACCCTCCAATGCTTCAGAAAAATCCAAGTTATCAATGTCCCTGTTTAATGTACATTACCAAGTTTAAGTTACAATGTAAACAGCTTTGACTAAATGATAAAGCGGTATAAAAAAAACCTGTTAAATAAAATAAACTCATTGGTGAAAATTGTGTTATAAAATGTATATGTCATTGCCCTGAATTGGAGCAACCATTCTCTATTATTACAGGCCGCTCTCTTATACACCTTTTAATAACAGAGGAGAGATAGCCTCTCGTTGATGGAAATCAGCTATAAGGGCATGCGACTGTCTATGATATTCTGATAAGCTAGTACAATTTCGATGGTATCTGATAAATTGTGAAAATGGTAGACCATTTTTATTCACAACAGGATGTGCACTAGAATAATGCAGATAAGTATTATGGTCAGTATCTTTCTTACAGACCAAAGTAATGAGTCTACCATTTTCCTGCAACACTAAAACATCCAAAAATGAAATCTTAGTTGTATCACATGAAATGGAAAATTGGATGCGACTATCGCGGCTATTAAGCCATTGATGAAATTCCAGCAACATTTCAGATCCACCTTTCCAAATTATAAAGACATTGTCTATATAACGGTGCCAAAGAACCCATTTGTTGGTGGAAAGGAGAATCAGGCAGCCACTGTTTATTCCAAGCAGCCCTATATACAGAAATTAGGTCTTACCTGCTAATTGTCTTTCCTGGAGATCTCTCCGGGCCAGTCCAGGAACAAGAGGGTTGTCAATCTCCTTCAGCAACTGAGGACTGAAATCTCAAGCTTTGCAGACCTGGTATCTGGCTCCCCCTGCTGGTCGCACCTCAGTCTACCCCTGTCCAAGCAGTTGAAAGAAAGAAACCGAACAAACAGAAAGAACAAATAGAAATTCAACTATGTACAACCACCAAATTACACCATTTTTTGCATGGACAGAGCCCTTGACATGGGCTTCCACTTATTGGTGGTTTTTTTTTTTTTTTTGCTTTTGACTTTCTTATATACTCTACATGCACGTTGGATTGTGCGAAAGCAATAGGCATAATAGGGAGAGAAGGTCCCCGAGGGAGCCCCAGAGACCCCTCCACAGGAAAACCGTACCCAAACGGTCCTGCAAAGACACGACTCTCGGCTGCATAAAAGAAATCATTCTTGGACCGAGACCGCCTTGCAACCAGAAAAATCCTACAACTGTCAACGGGTGGGCCCTGGACTGGCCTGGAGAGATCTCCAGGAAAGACAATTAGCAGGTAAGACCTAATTTCTGTTTCCTGATCGTCTCTCTGGGCCAGTCCAGGAACAAGAGGGAAGTACCAGAGCGGTACCTAACCACGGGAGGGACCAGCAAGGCCCGCAATGACAGCCGAAGCCCCCACATTCACGTCCGCCCTGGCCAAAACATCTAACCGGTAATGTCTAGCGAACATGTGAAGAGATGACCAAGTCGCCGCTCGACAGATGTCAGCGGACGGAATCAATGCATATTCGGCCCAGGACGCCACCTGACTACGAGTAGAGTGAGCGCGCAAACCCTCCAGAGGAGTCTTCCCCACGGCCTGATATGCTGCTTCGATCGCACGTTTCACCCATCGCGCAATGGAAGCCTTGGAGGCTGCTTCGCCCTTGCGAGGACCAGCAAAGAGAACAAACAACCTGTCAGTTCTACGAAAAGGTTTAGTTCTCTTGAAGTACTGCCGGAGCAACCGGCCAAGATCCAACTTCTGTAACACAACATCTATGGGCAAGCCCTCCTGGACCCGAAAAGTGGGGAGCGAAATAGTTTGATTCACATAAAATTTTGAAACCATCTTCGGAAGAAACGAGGAAACAGTCCTCAACAGGACCCGTTCCTCGGAAAATTGAAGATAGGGAGTCCGACAAGAAAGCGCTTGGAGATCAGAGATCCTCCTCGCCGAACACAGGGCCACCAAGAAAGCTACTTTCCATGAAAACTCCCGCAAAGGTATGGCGTTGGATGGATGAAAAGGAGGGCGCGCCAAGGCTTCAAGAACGAGATTCAAATCCCAAGGAGGAACCACGCTGCGAAGAGAAGGATGGATGTTCCGAACCGCTTGAAAGAACCGAAGCACGTCCGGATGGGAGGACAAACGAGCTCCCTTCCCACCCTCTCGAAAAAAGGAAATCGCCGCCAGGTGAACCCGGATGGTGCTGAGGGCCAAACCTTTATCCAGCTCATCCTGCAGAAAAGACAGCACATGTGGCAGTGAGGCGTCCCGAGGCCGGACGCTCCGCCATACGCACCAAGATTCAAAGACGCGCCACACTCGAACATAAGCCAGGGAAGTCGACTGCCGACGAGCTTGTAACAGAGTGGACACGACAGACTGCGAATACCCTCGACGCATCAGGCGGTCTCGCTCAATAGCCAAGCCGTAAGCGAGAAGCGATCCACATCTGGCATAAGTAGCGAACCCTGAACTAGGAGATCCGCCCGCGGAGGCAGCCTCCAGGGATGGTCCACGAGAAGACGCACCAGATCGGCATACCACGCTCTCCGGGGCCAATCCGGTGCAATGAGAATCACGCGATCCCGATAACGGGCTATCCGCCGAACCACCCTGCCGATCATCGGCCACGGCGGAAAAACATAGAGAAGACCGCTGTTCGGCCAGGGTTGAGACAGACCGTCGAGACCCTCCGACATGCGCTCCCTGCGCCTGCTGAAAAATCTGTGGGCTTTGGCATTGTCGAAGGTGGCCATGAGGTCCATGATCGGCTGCCCCCATTGGAGAGTCAAAGCGTGAAACACTGCCGTGTTTAAAGCCCACTCGCCTGGATCCACGACATGCCGACTGAGGAAATCGGTTTGCACATTGTCCCGACCCGCGACATGCGCCGCCGAGAGTGCAACCAGATGCTCTTCCGCCCAGGACATGAGCCGCAGACTCTCCTCCAGCAACACTGCACTGCCTGTCCCCCCTTGCCGATTGATATAGGATACGGGTCACCACATTGTCCGAGAAAACCCTCACTGCTTTGTGCTGTAGTAGCGGGCGAAACTCCTGGAGCGCTAAATAAACCGCTCTGAGCTCCAACAGATTTATAGAGGAGTGCTGAACCTCCGGTGGCCAAACCCCCTGAGCCAAGCTTCCCAGACAATGAGCCCCCCAGCCCCCGAGACTGGCATCGGTCGTGAGAAGAACCCAGTCGGGCTGACGTAAGGGAACTCCCGCTCGCAGATGCTCGGGATCTAACCACCACTGGAGACTGAGTGAGGCACTGTGCAACCGGGGCAACCTGCAATCCAGAGAATGTTCCTGAGGTGACCATCTGGACAGCAAAGCCTGTTGTAACGGCCGCATGTGGGCCCTCACCCATGGCACCAGTTCCAAGGCCACCGCCATGGAGCCCAAAAGCTGCAGGTAACGCCATGTTGTCGGCGCTTTGAGCCGTAAGAAGCTGTTCACCTGAGACAGAATTTTTTGCACCCTGTTCTCCGGCAGAAAAACCGCCCCTAACTGGGTATCGAAAACGGCCCCCAAGTAAAGGAGACGCGTAACCGGTTGCAACTGGCTTTTGTTGCGGTTGATCACCCAACCAAGTTGTTGCAGGAGGCTGACGACCCGCGCCGTGGCCGTCTGGGACTCCGCCACGGATGGCGCCCGAATGAGCCAATCGTCGAGGTAAGGATGCACGAGGATCCCCTCCTTGCGCAAGGCCGCCGCCACTACCACCATCACCTTGGTGAAGACACGGGGCGCCGTAGCCAGGCCAAACGGCAAGGCTCGGAACTGGAAATGACCCAAATGGACCGCAAAGCGAAGAAATCTCTGATGCTCGTTCCTGATGGGAATATGAAGATAGGCCTCCGTGAGGTCTATGGACGTCAACACCTCTTGCAGTTGTACCGAGGCAATGACCGAGCGTAGCGTCTCCATGCGGAAGTGCAGAACCCACAAGCAACGGTTGACGTTCTTGAGATCCAGAATAGGACGAAAAGAACCCTCCTTCTTGGGCACCACAAAATAAATCGAGTACCAACCGGATCCTAATTGATCTGGAGGGACGGGAACCACCGCCCGAATGTGGAACAACCGGCGGAGGGTCAACGCAACCGCCGCGCGCTTCTCCGCCGAACCGCAGGGAGACACCACGAAAGCCTCGGACACCGGACGAGCAAACTCGAGGGAGTACCCCTCGCGAATGATTTCCAGAACCCACTGGTCGGAAGTTATGGTGGTCCAGGCTGATAGGAAGGCTTGAAGCCGTCCCCCTACTGGGAAATCCACCTGGACCAACCGCACTTCATTGTGGCCTCTTAGCGGACTGCTGCTGGGACCCGAAGTATCCTCTCCCGAAACCTCGAGCTCCCCGAAAGGACTGACCCCTGGCCACAAAACGACCTCTCTGGTAAGGGGAAAACAGGAAACCACGGAATCTGCGAAACTCCCGAGACGCTCCCCTGTGTAAAGGGGCCGATTTGGAAGGCTTCGGCCGGTCTTCTGGAAGCCGACCACCCTTAGAATCACCAAGATCCTGCACAATCTTTTCCAAAGCCGCTCCAAAGAGCAGCAAACCTTTATAAGGGAGCTTACTGAGTCTCGCCTTGGAGGAGGCATCCACCGACCAATTTCGCAACCAAAGAAATCTACGAGCTGCTACTACTGTTGCCAGGGACTTTGCGGAAATGCGCACAAGATCGTAAAAGCTATCAGCCAGGTAAGCAGCCGCCGACTCTAGTTTGGCGCCCTCCTCCTGTTCGGGGCGTGTGAAAGAGGCCCCCTGAATCCACCGAATAGACGCCCAGGAAACAAACGCCCCACATATAGCTGCTCGCAACGATAGAGCACAGGCCTCAAATGTTTGCTTCAACAAGGCCTCCAGCTTTCTATCGTGCAGATCCTTGAGTGCCGTACCGCCTTCCACCGGAATGGTGGTCTTCTTGGTGACAGCCGTCACCAAGGCATCCACCTTAGGCATCTTCAGCAATTCGAGTTCGTCCTGCGGCAAAGGATACAAACGGCCAATAGCCCTCGCTCCTCTCAACGACGCCTCTGGACATTCCCACTCAGATTCCACCATCTGCTTCATGACTCTGTGCACCGGAAAACACCGTTGCTCAGTTTTAAACCCCTGCAGCAGGGTATCCTCCAAAGGTGCCTCCGAAGCCGCTGGCAGCACAATATTCAACGCCGACAAAGACTGGGCAATGAGGGCCCCCAATTCCTCCTTCCGGAAGACACGAAAGGTGTTGGGATCCTCGCCAGCGCCCAGCTCCGCATCATCTAAGTCAGGAGACCACTCCAAACCTGAGTCAGAGAGGAGTTCGCCTTCCTCCATCCCTGGGAGGTCCGAGAAGTCCAGCGGAGGCTTGTCCTCACCAACCGCAGCTGTGGGAACCACTTTAGAGGGACCCTCGCCCGGATCGGACAGAGAGGGCAGAGAGTCCACACCAAGCGCCGCCACCGGAGCCGATGGCTTGTGCTGGGCCTGCTGCCACTTGATACAATAAGCCTGATGAAGGGCCAAAATAAAATCCACAGAAAACACAGATTGCAAACCCTGAGAAAGATCAGGAAGGGACTGTGGGGGAGCATCCTCCACCTGTCCTTGCCGCTTGGATTTTGCCCTCTTTTTTTTGCCGGTTTTTCTGGAGCTAGTAAACTGACTTGAGCTGCCTCAGAAATGGCTGCTGTTCCCGCCAAAACTGAAGTGCTCTGAGAGCGTCCTTCCGAGGCACCCTCCATGACCGGCAACCCCAGAGGACCCGAAAACAACAGTCCTGGACCACGGAGTAAGCCACCAGCAGCCCTGTAAATAAAAAACCAACCCCGCAGCCTAAACTGCGACGAAAACCAGCACGGAGCACAGCCGCGCTGAAAAAAACCGCCGGACTGATCAACGCCGATAACACGCTGCCTCGCAAGATCAAGTACAGGGAAACATACCTGCAGGAGAAGAAGGGCTCTGCGGCGTGAAATTCAAGTCGGGTCCAACTCCCACTGCTAGCGGGAAGACACCGAACTCGCCGAGGGTAGCAGGAAGGTATCTGGGGCTCCCAGCACTGCACTGCTCCCTCTCTCAAGGCCCGGAGGTGATTAAAAGACAGGCTCTGCCTTCATCAGCCCCAACCGCATCTGCCCCCACAGATGCCTGATAACCTCTCCTTTCGTTTAACCGGAGGGGGGGGGGGGGAACCCTGCTAGGGCTCTACCCACAAAAAATTTGAAGAAAAAAAGCAGACAAAGAAATAAAATAATAAGCTCTCTGAAGGGGAGCCAGCCAGGAACGTCCCTTCCAGCTGCTGAGGACTGAAAAGACTGAGGTGCGACCAGCAGGGGGAGCCAGATACCAGGTCTGCAAAGCTTCAGATTTCAGTCCTCAGTTGCTGAAGGAGATTGACAACCCTCTTGTTCCTGGACTGGCCCGGAGAGACGATCAGGAAAAGTTGGCTACAGAGGGGGCAATCATTGCTCCTATCACAATGCCAGCGATCTGTTGGTATAACTGATCATTAAACAGAAAGTAATTCTCTCACAGGGCTATCCTTACCAAATCTAACACAAACTAAAGGTTAGCCTGGGCTATCTGCAACTAGGACCCCCTGAATAACATGGGAGCTAGTTGCGGATAGCCTGGGTTAACCGTTAGCCCGATTTAATAAACATACCCCAAAGTCTGTAAACTTTTCATTCAGATCTCCCCGTCCCCTTAAAGACTGGCCAATCACAACAAGGGGTATATTTGTATACAAAGATAAGTCTAGAGTTACCAGTAAGATGTTAGATATAATTGTCTCACCCTCTATCTCAGTGAATATGGTCAAAAAATGCATAGTATCATGAATATAAGAAGGAATTTGAGGTAATAATGTTCTCAAGAAAAAGTTATATATATATATACCATATTTTCCGGCGTATAAGACGACTGGGCGTATAAGACGACCCCCTACTTTTCCTGTTAAAATATAGGGTTTGGCCTATACTCGCCGTATAAGACTACCCCTCTTCCAGCGCACACCAAAAAAAAAACCCATCAGGGATAGATCATTGCAGTTGAAAAGCAGACTTTGCCTTTTGACTCTTACAACACCAAACTTTTTATGCATCTATTAAAGTACTGAATATCAAATAATAAGTAACATATATCCACTTAGCAAGCATAAAATGTCAAACATCAAATTAACAATTATTGGTTATCGGCTTAGTGACCCACTTAGGGCCTGGAGCCCCCAAAGTCCACCCCCCAGGCTCCCTTGGTAGTTTTCAGGCCCTGTCCTTAAGTCAGGCCCAACAAAATATGCAAAATATTTTATCTAAACAAAAATAAACAAACAAATAAAATAAGGGGAATGCTACCAGGGTAAAATGGTAGGAAAGTATAAAGAAAGTCAAAGGCGAACAAGAAAAAAAGAAAAAGAGGGGAAAAAATAAAAGAGGAATGAGAAAAGAGAAAAATAAAATGTCCATTGCTGACCTCCGTGCTCCACCTGAATCCGGGCCAGATAGGCCAATGTGAAGCGCACCCCATGCATCGCTAAGGTGCCACAGAGACCCCAGTAAACTCCCTGAGACAGGGCCGAGTAGTCCTGAAAAATGAAGGGTACACCCACATTCTGGTCACTCCTGCGCTGCACTCGCGCCGCTCGCAGAACACATTCCTTTTGACAGAAGTTCAGAAAACGGGCAATGACGGCACGAAGCTTCCCTTTCCCGGGCTGCCGGAGGCCTATGCGGTGTGTACGCTCAACGATGCAGCGTCAGTCAGACAGTCTCCTGGCAGATCTAACAGATGTTTACGAATTTTAGGTAAAATATAGAAATAAGGAATTCTGGATGTTTCAGCATTAGGAAACTTAAGTTCTTTCTTATTAATACATTTATCTATATAGGCTTGATTGGTAAGACATTTTATTGCTCCATCATAATCTAGGAGTGGGATCTTGTCCTGATCCATAACAACTATTGCCCCATCCTTATCAACCCTTTTAATAATAATGTCTGACATATGCAGTAATTGTTCCAATGCTGCTTGCTCTTACCGTTTCATAGCACAGAAAACCTTTTTATATTGTGACTGTTCCAAATGACATACACCTTGCAACACTAATTACTTAAAAATAGTAACTGCTGGATGGGGTGGAACCTGTTGGGGTCCATATTGATGTGAATGGTAAAGGGACCCATCCAGGTTCCATCATGGTTTCCTCTTGAGTCTTATCAGTATCTTGAGTCTTCTCATTGACTAAACCAAAATATGCACAAAGATTTAATTTCCTAAGGAATTTCTCTAAATCTATTCAAAATTGAAAAGAGTCAAATTTTATTTTAGGACCATAAGACAAACCTTTCGCTGGAATCTGTGTTTGTAAAATCATCAGATTCTTACTAAAAAGGTTGACCACTAGTGATCTTGAAACTTCTGGGTTCTTGTCCAGGAATGCTGTGGAGGCACTGGTGGATCGGTTGACTTCCAATGGCCTCTGGATGCTCGTCTCCGTCGTCCTTTTTTGCGATCTAAAAAATCCTCCTCTGTAGAGAATCTAACTTCTGACCCAGAGGTATCTTCCAATGAAAAATCAAAACCCACCCTACGGCGTGTCTTCCTGTCAAAGTTCATCCAGGAATAGATTATCCGGTTTTTGTGCTTCGTCCCAAGTCAATATTTTTAGCTATCACTTTTTCAATTCACCTCCAAATTGTTCTATTTGAGTTTTTAAATGTTCATCCAAACGCAACAGCAGATTCTAATGATATTAAGGCTGCCTGCATTGTTTCTATTTCACCTTGAGTCTTAGCAGTGTGATCTTTAGTCATGTCCACTATCAGAATCATAAGCTCGAGAGCACATTTATTTAAAAATTTGTTCCATTTCTCTATAAAAAAAGAGTCATCAACAAACATCCAGGGTTCCTTATTAATGCAGAGGCCCCAGTGGATTTATTGGTGATGAATACATTCTATTAATGTAGATCAATGAAATTCAGATTATACAAAGTGTTTAGATATTTGCAAGAGTACAGTCCATGATATAGTCTCAGACGCATCTTCTTTTTTCTCAAAAATATCAGGCTCTTTTAAAAGTTCCTTCAAAAAAGCTTAGGGTCTCATGCCAAAGAGGTTGGGAAAATTCCATTGGTGCAAACCAAAAACACTAACCCAATCAGAGTAGAGTGAAGCTACAACTCAACAAAAAATATATAACACATACAACTCAGTATTTCCTCATGGAGGAACAACAACTAGGAGGAAAAGGATCTCAGGTATGTACAAAGCACCTTAATCGACTGACAATAGATGTAATAGGCAGGGCTTACCACATCATAGATGCTAAAAAAAACCCCTCTTTTACTGTAATCTATATCCCACAAATTTTATATTACAAATTGAAACTCTTCGGTACAATCAATTGGTCAATTTAAAAAAAAAAAACACACTTATCTTCAATGTGCAAGTCCGTTCCCAGGCATATCATCATACACAGGGAATCAATTATGTGAATCCCTGAACACCCCAAAACTAGTGGCAGCGCCTGAGCATTTCACTTGAAGCTTCATCAGGGAGCGATCCTGGATTCCCAATATTTATAACTATGCACATGCTGAAACAACAAAAGATCACAGAAAACTTTTAAAAGACATAAAATCCCTCTCTAAACCTCAAATAGACTTCCAATCAGAATTTTATATCATAAGAGAACCCCCAGTAAAAATATAAATATCTAATATATTAATCCCCAAATGTTACATTTTTATATATTTTATTCCTTTAGTAATGTTTCTACTAATTTTTATCCAGTTTTTAAAGTTATGCCTATGAGTTTCAATTTGAAATATGAAATTTGTGGGATATAGATTACAACAGAGGTATTTAGGATCTATTTATTTAATTTATATACAGCTTTATCTGGGTAATAAAAGCGGTTTACAGGGAACAGGTTTCAAATACTGCTCTGGGCAGTTTACAAATTTACAAGAAGTATATAACTCCAACTATATACAGTTACAAGGAACATTTAAACTAGAACTATGTACACATTGAGTGGCATTATGGCATTAATACATGTGCCGGCTGAGATACTGTGATATACGGGAATTATGAACATTTATTCACATATATGGCGATGTTCGCTATCTTAAGGAATTGCTGGCTATGAGCAAGGTGTGCATGATGTAAGTCCTGCCTGACTATTACATCTATTGCTGTCAGACAATTAAGGTGCTTTTTAAATACCTGAGATCCTTTTCCTCCTAGCATGAAGAAATATTGAGTATATGCTCTATATATTTTTTGCTCGACAAATGTATGCAAGGGCTACAGAGCTCTGCTCTGCCCATGAGGATGCTTGTGCTTGGGTAAAATGGGCACACAAACCCTTCGGAACCAACTGCCTCTGCAACAGATACGCTGAGGTAATGACCTCTTTAATCCAATGCCCCAAAGTCGACTTGGCCACCGTGTCACACGTCACAAAAATATGGTCGGACTTACAAAAGGAATTCATAACCTCCAGGTACCAGAGAAGCACTCTCCAGACATCCACAAGGTGAACATTAGGAGGACACTGCTCCTTAGAGAAAGAGGGCAGGCAGACTACCTGGTTCACGTGAAAGGGAGAAAGCACCTTAGGCAAGAAGGAAGGCACAGGCTAAATGGAAACAGCATCCTTTGAAAAAGACAGATAAGGATCTCGGCAAGAAAGAGCCTGCAGCTCGGAGATCTGCCTTGCAGAAGAAATTGTGACTATCTTCAGCATCAAATCCATTAATGTAGCACGCTTCAACGGCTGAAAAGATGCCGTCATAATGGCCCTGAGCACCAGACACAGTTCCCAGAAAGGGATCACAAACTAGAGGGGAGGAAACAGATGCCAAATCCTCTGGAGAAAGCATGAGACGTCCGGGTGCAAGGCTAGAGACTTAACAGCCACTAGACCTCGGAAACAAGCCAAAGTTGCTTCCTGAACTTCAGGGAGTTAAAGGAAAGAGTAGTTACTCACCTGTAACAGGTGTTCTCCAGGAGCAGCAGGAATCAGTCCTCACATATGGGTGACGTCGGTGCCAACGGAGCCCCCGTGTGGAGCATTTCCCCAGCTTTCAAGGAAAGCCTTTGGGAATGCAGCGCGCATGCGCGGTCCCCTTCCCACCCAAGGGTGCCATCTTGCTCAGTCTGATGACATAGCTAAAAGACAGCAAAAAACAAAAATGAAGTATATGACTGCAACTCCAAGGGAGGAGGGAGGGTCGTGAGGACTGATTCCTGCTGCTCCTGGAGAACACCTGTTACAGGTGAGTAACTACTCTTTCTCCAGGACCAAGCAGGAAGTCAGTCCACACATATGGGACTCCCCAGCTCTAGGCTACCGGGAACCCAAAGCTGAAAAAATTAGCTCCCTCTAGAGCCTCAGCATCCATGATAAGAATCTTCTCTGAGAACGTCCCCGTACGGTAGCCCAACACAAGGGCCAGAGGGTAGGAGTTGCCTAAACCTAAAAGAGATTACGAAGTACCGGCTGTCCAAAAGCACTGTCCCTTCGGGACTCCCTCTTGAGGCAGTAATGGGCCGCAAAAGTCTGGCTTGAAGACCAAGTAGCGGCCCGGCAGATGTCTGCCAACGGAACAGAGCGGAGATGAGCTACTGATGCGGCTTTCGCCCTGACATTGTGGGCCGTGACTCGACCCTGCAAGGAGAGGCCGGCTGCCCTGTACGCCCAGGCGATACAATCTGCCACCCAAATGGACAACATACGCTTGGAGACAGGTAACCCCAGTTTATTAGGGTCAAAAGATACGAAGAGCTGAGCAGCCCTTCGATGCCCCTGCGTACGGTCTATGTAAAAGGACAACGCCCTTCTACAGTCCAGGGTATGCAAGACTGTTTCGGCCTGACTGGAGTGCGGCCTGGGAAAAAATGTTGGAAGAACCACCTCCTGATTGAGGTGGAAGGAGGAGACAACCTTTGGAAGGAACTCAGGATGAGTCCGTAAGACCACCCTTTTGCTATAGAACTGTGTGTACGGTCTATCAGAAACCAGGGCTTGGAGTTCACTCACACGCCTGGCCGAGGTAAGAGCTACCAAGAACAATGCCTTCCAAGCAAGGAAGTATAAAGGACAGGTAGCCATCGGCTCAAATGGTGGGCGAGTAAGTTGCTGCAAGACCACATTCAAATCCCACTCAGTGGCTGGTGGACGAATCGGAGGCTTGAGCAAAAGCAGGCCTCTGAGGAAGCGGGACACCAAGGGGTGGCCCAACAGAGACTGTCCCTCCACCGGTGAGTGGTGCGCTGATAAAGCACTGAGGTAACCCGAACAGTGTTGGATTTAAGGCCGAGGTCTGACAGGTGAAGCAGATACTGCAGCACAACTGGCACAAGGCACGAAAAAGGATCCTCCTGGCGCTGAGCACACCAGGTGGAGAACCTACGCCACTTGAGGGTATAAGACTTTTGGGTGGATTGCCTCCTAAAGGCCAACACCACCTCCTCCACTTCCTTAGGTAGAAGTAAGGGGGCTAGGAATATCCTTTCAGCAGCCAAGCCATCAGATGGAGGAATTTGAGGTTGAGGTGCAGTAGAGATCCCTGGTCCTGAGACAGGAGATTGGGTTGCACCCCCAGATTGAGTGGAGTGTCCACCGCCAACTGCAGAAGGAGTGGAAACCATGGTTGCCTCGGCCATCTGGGGGCTACCAGAATCACCGAGGCCTTGTCCTGAAGAACCTTGAACAAGGTTCGGGCCACTAGAGGCGTGGGAGGAAACGCATACAGTAGGCCGGTAGACCAAGCGATTAGAAACGCATCTGCAGCTATTCTCAGAGGATGCAGTTGTCTGGAACAGAACCTGGGTAGCTGATGGTTCAGGGGACTCGCAAAGAGATCGATGTTTGGAAGACCCCATCTTAGAAAGATCTATTGGACCACTAGCGGATTCAAGTGCCATTCGTGAGGCTGTAGGATCCTGCTAGGTAATTCTCCTGGCCAGGTAGATAAACTGCTTTGAGAAACACGCCTTGTTTGACTGCCACAGGGAGCAAAGAGCTTGTGCTTCCTGACACAGAAGCCTGGAGCCTGTGCCTCCCTGCTTGTTCACATAGAACATTGCTACTTGATTGTCTGTCTGAACCAAGACAGACTGGTGAGAGAGGACATGAGAGAACGCCTGTAGAGCCAAGCGGATAGCTCGCAACTCTAACAGATTGATCTGCTGTGTGGCCTCCCAAGGAGACCAGAGGCCCTGAGTGCATGCACCCTGGCAATGTGCATCCCAGCCCTGCAAGGAAGCATCTGTTGTCAGCACCTGTGTGTGTGGCGGCACTTGGAAAGGCACTCCCCTAACAAGGTTTGGGAGATGTAGCCACCCCTGCAGGGAGTCCACTAGCAGTTTGGACACCCTTACTCTGTCTCTTAAGTCTCCTGTGTCTTGCATCCACTGAGCTCTGAGGCACCACTGCGCAGGCCACATGTGCAGACGGGCATTCAGAGTTACATGGTCCGTGGATGACATGTGGCCTAAGAGCCTCAGGAAGTGTCTGGCAGAGACCAGAGAACCACTCTGGAACTGTTTGGCCAAGTCCATCAGTCTGTGGGCCCTGTCCTCGGGCAAATAAGCTTTTGCCTGAAGGGTATCTAGTCTTGCCCCTATGAACTCTATGTTCTGTGAGGGGAGCAAAGTGGACTTTGCGAAGTTTATGACAAAGCCTAGATGCTGGAGAAGAGATACAGTGCGCAGGGTGGCTTGTCTGGTCTCCTGTGGCGACTGACCCGATGAGCCAGTCGTCCAGGTACGGAAAGACAAATATGCCCTGGTTTCTGAGATAGGCCGCTACCACCGCCAAGCATTTGGTGAAAACCCTGGGAGCAGAGGTTAGGCCAAATGGAAGTACTCTGTACTGAAAATGATTTCCTCCCACTACAAATCTGAGATAGTGTCTGTGGTCTGGATGAATGAGGATGTGAGTATAAGCATCCTTTAGGTCTAAGGAGCATAGCCAGTCTCCCTGCTGGAGGTAGGGCAGCAGTATCCCAAGGGTAAGCATCTTGAACTTTTCCCTCTCCAGGAACTTGTTGAGATTTCGCAAGTCTAGGATGAGCATGAGGCCTCCTGACCTTTTTGGTACCAGAAAGTACCTGGAATAGAAGCCTTGCCCCTTCAGGTGGTGAGGCACCGGTTCCACCACCTGCTCCTTTAGAAGACTTGCCAACTCCTGAAGGAGGAGGTTCCTGTGCAGAGGGAGTCTTGGAGGCTCACCTGGAAAATAAGAGGGAGGTAACTGGTTGAAGTGGAGCAAGTAGCCCTTCTGGACTATGCTCAGTAACCAGGTATCCCCTGTTATGGCTGACCACCTGTGGGCGTACAGTGTCAGCCGGCCTCCTGTGCCGAGTGGAGCCAGCTGTGGAGGAGAGGCTATGCAGTGTGAGTCAAAACCCCACTCCCTGTTGTGCAGGAGCCGGAGCTGGCGGCTTGGGGCTTTTCTGCCTATGGAGTCCATGTCCCTGCCCCTTGGCCTGCTGACCCTGCTGGGGAGCTGTAGAGGCCTGGAAATGAGGGTGTGATTTATAGGCAGCACCCTTCCTCAGGAAAAAGGGCTTCTTCCCCGAGCCCTTCTTTTTCTGAGAAGGGGCAGAAGTCTTTCTGGACAGCCTTGTCCTGGTGAGAGTCTTAGTCTCGATTTCTGCAGCCTTTTCAGCCATGGGTTTGTCAAAAAGGTTCTCACCTCGGCAAGGGATATTGACCAACTTGTCCTGTACCCAGGGCTCCAGATCTGATGACTGTAGCCAGACCTGACAGCGTGCACCGATGCCGGCCGCGGCTACCCGGGCCGAAGCCTCGAAGCCATCATAGGCTGCTCGAGAAATAAACTTTGAGCACTCTCGGATCCCCGATGACAAAGCCTTGAACCTCTGCAAAGGTTCCTCGGAGAGGCCAGCTGAGAACCCGACAATTTCCTTTGCCAGGTCTCGGAGGTACATGCCCATGTACAGCTGGTAAGTCTGGACACGGCAAGACAGCATAGAGTCCAGGAAGCACTTTCTACCGAGGGCATCCAGGTTCCGGGCCTCCCGGCTGGGGGCACCAAGGAGTGCATCTTCTGACTCTTCAGACGATGCATGGCCGATTCCACAACCATGGAGTGGTGCGGTAGCTGTGCCTTCTGGAACCCAGGACTTTTACGGACTCGATAGATGGAATCGACCCATTTGCTAAGAACCGACGCCGAGGCCGGTGCCTCCCACATACGGAAGAGCAGCCGTTCCAACATCGGAGGAACCGGTACAGTAAAGTCCTCCTTAGGCGGAGAGTCATACTGGAGTGCCTCAAGCTCTTCGGCTCCTCATCGGCATCCGCGGGGAAGGCCAAAGCTTTGGCCGTGTCCCTCACGAAGTCCGAGAACCGGGTATCCTCCGGGGGGACCTTCTCCGAGGCTCGGACTCCGGTGAGTCCGACGGGACGCACCAGGTCCGGAAGGTGTCCACAGACTCCTTGTCCTCCGTCTCCCAGTCCGACTCCTCCAAGGAGGAGTCGAGCGGCTCCAGCCGTGTGGGCTTCGATGCCACCCGCCCCGACGCCGAGGGTATCGCATCGACGACCTCGGCCCCGCACGGGAGGTCAAGGGGGACCGTGACCGAGGAGCGACTCGAGACTTCATCGACTCGAGGATCGGCTCGGTCTCCAGGGTCGACTTGGACATCGAGGTACCGGTGGTCGGGGCTGATGCACTGGTCAGACCAGCGATCAGTACCCGCTGCTGTTCCATGAAGGCAGCCAAGCTGCTCTCCAAGGCCGTCAACCTGAGTCCGAGCTCAGGAGACTCAGCAGCCCCCGACTCGGGCCCCATCAGGAGACTCAGCAGCCCCCGACTCGGGCCCGACGTCGGCTCCCCCAGGGTAGAGTCCACGAGGACAACTGCACTCACGTGACTCGGGGACTCCGGCTCCAGACAAGGTAACTTCGAAGGCCTCTCCGACTCCGAGAGCCCGGGGCGTCGGTCGGGGCTATGCGACCTGGCCCTCGAGGGGCCAGGAGCGTCCACCGACGTCGCCCTCATGAGCTTTTTCTTCCTTCTATGTTCCCGAGAAGGAGACCTCCCCTCTTAGAGGAGCCTCGATGGTGCTTGGGATCTGACTCCCGAGATGTCGAGGCCTCTGACAAAGTCTGGGCCCGGCCAGACGCAGAGTCAGAAAAGATTCTTTCATGCTGATGCTGATGGTTCCTCAACGCCTTCGACAACATCTTGCCGCACGGGCCACAGGCCAGCGGGTCATGGTCGGGCCCGAGGCATCAGAGGCAGCAGTCATGTGTGTTGATGAGAGACATAAGTTTCTTGCACCGATCACACTTCTTGAACCCGCTGGCAGCCATCGGGGGAAAAAGGGCCCCTGCGAGGTCAAAAGACCAGGCTGCCAGTGAAAAACACAAAAAAGCATGAACGCTAGTCTCGAAGGACAAAACGAAAAACTAGCTTCGGGCTTGATACTGGTGTACCGGGTCCAGGTGGGAAGGGGAACCAGCGTCCAACCGGGTAAAACCACGAAAAAAATGAAGAAAAGCACTTTTTTACCGGGTGACACGAACTCACGTCCGTTGGGCTCTGTGGAAAAAAGAAGACTGAGCAAGATGGCACCCTTGGGCGGGAAGGGGACTGCACAAGCGCGCTGCATTCCCAAAGGCTTTCCTTGAAAGCAGGGGAAATGCTCTGCACGGGGGCTCCGTCGGCGCCGTCACCCGTATGTGAGGACTGACTTCCTGCTTGGTCCTGGATTAAGGCCCTTCCTCCAGCTAATCTTGTAAAAAAGGCCAACAGAGATGGCACCTTAGCCACCTTAGCAGCCAACTACCGAGCACCCCATTGTCGTAAGCAAGAAAGGAACCGGGTCCTCCAAGACAATCAGTCCCTGCCACAATAGGCCCCAAGACTGAGTCAACCGAAGAGGAGGTGCCTGAAGAAGCTGCATCAGGTTTCCAAAACCACCCTCTCCTCAGCCAATCCAGCACCACCAGAACAATCCTGCCCAGGTGGTGTTTTATACACCGAATCACATCCCCCCACCAAGGGCCACAGAGGAAACACGTACAGCAGGTGCCGACTTGGCTAAGGCTGGGTCAGGGTTCGACATCCTCAGACCCCGCCTCTGTGTGGCAAATGAAGAAACTACAAACTTTGGCATTAGAGTGGGTCACCATTAGAGCCATTTCAGGGAGACCCCAGCGGCGCAGAATCCACTGAAATGCCTCCTGACTCAACTCCCACTTTCCAGGATCCAGAGAGTGCCATCTGAGGAAGTCCATGTCCACATTGCCCATCCCGCCAATTTGGTGAACTGACAAGGCTAGGAGGTTCTTCTCCACCCAGGCAAACAGGAGAACCATGTCCAAAGCTACTCTGGCACTCTTTGTGCTGCCTTGCCGATTGACATAAGCCATCATTGTGGCATTGTCCAAAAACACTTGAACTGCCCAGGCCACAACCGGGAGCTGGAAATGCAGAAGAGCCAACCTGATGACCCTCGCCTCAAGGCGGTTGATGAACCACACCACTTCCCTGCGGTTCCGCCCTGGGCCATACGGTCTTGGCAATGGGCTCCCCAGCCTGAGAGACTGGAATCCATCTTAAGAAGGGCCCAGGAGAAATCATCCAGTGGCATGCCCTTCCTCAGATGACAGGGCTGCTGCCATCACCACAGGCTGGTCTTCACCATCATCAGGAGTGGGAGCCTGCGCTTGAACTCCTGAGAACTCAGGGATCACAGAGTCAACAGGGACTGCTGGAGAGGCTGAATGTGAGAATGTGCCCATGGCACCATCTCTATGGCTGCCAGCAGCAAACCGGGAGCTGAAGATAATCTCAGACTCTGGGAGCCTGCTGCGTACAGAACAGCACCAGGCAATCCAACAGCCTCTTGACTTTCTCCCTCTTGTAGGAAAACTCTGCCCATTTGAGTGCTGAAATGTGCTCCCAGGAATTCCAGTGACTGGAAAGGCAACAGCTGGCTCTTTCCCTGATTCATCACCCAGCTGAGGCTCTCCAAATAGGACGTCATTCGAGTCACCACTGAAAAGGAAAGGGAGCCAGTCATCCAAATAGGGATGTACACAGATCCCTCAGCACCGCAGCTGCCACCACCATGACCTTCGAGAACATCCTAGGGGTGGTGGATGGCCCAAAAGAGAGGGCGGTGAACTGACAGTGAGAGCCAAGCATGGCAAAATGCATATATCTTTGTTGATCCACCCGGATCGGGATATGAAAATACACCTCTGCCAGATCCAGAGGAGCCCAGAACCCTTAGCGCACTGTTTAAAACATGGAGCGCAGGGTTTCTATCCAGAAGCGCAGGATGCACAAGTGCTCATTGACCCCCTTGAGGTCTCGAATGGGCTGGAAGGGACTATCCTTTTTGGGCACCACAAAATAGATTATCTGCTCTTGCCCTGCTCATCCGGTGGGATGGGCACTACTACCTTTAGGCACATCAATTTATCCAAGATTGTCCGCATAGCGATTCTCAATCGCAGACCCACAAGGGGAGATGACAAAGGCATCCAGAATCGGCTCTTTGCATTCCAGAACATTGCTGAACTGAATGGTGACTAGCAGCCAGCAATCCTTGGTAACTTGGGCCCATTCCTGAAAAAAAGGGTGAAACCTGCCTCCAACCAGAGGAACCAGGGAATGAGCCCACAAACCTTCATTGCACAGCCCAGGAGGGTCCTCCTCTGAATAGACAGAGTTCCTGGGTTCACATGCACCACGAAAGGACTGAGAATGAGCCAGAAGTCCAGAAGAGAGGGGAAGAAAGGTTTTCCAGATTGGTAATGACAAGAGTCCCAAGACCTCCGGGGATACGGCCAGCATGCCCTCAGTGGACAGGCAGAGACCGACAAGAAAGAAGCACCAGCATGCTTCACAGGTCCCTTGGACCTGTCTTCCAGAAGGCAATAAGATTCTGCCTTGCCCAGCTTCACCAAATCGGCTCTAAAAAGAAGCTCCACTTAAAAGCCAGTTGGGCCAACTGGGATTTGGAAGATTCGCTGCCCAGTGCCAGAGCCAAATCCAATGCTGTGACACTGTTGTCAGGGCACTATCCCTAGCCGCTAAATATGTACCAGGTCATACATATGACCCAGGAATAATTCGTGGTAGTAAAGAAGGAATCTTTGTTCTAATAACTCCCTCCCTTTTGTTTTTGTTTTAGTACAAGGTCATTCTGATCGCTTTTGTTTTACAAAAAGAGGTATCGTTTTAATGATATTAGCTAATTATTTTATGGTTTTATCATTCTATTAATTCATTAACTATTTCTATATGTGTATACTTATTGTTTGTTCGTGTGTTTATGGATGTAGTACGCCAGAATTCCCCTGAGGAAGAAAATTCAAAACACAGCCTGTGTCGGGCGTTTATGGCGTGGTTATTTGATCTGCAATAAAGGTTCCTTCTTTACCACCACGAATTAGTACTGGGTCTTCTGTTTACATGGTATTGTGCTTTTTGGGTGGACCTCCAGGTCATATATATGACATCAGAAAGGAAGCACTTAGCAGACTCCAAAAGAGGGGTAAGTATCATCCGGCAGAAGAGACTACATCTACTGGGGCAGGGCTCAAGATGTCAGGCTGGTCCTTACCACCAGTTGCAGAATAGCAGCTACCAAAGCAAACTGGTTCCTCAACAAATCCACCTTACGGTCCATAAAATACTTTAAGGCCAATCTACCTTCCACAGAATTGGCGGTCCATCTGGTAATTACCAGTAACCTGCACATCCACCTTGGGAATGCCAAAACACTAACGCATTCCTCCAA
Organism: Ichthyophis bannanicus; assembly: GCA_033557465.1. NCBI lineage: Eukaryota > Metazoa > Chordata > Amphibia > Gymnophiona > Ichthyophiidae > Ichthyophis > Ichthyophis bannanicus. The sequence continues at coordinate 178,282,014 of CM066032.1, read as the reverse complement.
GAGAGCATAGATGATCTTACACACCCTTATCCCTTTAGGCAGAGTCGAGAGAGTCCCACTTCGACCGGATCATATCCTTGATCACATCCAAGACCAGGAAGATAGCAGTTGATTTCCGCACCTCTTCAAGGTGCACCTTCGGCTTCTGCTCTGTGTTGGAAGTATCCATCAAGTTCAAAGCGGCTAGCTCCTCCTTCCAGAAAAGGCGGATCACCCTGGCCTCTTCACAATCTTCCGAAGGCAAGAGTACTACTTCATCCACATCATAGCCCAGTACAGAGTCATCTGAATCTGAACCATAGTCAAAATCTCAGACAGCTTCAAACTGTTCCCCATCTCCAGAGCATGCCCCTCACTGGGGGCGTTAAGCCTAAGGCAATTGAAGAAGACTTCTACTCTCAGCCTGCCCCACATGACACTACACCCAGGAAAAGGGGGGGGGGGGAGAGCCCAGAAGCCTCAGGGTCCAAATTTCCACATCAGAAAGACCAGGTCAGCTTCAAAAAGAATTCTTGGGGAGGAAAATACAGAGTCCAGAAGCTCTCCTCTTGGAAATGAGCCCTCAACACCAGGAGGCACAGCTGCTACAAAGCCCTGAGAGGATGAGGAGCGTCTCACAGAATGATCGTCAGAGCCTCTGGTTGGCTGGATATCCTTACCTATAGCGCCATCTGTCACCTCCTGTCCTCAGGTAGGTGAGGCCAGACTAATTGCATTCTCCGGCTGAGAGAGGGGAAGCAGGCCCTCCAGGGATGACTCAGAAGCTGCCATGCAAGAAGAGTAGAGTCCAGAATCCACAGATGAGGCATCTCACTTGCCACAGGTCAAACAACGTTTCCTGGAAGAAGATATAGAGAATTAAGCAAGTATCACAACAGCACATGCTAAGGCCGTGATGGCTTGAAAGGTGTGCGTTAAATGCACTCTTATAACATGTTACAGGTGCACATTTGAGTCACTTGGATGGAATGAATGCTACGACCAAACGACTGCCAGGTGCTCAATAGGTAAAAACGCTACTAATGCGTGCAGAAAACGGCAGGAAACCCCCACACTGTGCCATTGGTCACCTGTGATCTACCCTGAAATGCATCCCAGGAAGACTGAATCGGGAGCCTCCAACAAGGACAATGATGAGGTCAAGCCTTAGTACTCACCTCCTGAGTGTCCCATGCAGAAAATCCATGCCAGGCTCAGCTGTACTTCCCTGAAACTGTTTTAATGGTTTTGCAGCACTGCATTTAAGGTAGCTAGCAAGCAGATCCCTCTGAGAGCCTTCAGGAGGGGATGCTGAGGTTCTGTGAGGCTCCTTCACTCTTCCAGATCCTTCAAAATCCTTACAATTTCTGGCTGCTCAACAGGTTCTTATGATAAGAGCGTGGAGCTGAACCAATTTTCCCTCCTTCTATGGCTACCAAAAAGACCGCGGTCTGGTGGAGCCACTCTCAAGGTGGTCATTTATGAGTGTTTAATCAATATTTTCCTCTCAATCCTCAGATTTTCTTCAGAGAGGAGAAAATACATCCACCATCTACTGGAGACAAAGAAATACTGAAGGAATCTCTGTTGGCTGAGGTGAATAGAAGCATGGGAGTGATGTCATTGAAACTTGGGCTTTTCATTGGTTGTCTCCACCAATCTTCTTGTAGGGGAACACAACCCACTTGTCGGGACTGGTCTAGCAGGATGATATGGAAGAGGTCATTTATTAAACAACATGCATTAATGCCATTAACAAACATTTATGCAATGGATCCTGCCAAAAATAATGGGGAGGGGGTTATTCAGCGCAATTAATGCAGTTAGCAAACATGCTAACTGTGTTAATCGTGGCCTCTGGGATAATCAGCAGCACTAACATGGTTAATGCCGATGAATATCCCCTGGTGGCACTGCCATATGCCCCAATGCTAACCGACTAGCATCAAGGCATTCCATGGATGAAGCAGAGGTTGTTAGCACTGAATATCTGGGTATAAGTTTCAGTGGCGATGGCTAGCTGTCGCCACTGAATATTCCCCCCCACTTGAACTTGCATACATAACATCATATTAGTTTTCAATAAAATTTATGCCACTCCGGTATGAGAAAACAAAGGTCCCATCACCAAATAATATCACTCTAAGTCAAAATAACCCCAATCTTGAATATTGTAACACCTAATCTGTTTCACTTCCAGTATCAATTTTTACTAGAGCTAATATTTGGACATCCTCCCTTAATTTTGTCACCCACACATCAAAAACCCAATTTAAAATCTCTACTAGTTTAGAACACAGGTGAAACTTTGTTGTTGTTGTTGTTAAGTGCCGTCGAGTCGGAGTCGACTCATGGCGACCCTCTGGATAGCTATCCTAAATTGTGTTCGGTCTTCAGTCAGGCGGCTCATTGATGACAGACTGGTACCCGTAGCTGCTGCTATTGTAGCGATCCATCTCATTGCTGGCCTTCCTCTTTTGCGTTGACCTTCTATCTTGCCAAGCATGATGTCTTTCTCTAATGATCTCTCTCTTCGCATGATGTGTCCGAAGTATGAAAGTCGAAGTCTTGTCATCTGAGCTTCTAAAGAAAGCTTAGGTTTGATCTCCTCTAGTACCGACTGGTTTGTTCTTCGGGCAGTCCATGGTATACATAGTATTCGCCGCCAGCACCATAATTCAAAGGCATCAATTTTCTTCCTGTCTGTCTTTTTCACTGTCCAGCTTTCACATCCATATGATGTTATCGAAAATACCATGGCTTGAACAAGTCGAATCTTTGTATGGAGAGACACATCTCTGCTCTTGAGAATCTTATCTAGGTCTTTCATAGCCATTCTGCCAAGAGCAATGCGTCGTCTGATTTCTTGACTGCTTGTTGCTTCTTTATTGATAGTTGATCCAAGTAGGTTAAAGTTGTTCACAATTTCAATTTCTTCTCCTTCAACGATGAACCTGTTGATTATGCCAGTTGTCATGATCTTTGTCTTCTTTACATTAAGGTGCAGGCCCATTTTGAGACTATGTTCTTTGATTGTGAGAAGCAAATGTTTCAGATCATCTTCGCTTTCAGCCAGTAATGTGGTATCATCAGCATAGCGAAGGTTGTTGATGAGTCTTTACCTACCTGATAATTTACCTATAATTTACCTGATAATTTACCTACCTGATAATTTCCTTTCCTAGAGTCCTGCTAGACCAGTCCAGACAAGTGGATTGTGTCCCCTGCCAGCAAATGATAGAGACAGAGAAAGACTTGAAACCCAGTGACATCATCACTGGTACTAAGACTAGCAGCTAGGGGCATCCTTTAGTATTGATCTCACAAAGTATATGGTTTCAAACCAACTAAAAGAGGGCTACCACCAAATCACCAAACACAGCCTGTAACTGAGGATTAGAAAACAGAATTTAGAACAAAAAAGCAAGGTGAACCAGTCCAGAACATACACAGTCTGCAAGAGCTCTGCAACTGTGTTTTCACCGAGCCAACAGTCAAATCCTGGACTGGTCTAATAAGACTCTAGGAAAGGAAATTATCAGGTAGGTAGCTATACCGTATAGCTATATATAGTTTTTTATTTACATGATATACTGCCTATAGCAGATAGCAGCTAGGCAATTAAGGAAGTTATATTCAGGAACTGTATATGTATTTCCCTGTCCCCAAAGAGCTCATAATCTAAGGTCGTACCTGAGGCAATGGAAGATTAAGTGGTTTGCCCAAGGCCACAAGGAGTGCCAGTGGAACTGAAACCCCAGTCCACCAGCCCGAGGCAGCTGTCTTCTAGTGGGACTTGAACCAAGGTCCCTTCAGATCAAGGCCACTGCCCCAAACACTAGGCCACTCCTCCCACCTTGTTCCATTAGACCAATCCAGACAACTGGGTAGGTAGACAAGCCTGTTCTAAGAATCCCTGTACTGAAAGCTGCATTCAATATGGCACGGAGATCCAGTAATGCCTAACCGGTTTCCATCCAGAAGAAAGCTTAAGCCCAGATGGAGTGAGCTCTTAGACCCTCCAGAACAGTCTTGTAATTCAGGACATAGGCAGAAGCCACAGCCTTCTTTATCCAATGTCCCAAAGAGGATTGGGATGTCTTTGCAGATTAGTAAACAGCACAAGACGTTTGACCAACTTTTGGAAAGCATTAGTAATCCTCAAGTAATGCAGAAGCATGCTACAGAAAGGGTTAGCTACTTGGAACTGATGTATGAACAGTGTTAGTCACCCTCAATTAATGCAAAAACACTCTATAAAAAGGGCTAGTCACTTGGACCTGCAAAGTCTGTCAGACTCATGGAAGGGGTAGTCACCCTCAAGCAACACTGAGACACCCTACAGATATAGAGTAGATGCAAATCCTAATCACTACCGACACCTTGCAGATATCCCTACTGACACTCTGCCCAAGGGAAAGGGACACTACCTGGTTAAGCTCAAAGATAGAAACCACCCTGGGCAAGAAAGAAGGAACTGACTGAAGAGTGACACCTCCACTGCAAAGGCAGGTAAGGATTACGACAAAAGGAGGACCAAAACTTGAGGGGTGTGGCATGCTTCACAAATAGCCACCAGAAATACTGTCTTGAGGGAAGATCCTTAAATAGACCTTTTTAAATGGCTCATGTGAAGGCTTGATTAAGCCTGAAGCACTAGGTTACGATTCGAAGGTGGGATGCTTCTGAATACTAAGCCCCTGAGCAGCCACTACCAGATCTTGAAACATGCCAATGCTGTAAACTGAACCTTCAAGGAGCTCAAGGTGAAACTCTTCTGAACCCATCCTAAAGAAATGCCAACAAGGATGGCAAGTCTACCCTTCAAGGTAAAAGGTCATGCTGTTGACAACGCCCTAAAGTGACATCAGGCCCTATGCACCTTGCCATCAAAGAGTGGATGTCACTGAGGAAGAGTAACCCTTTTGCCTTGACCAGTGCCTTTCTATGGTCAGGTCTTAAGAGAAGGTAGATGAGTCTGCCATCAGGATAGGTTCCTGATGCAGTAGTCCCTCTCTAACCGAATGGAAGGGGTTGCCCCACCAGCAGCCTCCTGAGATCTGCACAGTATGGTCTCTGTGGTCATACTGGGACCACCAGGATCGCCGACCTGGATGGTCCTCTCTCCAGGGAAGCATGTGCCCAATCAGAGGCCAGGCCATGAAAATGCATAGGAGGGATTTTGCAACCAGTTCTGCACCAGAGCACCATGCTCCTGAAGCCAACCTCCTTTCAATGGCAAAAGATTTCTGCCCCCAGCAGGCCTGACTAGACTGAAACACCAATGGTGCAAGTTCCCATTCACCGGGATCGAGAGTATGCTAGCTGAGACAATCTGCCTCATCATTTTGGATGCCCATGAGGAGCTGCACCAAGAGCACTAGGAGGTACTGCTTTGCCCAGAGGAAGAACAGGCTCAGCTTGAGAGCCTCTCCCACACTTTTGATTGACATAACATACCACAGTGGTGGTGTCTAAGAAAACCTGGACAGCTTGGTCTCAAACCAAGTTTTTGAATGAGACGAATAGCCCACACCTCCAATCAAATCATTGGCTAGATCGCCTTGCACAAGGTCCACTGCCCCGTGCATCTGATCCAGGCAGTGCCTCCAAACCAGCCAGACCGATCTTGGAATTCATCAGCAGCCATTGTGGACTCTCCAGGGGCATACTCTTATGCACAATGGAGAAGTGGAAGACTGCAGTGCCCTCTGGACCCGATACAAATGGGCCATGCTGAGGGAACAAGTTCCTTCATGACTGCCATGGAGCCCAGCAGCTATAAATAGCCCCAGGCTCTGGGAGACGGTTGGGTCCAGACTACAGCGAAAAGGCTCAAGAACTTGGTCCCTCCCCATGCCTAGCAACACTTTCCTACACGGGTCTGGAATAGCACCATGAGATTTATTTTTTAACAGTTTTGTATACCACCTTATCCTTCAATCAAATTGGTTAGCAACATAACTTGTGGGTCTACATTCAACAGGAGGGGGGATGACAGGATATACATATAAACTATTGGCAAGATACTCTAAGAACCACGAAGGAACGAGCTGGCTATTGTCGCAGTTTATCCTGCAGGCCAGACCTTCCAGAAACCGAACCACGCAAGTCATCGTCAGGATGGCCTCAGACGGAGACTTGGCTTGAATGAACCCATCATCCAAATAAAGGTGAACTCAGATGCCCTCCTACGGAAGAGTCACCTCAACTACTACTATAGGTGCCATTGCTAACCCAAACAGTAGGGCACTGAACGGAAGGTGTCCGCCTAGGAGGGGGAAACCACAGAACACAGTGATGATCCTCTCTGATAGAATATGAAAGTAGGCTTCATTGAGATCCAGAGAAGTTAAAAATGCTCCCCTCCTGACCACCTGAATGACAGAGTCTAGCATCTCCCTCCAAAGGCAAGGCAGTTGAGATCAAGGATAGGCCTGAAAGTCCTGTCCTGCTTGGGCATGACAAAGTAAATGGAGCACCTTCCCTTTCTCCTCTGCATGTTGGCTCGAAGCTGCAGGGGCCTCTTCAGGGTGGACGTGACAGCAGCCACAAGGAGAGACCACAAATTCTTCTTTACAGATTCTGCCAACTCCAGAGTGTAGCCGCACTGAATGATGTCAAAAGTCCAATGAGAGCATTGCCAAGTTACTTTGATCTTCCCCTGAAGCAGAGACTGATCAAAACATAAATTCATGTCAGGAAATTATGAATGGAAGATAAGTTTTGATGCCAAGAAGATAAGCTACTTGTTACTGTGTTTATTTAATTATTTAAAAATTTGAACTAATGATTGAAATTGTTGAGCACTGGAAGGCAGAAATAATTGAGAAGGTGAGTCTCATACTAGAGGCTTCTATATCTCGTTGCCCAATATTCTAAGGTTCTAGCAAAACAAAAATGTTTATGCTCTCTGATAGTTTTGGATTGTTAGATACAAGTTTTGTTTGAACAAAGGGATCATTCTAATTGTATACTGTAAAAGTCCAACAATCGGCAAAAACCTGGTCCTACTCCTGGTGGAAGAAGCAGAGCATGGTGTTTACTGCAACTTTCCCTAAGGGCTGCGACTTACAGCTATACTCGAATGGAATCAACCAACTGCCTGAACGGAAAAGCCCAGAGTCTATAAACCAAAGGGAAGATGATAGATGCTTCAACGAAGTCTTTGCTTAACCACCAGAGATGCTGTGGCCTGAGTCCCAGCCAAGCCTTTAATAAGCTTCCCAAGGCATCCCTGAAAGGAGTCCTTACAAGGGAGGCTGGACAATTTGGATTTAGAGGCAGCATCCACCACACGGTGTCTGAGCCATAGCCAATGCCAGGCCACAGCAACATCCCTTGTCAAAAGGCAAATGAGATAATACCATATGACCACTAAGAATGGTGCTATTGATTCCAGCCAGGCAGAGCCAGCAAGGAGGCTGAGAAAACATCTTCAAGAGGGCTACTACCTTCCGGTCCTGCTGGTCCCAGAGAGTCGTGCCACCCTCTACCAGGATGGCTGTGAGTTTAGGAGCAGCCATGACCAACGCATACATCTTGGGACAGCATAGCCAGTTGTCTAGATCAGCTTGCCCATCAGTCAAATGCCCTGCCACAGTGGGGCATCCAGGAAATTCCATTCCACTCAGACTTCACTGGAGAGCCTGCAGCAATGGAAAGGCCCTGGACAACCTGCAAAGACCACCAGGATGGGATCCTCATCTGACATGCCCTCCTACCCCACGGGACCCTCTGTACTCCTAAGCAATGATGAAATTTGAGCAATTAGAGCAGGCAGCTCTTCTTGCCAGAACAGGCATACCACGAGGGAGATGTCTTCCTCCTCCACTGGAGACAACTGCTCTTCTTCCAAATCTTGCTGAACCTCCAGTGAGTGCCATAGCCCCATCATGGTCATCCTGGTGATCTGGATCCATGGACATCTCCCATGAGGCGAGGATTGCACCCTCAAAGCTCATGGGATATTTCTCAGACTCTTCAAGGCAGGAATGCTTTTGAGTAGAAGCTATGCCCTGTGGAGGCCCAGGCTGCAAACGAGCATGCCAAAAGCCAGGTTGAAGGCTTAACGGGACCCTGTGAAGGCCCCTAAGATGTACCCAGGCGCCCTCTGTCAAAAACAGGAAAAATTCCTGCCAAATCGGTCCTGTTGCCCTTCGGGCATTTCCCCAGCACTGTCCTGATCACCCCAACGAAGATTAACTTAGGAATGGGAAAAGGCAGATTTGACCAAGGGCTGGAGTCAAAGTAGCTAGTTAAAATAGTGGCCGTTCCCACTTTAAAGCAGGGACAGATCACTAATTTTCAGCAAAAGAATGCTGTAACCTGATGCCCCAGGCTGCTCCCCCAGCAAATCTCTGAGGCCCACAGCCCCTCAACATCCATGACATTTATCCTCAGGGTCTGGCATATGCTGCAAATACAGCCCATAATGCAACCCAGGTGTGGGTGGGTGCCACTGTACATCAAGCCACAGTATGCCAGCACAGCTATGGCTCAGATGCTACAGAGGCAAAAGCCATGGCAGTAGCCTGTAGAGTACAAGCAGCTAACCATGGCACTCTGAAGTCAGTTTCCTTTTGGTTTTTATTCTTGCGAATATTGGAAAGCTGCCCGGTCTGCAAAAGGCAGTTTCCATGGCTGCTGGAGCAACGAAGCCAATCAGAACGATGGTTGCAGTATGAACATCACAAATGGGCCAGTTGAGCACCCCACCTCATGGGCCTGTTGCTGACTCATTGAGGTACTGAACAGTACCCTCCCCTCCCTCCCCAGGAAAAGCTCATGAAGGCTGTTCTCCTTATTCTCTCTCTCTCTCCTTTTTTTTTTGATGGCTAAAGTGGGGCATTGGGGGGAGGGGGAAGAGAGAGAGAAGAGGTGGGACAGAGAAAAATGACAGAGCGAAGGGACTCTTAGGACAGCCCTCCTACCAAGTCTAGACCAACCAGGGGCTGAACCAGTCACGGAACCTGACAGGGAGCCTGGACCTCCTGCCTCAAAGTGGGAAACTCCAGTGGGGTATTTGTAAAAATGCCCTGTAGATGGCTGTTATCCTGATTCAACTACAGTGGTGCCTACATGGATTCCAGAACCTGCACCAGTCCAGCAACCACTGCTGGAGACAGAGAAATACCGAAGGCGCCCCTAGCTGCCCCAGCTGCAAAACCAGGGATATCATCACTAGAAGTTTCTAATCTCTCTCTGTCTCCATCATCTGTTGGCAGGGGTACACAACCGACTTGTCTTAACTGGTCTAGCAGGACAACCTGGAATTCCTCATCATTTAAAAATTTTGCTGAAAATATGTATTGCTGACCTAGGAGATGACACAAGTTTTTAAATGGAATACTATTTGTTTTCTTAAAAGCCTGCCCATGGCTAGCCATCTTTTTAGCTGTTTATGGCATCTGTTCCATGCTGTCAGATATCTAAAACCATAAGACATGCATGTCAGAAGTCTGAAGGGCATTGGTTCTATTGCTATCCAGTTTGTTCATTCCCTATTGTCAGAGTACCTAAAAAAGTATGCTTTTTCCCTCAAATATTTTACTTATATCCACCCCAAACCACTGAATACTATTAGCACTGTATATACAAAGAATGGCCGAATTAGCAAACATTTGCTAATTCGGCCATCAGTAATGCCACTGTCAAAATTTCGGTTCTTCATAAGCATTCAGCCTCCAGATCTAGCTGACCGATGGGAGAAAAAACTAAGATAAGACCATTTTTAAATGTAAAGGAATTTGAATTTCAAAAGAAATGCTATTGTATTCAAATTCAAAATTTGCCATCTTACAACAACAACAACAAATCAGCTTTATTTTCCATTTTCTCTTGTACTATGTTCAGAACAATGTGACCAACACCTAATATTTTGGCATTTAGCACATATCAGTTTTCAGAGCAAGAACACTGCAAGCTCTCTTCATCAACAGAACAAAGAATACAAAAAAAATCCCATCTTCCAATTATTATCACAGAAGATATAAAATTAGCCTCCACGTGATATTGCTGTAACAGCGTGCTTACGTGACAGATCCAAAAAGGCACCTAATTTATAGAAGTCCATGTAGGCTCATACAATGATCTCATCAGTCTACAAATTCTCTTGCACAGTTTACGCCTGCTCTGAAGAAGATGAAAATTCATGCATGTACATCACGATGACGCAAAACATGCAGCGCACAAATAAGGATGCACCATCTTGCCACACATGTATTCATGGAAAAGGCTTTACAAAAATTACCAAAAGTAGTAAAACCTCTCCTAAGCATATCTACACTGCTTTGTGCCATCTCATAAAGATGAAACCCTGCGTGCAGGTGCATCTCTGCTCTAACGTTGAATCCCACCTGTCTACTCTCCACCTTGATATTAATCACAGTGTTAAAAAATGCATGAGAAATTAATCCATCTAAGTGCACTGTAATAAAGAAGGTAATAAACTGATATTTAGCAGTTACTTATCAGTACAAACCAACAAAAATGATCAAAATTTTAGCACAGACAAAAAACAATCTGTGTTTACGATATGATGTGTCCCAATACAGATAGATGCTCACTTGTAAAGTTTAAAACAGGAAGAAGTTTTAAGATGTGACCATTTATCTGGGTTTTTTTGGGAACATATAAACAAAACCTCTGAAATCCGTTCTCAGTCACATAACATTGAGGGATTAGATTTCTAGATGGATAAAGATTACGAGAAACATTTCAAAATGACTTTTTTGTTTCAAATTCCAAGCAGGGCCTATTATGCGCTACAGCACAAAAATGTAGCTTACAATATGTAAGTCTAAAGCAAAAAGCCCCAGTTAAAATTGTGTTTCTCCAAGTTCACAGATTCTCTCAGTTAAAAACAAGGCGGCAAACTATTTTGCACTTGATTTCAAAGCATTACACGGGAACAAAAGTATTATACATGTTCAGATTACAAACTGAATTTTACAGTTTATTGTCCCGATGATGTAATGGGCACAAACAGAAGATGCATCTCAGTCCAGAGGTTGTGGGTCTGCGATAGGCATGGTATGAAGTACTTCATCAAGAAGCTGCAAAGCACGATGTAAATGGATTTCAATCCAACAAGGGGTTTCCTTGATGCTCTGACGTGGATAATCGGGCCCCCAGCCTTTCACAAAGCTCATCCGTAGGATGCACAGCCGGCGAAGATCATCCACACCAATGCCAGCGGCTGCTGACAGACCTAAATGAAAAATGGGTGGGATAAGTAACACTTGTGGATACAGACATGTACAGGTGCTTCTCGTATATCTTCTCAGTCCTAACAAGCATATTCATTCCCCCACTCCACAATAATCTACTGATCGCATACTATAAGTTACTTGCATGCAACTTGGGAGCTCCAGGTAATTCTCTGGACCCACAATGTGCTGCTTCTAGATTTTATTCACCACACAATCAAACAGATTGCCTTAATGATTTACAGATAGGACCACATTTGGTTATCTAGACAGTTATTTTGGGGAGACCGGATTATGCTAATTCCTTATTGGTAGGAATACACATAAGAAACAGATAAAAAGGGTCCCTATGTCCCAAATACTTCAGACCATATTTTCTTAGGTCTTAGACTAAGAGATGCTGTTTCTCCTGTCCTTCAATCCCTATGTTGGTTAGTTGTTTTCAGAAGTCAGTTTAAGATTTTAGTGATGATTTTTAAGTATTGGTTTTGTTTAAACAGGTCAGAATATTTGGAAGAAAGAGTGAAGGTTTATGTACCATCAAGGGAGTTTAGATCAGTGCAAGATGTGCTGACGACACCCTAAGACAGTGGTTCCCAAACCTGTCCTGGGGGCGCTCCCCAGAAAGTCAGCTTTTCAGGATATCCACTATGAATATTCATGAGAGATTTGCATACACTGCCTCCACTGCATGCAAATCTGTATAATCATTGTGGATATCCTGAAAATCATACTGGCTGGGGGAGTCCCCGAGAGAGGTTTGGGAGCCAGTACCTAAGCAGTAAAGGATGTGAAATATGTAGAAACACAGCAGTCAGCATTTACTTGTGTGGCATCAATACTATTCCCAGAGATCTGCGTTTGGTGGGGGAAATGGCTAAAGCTTAGGAAATTGTGTAAAGCGTGATAGTTTATAAAGCTTTTGGATAAAAGGGGTTGAAACAAAGATGGGAGGAAGGTTTTCTTTTTCCAGAAGTGAATGTGATTTTATTTATAGATGGAAAAAGCACGGGCGGGGGGGAGGGGGAATTTTTCGATTATATATTGGAATTGAGTCAATCTTTGTAATGAATGGGCAACATAACTGGAAGTAAATAAATACATTTCTAAGACTTAGTTGCATGACAATAGAGACAGGAACAGAGGGTTTTTTCTCCTGGGTTGACAGCAGCAGTACTTAACTTTAACTGCTCAGCCACCAGAGCAGCAAGCTATTAGCTTCATACTGTAGGCTCCCAATAAATCTACAGGTGAAGTAAAATAAGCAGACCTTTTCTCCGATCTTAGGATGCACAGATTTTCATCATTTTTCCTGATTGTGACTCATATGCTTCCATATTTGTGCAGCCACTTAACCCCACTCTGTATGCGCCGCTCTACCACCAACATTCTATCTGACATTCATTCCTTATCTATAGGCTATGGGCCCAATATTCAAAAGGCATTTACCTGGTTTACAGAACTATAAACCGTGTAAATGCCACTGAATGGAATATATTCAATGGCACTAACACGGTTAGTGCTGCTGAATATCCCCGATGATCTCCCCTACATGCTCTGATGCTAACCGCTTAGCATGGGGACGTGTCGTGGGCATTCCGGGGTGGAGCAGAGGCGGCAACAGTCACTAACCAGGTAGCAGCGATATTGCACCGCTACCCGGTTAGCGACCTGTGAACAAAACTAGGAGAAGCAAAAGCTGGCCTCGTTTTACTTGCGGAAGCTAACCAGGCAGCAGTGCAATATTGCCGCCACCTCGTTAGCTTCTGCTGGCTCCAGGGCATGTGTGGTAACTACTGTTCTATGGCACTTGTTATGTTATTTGTAAACCGCCCCTGATCTCTGGAAGGGGCGGTATAGAAGCAAGCAAGCAATAACTAACTAACTAAATAATAAAACCCCATATATTCCATGCTGGGGCTGCATATGACCCCGGCATTGAATATCTGGGGTTATGTTTATGTTTATTGAGATGATATACCGGTTAGAGGTCGGTGGGGACGACTATGCGCCATAGTGGTGCATAGCCGGCTCAGTTCAATATCGAGCCCTATAAGTCTGCTGTCATAGGAATAAATATAGTAACATAGGGCCCAATATTGAACTGGGCAAGCTATGTGCCGCTTTGGCAACCCTTAACCCTAGATATTCAATGCCATGGCGAAAGCACTGAATATCCAGGGTCGCCACCACATGCCCTGGAGCTTCCAAAGCTAACCAGGTAGCAGCACAGTGAACTGCTACCTGGTTAGCTTTCATGGGTAAAACGAGGCCAGCCGGGTGCAACTGGTTAGCGACAGTCTCTGCCTCCGCTCCACCCGAACGCTCCCAACATGCCCTGATGCTAACCACATAGCATTCGGACATGTAGCAGGATTGGAACAAACTACCTGAGTCTGTACGTTAGGTGCCTTCTCTGACCCTTTTCAAATCCAGGCCAAAAACTTACCTCTTCACTGCCGCTTTCGGATCGAGACTCACCTAAGCTCCTTTGCGTTTCCTTACCATTCCCCCTGGAGTGGAGCAGTAGCTTAGTGGTTAGAGCAACTGCCTAGTACCCAGAAGATCAAGGGTTTAATTCCCACTGGCACTCCTTGTGACTTTTGGCAAGTCACTTTACCCTCCATTGCCTTGGAAGAAAAGGCTGGCAATCTACTTCCAGTGATACATTGCCAAGAAAACCCAGAGGTAGCTGGGTCGCTATGAGTCAACACTGACTTGATGGCACTAAAAAAAAAAACATTCCCCCTAGATGTATTCCATGTCTACAGCTATTGTGTTGTCCATCTTGACTAGATTGTAAGCTCTGATAAGCAAGGACAGTCTTTTACATGTGTCTGTGCAGCGCTATAGAAATGTTCAGTAGTAGTAGTAAGTAGTAGCAGCAGCAGTAATAGAAGATATTCAATGGCACTAACCATACAGGTGCCGTTGAATATCCCTATTTAAGGCATTTACACTGTTTACTGAGCTGTAAACCATGTAAATGCCTTTTGAATATCGGGCCCATAGTAAATGACAGCAGATAAAGACCAGCTAGTCCATCTAGTCTGCCCAGTAAGGTGGCTAGAATTGTAGATCTACATGTGCCGATCTGTGCAGGTTATGGCATGCTCTTTCTGCTTTTTTAAAGAGGGGAAGTAAATTTAATGAATTTTAGGAAGATATTAAAAATGTTATTCCCTGTTGAGGACTAAAGTCAATATTGTTCTGTGTAAATGTTGGGCTATCCTAATGTTGGTAATGATAGTATGGAAAATGCAGGGCAGACCATGTATACTGTTTACATTTGAGAGTATACAATATCTAAGTATTACTTGTATGTTTATTGTTTTCATTAGTTTATTTTTCAGTCTGACTCCTCTATTATTTATAATTTGAGATTATGTTATTTAACTTGCAAACCATTTTGAACGATTCATTATAAAGATGGTATATAAGAACTTTTAAATAAAATAAACTAGAAAGAAAAGGAGGTATCCCTCCTCTGACTGCAGCCTTGCTCCTCTCCTCACATCCCGCTCCTCTCATCCCACCTTAGACATCTTGCTCTCCCTTCTTCTCTCCAACCTAGTCCTTTTTATTTCCGTTCCTTCAAGTCTTCACCTCAGATGTCCATACAAAAAGCATAGTTACTCAGCTGTAGCAGGTGTTTTTAGGAACAGCAGGAATCAGTCCTCACATATGGGTGATGTCGGCATTGACAGAGCTCACGTGGTATGAACTCCCCAGCTTTCATAGAAAGCCTTTGGGAGTTCCACCACCCATGTGTAGTCAACCTTCCTGCCCAAAAGTGCCATTTTACCTTAGTATGATGACATAGCTTAAAGAAGCATAAAAAGAAAACAACTCCACAGGGAGGAGGGAGGCTTGTGAGAACTGATTCCTGCTGTTACCGGAGAGCACCTGCTATAGGTGAGCAACTACACTTTCTCCGATAACAAGCAGGAAGTCGGTCTTCACATATGGGACTTCCAAGCTACAGGCTGCCGAAAAAACTTGTAAAAAGGCCACAGACGATTGAAAAATTGAACTGTGAATGCCAGCCGAGAGTGCAGAATGGCCCCAAGACCTCAGACACGACCAAGCGTCGACCAGGAAAACAATTCTCCAGTAGCCTGGACACACAGAAGGATCGGAGGAAAGAAGTTGCATTATTCCCCAGATGATGAAGTAATGCCTGGCCAAAGGTGCTGTCACACTGGGAGTCTTCCTCCAGGCGGTAATGCATTGCGAAGGTATTGACCGAGGGCCAAGTGGC
This sequence comes from Ichthyophis bannanicus, assembly GCA_033557465.1. Classification (NCBI taxonomy): domain Eukaryota; kingdom Metazoa; phylum Chordata; class Amphibia; order Gymnophiona; family Ichthyophiidae; genus Ichthyophis; species Ichthyophis bannanicus. The sequence goes on along the minus strand of CM066032.1, from coordinate 178,266,564 downwards.
CGCCTGGCAGATCTCCAACAAAAAGAAGGAGTGGAGGAGTGGCCTAGTGGTTGAGGCAAGGTACTTCAGGCCGGAAGGTCGGGGGTTCAAATCCCACTAGAGGACAGCAACCTTGGGCCGGAAGAACTGGGGTTTCTAGTCCCACAGGTGCTCCTTGTGATCTTGGGCAAGCCACTTAACCCTCCATAGCCCATGTTCCCTGTAAAATAGTTATCTCCAAGTTATAATGCCCTGTTCAATGTAATTTCAGTTTGTTCAATGTAAACCGCACTGATGCAGAATAGAGCGGTATATAAGAGAATATAAATAAATAAATAAAATAAGAAGCACAAGTTAACCACTAAGACTGTCATTGCCCAAACACTGTGAGAAGTGACGTGCCGCTCCAGAGAGAGACCAGCCTGTGCACAGGCGAAGGAGATGCAGTCCGACACCCAGGTGGACAAGGTGCGCTTAGAGACCGCAACCCCAAGCCTGTTTGGATCAAAAGAGATGAAGAGCTGCGAGGAGCAGCAATGGGCCTGCATCTACTCGAGACAGAAGGCTAAAGCCCTCTCATAATAAAAGGTGCCTCTTGGCTCAGATGAAAGCGGGAAACCATCTTAGGCAGAAATCTGGGATACATGCGCAAGATCACCCTATTTATGTGATACCTAAAGTAGTGAGCATATGCCACCAATGCCTGCAGCTCACTAACCCTGCATGCAGAGATGAGTGCCACAAGGAAGACCACTTTCCAAGATATGTATCTGAGGTGACACTAGGCCAGTGGATTGAAGGGCAGAGCCATGAGCTTACCAAGAACCACATTCAGGTCCCAGGTCGTCATAGGGGGATGAATGGGAGGCCGCGTGAGCAAGAGACCCCTCATAAAGTGACCCACTAGCGGATGGAATGATGATGTGCTTGCTGCCAGTGCACTGAGGTGCACCCTCACTGAGTTTGACTTCAAGCCTGCTTGGGAAAGGTGCAACAAGTACTGCAACACCGTTGATACTGAAGAGGAGAAGGGGTTGAAACCCCGATCCACGCACCAGATGGAGAATCTACACCATTTGAATCCTTGCAGGACACCAGGAGAACATCTTCAACATCACTGGGCAGATTAAATTGGCTAAGGGCTACTCTCTCAGCAGCCAGGCCATCAGGGCAAGGGACCTGAGGTTGGGGTGTAGGAGGAGCTATCCTCCTGCAAAATCAGGTCCAGGGCACACCCCAGAGCAATCAGCGGTGCCTGAGAGAGAGGGAGCAGCAGGGAAAACCATGACTGCCAGGCCCACCTGGGAGCTATGAGGATCACAGAAGCTCAATCCAGCTGAATCTTGAAAAGGGTCTTGGAGGGTACGTGTACAGCAGACCATTGTTCCACAATAGAAGGAATGCTTCAGCCACTACTCAATTTGGAGCCAATATCCTGGAGCAGAAGCAGAGCATTTCGGCATTGCTGGGACTGGCAAAGAGGGCGAGTGAAGGAGAGCTCCACTTCAGGAAAAGGCAGTGGGCTACTCGATGGTTCAGCCTTCACTTGTGGAGTTGCAGAACCCCACTGAGGCAATCTGCGAGGACACTGCCCTGCCCCAGGAGGTACACCGCCAGAAGGAGCATACCCCTCTCCCGGCAAAGTTCCAAAGTCAAACCGCCTCCTCGCACAAGAGGTATGACCTTGTATCTCCCTGTTTGTTGAGATAAAATATCGCTACTTGATTGTCTGTTTGAACTATAACTACCTAGCTCGATAAGTGGTGCTGGAATGCTCACAGAATGTACGCAATTGCTCCAAGATCGATAAAGTAGATATGATGGAGACACTCCTCCACCGACCAGAAACCTGGGTCCGTAGTCTGCTGCAGTGGGACCCCAGCCCAGTTTGGAGGCATCTGCCATTAGGGTCGCCTGAGGGGAAGGAGACTGAAAGGGCATCCTCACTAGGAGGTGCTGTGGCTGCTGCCACGAATCTAGGAATGCCACGAGTGACAGGGTCATTTGGACACAGTCATTCAGGCAGCCTGTCACCTGGGCCATTGTGCTGAGAGTCCACTAGGTTGGACACATGTGGAGGCAAGCATAGGGCATGATATGCATGGTCGAGGCCATGTGTCCCAGAAGGTGCAGCATCAGGTGGGCTGGGACCACCGTGGGACTCTGCATGTCCTGTACCAGGGTCGCCAGGTACTGAGGCCGATCTAAGGGAAGAAAGGCCTTGACCTCAGCCATGTCCAGGAGGGCCCCTATGAACTCCAGGCACTGAGTAAGATTCAGGTGGAACTTGGGGTAGTTGACGACACACTCCAAATGTTCCAGGACAAGGATGTGCAGCATCCCGCCTGACAGGGACCTTGTCTTTGGAACCGCCCTTTATAAGCCAGTCATCCAGACAGAGGAAAACAAATATGCCCTGCAGGCAAAGGTAAGCGGTGACCACCACCAAGCACTTAGTGAACACCCGGGGGGTGGACTTGAGTCTGAACGGCAGAATGTGGTACTGGTAATGTTCTCTGATGATGCAGCAGAGGTACTGCCAGTGCAAGGATGTAGGTATAAGCATCTTTGAGATCAAAGGAGCATAGCCAATCTACCTGTTAGAGGTAGGGCAGCAATGTTCCAAGGGAAACCGTTTTGAACTTCTTGTAGATTCAAGATGGGCTGAAAACGGCATGTCTTTTTTGGAACCAGGAAGTAGTAGGAATAGAACCTTGTTCCCCTGTGAGTAGGGGGAACAGGCTCTACTGCCTTGTCTGCTAGCAGGCTCACAAGTTCCTGCTGCAGAAGCTCTTGATGAAGAGGAGTCATAGGAAGTTCCCAGAGAAAGAATAGAGATGGCGTTTGTTCATAGTGGAGGAGGTAACTCTCCCTGACCACCTGCAAGACCCAAGCATCGGTGGTGATGCCGGGCCAACGGTAAGCAAAGAAGACCAGACATCCCCCTGTGTGCTGCAGCTCCTGACCTGGGAGGGGACGAGCAACTATGCTCTAGGAGTCAAAAGCCCTCCCCCCCCCATCAGCGGCAGAGGTGTTGTCTGGGGCTTGGGGGCCTTAGGCTTATGAGGGCCATGTCCCTGACCCTTGGCCTGCTGCCCCTATGGGGGCGCTGGGTAGATCGGAAATTGGGGGTATGATCCGTAAGCTTTCCTCTTTTTCAGGTAAAAAGACTTTGTCCCTGAAGCCTTCCGTTGAGAAGGGTTTGCAGTCTTCCTAGAGAGCCTGGTTCTAGTCATGAACACTGACTCCAACTCTGCGGCCTTGTCCGGCATGGGGGAGTGACCAATTTGTCCTGAACCTATTGCTCCAGGTCAGAGGACTGTAGCCATGCCAGAAGACGGGCAACAATGCCCACAGCAGTCACTCTAGCCACGGACTCAAAGCCTCCATAGGCCGCCCAAGTTATATATTTGGAGCACTCTTTTGCTGTTGATACCAGGATCTGGAACCGCTGGAGGGGTTTATTAGAGAGGCTAGCTGAGAAACCGGCAAGCTCTTTTGCCAGGTCTCTCAAATCCATGTCCATGTACAGCCAGTAAGCCTGAATATGGGCCACGAGCATCAAGCCCTGGTAACACTTCCTACTGTGGGCATTCATGGTGTGGGCCTCCCTGCCCAGGGGCACCGAAGAGTGCATCTTTTGGCTCTTAATCCGATGCATGGCCAACTCTACCACCATGGAATTGCGTGGTAGCTGTGTCTTCTCAAAGCCAGGGCTCTTGTGGACTTGATACATGGAATCGAGCCACTTGCTCACTATGGGCATTGTAACTGGTGTCTCCCACATCCTGAAAAGGAGCCGTTCCAGAATGGGAGAAATGGGCACCGTGAGTGCCTCCTTCGGGGGCGTGGGGGGCCTCATATTGGAGGATCTTGAGAGCCTCCATGGACTCGGTGGTGAAGGTCTTCTTGTCCAGCGCAAACTCCTGGAAAGAGAGGTCCTTGGGTGGGGACTTCTGCCATTCCTGTGGTGGGGATGGGTCTGAGGGAATGTCTCAGTGCTGACAAGTATCTAGGGACTTGTCATCGGTCTCCCACTCAGAATCGGTTATCGGAAGATACTTCCAGGATTTGGTGGGCATTGGCCTGATGCCCGGAGGGGGAAGTCATTCGTGACATTCCCGACAATCCGACCCTGAAGCATTTTGAGATGACGTCTGGGCCCTCAAGGGGGAGCTGGACCACTGTCTGAAATCGGAGCTGGGCTGGAACCACTCCGGCACAGGCTGAACCTTCTACGGGTGATGCCCCTGGAGTGGAGGGTCTGGTTGCTGGCCCTGAGGAACCGGAGGTGCCGGTCTTCGGGGCTTGCTGCAGTGCCAGGAGGGCAGTAAGGCTATTCTCCACAGCAGCCCACAGGCACCAGCATGGGCACAAAGGGAATTGGGCCCGACGCTGGCTCTGTTGAGGGGGTTTCCTTGATGAGGGTGGGCTCAGAGGCCTGGTGCAACCCCCGAAGCTGTAGGAGTCTCTTCCTTACAGGCAGCTTTAAAGGCTGTTCCTAGACCTCGCCATTGGTTTGAGGGCTTTGATGCCAGTGACTATGAGACTTACGAACAGTTTCAGAACCGGGCTTCGATGCAGACTTCAACAGGGTCCAATCCTTCCAGGGACGATCATCTGCAGTCGTTCCCAGGTCCAATGCCCTGCAACCTTGGGGCTCAGAGCAAGCACGATCCGCACATGAGGCAGAGGCCTCATCTGCAGTCTCTGAGGGCACCGATTCCCCGGATGATGCCAGAGCCGAACAGGAGGTCTTAAGGCCAAACGGCAACTCTTGCTGCCTTTCACAATTCTTCCTGCCCTTACTTGGCATCTGGAGACAGAGCAGGCAAGAAGAGTCGTCGTGGTTGGCGCCAAGGCACCACAGGTAACAGTCATGGCCATCCAAGCAGGACATAGTACGGCTACAACAATAGCACTGCTTAATGCCACTAACTGAAGACATAATGGGAAACACAGACACCTACAAGATCAAACTCCAATGTCTCTGTAAGGATGGTGTGAGAAAAACCCAAGCACTGAAGGAACAGAAAAAAAGAGAGAACCCCAAAAAATGTAACGCCAAGGCGACTGATCCGAGAATCAGGAAGATGACAGTACGCGACTGGAGAAAACAGTGAATCGCGAAATCATGACAAAAAATTCAACTGCTTCCAGGGACACAGACTACACATCCAATTGGCTCCATGGAAAAATGAAGACTGAGGTAAGATGGCACCTTTGGACAGGAAGGTGACCACGCATGCGTGGTGGAACTGCCAAAGGCTTTCTATGAAAGCTAGGGAGTGGATACAGCGCAGACTCCATTGGTGCTGATATCACCCATATGTGAGGACTGCCTTCCTGCTTCTTCCCTGAAAAATAATATTTTTATAGGAGACCTATCTGCTAAGGAAAAAGCCACACTGCTAAAAAGGGATGGGCAGGTTAGATGATGTATGTAATTTTTACAAATAATTCCAGAGAGGTTTTCGGAAGGCCATAAACATTCAAAATATTTAAAAAAAAACCCTCAATACCAAGGGATTGCTTTTGGCTACAGCAGGCATTTCTAATGATGAACATGAACAAATGTATGTCCTCTCTCGAATAAGTGGTAAACTTCTCTACGAGCAAAACATCCAAATATATTTATTTTTATTTTTTAAGATTTGTTACTCATCTAACTTTCCAGTAGAACTAAGTGGGGTTGGAGGAGTAGCCTAGTGCGTAGAGCACTAGCTTTGGTAATCAAGAAAGCAGAGTTTGAGTCCCACTAGCACTCCTTGTGGCCTTGGGCAAAATTACTTAGTCCTCCTTTGCCTCGGAAGAAAGGCCTGGCAATCTACTTCCAGTCACACCGCCAAGAAATCTAGGAACTGCTGGGTCGCCAGGAGTCAGAACTGACTCAAAGGCACACATTGCATTGCAGAACTAAGCGGTTATGGGACAGGCAGGAGCTTAGAAGATAGCAGGAAGCTACTTAACCCAAAATTAGCAGATGCAATGTCTTCTTTAAGATATATGGGAAGGTAGCAATATAAAACCCCAGATCTCAGAGTTTACTTCTATTTCTCAGCCTCTCACATCACTTTCAAGATTTGCAATGTTTTGTGGTTTCACATACAAAGATAATCTAAGCAGAGATTATAAATGCTCAATAACTAGAGTAGGAGAACCTAAAACAGCTTGCCTCTCAGTTCTGAAATTGTAATCAGAAAAATGGAGATAGCATAGTTATTCACCTGTAACAGGTGATCTCCGGGAACAGCAGGAATTTAGTCTTCACATATGGGTATCGTCAGTACCGACGGAGCCTGCACGGGAACGCTCCCCAGCGTCCAATTAGGAAGCTTTTGGGAGCATCCCACAGTGCCTGCGTGCTGCCTTCCCGCCTTTCCCAACTGCCTCTCTCCAGTTGAGTTTAAAGCTGAGACAAAGACAGAGAGAGGGAAAGGGAAAGAGATAGATAGAGAGATACAACTTCTAGGGGAGGTGGGTGAGTTGTGAAGACTAAATTCCTGCTGTTCCCGGAGATCACCTGTTACAGGTGAGTAACTATGCTATCTCCAGGAACAAGCAGGAATGTAGTCTTCACATATAGGGACTCCCTAGCTTTAGATGCCAGGGAGAGACCCCAGAAGTTGTGTGTCCCTGTGAAGGGCTCCACTTCCCCCCATGGATCTCTGGCATCCTACCAGGGATGGTGGGTAGGAGTTGATTAGGTATGGAACAGGTGTTGGAGAACAGCCTGACCAAACAAGGCATCCCGGCGGGAGTCCTTGTCCAAGCAGTAATGGGCTGTGAAGGTATGAACCGAGGCCCAAGTGGCTGCTCGACAGATATCGTTGATAGACACAGAGTGCAGATGAGCCATTGAGGCTGCCATGGCTCTCACATTGCGAGCTGTGACATGGCCCTCCAGAGAAAGGTTCTTACCCTGATAGGCGAAGGAAATACACTGAGCAATCCAGTTAGAGAGTGTTCTCTTGGAGACTGGAAGTCCCAAATGAGAAGGATCAAAAGCAACAAAGAGTTGAGAGGACTTTCTATGTTGCTGTGTTCTTTGTAAGTAAAAGGCAAAGCTCTTTTACAGTCCAAGGTATGAAGATTCTTTTCTGCATTTGATACATGAGGCCTTGGAAAAAACACAGGTAGGTAGACCGCTTGGTTCAGATGAAAAGGCGAGACCACCTTTGGCATAAAGTGCGGATGAGTCCTAAGGACTACCTTGTCATGATGGAACCTTGTATAAGGTGGATCAGCTACTAGTGCTTGCAACTCACTAATGCGGCGTGCTGATGTGATTGCAATGAGAAAGATAACCTTCCAAGAAAGGAATTTCAAGGAGGTAGTAGCTAAAGGTTCAAAGGGTGGCTTCATGAGCTGCCCAAGAACCAGGTTTAAGTCCCATGCCACCGGTGGTGGCCTAATGGGAGGCTTAGTTAGAAGAAGGCCTCTCATAAATCTTGCTATAAGAGGATGAGATGAAATAGGTTGTCCATTTAGAGGCTTAAAGGAAGCTGCAATAGCACTCAAATGGACTCTTACTGAGTTAGTCTTAAGTCCTGCATTGGATAAATGAAGGAGATACTCCAGCAATGATTCCAGAGGTATCGCAAGGGGGTTAAGACCCTTCTGCGAACACCATATGGTAAACCTTTTCCACTTAAATGCATAAGAGCGTCTTGTGGAAGGTTTCCTGGAAGCAAAAAGAATATCTTTTACTTGCTGAGGAAGATTAAGATCTTGGAGATCTAGGCCTCCATCAACCAAGCCCTGAGATGCAGAGACTGGGGATTGGGATGCCATAACATTCTATCCTCCTGAGATAGGAGATCTGGAGCAGACCCTAACTCCAGGGAGGGAGCTTGAGAGAGATGTAGAAGCAGAGGGTACCACACTTGCCGTGGCCAATGTGGAGCTATGAGAATCATATGGCCTCTGTCTCTCTGAAGCTGGAACAGGGTTTTGGGAATTAGGGGAATGGGTGGAAAGGCATACAGGAAGTCTTGACCCCAATGAAGGAGGAAAGCATCTCTGGACTGAGCCCCCTGAGCCAGAATTCTGGAACAGAACTGGGGAAGTTTGGCATTCCACGGACTTGCAAAGAGGTCTATGTCCGGGGTTCCCCAAAGTTGAAATATCCTGGCCACCTGGTCTGCATGCAGAGACCACTCGTGTGGAAGCAGAACTCTGCCCAAGAGTTTTGAATGCCTGGAAGATACACTGCCAGAAGATGAATCTGATGCTCTCTGGCGAGGGCCCATAGTTGCAATGCTTCGTTGCAAAGAGACAGAGAGCCTGTTCCCCCCTGCTTGTTCACATGGCTACTTGATTATCCGTATGAATGAGGACTGTCTTGTAGCTGAGCAGGGTGTGGAACACTCACAGAGCAAGGAAGATTGCCATTTTTGCACCTATAAAACTTAACCAAAAAAATCCCTATTCAGTGATAAACAAACAATACTCACACAAAAATCACCAAAGTAACCCCTAAAAAGTGACACTTGTTTTTTTGTCGGATACTACTGAAAAAGGCACACACTTTATACTTAGTGCCTTCCCTTCAGTTGTCTCCCTTTTAATTAAACATTAAATAGTTCAAAGCTACTTAGCTTAGCAAAAACAGCGACTGTGGAGGATAGATCACCTGTTCCACCCTTGCTACATAATGGACATACTGAGTGTGGAAGTTGTTCACATTGTGCTTCTTCATTAACGGGTTGCATATGGTCACATCCCTTAACTGGCCAAATGATTAAGCGACGGTGGGAGATGGATTGTACTTCATCTTTTGTGGTTTATGTTATACAGTGCCCGTGTCCTCTTGTGTATGTCGTCAGAATGACACGGATGGCCAAAATACGGTTGAGTGAACATGCATCACGGTTCCGGCGCAAAATTGAGTCAGCCCCGATTGTAAAGCATTGTTTGCAACATAACCATGATTTCTCGGATCTTCGGTGGTCCATTATTGACCATATCCCCCCTGATCCCAGGGGAGGAGATCGGACTGGCAAGCTTCAACATTGTGAACAGAGGTGGATCTATCGTTTAAAATCTGTACACCCTCTGGGTCTCAACAGAGAGATTGATTGGTCCAGCCTTATGTGAAGTCATCCAAGAGATGTAGGGATTCCCTTAGACAGTGGGATACCCCTTCCTTCTCATTGGTTGATGTCTTGATAGAAAGCTACGAAATAGCCAATTACAAGTTTTCTGCCCTTTTAAAGAATCAGCTGTTGGTTGAATTACAGCGTTGTATGGCAGTTGAAAAACGTTTGGAAGACAGCACTAGTAACATTTGAGTTAAATCTCTGCTGGCACTTGATACAGGGGCATTCGTCCCGAAACGTGCACATCGTGCGTGGAGACCTGCATTTGTGCGTGGACACCTGCATTCACATTTGGATGATTGAGTCAAGTTGCTGCTAACCTTCTACTTGGATTTGAAGCGAGTGATTGAAGAAAATGCATTTTTGCTAAGCTAAGTAGCTTTGAACTTTTTAATGTTTAATTAAAAGGGAGACAACTGAAGTGGAGGAGTGGCCTAGTGGTTGGGGCAAGGTACTTCAGGCTGGAAGGTCGGGAGTTCAAATCCCACTAGAGGACAGCAACCTTGGGCCGGAAGGACTGGGGTTTCTAGTCCCACAGGTGCTCCTTGTGGTCTTGGGCAAGCCACTTAACCCTCCATAGCCCATGTTCCCTGTAAGATAGTTATCTCCAAGTTATAATGCCCTGTTCAATGTAATTTCAGTTTGTTAAATGTAAACCGCACTGATGCAGAATAGCGCGGTATATAAGAGAATGTAAATAAATAAAATAAAATAAATAAATAACTGAAGGGAAGGCACTAAGTATAAAGTGTGTGCCTTTTTCAGTAGTATCCGACAAAAAAACAAAAGTGTCACTTTTTAGGGGTTACTTTGGTGATTTTTGTGTGAGTATTTTTGCACCTATGGCATGGAATGCCCTCCCAGCTGAAATCCGGGCCATCTCAAACCTGGCGTTATTCAGAAAAGCCCTCAAACACCACCTATTCTTACAACATTACCCCGACACCAATTCCGGTATTCATACTGCCATCACCTTGCCTCCCTACCTAGCCCGTCCCTTAGATCATCCTCCTGTAGATAATGGTTAACCAACTTTTTCCCCTATCTGCTTCTCTGACCCATGAGCCCATGCCTCTAGGTAAAGTTTTCTAGATTTCCTTTGTAAGAGTATCCATAATCTGTATATAATATGTACATAGTTTCCCTCGGTTTTTCTTCCTTGTTTACTATCCCTGTTCAATGTAAAAAACTCGATGTGACTCGTTGCATTCTTGTATGTTCTGTTCAAATGTAAACCGCACTGATTATAATAGCGCGGTATATAAGAAATATAAATAAATAATAAATAAATATTTTATAATACAGTTGCATGGAAAACGCAAAAAGATAATTGCATCCAAACCCAAAACCTTAGACTTCAAGGCAAGGAACTGCATCCAGCGATGTTGAGTGTCTCTAGACATATCAGGAAACACATTCAACCTCTTTATGCAAAACATAACATCTTTATACTTAAAAAAAAAAGTTTCAACACCTTGATCTTATCTACTGCTGAAAGAAAGTCACCGAAAAGATGGCCCTCTCGGGAATATCATTTAAAGAATCTTCAAGAAATTTAGTCAGATCCTGACTAAGATTAGACAGAACATTCAAACCCTTACCCCCAGCATCCTCTTTAGAAAGCTTAGAAGGCAAATAAAAACATTTTTAAGCTGGGACAGAATCTGACGATAGCAATTGACAATCTGACAATTTCAGCAGATAATAGGTGCGTTATCAGGAAATTGTAAATTATTAACTCTAGACAAATTCTCCAGAGTTTCTAATTTGTAATGCAAAGATAAAGAATCCTTAATAAAGGAAATGGTGGTCTGCTGCAAATAAGCCAGTTGACCTTCCATTCTAGAAACTTTCTTACCCATGTCTGCAATCCTATTATCTACTTCACTAAGTTTCTGCACCGTCTCCTGAGAGAAGGATCAGAGTGATGATGTAGTACCAGATAAAGTCAATTTTAGAGATAACAACCCACAGATCCTTCAAAGAAACATCTTGAAATGGTACCGAGACAGTCTGTCCTGTATCATGTAATACAACTGGCTTTGGCAGAGGACCAGGTACCTGGGGAGGGACCATCAACCCAGGAGAAAGCTCAAAAACCATCAACCCAGGAGAAAGCTCAATTGCAGTTCAGGAAATGGTGGAGGAGTCCTTTCTGCAGAGCTAAGAGAAGCTCTCTCAGAGGAGTGCTGCGAGACAACATTAGTGGCAAAATGTTTATCCAAAGGTCCCCCTATTTTGCCCGGAGACTGCACAGCAGGTGATAATTTTGATAAAATCTTTGCCGTCCTTTTACCTATGCTGAAACAGCAAATATTACAACAATCAAGAGAGAGCACAGTCCCTGATCGTCAAGGGGCAGAGGTTCTAAACGTCCATTGGGTTTCCAAAGGGGCTTCCTGGCCGGGTTATGCGCTCCCTTGGGTCCTTGCCGCGATGATGTAATGGGGGAACTGAAGTGACCAACACCAGAAATAGAACCTTTCTTGTCAAGAACTTCAGAGGACAGATACTGAGTGGCTCAAAAGGAACTTTCATCAGCTGCGCCAGAACCACATTGAGGTCCCAAAACACTGCGAGTGGCTTATAGGGAGGTATGAGCAGAAATAAACCCTGCATAAAGTGTACTAAGGGCTGTAAAGAGATGGATTTTCCCTCTACATCAAGGTGATAAGTTCCAATTGCACTGCGGTTACCCTAATGGAGCTGGACATGAGTTCAGAGTCTGAGAGATATAGAAGGTATTCAAGCAGTGCTTGTGTAGGACAGGCAAAAGGATCTATGGAGCATTCCTCACACCAAACCTCTTCCATTTGAAAGGATAAGGTTTTCTCATTGAGGTCTTCCTGGAGGCCAAAACGACACTGGTGACACCAGCTAGCAGACTAAGAATGGATAATGTTAGCCTCTCAACATCCAAGCTGTAAGAATCAGCAATATCAGATATGGTGCTTTCACGAGCCACATCAAATCCTGAACAGAAAGTTCTAGAAGTAGAGGGAACCACAGCTGTCTGGGCCAATAAGGAGTGATGAGAATCATCATACCCTTTGCTTGTTTTGAGCTTCAGGAGAGTCTTGGCAATGAGAGGTATTGGAGGACACGTGTACAGAAGGCCCTCTCACCATTCGAGGAATAAAGTATCAGAGGCTAGTTTGCTGTGTGACACCACTCTGAAGCAGAACTGATCTACCTGGGCATTCTGAGGAGTAGCCCAGTGGTTAGGCCAGCAGCCTGAAATCAGAAAGACCAGGGTTTTAATCTCAGTGAATCTCCTTGTGGCCTTGGGCAAGTCACTTAACCCTCCATTGCCTCAGGTATAACCTTAGAATGTAAGCCCTCTGAAGAAAGGGAAATATCTACAGTACCTGACTAAAATAAATAAAATATCAAGGGGTGCCCCACTCACGAAAGATGTGCTGTGCACAACCTCCCTGTCCATGGTCTATTTATGAGGCTGAAGGATTTGAATCAGCCTGTCCACCAGACACAGAAGTGGCTCTCAATTCCAACCCATGGGAGACAGTGAAATTCCACAACTTCCCAATACAGGAGGTATGACCCCGTTTCTCCCTGCTTGTTGATGTAAAACATGGCTACTTGATTGTCTGAATTAGTACAATTTGGTTGGACAACTGATCTTTGAAAGCCCTTAGAATGCTGCTATTGCTCTTATCTCCAAGAAGTTTATTTGAAGGAGACTTTCTTGGAGGAGCAAATCCTATGGGTGTGGAACCCATCGAGGTGAGCTCCCCATCCCAGCTTGGATGCATATGTCATCAGTAATTTTTGTGAAGAAGATATTTGGAACAGATTGTCATATGAGCATTCCACTAGTCCAGAGACTGAATGAGTGGCATGGTGATGGACAGAACATCTTTAAGATCCCCTATGGCTTGCGCCCACCGGGTAACTCAGGGTCCAATGAATCTGTCTCATATGGAGAAGTGCCAAGGGAGTTACATGTACTGTTGAGGCCATGTGGACTAGGAATGTTAACATGGTGTGAGCTGACACCTGCTGACTCATTTGAGTCTCCTGTACTATCGCTGTCAATGGCGATAGTCCATTGTGCAGAAGGAAAGCTCACGCCTGAATCATGTCGAGCAGAGTTCCGAAGAATTCCAATTGTTGGGTAGGATGGAGGTGGGGATTTGGGATAATTGACCATGAACACTAATAGTTCCAGAATGATTATTCGTTGATTTCAGAACTCCCTCAGGAATGGTACTCTTGATCAACCAATCAAAGTAGGGGAAGACGTGCACTCCCAGTCTGTGTAGAAACACTACTATCATGGCAAGGCATTTGGTACAGATGCAAGGTGCTGATGCGAGGCCAACGGGTAGGACACAATACTGGAATTGCCATAGCCTTCCTACTTCCAGTATACTTCCTGTGACTGAAATGTATTTGTATGTGGGTAATGTATCTTTTAAATCCAGAGAGCATAGCCAATCTCCATTCTGAAGATAAGAAAGCAGGATGCCTAGAGAAATCATTCTGAACTTTTCTTTGACCAGATATTTGTTCAGATCTCTTAGGTCTAGGACAGGACAGTATCCCCCATCTTTTTGGTGATCAGGAAATACCTTGAATAAAATCTCTGAGGAATGAGCTTGATGGCTAGATCTTTTTGAAGGGCAGTGCCTTCTTGCAGAAGCAGTTCTTGATGCTAAGGGTTTAGAGATTAAACCCTTGGAGAACAATTTGAAGGAAGGCTGAATAGATGCAATTTGTAGCCATGTTGGAGTGGAGGAGTAGCCTAGTGGTTAGAACACTGGCTTGGTAACCAAGCAAACAGGGTTCGATTCCCACTAGCACTCCTTGTGGCCTTGGGCAAGTCACGTAACCCTCCATTGCCTTGGAAGAAAGGCCTGGCAATCTACTTCTGGTGACATTGCCAAGAAAACCCAGGAGCTTCTGGGTCGCCAGGAGTCAGGACTGACTCAAAGGCACATATTGTATTGTTGTAGCCATGTTGGATAAAGTATAGTTACTCACCTGTAACAGGTGATCTCCAGGAACAACGGGAATTTAGTCTTCACATATGGGTGATGTACAATAGGAAAACTTTTGGGAGCACTCCACTGTGCCTGCACAACTGCCTTCCCAACTCCCTCCCTTCAGTTGAGTTTGTAGCTGAGAAAGAGAGTAAATGAAATCCTATAACTTCTAGGGAAGGATGGGTTGTGAAGACTAAATTCCTGCTGTTCTCAAAGATCACCTGTTACAGGGGGGAGTAACTATGCTATCTCCAGGAACAAGCACGAATGTAGTCTACATATATGGGACTCCCTAGCTCCCAGATGCCGTGACCTCAGAATCGGTGGAGGTTTGGCAGAGTAGGCTTGATGAGGTCATGGATTCCATATGGATTTCTGGTATCTTCAAAGTGTGGGACAGAGGGGGTCTCTATCCCCCTTCCCACATTTATCTTCATTCACCGATTTCCCCCCTCTCCTACCTCGTCTCTTCCACTCCACACTCCGGTGCTCCTTTTCTCTCCTCCCCCATTTCATTCCTACTTAACTTTGCTCCTCCATCCACTTCTCCCCAATTCTTTCTACTTACCCTCTTGCTCATCCCTCTCCCTCAGCTTCTGCCACTAATATACAAACGTCCCCTTTCCCAAATCAGCTTCACAGTTTCTCTCCCCCCATTGTCTCTACCAACCTGTCCTCTGATTATTCTCCTGAGATACACTGCCAGTATTGCAGCTAAACAGCTAGTGTCTTCTGGCATGTGCAGCTCTCAGCGAATTTGAGCCATGTGGCTCCCGAGTTTCCTGCTGGTCTCAGTAGTCTTACGTCTCATAAAAACAGCATGGTCATTTTGTGCACTGAGCCTCAAACACGCTGAGAGGCATGTGATGTCAGAAAACAGCCAACTGTTTGGGTAGGAAGGGAGGCGAGAGTGTCACTAGCACATAAAGAGAGATCCATATGATGGCAGGAAGTGGTTTGGAAGTGACAGGGCCAGGAGAGAGCATGTTATTATCAATGACTCAAGTAGCTCATTTTGTACTACTTCTCTCCTTTTCCAACCATGTTTGAATATTCTGTGTAGAATTCCCCTCTAGTTAAATCTACTATCATAAAATGGTTTAAAAGAGATAAGATATATATACTTACTTATAGCTGGGGCTATTCCACCTACTGATCCTGGTCCAGGCATGTTTCCAGCAACTGCTGCAGCTTGTGCGGCGGCTGCTACTTGTGCAGTCGCAGCCTGTTGTTGCATTTGGCGATGACACTGACGTAAATCAAATACCTTTAAATACAAAGTGACAAATTGAATAAAGGAAAAAGAAATCATAATTTTTGCTGTTTTTGTGCTGCCCTGTGCTTATCTATGCTCTCTCTTTCACAACATACCTGCTCAGATTACCTTGTTCTCTGTCAGCTTCCCAATTGCTGGCTCTGCCCTCCAGAGAGGATTTATTTCTGCCCTTAGCAGCACCGCATCTAAAGACACGTGCCCAAGGAGCATTATGTATTCCTTTGTATTGGCTGCATCTTGGCCCTATTTCTCTGGCTTTTGGCAGGCTTGGTCTTCCTATTGCTTCCGCAGTACCTTTCACCTTCTATGACTATCACCACCACTGCACCACAGGGCACTGGGGTAATGGTAAGTTTGCCCTTTCTCAAGTGGTGCCTACTTTTGTCTCTGCTGCCAAATCTCCTCAAATAAACATGCTATTTCCCTCTCCTCAATAAACCAACTTTAGATTCAGCAGTTTTCTCCAGTTTTCACCCAGAGTCTAAGCCTCCCTTCCTAGATAAGGTGTTAGTTGGATTTAGATTTAGCACCTGCCTTTTTAGTAGTAACTCAAGGTGAGTTAGTCAGGTATGCTAGGAATGTCCCTGTCTCTAATTTTCTATCTGGGGTGATATAGAGTTAAGTGACTTGTCCA
Organism: Ichthyophis bannanicus; assembly: GCA_033557465.1. NCBI lineage: Eukaryota > Metazoa > Chordata > Amphibia > Gymnophiona > Ichthyophiidae > Ichthyophis > Ichthyophis bannanicus. The sequence goes on along the minus strand of CM066032.1, from coordinate 178,250,568 downwards.
AGGTCATGAGGAGAAACAAGGGGATTTGAACCCTTGTTTCCCTGGTTGTCAAACTCCTCCACTAACGACTGTTTAGGATCAGGTTTTGCAAACTTCTTACAAATACCATTGCTCTGTACCCAAGACAAACAGATTTCCATCCAAGTCATAGCACAGACTCTTTGCTTGTTTGTATGCTGAATGAGATTAGATCTCATATTGATGATGGGAAGACTGCCACCATTGTCTTATTAGATCTCATCACCACTTTCAACTTAATGGATCACCAGATGCCGATTTCTCACTTAGTCGAACTAGGGGGGCACAATTTTCAAGTGGCTCTCCTCATATTTGAAGGATCATTTCTTTGCTGTTATCTGTCTCACATATGACTAGTTTATCATGTGGGGTCCCCAAGTGCTCTGTTTTGGCATCATTAGTCACCTTGGAGCAGAACTTAGGTCTTAGCTGTTTTCTTTATGCAGTGGTAGCCTACACTGACCTTGTTTCTGTCGATCCAGATCCCCTGAATTCGTGCCAGGATACTACTGCTATGTGGTTGGCTAAATTGAATCAGTAAGTCAAAGGCTCTTTGGATTGTTAGGAAGCCTCCTAATCTCTTGATAGCCCCTGTTATCGAAGACCAGACTTCTCTTAAAGAGAGCATATAACCACCTTGGGTGTCCAGCTTAACTTCATTGCCAAAATTTATGCCATCACTACATCATAGTTTTTTGTTCTATCAAGTCCATTCTGGACACTAGAGATCTTGATTCAACTGAGGACAAGGCATGCAGCAAAGTATGAACTACTGTAATTCTGTATCTCAACCGAAAACTATCTTACCTGGAGGAAGTGATGTCAGAATCCTAAATAGCAGACCAAGATAAGAGCTCCTGTATCTCCCAAGTGAAAAAAAACAATCTGCCTCCATCAAAGCTAACCTTCCACACTTATAAGAGAATGAACGTGGCAAACATATTCTGATTGTACACAAGTTGAAACCGAGCAGTACGAAAGAAGTCCAGAAAGTGTCAGAGTGAGTGAGCAGTAAGGCTGCATTATACCTCACCTCGAACACATATGTATCTGGACCTCATGTGACTCTGAAACAGATGTCTAGTAAGATGAAGAAAATGATGCAGGGGGAGTCCAAGGCTTCAGCCATAACCTGAAGCAGTGCATTAGGGAAATTCAGCAAGAATCCAGGTAATGCAAAACAAAATAGTAATCAAAATAGAAGACACATAACTTGCAAGAGCTGGAGGACCAAGTAGACAAAGTAGAAACATGAGTGTGGGGAGAGAGGGGAGTCCTTTGCCAAAACACCAAACCAGAGAGACCAATCTGTAATATGAGGCATTGCTTTATAAAACTGATGACACTGAGAATCAAAGGAGAAAGAACTTATGCATCTTCTAGGTTCCCAAGTGTAAGGGAAAGGAAGATCTGCCCTCTGTCATGCAAGGCTTATGCCAGCAATTCTTGGCAGGAAAAATTGGCCAGAACTAAAGAGAGCTACAGCATGCATCTAGGGACTCACCCAAATAAGCACAGGGACATAACTGTGAGGTTTGCCAGATTTACTGATAAAGACATGATGCTTTTAAGTCTAAGATGACAACAAATGAGGTTCCAGGACTCTCAATTGCAAATCTTCCAAGTCTTATCTGCGTTTGCTTTGATAAAAGGAAGAGAGATGAAATCTGAACTAGATGTGCTAAACAAGGTAAAGATATAGGACCAGAGAGTTGCAGAGAATTAAGCTTTCTGTTCTGTGAGACCCTCTCCTGTTTCAATGGGGAAGAGGAAAAGAATCAGGCTCTCTCCTCTGGCCCAAATCGGAAAATTTTGATGGTACAGAGGATGCTAAAAGGCCTCATCCATCCTAGTTTCAAAAGGACAGCTGGGTCAGCTGGAACCAAGGGATCATCAGTAGATCATAGCTCAGATAAGGCATAACTTAGCCCTGAAGCAAGAACAGCTCCATGTGACCCAGAAGTGCTCACAATTACAAGGAGGTATAGGAAAGCTCATACAACCAAGAGCCTGGAGCAGAACCCAGTAACAGAGGAGCCTCTGGTGGTTGAGTCCTTTCCTCCGAAGTTAATGGCGAATTATCAGTGGGCCCAGCAAAATCCTGCGGGTGCAAGCTTGTTCTCCATGGTGGAGAGAATTAAAACTTCCAAGATGGGGCCATGTTCAATGGAAAGACCAGATATTGTAACAAAGTCATTCTTGAAAGTTCCTAATTCCCCCCCCCCCCTGGTTTCTCCAGTTGAAATGATGCAGCAATATCTTATGGAGAGACTGGGAATGACTGTTGAGCAATGTTCCCTCTAATTTTCTGTAGGCTGTGTGCGCATAAAATATCAGCGGTGCAGCTTTTGAAGGAAGGTTAAATTTTTGTGCGCCACATAACGACACTCGGAGTTATATACTTTAAAATTTGACTACACGTCAGAATACAGTATGTACACCACATTGATTTTAATCAAATTAAATGAAAATGGACGATTAAATGAAGCGGAGAATTTCTAGTAATTACAATCACAACTTTTAAATTTTAAGACGTCTGTGTTGTTTTCTATCAGAATCAGAACCGTAATTCTGTTGTAACATATGTGCGCTCGCTCGGCGAGGTGTGTGTGCGCGCACATGCGCACAGCTTAGAGGGAACTGTGCTGTTGAGATGGTCTGTTGGTCCAACACAGATGGAGTTCAAGCAAGTTTGAACTTTACTAGAATTCTGGAGTCATCTTATAGATGGAAATCTGGTAACTGCAAGTGTTCCGATCCCATTAGTTTCTTCCTTGAGAATCCTAGGCATAATACTAGATTCTGCTCTTTCAAATGATCTTTTAGCAACATCATAAAACAGTTTTTTTAATAAGTTATGTCATTTGAGACAGATAAGATCTTATTTTACAGAGGCCTATTTAGGGATAATTGTTCAAGCTCTTGTCCCATATAGATTACGGTGGCATTCGTTTTTGGGGTATACCAGCTAAACAGAAAACTAGGTTTCAATTTTTACAAAACACAGCTGCTAGGTTGATTTTTAAGTGTTACATTGGCTTCATGTAAGCGTCAGAATTCATTTTAAACTGTTGTGTTTGGTTTATAAAATTATAAACGGTGTGATTACTGAACCATTATACCATCTTATTTGTTATTTATATTGAATCTTATATTGTAATTTATAGTATGGCATTTGTTTGAGACTATTGCCACTCTGTCAACAATGAGCCGCCTGACTGAAGACCGAACACAGTTCAGGACAACTATCCAGAGGGTTGCCATGAGTCAACACAGACTCGACGGCACTTAACAACAACAACATTTTTATCAGAAAGCTGTGTTAAGGATTATTGTGCATTCTTCATTTGTGAGAATATTTTTTGGAAATTCTTTAATATCCAGTTGGTTGATTTTATATAATGTAAGTTGATTAAATAGATAATACATTTCTGATTTGTAAAAAGTTTTCAAAACACAATAGAACGCTATAAATCAAAAATAGAAAACTATTAATGTGATTAAACCAACCTTTATGTATGCGCTTGGGTAAATCTTGTGAACAGCATCTCCTGGTGCGCGCCCTGCTTCCCTGTCGAGATAGTAACTCTGAACAAAGACTGCGTGGTCACTGAGGCATCTGACCCATACGTCCCCTTCACCTTTACATTCCAGCTGCACACCTTTGCCTATGTGCAACCTTAAAAGAACAAAACACAGTAAAATGCACTATCAGCATTCACATTCAAATGATTACTTTCCTATTTCATGCCCTGTGTTCTTGTAAATTTGAAATTAAAGGTCCCGATATTTAAAAGGGCTTATCTGGTTAGTAAGACTTGCTAAATGGATAAAGCACAATTACTTACCTGTAACAGGTGATCTCTGGGAACAGCAGGAAAGCACAGTTACTTACCTGTAACAGGTGATCTCTGGGAACAGCAGGAATTAGTCCTCACATATGGGTACGTCGGTACCGACGGAGCCCGTGCGGGAAAGCTCCCCAGCTTCTTAGAATAGAAGCTTTTGGGACCTCCCACTGCACATGCGCACTGCCTTCCCGCCTTCCTGAACAGCTCTCCTCAGTTTCGAGTTTATAGCTGAGTCAACAGAGAGAGGACAGGAAGATAGATAGATAAAAGATACAACTCCTAGGGGAGGTGGGTGGGTTGTGAGGACTAATTCCTGCTGTTCCCAGAGATCACCTGTTACAGGTAAGTAACTGTGCTATCTCCAGGAACAAGCAGGAATAAGTCCTCACATATGGGGACTCCCTAGCTTAGATGCATGGGATCCCCTGTAAAGGTTCGCCATCTTCGTATGGATCTCAGGCATCCATTCTGGGAAGGTGGGCAGGAGTTGTTTAGGAATGGAACAGGTGCTTGAGGACAGCCTGGCCAAACAAGGCATCCCGGCGGGAGTCCTTGTCCAAACAGTAATGGGCTGTGAAGGTATGAACCGAGGCCCAGGTAGCGGCTCGACAGATCTGATCTATGGAAACAGAGTGCAGATGAGCCATAGAAGTTGCCATGGCCCTCACATTGTGAGCAGTGACATGGCCTTCCAGAGAAATGTTTTTGCTCTGGTAAGCAAAAGAAATACACTGAGCAATCCAATTGGAAAGTGTACGCTTGGAGACTGGAAGTCCCAAATGGGAAGGATCAAAGGCCACAAAAAGTTGAGAAGACTTTCGATGTGGCTGAGTCCTATTAAGGTAAAAAGCGAGAGCTCTTTTACAATCCAGAGTATGAAGGTTCCTCTCTGCATTGGATGCATGAGGAGCTGGAAAAAAGACAGGTAGATATACCTCTTGATTAAGATGAAAAGGCGAGACCACTTTAGGCATAAAGTGGGGATTCGTCCTAAGGACCACCTTATCATGATGAAATCTTGTGTAAGGTGGATTAGCCACTAAAGCCTGCAGCTCACTGATGCGGCGAGCCGAAGTGACTGCAATGAGGAAGATGACCTTCCAGGAAAGAAATTTCAAGGAGGTGGAAAACATTGGCTCAAAAGGTGGCTTCATAAGTTGACCGAGCACTAGATTCAAATCCCATGCGACCGGGGGTGGTCTGATGGGAGGTTTAGTGAGAGTCAGGCCTCTCATGAATCTTGCAACAAGAGGATGAGAGGAGATAGGTTGTCCATTTATATGTTTCAAGGATGCTGCAATAGCACTTAAATGGACTCTTACCGAATTCGTCTTGAGGCCTGCATTGGATAGATGCAGGAGATAATCAAGAAGAGAATTCAAAGGAAGTGCCAGAGGGTCAAGACCCTGCTGAGCACACCAAATGGAAAAACGTTTCCATTTGAAAGCATAGGAACGCCTGGTAGAGGGTTTCCTAGAGGCAGAAAGGATATCTTTCACTGGTTGGGAAAGATGAAAGTCTTGAAGGCTTAAGCCTTCAGTAACCAAGCACTGAGGTGAAGGGATTTGGGGTTTGGGTGCCACAAAGTCCCCTCCTCCTGAGACAGGAGGTCTGGCGCAGCTCCCAGATCCAAGTAGGATCCCTGGGAGAGCTGTAGAAGTAGAGGGAACCACACTTGGCGTGGCCAGCGTGGAGCTATGAGGATCATAGTTCCATGATCCCTCTGGAGTTTGAACAGAGTCTTGGGAATCAAAGGAATGGGTGGAAAGGCATATAGGAATGCCTGATTCCAGTTCAGGAGAAAGGCGTCCGTAGCCTGAGCTCCCTGACACGGAGTTCTGGAACAGAACCGGGGAAGTTTGGCATTCCACGGACTTGCAAAGAGGTCTATGTCCGGGGTCCCCCATTCCTGAAAGATTCGGTTTATTTGGTCCAAATGTAGGGACCATTCGTGTGGCAGCAGAACTCGACTGAGCCTGTCTGCACGAGAGTTTTGAACTCCTGGGAGATACACTGCTAGCAGGTGAATCTGATGCTCTCTGGCGAAGGCCCATAGTCTTAGAGCTTCGTTGCAAAGCGACAGAGAGCCCGTCCCTCCTTGTTTGTTTATGTAAAACATGGCCACCTGATTGTCCGTCTGAACTAGGACAGTGAGGTTGGCTAGGAGGGAGTGGAAGACCTTGAGGGCAAGGTAAATTGCTCGCAGTTCCAGAAGATTGATATGAAGGGTGGTCTCCTGTAGAGACCAAGTGCCCTGAGTGGAGAGAGTTTGCAGATGGGCTCCCCACCCTGTTTGGGAGGCATCTGTTGTGAGGGTTGCTTGGGGTAGCAATGGTTGAAATGGAGCCCCCAACAACAGATTCTTGGTGGAAGTCCACCAGTGGAGGGACCAAAACAGACGATCGGAGGTTTGTATTTGGTCTGAGAGCGCTCCTGACGCCTGAGTCCACTGAGTGGCCAGGGTCCATTGAGCTGCTCTCATATGAAGACGAGCATAAGGCACCACATGCACTGTGGAGGCCATATGACCCAGTAGGCGTAGCATTTCCCTGGCTGTCAAGTGAGTGCTGGACTGAGCTTGGGAGGCCAAACTCAGGAGGCGCTGGCCTCGAACATGTGGAAGGTAGGCCCTTGCAGTGATGGTGTCCAACTGGGCCCCTATGAATTCTAGAGATTGAGTAGGGATGAGTTGGGACTTGGGAAGGTTTACTACCAGTCCCAGATACTGCAAAAGGCTCCTTGTGTGGTCCAGGGAAATCTGGGCCTGTGACTGAGTTGGAGCTCGGATGAGCCAGTCGTCCAGATATGGGAAGACAAAGATTCCCATGCCTCTTAGAAATGCGGCTACGACTGCCATGCATTTTGTGAATACTCTTGGAGCAGAGGCTAGACCGAAGGGGAGTACTCTGTATTGGAAATGTTTTCCCTGAAACAGAAAGCGAAGATACTTTCTGTGGGATGGATGGATGAGTATATGTGTATACGCATCCTGTAGGTCTAGAGAACAAAGCCAGTCCTGACCCTGGAGGTAAGGAAGGAGAATGCCGAGAGACAGCATTTTGAATTTCTCCTTGAAGAGAAATTTGTTCAATTCTCTCAGATCTAGGATTGGTCTGAATCCCCCTGTCTTCTTTGGAATGAGAAAATAAGGGGAGTAGAAACCGGACCCTTGTTGAGGAAGAGGAACCTCTTCTATGGCCCCTTGGGCAAGAAGAGAGGAAACCTCTTGACCCAACAGGGTTAGGAGAGATGGGGGAGAATTGAATGGTCTCACCATATGATGGGGAGGAAGGCTGGAGAAATGAAGTTTGTAACCCTCTCGAATGATAGAGAGGGTCCATTGTTCTGTTGTGATTTGTTCCCATCTGGGAGCAAAGTGAACCAACCTTCCGGGTATGGTGAGAGGTTCTGGTTGTGTTAGAACCAGAAGTGGCAAGTTCCCTAGGAGCAAGTCAAAACCCCTGAGGGGTTGGAGCCTGCTGAGCTACAGTAGCTGCTGCAGGCTTAGCTCGTGCTTGTTTGGATTGCTGACGCTTAGCAGTATAGCGAGGTTGAGAAGACTGCTGGCCAGTATTTGAAGCAACTCTGGCCTTCTTATAGTAAGGCCTTTTAAAAGACTTTTTCTTAGTAGGAATTGAAGTGGACTTTGAAAGTCTTTCCAAGGTGGCATTTTCAGCATCCATCTGGGTGGCTTTGATTTGCCACTCTTCCCCAAATAAGTTCTCACCTGTACAGGGCAGATTCCGTAAGCCATCTAGAACCCAAGGTTCCAGATCAGAGGCCTGGAGCCAAGCGAGACGTCGGGCTGCAATAGCAATGCCCGAAGCCCTACTGGCTCCCTCAAAGGAATCATATGCTGCCCTATTAGAGAACTTAGAAACCTCTAAGAGTTGTTTCACTAGGGAAAGGAATCCCTGCTTTTTATCCTCAGGGATAAAGGGGGCAAAATGCCGCACCTTTTTGGCAAGTTCCTCCAGGAACATGCCCATATAGAGACTGTAGGAATTAATCCTGGCTATAAGCATACTAGCCTGGAAAATTTTCCTACCAAAAGAGTCCAAAGTCTTACATTCCCGTCCTGGAGGGGTGGAAGAGTGCCTTTTGGTACTCCTAATCTTCTTCATTGCAGACTTCACCACAATAGAGTGGTGGGGCAATTGAGTCTTTTGGAAACCAGGAGAAGGAGGGACCCTATACATGGTGTCCAACCTACGGGAATAAGGAGACAAAGTCAAAGGATTTTCCCAGAAATCCATCAGTTGTTCTTGAAGGATTTCATGGATAGGCAGGGTAACTGCCTCCTTAGGGGCCTTTGAGTATCCCAAAATATCCAGTTTTTTGGATCTGGGTTCCTTTTCAGAGGATGTGGTAATAGAAAGGGCTGTAGCCATATCTAAAACAAAGTCCTGGAAGGACAAATCCTCTGGAGGGGACATTCTCCTTTTAGGAGAAGAGGGCTCCTCAGGTAAGTTGAGTGAAAACTCAGCAGAATCATCAGAGGAGTGAAAATCCTCAGAGGAATCGGTGCTTTCCTCTAACGCACGATACGCGTACCGATCGGTATCGATATCGGGCGTATCGGGTATGGAACCGGTATGGAGCGAAAGCCCATACGGTACCGACTTGCGTTTAGAGGTGGACGGCCTCGATACCGGCATGGCGGACGATACCGGTATCGGGCCCGGAACCGCTGAAAGCGGAACCGATGGCGTTGCAGCTTTAATGAAAGCCATGACGGCCTGCTGCATGGACTGTACAGTATCGCCCATGGACGCCATAGCTGCCTGGATGTCGGTACCGGAGTGACCCGGTACCCCAGAGCAGGCTAACAGGTGATCTGTCGAGGCCGTAGCATCGATATCAACCTGAGACCCCTGAATTGGCGTTTTTGGAAGTTGGACTTCCCGCCGGGGTTGTTTGGCTGGGGCAGGGTCCTCAAGTTCTAAGCTAAGAGCCTCTCGATGCTTTGAAGGAGATTTGCTCTTTGAGGACTTGCCCACAGAAGGTTTGGTTACCTGAGATCCATCCGGAGAAGAAGACCTGGATGACTGTGATGCTGTATTCTCTGAAGCAAACAGCACATGGAATTTGTTGGCCCGGTTCTGCAGCCCACGTTTAGACATGTGGGAGCAAGATGGGCAGTCCGGTATGGAATGGTCAGGCCCCAAACATTTCAGACACCAGTCATGGGTGTCTGTGACTGAAATAACAGCATTACATTTGGTACACTTCTTAAATCCAGGGGCTGGCTTCTCCATGAGGAGAAATTGAGTAGGCCGAGAGGCCTCTCTGAAGTGACCAAAAAGCTAAAAAATAAGAAAAAAGAATTATAATTTTTTAAAGAAAGAAAGAAAAGACCGGCGATACCGGTATCGGTATGGGGAAGGCAGGTACGCGGTCTAAAGAAACAAATAAAATAACAATTTCTTCAGCGGTGACAGGAACACGACCTGCTGGCTCCGCGGAAAAAGAGAAACTGAGGAGAGCTGTTCAGGAAGGCGGGAAGGCAGTGCGCATGTGCAGTGGGAGGTCCCAAAAGCTTCTATTCTAAGAAGCTGGGGAGCTTTCCCGCACGGGCTCCGTCGGTACCGACGTACCCATATGTGAGGACTTATTCCTGCTTGTTCCTGGAGATTAAGTCTTCACATATGGGTATTGTCGGTACCGACGGAGCCTGCGCGGGAACGCTCCCCAGCGTCCAGTAAGAAAGCTTTTGGGAGCATCCCACAGCGCCTGTGCACTGCCTTCCCGCCTTTCCAAACCGCTTCTCTCCAGTTCGAGTTTTAAAGCTGAGACAAAGAGAGAGAGAGGAAAGGAAAGATAGATAGAGAGATACAACTCCTAGGGGAGGTGGGTGGGTTGTGAAGACTTATTCCTGCTGTTCCCAGAGATCACCTGTTACAGGTTAGTAACTGTGCTATCTCCAGGAACAAGCAGGAATGAGTCTTCACATATGGGGACTCCCTAGCTGTAGATGCCAGGAAGAAACCCCAGGTTGTGTGTCCTTGAAAAGGACTCTACCTCCTCCCATGGATCTCTGGCATCCGACCAGGGTAGGTGGGTAGGAGTTGATTAGGAATGGAACAGGTGTTTGAGAACAGCCTGACCAAACGAGGCATCCCGGCGGGAGTCCTTGTCCAAACAGTAATGGGCTGTGAAGGTATGAACCGAGGCCCATGTGGCCGCTCGACAGATTTGGTCAATGGACACAGAGTTTAGATGAGCCATTGAGGCTGCCATGGATCTCACATTGTGAGCTGTGACATGGCCCTCCAGAGAAATGTTCCTACTCTGGTAGGCGAAAGAAATACAATGAGCAATCAAGTTGGACAGTGTTCTCTTAGAGACTGGAAGTCCTAAATGAGAAGGATCAAAAGCAACAAAGAGTTGAGAAGACTTTCTATGTTGCTGTGTTCTTTGTAAGTAAAAAGCGAGAGCTCTCTTACAATCCAAGGTATGAAGATTCCTCTCAGCACTTGATGCATGAGGTCCTGGAAAAAAGACAGGTAAATATACCTCTTGGTTCAGATGAAAAGGCGAGACCACTTTAGGCATAAAGTGTGGATTGGACCTGAGGACTACCTTATCATGATGGAACCTTGCATAAGGTGGATTAGCCACCAAAGCTTGCAACTCACTGATGCGGCGTGCTGAGGTGACTGCAATGAGAAAAATAACTTTACAAGAAAGAAATTTGAAGGAGGTGGTGGCTAAAGGTTCAAAGGGTGGCTTCATAAGCTGGCCAAGAACCAGGTTTAAGTCCCATGCCATTGGAGGTGGTCTAATGGGAGGTTTAGTTAAAAGAAGGCCTCTCATGAATCTTGCTATAAGAGGATGAGAGAGGAAATAGGTTGTCCACTGAGAGGCTTGAGGGACGCTGCAATAGCACTCAAATGGACTCTTACTGAATTTGTTTTCAGACCTGCATGGGATAGATGCAGGAGATACTCTAGTAGAGAATTCAGAGGTATTGCAAGAGGGTTTAGACCCTTCCCTGAACACCAAATGGTAAATCTTTTCCATTTGAAAGCATAGGAACGTCTAGTAGAAGGCTTTCTAGAGGCATGAATAACATCTCTGACTTGCTGAGAGAGATGAAAATCTTGAAGGTCTAGGCCCTCAGCAACCAAGTCCTGAGATGGAGCGACTGGGGTTTTGGGTGCCACAACGTTCCCTCTTCCTGGGACAGAAGGTCTGGTGCAGAGCCCAAGTCCAGGGAAGGAGCTTGAGAGAGATGCAGAAGTAGAGGGTACCACACTTGGCGTGGCCAATGTGGTGCTATGAGGATCATGGTCCCTCGATCTCTCTGAAGCTTGAATAGTGTTTTGGGAATTAGGGGAATTGGTGGAAAGGCATAAAGGAAGTCTTGACCCCAGTGAAGGAGGAAGGCATCCTTGGCCTGAACGCCCTGACACGGAATTCTGGAACAGAACCGGGGAAGTTTGGCATTCCACGGACTTGCAAAGAGGTCTATGTCCGGGGTTCCCCAAATTCAAAAAATCCTGGCTACCTGGTCCATGTGGAGGGACCACTCGTGTGGAAGCAGAACTCGACTGAGTCTGTCCGCCCAAGAGTTTTGAACGCCTTGAAGATATACTGCCAGAAGATGGATGTGATGCTCTCTGGCGAAAGCCCACAGTCGCAAAGCTTCGTTGCAAAGCGACAGAGAGCCAGTCCCGCCCTGCTTGTTTACATAGAACATGGCTACTTGGTTGTCCGTATGGATGATGCCTGTCCTGTAGCTGAGCAGGGAATGGAACACTCTGAGAGCTAAGAATATTGCTCTGAGTTCCAAGAGATTGATATGCAGAGAAGTCTCCTGTGGAGACCAGATGCCCTGGGTGGAGATATCCTGCAGATGAGCTCCCCAACTCATTGGAGAAGCATCTGTTGTCAGAGTTGCTTGGGGTAGCGACTGCTGAAAAGGGGACCCCAACAACAGATTTGGAGGGGACTTCCACCACTGGAGAGACCAAAATAGGCGACTGGAGTTTGCTATTTTGTCTGACAGGCAACCTGATGCCTGAGTCCATTGGGTGGACAAAGTCCATTGAGCTGCCCTCATGTGAAGGCGAGCATATGGAACCACATGCACGGTGGATGCCATGTGGCCTAATAGTTGTAACATTTCTCGAGCAGTTAAATGGGACTTTAACTGCATCTGGGAGGCTAACTGCACCAAGCGTAGGCAACGGGCCTGAGGAAGATAGGCCCTTGCAGTTGTGGTATCCAGCAAGGCCCCTATAAACTTCAGAGACTGAGTAGGGGTGAGATGAGATTTTGGGATACTTATTACCAGTCCCAAATACTGAAGGACACGCATTGTGCAGGTTAGACAAATCTGGGCCTCTGACTGGGATGGAGCTCGAATGAGCCAGTCGTCCAGATATGGGAAAACGAATATTCCTAGAGTGCGTAGAAATGCAGCTACTACTGCCATGCATTTCGTGAACACCCTTGGTGCAGAGGCCAGGCCGAAAGGAAGCACCCTGTATTGGTAGTGCTTTCATTGAAAAAGGAACCGAAGGAACCTTCTGTGTGTTGGATGGATGAGGACATGGGTGTACGCATCCTTGAGATCTAGAGAACAAAGCCAGTCCTGACTCTGAATGAATGGCAGCAAAGTACCGAGAGAAATCATCTTGAATTTCTCTTTGAATAGAAACTTGTTCAATTCTCTGAGATCTAATATGGATCTGTAGCCCCCTGTTTTCTTTGGAATAAGAAAATAAGGGGAGTAGAACCCTGAGCCCTGTTGAAGAAGAGGTACTTCTTCTATTGCCCCTTGAGCAAGAAGGGTAGCAATCTCCTGACCCAGAAGGTTGAGGAGAGATGTTGGAGAATTGAACTGTTTCACCATGGTGTGGGGAGGAAGGTTTAAGAAATGAAGCTTGTACCCTTCCCTTATAATGGAGAGGGTCCATTGCTCTGCTGTGATTTGCTACCATCTGGGAGCAAAGTAAGCCAACCTTCCTGGAATGGTGAGGGGCTTTGGTTCTTCCAGAGCTAGAAAGGCTAAGTTCTCTAGTTGCAAGTCAAAGGCCCTGAGGAGGCTGAGGCTGCTGGGCCGTGGGAGGCCTGGCAGCCTTTGACTTGGCCTGTTTAGGTGGTTGCTGACGCTTTGCATCAAAACGACCTGCAGAAGATGCCTGCTGACCATAAGCAGGATAATATCTTCCCTTTTTAGAAAAGGTGTCTTTTTGAACAATCTTTTCTTAACAGGAGCAGAGGTAGACTTTGAAAGTTGATCCAAAGCAGAGTTCTCAGCATCCATCTGAGTGGCCTTTGCTTGCCAATCCCTGCCAAAAAGGTTTTCACCTGTACAAGGAAGATTTCCCAGTTCATCTTGGACCCAGAGTTCCAAATCAGAGTCTTGTAACCAAGCAATTCTGCGTGCACCTATGGCAATAGCCGAGGCTCTGCTTACACACTCAAAAGAATCAAAGGCTGCACGGTTGGAAAATTTGGAAACATCTTGGGCATGTTTAAGCCAAGTGAGAAATTCCTGCCTTTTATCTTCTGAAATAAAAGGGGCTAAAGTCTGCAGATGATCTGTGACTTCTTTTAGAACATCCCCATATAGAGACTATAGGAGTTGATTCTGGCAGCAAGCATATTAGCTTGGAAAACCCTTTGGCCAAAAGCATCAAGGGTCCTGCATTCACGTCCTGGAGGATTAGATGAGTGTCTCTTTGCACTCTTTATTTTCCTCATGGCAGACTCTACCACAATAGAGTGGTGAGGAAGCTGAGACTTATGAAAGCCAGGACAAGGAGGGACACGGTACATGGTGTCTAACCTACGAGAATGAGGAGAGGTGGTAAGAGGAGTCTCCCACATGCTCAACATGAGATCATAGAGAATCTCATGAATAGGTAAGGTAGCTGCTTCTTTAGGAGCCTTAGGATATTGCAAAATATCTAATTGCTTGGCTCTAGGCTCTGACTCAGGGGCCACTGTAATGGAGAGGCCCCTAGCCACTTCCCTAATGAAGTCTTGAAAAGACAAGTCTTCTGGAGGAGACATTCTTCGTTTTGGAGAAGCAGACTCCTGAGGAAGAAGTACCGGTGCCTCGACAGAAGCCTCTGACTCATCAGAGTCTTCGGAGGAATCGAAGTATCGCCTGTCTGGATGCTCCTGTAAAGCCCGATACGCGTACCGAGTGGGATCGACATCGGGAGTAAGCGGTACCGGTTCGGTACCGATGGGCATCATAGGACAGGGTACCGTTGCAGTTGACACCGAAGCCGATGTAATCGGTACCGGCACCGGGAACGATGCCGGTGCCAGAGTCGGTACCGGCAACGGAGATTGTTGTGGTACCGGAGGCGTCGAAGCCTGCATAAACGCCGTTAGGGTGCGTTGCATGGACAGAATCTTCTGATACATCGACGCCACCAGAGTCTGGATGTCGGTACCAGTGGAGGCCACCGGTACCCCAGAACACGGCAACAGGTGATCGGTCGAGGCCGAGCCATCAATGTCAACCTGTGACCCCATAGACAATGCTTTGGAAGCCGGAACTTCCCGCCGGGGTAATTTTGCTGGTGTGGAATCCTCTAGGACAAGCCCGGAGGCATCTCGATGCTTAGAGGGAGATTTGCCCTTCGAGGACCGGCTAGATTTATGTTTGGTTACCTGAGATCCATGGGAGGAAGAAGAAGCCCTGGAAGACGTCGATGCCACCGAGGCTGCATCAGAGGGAAACAGGGTACTGAGCTTGGCTGCTCGGTTCTGCCGACCTCTTTTAGACATCATGGTACAGGACACAAAATCCGTGATGGAATGGTCAGGACCCAAACATTTTAGACACCAATCATGGGTGTCGGTGACAGAAATAGTACCGCCACATTTCGTGCACTTTTTGAACCCAGAAGCGGGCTTCTCCATGAGGAGAAAGATGTTCAGGCCTAAGGCCCAAACTGAAAATGCACAGTTGAAGAAAGAAAAGTTGTTGTTGTTTTTTTAAGAAAGAAAAGAAAAGACCGGCGGTACCGGTCTGACGTCGAAGGAGGCAGACGCGACACAGAAAAATAAAGAAAAAAATAAAGAACTTCTTCTGCGGTGACAGGAACACGACCTGCTGGCTCCGCGGAAAAGAAGAACTGGAGAGAGGCGGTTGGGAAAGGCGGGAAGGCAGCGCGCAGGTGCTGTGGGATGCTCCCAAAAGCTTTCTTACTGGACGCTGGGGAGCGTTTCTGCTCAGGCTCCGTCGGTACTGACGATACCCATATGTGAAGACTCATTCCTGCTTGTTCCTGGAGATGCCCAGTGAGTTCAATATTCAGCAGAACTATCCAGAGAGTGCCATTGAATATTTCCTATGACCACCATGGTATTATTTGGATAGTGCTGTGGCGGTCCATAGGTGGAGGTGGGGAGGAGTCAGCACTTATCTGGAAAGTGACAATTTTCAGTGCTGCTACAGCATAGTTACTCACCTGTAACAGGTGTTCTCCAGGGACAGCAGGAATCAGTCCTCACATATGGGTGACATTGGCACCGACGGAGCCCTCGTGGAAGCATCCCCCCAGCTTTCAAAGACAGCCTTTAGGAGATTCCACCACGCATGCATGGTCCCCTTCCCACCCAAGGGTGCCATCTTGCTCAGTCAGATGACATAGCTAAAAGACGGCCAAATAAAGGAGCAACTCCGAGGGGAAGAGGAAGGGTTATGAGGCAGTGTACTATTGTGGATCAGGAACTGGTTAAAAGACAGAAAGCAGAGGGTAGGGCTAAATGGCCAATTTTCCCAATGGAAAAAAGGTGAATAGTGGAGTACCCCAGGGATCTGTGCTGGCACCGCTGCTTTTTGACATATTTATAAATGACCTGGAAAAGGGAATAACGAGTGAAGTTATCAAATTTGCAGATAACACAAAACTATTTAAAGTTGTTAAAACCCAAGAGGATTGTGGAAAATTGCAAGAGGATCTTGATAAATTGAAAGACCGGGCATCCAATTAATTGGCAGATGAAATTTAATGTGGACAAGTACAAAGTTATGCACCTAGGAAAGAACAACCCAAATTATGGTTACACGATGCAAGGTTCCACATTGGGAACCACCACCCAGGAAAAAAATTTAGGCGTCATCGTGGATAACATGTTAAAGCCCTCTGCCCAATGTGCAGCGGCGGCCAAGAGAGCAAATAGAATGCTAGGTATCATAAGGAAAGGAATGGAAAATAAAACAAAGGATATTATAATGCCTCTGTGTCGTTCCATGATGGGACCGCACCCTGAATATTGTGTGCAATTCAGGTCATTGTATCTTAAAAAGGATACAGCGTTATTAGAAAAGGTACAGAGAAAAGCCACCAAAATGGTAAAGGGGATGGAAGGATACTCCTATGAAGAGAAGCAAAAAAGGTTAGGGCTCTTCAACCTGGAAAAGAGACGGCTGAGGGGAGATATGATAGAGGTCTATAAATTAATTAATGGAATAGAACGGGTAAACGTAGATCGATTGTTTACATCATCAGAATATAAAAAGACTAGGGGACATGCAATGGAGCTACAGGGTAACCTATTTAAGACTAATAAGAGAAAATATTTTTTCACTCAACGTGTAATCAAACTCTGGAATTTGTTACCGGAGGATGTAGTAAAAGCTGTTAGTGTAGCTGGGTTTAAAAAAAGGTTTGGACAAGTTCCTGGAGGAAAGGTCCATAAACCATTATTAAAAGGGACCCAGGATATCACTGCTTGACCTGATAGAAGCATTGAGGAACCTGTGTCTTTTGGGGAAACTGCTAGATACTTATGACCTAGATTGGCCACTGCTAGAAACAGGATACTGGGGGCTTGATGGACCTTGGTCTGACCCAGTATGGCATATCTTATGTTCTTATGTCCCCAGCGAACACCTGTTACAGGTGACCAAAAGCCTATAGGAAAAAATAGGGGCTCCCTCACGGGGAGCAGCCAGCAGCAGCAATTTAGTCCATGTACAAAGACCACTGTAGGACCCCTGTGTCCGATGAAACCAGCACTCCGGTAGCCTGAACACAGAAGGGTCGGAGTGTAGGTGCGCTCCTTGGGGCCGCTCCGGCAGCGTAGGCCTCATTGTTTCTACGATGCTTCCACTTCTTCTCTTTATTCTCTGCACCTCCGCGTCACCTAGGATTGTTCCTTTGTTTATTCCGTCCCGACTCACTGCTGGTTTTTCTCCTACTTCAGTCACACCGAGCGTCCCCCCTTCTGCTTCTGGTGGTTTTCTTTTCCCTTCCGCTTGTTCTATGTCGTCTATTCCTGTAGTCTGGGGTAGACGACCAGGCAAGTCGGTCCGCTCCCGTTCTCGATGTCTTACTAATCTCTCTCCCTGCCCGGTCTCATTTTCTGTTTGGCCTCCTGCCACATCTAATCCTCTCCCCCCTTCTATTTCTATTGGCCTGGTCAACTGCCGGTCTTTACGAAATAAGACCCTCCTCATTCAAGATCTTATCCTTCAGTCCTCCTTCGACCTTGTTCTCTTAACAGAAACCTGGCTAAGGGATGGTGAGGACGCTCTTCTGGCCTGCTGCCTTCCCCCTGGTTTCTCTGCTCTCTCCACCCCTCGCCCTGGCCGTTCAGTGGGGGGGGCGTGGCAGCCCTCATTCGTTCATCCCTTTCCTTCACTCAGCTTTCTTCTCCTTCCCTCCGCTATCCTGAATCTCTTCTGTTTCAGTTACATACTTCCCCTCCCACTCAGGTACTTCTTATTTATGCCCCCCCTGCTCTGCGATCTGACCTTTGGAATTCTCTCCTCTCAACGATCACTGATATGTCTCTAGCTTTTCCTCACCTGCTTATCGCGGGAGACTTTAATCTTCATGTTGACTCTCCCTCCTCATCCCGGGATCACACTTTCATTTCCCTTCTACCTGATCTTTCTCTTCTTCAACATGTTACTATCCCTACTCATCAAGCTGGTCACACTTTGGATCTGTTTTTGACTTCTTCTTCTTCCTCCCTCTTGATACATAATCTTTCCACTGTACTTCTTCCGTGGACTGACCATGTCTGCCTCTTTGTGCGCTGTACTCCTCCTTCAGGTCCTTCCTCTTCTGTCTCTTCTTCACCGCCAACTACTGTATCCCCTCCTTCACGGCTTTCTCGTGCCATTTCGTCCCTCACCCGCCAACAATTCCCTGCTGCCACTGAGCTTCTTCCCTCGGATTTTTCCTCTCTTTCTCCTTCCTCTCAAGCGGCTCTCTGGTCTTCCTCCCTCTCGGCCGCCCTTGACCGCATTGCCCCTTTACGTCCCCGGAAACCCCGCCATCGGCCTATACATCCCTGGTATCATCAGGGCTTGCGCCTCTTGCGTACTCAGCTTCGCAGGGCTGAGCGTCAGTGGCGTAAGAATCCTTCACCGTCCTCCTTGGCTTTCTTTAAATCCAATTACTCCCACTACCGCTCTAGCGTCCATCAAGCCAAACGCTCCTACTTCTCCAACGCGATTTTAAATGCTCCAAACCAAACCCGGCACCTTTACTCTACCTTGCAAACTTTATCATCCCTTCAATCATCTACATCTGCTGCTCACATTCGTCCTGTCCCCTCTCCCTCTCTCTTAGCCTCCTTCTTCGACAACAAGATTTCATCTCTACGAGCATCTTTACCCTCCTGTCCTGCTCCAATTCACTCCCCCCTCCGGTTGTTTCCCCCCCCCCCCTCTCACATTCGTGGGCTTCTTTCTCTTTGATTACTCCCTTTGAACTTCATCATCTCATTTCATCTTCTAAGAAAACATCTTGTCCTCTTGATCCTATTCCCTCCTCCTGGCTCCTAGACCCTTCTCTGGCACTCCTACCCTATATCCTCACTATGTTTAATTCTAGCTTATCCACAGGCTTTTTCCCCTCCGCTTGGAAGCATGCTCTGATCCGCCCTATCCTTAAAAGTTCTTCTCTTGATCCTCTGGTCCCTGCTCACTACCGTCCTGTTTCAAATCTACCTTTCCTTTCTAAACTTCTTGAGAAGTTTGTCTTTGCACAACTTTCGCACTACTTGGACTCTATTCCTTCACCCTCGTCAATCTGGGTTTCGTCAGGGTCACAGTGTCGACACTATTCTCCTCGCCTTCACTAATGCACTGCACGTGGCTCACGATCGTGGTGACATTTCGGTGGCGGTTGCCCTTGACCTTTCGGCAGCTTTTGATCTTGTTGACCACTCCCTTCTTAATCGTCTCCGGGAAGCCGGCTTATGCAGTACCGTTCATCACTGGTTTCATTCCTTCCTTTCTTCCCGTTCCTGTGCAGTACTCTCTTCCTCTCCTTCCACTCCTCCTTCAAATTCCTTTCCTCTTTCCTGTGGGGTTCCTCAGGGTTCTGTTTTAGCTCCTCTTCTCTTTAACATCTTTCTGGCCCCTCTTGCCCTATTGATTCAACAGTCTGGAGTTTCCGCTTTCCTGTATGCAGATGATATTGTCTTACTTCATCACACTTCTCCTTCCTGTCCTGATCTCTCTGCACTCAATTCCTGTCTCTCTGCTGTGGCTAATTGGCTGACTCTTCACTGTCTTCACCTTAACCTCACAAAGACCGTTGTTATTTGGTTCTCTTACGGTCATCCACCCCCTCTGTTGGCGCCCTCTTTCTCCGGTTCCCCAGTTCCTTTAGTTTCCACCTTCCGTTATCTCGGTGTTCACTTTGATTCTGACCTTTCCTTTCAGTCTCACCTCTCCCATGTCACCAAATCATCCTTCTTTTTCCTCCGTCAAATCCGTGCGGTGCGTCCTTTTCTGTCCCCTTCAGCTCTCTCTACCCTGTTGTTGTCCTTGGTCATGTCTCGTGTTGATTTTGCCAATTCTGTTCTTGTCGGTCTTTCTAAATCTCGATTATCTCGCTTACAACGTATACAGAATACCGCCGCTCGCCTCGTTTGTCATGCTTCTCCTCGCGATCACATTACACCCCTCCTTTTCCATCTTCACTGGTTGCCCTTCCCTTTCCGTTCCCAATTCAAACTGCTCACCTTGGTTCATAAAGTTTTCCATACCGGTACTCCTCAATACCTTGCTGACCTCCTTTCCTTTCATTCTCCCCGTCATACTCCTCGTTCTTTTCACCTCCACCGCCTTACCCTCCCTTCACCCGCATGCGCTCACCTACAGTCCACCCGCTCTTCTGCTTTCTTCTTTATTGGTCCTGCCCTTTGGAATTCCCTACCCTCCTCCCTCCGCTTAGAACCCCACCATTCCACATTTAAACAGAACTTGAAAACCCACCTTTTCTCTCTGGCTTTCGATGTGCCCTCTCCTTTTGTGTAACCTCCACTTCCCTCCTTCCCATTCATTCCTCTTGTTTCCTTCCCACCCCTCCCTCGTCTCTCCTGTCTATGCTATTCTTTATGAAGAAGCTGTAACTTTCTTTTCCTTTTCAAGGCTTTGACCTTTTTCTTTTAATTGATGATTTTAATTGTACACCGCTTTGATTTTTTGAGAAAGGCGGTTTTTATCAAGAAACAATAAACATAAACATAAACATAGGAGTTGCCTAGACCCTGAAAAGGTTACAGAGCACAGCCTGGCCTAAGGCACTGTCCCATCGGGACTCTCTTTCCAGGCAGTAATGGGCTGCGAAGGTATGGACTGAAGACCAGGTGGCGGCCCAGCAGATGTCCACCATCGGGACAGAGTGCAAGTTTGCCACCGAAGCCGCCATGGCCCTGACACAGTGCGCTGTGACGCGGGCTTCCAATGGGAGCCTCGCCTGCTCATAAGGGTGATACAGTCCGCCGTCCATGTAGACAGCGTACAATTGGTCAGCATCTTCCTCAGCCTACTGGGGTCATAGGAGATGAAAAGCTAAGAAGCTTTGCAGTGGCCCTGAGTGCGTTGGAAATAGAAGGACAGAGCCCTCTTACAGTCCAGGGTGTGAAGGACCGTCTCTGCCTGACTGGAGTGAGGTCTTGGGAAGAAGGTAGGAAGTACCACTTCCTGGTTAAGATGGAAGGGCGACACTATCTTCGGCAGGAATTTGGGGTGCGTGTGAAGCACCACTCTGTTCTTCTAGAACCTGGTATAAGGTGCCTCCGCCACGATGGCTTGGAGCTCACTAACTCTGTGAGCAGAGGTAAACACAACCAGGAAAACCACCTTCCAAGAGAGGTAGCGAAGGTGGCAGGTAGCTAGAGGCTCGAAGGGTGGGCAACTGAGCTGCCCCAACACAACATTCAGGTCCCATTCGGTTGCCGGAGGGCCAACCGGGGGTTTCGATAAGAGTAGGCCCCGAAGGAAACGGGTCACCACTGGTTGGACCGAGAGGAGCTTACCATCCACCGGATGGTGGTGCACCGCCAGGGCACTCAGGTGCACTCAGATGGAGTTAGACTTGAGCCCAGACAGAGAGAGGTGGAGAAGGTACTATATCACCAGAGCCACCGGGCAGGAGAAAGGGTCAGTCCTGTGCTCGGCGCACCAAGCAGAAAACCTGTGCCATTTGAGGGCGTAAGCCTTCCTAGTAGAGACCTTGCGAGAGGCCAGCAGGATGTCCTCCACCTCAACCGAAAGGTTGAAAAGGGCCAGAATCACCCTCTCAGCAGCCACGCCGTCAGCGAGAGAGACCCCAGGTTGGGATGCAAGAGAGAGCCCCCCTCCTGAGACAGGAGTCCTGAGGCGGTCCCCCCCAAGGGGATGGGAGCCTCCACAGTCAACTGCAGAAGCAGTGGGAACCATGGCTGCCTAGGTCACCGAGGAGCTATCAGGATGAGCGAGGCCCTGTCACAGAGAGTCCTGAACAAGGACTTAGCGATCAGTGGTGTCGGAGGGAAGGTGTACATGAAGCCTTCCGACCATGAGATCAGGAACACGTCCGCTGCCACCCTGGAGGGGTAGGCATGCCAGAAGCAGAAGCGGGGCAACAGAAAATTGTCCGGACTGATGAACAGGTCCATCACGGGTTCCCCCCAGAGCCAGAAAAGCCGACTGGCTACCCTGGGGTCCAGCTTCCACTCATGCGGTGGGAGAACTCTGCTGAATCTGTCGGCCAGCAGGTTGTGCTGGCGTGGCAGATACATTGCCCGCAGGAGGATACCCTGTTGGATTGCATACGAGCAGAGGACCAGTGCCTCCTGGTAAAGGATACGAGACTCCGTGCCCCCCTGTTTGTTCATGTAGAACATCGCCACCTGGCTGTCCGTCTGGACCAGCAACGGCTGGTGACGCAAGTAGTGACAAAAGACCCTCAAGACCAGGTATATGGCTCAGAACTCCAGGAGGTTGATCTGCTGGGTGCTCTCGTCTGGCGACCAGTTGCCCTGAGTGCAGAGTTCTCCGCAGTGGGCTCCCCAGCCGAGCAGGGAGGCGCCCGTGGTCAGGACCCTCGAGTGGCTTGGGGCCTGAAAAGGCATGCCCGCTTCGAGATGCTGAGACGACTGCTACCAGACCAGGGAGTCCGCTAACTGGTGGGTCACCGAAACTCTGTTGCGGAAGCGGCCTGTGGCCCGAGACCACTGGTACCGGAGACACCACTGTGCCATCCTCATGTGGAGGCGAGCATATGGGGTGACATGGACCGTGGAGGCCATATGCCCAAGGAGGTGCAGAAGAAGTCAGGCAGGCACCGAGGGACGGTGCTGTACGTCCTGAGCTAGAGACCTAAGAGGATCGGCTCAGTCCCTGGGCAAGAAAGCCTTCAACTGGAGAGTGTCGATCTTTGCCCCAATTAACTCCAGGCATTGTGTCGGGAGGGGTTGAGACTTGGGTTAGTTTATGATGAAGCACAAGTGTTGTAGGACCTCGATGGTGCGGGCGGTGGCCTGCTGCACACCTCTGAGGCTGTGCCTCCCTTTATGAGCAGGCATTTCGTGAAGGTTCTTGGGGCAGAGGTTAGGCCAAAGGGGAGCACCCTGTATTGAAAATGTCTGCCCCCTACTATGAACCGCAGATACTGCCTGTGGTTGGGGTGGATGAGGATGTGAGTATAAGCATTCTTGAGATCTAAGGAGCATAGCCAGTCTCCCTGCTGGAGCTATGGCAGCAATGTTCCAAGGGAGAGTATCTTGAACTTCTCCCTCATCAGGAATCTGTTGAGGTTGCGCAGGTCGAGAATGGGCCTTAAGCCCCCCATCCGCTTTGGCACGAGGAAGTATCTAGAGTAGAACCCCTTGCCCTTGAGATGGTGGGGTTCCGGTTCCACCACCTTGTCTTCGAGAAGACCTGCCAACTTCTTCAGGAGAAGGTCCCAGAGGAGGGGAGACCTGAGGGGCCCTCCCAGGAAATACGGGGAAGGTATCTGAGCCAGGTGGAGAAGATAGCCCTCCCCGACTACCCTTAGTGCCCAGGAATCGGTGGTGATGGCCACCCACCTCTGGACATAGAGGGCCATACGTCCCCCTGTGGGCTGCTGATCTCCTTGGGGTAGAGAGGCTATGCTCAAGGAGTCAACAGCTCCCCCCTGGCTGGGGCGGGCCCGGTGCCTGGGGTTTTGGAGCCTTCTGCTTACGCGGACCATGCCCATGTCCCTTGGCCTACTGACCCTGTTGGGGAGCTGGGGGGGCCTGATAGGGTGGGTAGCTTTGGTAAGCAGCCCCCTTCTTCAGGGAAAAGGGCTTTTTACCAGAGTCTTTCCATCTGGGATGGGCAGTGGTCTGCTTAGAAAGCCTGGTCCTCGTCATGAGCTGATGAGCCTGGATGTGGCAGATGAGCATTGAACTCTGGTAGCACTTTCTGCCGAGGGCGTCCAAAGTGCAGGCCTCCCTGCCGGGGGGCACCGAGGAGTGCGTCTTCTGGCTTTTCAGTCAATGCATGGCCGACTCCTCCACCATGGAGTTATGCGGCAGTTGTGACTTCTGGAAGCCTGGGCTCCGGCAGACCCGATACATCGGAGCATGAGCCATTCCAGGATGGGAGGAATGGGCACCGTGAGCGATTCCTGCAGAGGGGCCTCGTACTGGAGGATCTCCAACTCATCCGCCCGAGGGTCCTCTTCCGACTCGGTCGGGAACACCAGGGACTTAAGACATTTCCGGCGCGGCATCTAAGACCTCGGACCGGCAGTAGAGTTGCAGTATGAGAGGTATGCCGGAGGTATTTTAAAGCACGCGGGCAGCAGCAAAGCAGGTGAAAAAGCAATGACAAATCCCCTGAGGAAACAGAGACCGTGAAACACACATACGTGGTACCTTAGGCAAGCGTCGTGATCAACATAGACCGAGGAATAGAGGAGCACAGGACTGCTCAGTGGGGAGCCATCAGCTGAGTGATTAGATTCTGATATGGTGTATTTATTTCAACCATAAGATCCCCAAAGATATTGTTCTTCATCTACAATTTGAAGGTCGTTGATGCTAGATAAGGCACATGATTACTTGTAGGCGTAAGCCGTTGAG
Organism: Ichthyophis bannanicus; assembly: GCA_033557465.1. NCBI lineage: Eukaryota > Metazoa > Chordata > Amphibia > Gymnophiona > Ichthyophiidae > Ichthyophis > Ichthyophis bannanicus. The sequence continues at coordinate 178,226,383 of CM066032.1, read as the reverse complement.
TTAAGTGCCGAATTAAGTCTGAGACCTTCTCCACATTGCATATTGTGCTAGAATATATATGATTTCAGTTTTGAGAAACATTCTAAAGTGATTAGGCTTTACTCCAAGTCACTTGCAGGTTATATTGAACGACTTAATTTTTTTGTTGGGGCTAACCCTCGTCGTTCATAACTATGACCGAAGAAGGTGTTAGACATTTCCTTGACAAAGTCCAAGAAGCCCATGTCCTCGGGTGGGGATCGCCACCGAGGTTCTGAGATGGGAGAATCCGAAGGGATGTCACGATGGTGATGGGATCGGGGGACTCTTAGTCCTCCATTTCCCACTCCGAGTAGTCCATGCTCGAGTTCGGAGAGTTCCGCACAAGATGTTGGGGCTTCAGACGAGGCCCTGGCTTTCGGAAGCATCAGGGACTCGGGGGAAAAAACTTATCGTGCTGCTGCTGGCGGCTCTTGAGAGCCTTGCTGGACATCCTCTTGCAGAGACCGCAGGTCGCCAGGTCGTAATCTGGCCCAAGGCAGCGAAGGCAGCAGTCATGTGTGTTGGTCAAAGACATGATTTTAGAGCACCGATCACACTTCTTAAAACCACTGGTAGCCATGGGGGAAAAAAGTATCCCTGCAAGATTGAAGACTCTCCGGGCTGCCAGCGGGAGAAAAAAGGCACAAAGGTGCCAGAAAAAAAAAAAGAACGAAAAACTACAAAAAATTCTAAACCGAACCCAAAGCTGAGGCACCAAGGTTGGTAGGCAGGAAGAGTACCGGTGCAATACCGGAGGTGAGTTGGAAACTTGGGAACAAAATAATCAACTTTTTCCGGGGACAAACCAGACAATGTCTGAAAGGCTCCACGGAAAAAAGAAGACTGGGCAAGATGGCACCCTTGGGCGGGAAGAGGACCATGCATGCATAGTGGCATCTCCCAAAGGCTTTCTTTGAAAGCTGGGGGGATGCTTCCGCGAGGGCTCCGTCGGTGCCGAAATCACCCATATGTGAGGACTGACTTCCTGCTTGTTTCCAGAGAACTAAGTTTATGCAGTTTCACTATCCAAATACTGGCCAAAAATCACTGCTATCCCGATAGCACCGCCGCTGACCACAAAATCCAGATATTCAGTGGCCCATAGGGACCCAGATAGCATAATTGAAAATAAGCAAAAGAAAAAAAAAACAAGAAAGGACATTATAGTTCTCGCTTAAAAAACTGATTGTTTCGAGACAGATATTTTGTAATTTCAGAATTGTGTACTCCTGCTACCAGATATTTCCTATTGCAACATCATTATGATGTTGTAAGATTGAACTTGGTGAAAACTAAGTCAGTTAATTAGTGTTTCAGTGCCCACGTCAGAGGGTTTGGTTTTTTTACTCAGGTTGAAGGAGTGAACAGAGGAAGTCCTATAGAAGTAAATATCTTGAGAAAAGTCAAACTGAAATGGCACAAGTTCACTCACTCACCTCCACACTTCAGCAGTAACACTAGGATTTCTGGTGAAGGGCCGAAGTGGGGGGTGTTAGGGTTGGACTTCTATCATTTTGGTTTGATTTTTCTGTAGATATTTACTTCCACAGAATTATTTCCATTCACTCCTTCCACCCAAGTTTTAAAAAAACAACAAAAAAACCCAAACTGAACTGCCTTTCCGAGTCCTTTATTTTAAAGGCACAGGCTGGGGCTACCAGATAATACCAAGAATGTAGTGAAAACAGTTACTCACCTTTAACAGATGTTCTCTGGCGACAGCAGGAATCAGTCCTCACATAGGGGTGAAATCAGCGCTGACTGAGCCCACGCGGTAACCTCTCCCCAGCTTTCAAAGAAACCCTTTGGAGATCTACCACGCATGCGTGGTCTCCTTCCCACCTAAGGGTGCCATCTTGCCTCAGCATGATGACATAGCTGAAGGCAGCAAAAATGACAACAAGTAACTCCACGGGGAGAAGGGAGGGTTGTGAGGACTGATTCCTACTGTCCCCAGAGAACATCAGGGAACAAGCAGGAAAAGTCAGTCCTTACCATATGGAACTCTACAGGCTACCAAAAAAACCTGCAAAAGCCAAGGGTGACCAGAAAAAGGAGAACCGTGAGAAGGAGCAATGGAATCAGGGAGCAGCAGATCCATGAGCGGCCCCGAGTGTCAAGCAAGGAACCGGTTTTCCAGTAGCCTGAACACACCAAAGGGCCGGAGGGCAGGCATTATTACCTTACACCCAAACAAATGATGGAGTACTGCTTGGCTGAAGGCGCTGTCCCAACGGGACTCCCTCTCCAGGCAGTAATGAGCTGCGAAGGTATGGACCGAGGACCAGGTGGCGACCCAGATGATCTCCGACAAGGGAACAGAGCACAGGTTCGCCACAGTGGCCGCATGGCCCGGATGCTGTGCGTCGTGACCCAGCACTCCAGTGAGAGATCAGCCTGCTCGTAGGTGAAGGCCATGCAGTCTGCCACCCAAATGGACAGTGTACGCGTAGAGACTGCTGTCCCCAGCCGATTCGGGTCATAAGAGAAGAAGAGCTGTGAGAAGTGACAGATAGTAGGCCAGAGCCAGCTTACATTCCAGAGTGTGGATAGTGGCCTCTGCCTGTTAGTGTGAGGCCACAGGAAGAAGGTGGGGAGCACCACCTCCTGGTTGAGGTGGAATGGAAACACCATCTTGGGAGGAAACTTGGGGTGCGTGCGGAGCACGACCCTGTTCTTGTGGAACCTCATATAAGGTGGATGGGCCACCAAAGCCTGGAGCTTGCTAACCCTGTGAGTAGAGGTTTGCACCATAAGGAAGACATCTTCCAGGAGAGATACTAGAAGTGGCAAGAGCTGAGAGGCTCGAAAGGTGGCGCTGTAAGTTTTGAGAGAACCACATTGAGATCCCACAGCACCGCCGGTGGACGGACGGGTGGCCTTGACAGTAGAAGGCCCCTCAGGAATCGAGTTATGAGAGGCTGAGCGGAGAGGGGCTTGCCCTCGACAAGATGGTGGTGTGCCAAGAGTGCGCTAAGGCGTACTCTAACAGAGTTGGACTTCAGCCCTGCTTGTGACAGATGAAGCAGGTATTGCAGCATCAACTGGACAGAATAGGAGAAGGGGTTGATCCGCTTCTCCATGCACCACATAGAGTATCTCCGCCACTTGAAGGTGTAGGAACTGATGCAATCAAACTCTGGAATTCATTACTGGAGGATGTAGTAAAAGTTGCTAGTGTAGCTGGGTTTAAAAAAGGTTTGGATAAGTTCCTGGAGAAAAAGTCTATAACCCATTATTGAAGGGGACCCAGGAAATCCACTGCTTGCCCCAATACAAGCACTGTGGAACCTGTGTGTCTTTTGGGAAAACTGCAAGGTACTTGTGACCTAGATTGGCCACTGTTGGAAACTGGGACTGATGGACCTTGGTCTGACCCAGTATCTTATATTCTTATGAAGTTTTAGGGGAAGCTTGCTTGAGAGACTGAAGTGGGACAACACTACCCTTTCAGCAGCCAGGCTGTCAGAGTCAGAGACCCCAGATTGGGGTGCAGGAGAGAGCCATTCTCCTGTGGGAGCAGGCCTGGGGCACACCCCAGAGGGACCGGGGGTGCCTGGGACAGGCGGAGGAGCAGGGGCTGCCAGGCCCACTGAGGAATCACCAGTATCAAGGAGGCTCTGTTGAGCTGGACCTTGAACAGGATTTTGGCGATCAGAAGCGTAAAGGAGGAACGCATCCACCGCCACCCGCAAAGGATGTGGCTGTCATCAAACTGAAAATTTGTATTTATTTAACTGTTTAACTAGGCTTATATACCGCTTTTCTACCAGTCAGGTACTGTATGTATATTTTTCACTTGTCCCCAAAGGCTCACAATCTATGCTTTTGTACCTGAGGCAACAGAGGGTTAAATTTATTTATTTATTTAATTTAACAGGTTTTATATACCGCTTTATCATTTCAATCAAAGTGGTTTACATTGAAACTTAAACTTGGTAATGTACATTAAACAAGGACATTGATAAAAGCCACAAGGAGAACCTGTGGGACTAGAAACCCCAGTTCTTCCGGCCCAAGGTTGCTGTCCTCTAGCAGGATTCGAACTCCTGGCCTTCTGGCCTGAGGTAACTTGCCCCAACCACTAGGCCACTCCTCCCTTACAAAGTCTTACAAATAGACTGCTACAGAGGGGTTATCCCAAAGGAATGGTGCAAAATGAGAGCAAAATATGCAAATTGGGCCTTATTGCTGCAAAAACATGGTACTAATAACATGGACAGAAATGTGTGTGTCCTGCGATATTCTGATCAGGCACAAAGGATAGCGAATAGTATTCACAGACATTGGCATGCTCTAACTTTACATACAGCACTTCAGAACTGGCCTTGCATAGCTTTTACTCAGGCCGATAAACTCAGGGACATTTTGGTCCATTCTGATTTCTCCACACAACGTTTGCTGACACAACAAAAGGGGCATCATAGCCCATGTGGTCATTGTATTATGTGTGTTACCTCCTTGGATGTTGATGAATGAACAAATCCAACTAGTGGGATGACTTATTCCTTAAGACGGATAATAAACTGTCAGACTACTTGGGTGGTGTACATAATAGTGTGCCCATATGCAAGAGTCTATGTGGGGAGAATGTGCTGCCAAGTGAAAGTTCGCTTGGGTGAACACAAATCGCGGCTGCACAACAAGGTTTTGACAGCTCCCATAGTACCCCACTGTGAGGAATTTCAACATCAATGGCATCCAATGGCTAGTACTGAATGGTATTGGAAACCTTTCTGATGGTAGGGCTGAGCAGCGTCTAGCTAGACTTAAGAGCAAAAGTGGATTTTTACCCTCAAAGTCATTCAGCCAACTAGACTGAATGAGTTACTGGATTGGTTAACAGCAATTTAATTCCATTGGTTGGAGGTCTGCTCGTATGGCATCTGCTTCCTTTTAAATACCCTCTAGTGTGGGATGTTTGTTCGTGAAGGCATGAAAAGCCACTGTTAGACCTGTCCTGAGATAGCCCTGTAAAGGTGTGGGCGAAACTACAGTTGACCAAGGGTCCGGCAGTATCATCAACTCTGAGGGTCGGGGTTTCAACGATAATGAAAACTAAGTTTTTCAAGTTTTTAAATGCATTTAAAAGTTGTAAAAATAAATCCAGTGGCCTATGAATGAGGACAAGGGTATATGCTCCGGGAGTGGTGCAGAGGTGAAAATCAACCACAAGTGCAGCCCTCAGCCCTGTTACTAAGGCCATTCCCCTCTCTTAGAATGAATTTGCTAGTGTTGAAAAAGTACTCTTTGCAGCATTAATTTTGGGCGGTTTAAGAGGATTTCTGCCCTTTCATTTTCCTTCGGATTTGTCATATGTAGTTTAGTTTGCAGGATCACTTGTACTCTCTTTTTGGGTGGTGTAAATGTAGTGAGAGTTTTGGAATTTTGACACTGGTTGGAGTAGAAGTGGGGCAGCTGAGCATCAGCTGGGCTGGCGAAAAGGTCTATCTTCAGGAGCCCCCAGAGACGGAAGAGCAAGCTGGCCACCCAGGGGTCCAGCTGCCACTTGTGTGGTTGGAGGACCTGGCTAAGCCAGTCCGCCAGGGCATTATCCTCGCCTGGGAGATAGACTACCTGCAGAAGCATCCTGCTTTTGCTGGCGAAAGAGTAAAAGGTTCACTACCTCCTGGCACAGGAGGGTCGATCCCATACCTCCCTGCTTGTTGATATATAAACATTGCCACCTGGTTACCGGCCTGGATCAGTACCGCTTGGTGCTGTAGATGGTGGTGAAAGGCCCAGAGGGCTAGCGCTATTGCTCGAAGTTCTAGGAGGTTGATCTGCTGGAGGCTTTCCGCCTGTGACCAGCTGCCCTGAGTGCGGAGGCTGTCACAATGGGCTCCCCAGCCCAGTCTGGAAGCATCCATGGTAAGGATTCTCAGGGTGGTGGGAGCCTGGAAGGACATCCTAGCCTGTAGGTGCTGGAGCTGTTGCCACCAGCCAAGGGAGTCTGGCAGAGAACAGGCCACGACTACTCTGTCCCGCAGGTGCCCTGTCGCTTCAGACCACTAGGAGCAGAGGGGCCACTGAGCCAGCTGCATATGTAGGTGGGTGTCTGGAGTGATGTACCGTGGACACCATGTGACCCAGCAGGTAAAACAGAGACTGAGGGGCGACCCTGGGCATTCCCTGCAAACCCCTTGAGGCGCTGGGCCCTGTCCAGAGGGAGCAAAGCCCTAGCCCAGCTGGTGTCCAGCAGTGCCCCTATGAACTTCAAGCATTGTGCCGGATGGAAGGAGAAATTTCACTTACCGTTAATTTCCTTTCCTGGAATACTACTAGACCAGTCCAGACAAGCGGGTTATGCTCCCCTGCCAGCAGATGTTGGAGACAGAGAAAAAACTCCAGAGCTGTGATTGGCTAGGCTCTGGGTCGTATAGGTGTACCCCTAGGGGTCCTACTCAGTATTCTTTTGACAAGCTATAACTTAGGGAAAAGCCCTGACTAACAAATTAAACTATGTGTACATGTGAGAACTAACTGAACTCAAACCAAAACCTCAAACCATTAACTGGAGAGGAGGATCAATAATCATCCCTAGGAGAAGAGACCTGAATCCACCGCTTGTGGACCCTCTCCGGGATATTTAAAATTGGTTTTGGCCGAAGAAGAACGTTGGCTCCTCTGCACAAGCACCAGTGCTACTTGACAACCGGATGGGTTCCGGACTGGTCTAGCAGTATTCCAGGAAAGGAAATTAATGGTAAATGAAATTTCTCTTTCCAGTTCATACTGCTAGACCAGTCCAGACAAGCGGGTAGTACCCAAGCTAACAATTCTCAGGGTGGGCAGAGAGAGCCGCTGACAGCACACCAACTCCAAATCAACTGTCCTCCCATGCTTGAATGTCCAGACGATAATGCTGAACAAACGTGGACAGGGAGGACCACGTTGCCGCCTGACAGATATCGAGGGGGGCTACATGAGAACGTTCGGCCCAAGATGTGGACTGAGCTCGAGTGGAATGAGCTCAAAGACCCACAGGTACGGGCTTGCCTTGAACAATGTAAGCCGATTCAATGGCACGACGCAGCCACCTGGCGATAGTGGACTTAGAGGCCGCCAGACCTTTGCGCGGTCCCACAAAAAGGATAAAGAGATGGTCAAAAGGAATTGGTTACCTTCAGATAGCGAAGTAGAATTCTCTTGAGGTCTATTGATCGGAGATTCTTGTGCCGCCCCGAACATTGCTCTTTTGAGAAGGCAGGCAACAAAAGGGGCTGATTGACATGAAAAGGAGTGATTACCTAAGGTAAGAATGAGGGAACAGTACGAAGAGACACTCCGTCTGCGGAGAATGAAAGATAAGGATCCCTGCAAGAAAGAGCCTGTAGCTCCGATATCCGGCGAGCTGAGATGATTGCTACTAAGAACACTGTCTTAAGTGTCAATTTGCGAAGCGATATTTCTTTGAGAGGCTCAAAGGGCTGAGCCATCAGCGCCTTCAAGACCAGAACAATATCCCAAGCAGGAACTATAGGACGAAGTGGTGGACGCAGAAACTTGACTCCCTTGAGAAAACGGGACACATCGGAGTGGGGGATGCAAGGGATCGACCGTGAACTGGTCCCCGGTAGCACGTCAAAGCCAAAATCTGTACCCGTAGGGTTCCGAGCGCTAATCCCTTGTCAAGGCCCTCTTGAAGAAAGGCGAGAACCTCCAGGATTTCCGAACGCCAGAGAGAAAAATGATGTTGGGAACACCACGATTCAAAAACTCGCCACACCCTAGCGTACGCTACCGACGTAGAAGATCGCCGGGCATGTAGCAGCGTAGAAATGACTTTAGAAGAGTAACCCTTATGGGTTAGCCCACGGCGTTCAAGACCCAAGCCGTAATCGAGTAGGGAGCCGGATTGTCCATGGAAATTGGCCCTTGCCTGAGGAGTCTGCAGGGAGCTGCCAGTCGCAGAGGAGACACTCGAGATAACCTTATGAAATCGGCATACCAAGGTCTTCTGGGCCAATCTGGAGCCACTAGGATTACCAGGCCCTGGTGTTCTCTGATTCATTGAAGAACTCTCCCGATCATGGACCAAGGTGGAAATACATACACAGTAGCTCGTGTTTCGGCAATGGTTGGGCCAGAGCATCTATGCCGCGAGATCCTTTTTACCTCCAGTGACTGAAGAACCATGGGACTTTGGCATTCTTCGCTGACGCCATGAGATCTATTGACGGTCGACCCCATTTCTGAACTATCTTCTGAAAAGCTTCTTGAGCCAGTTCCCACTTGCCGGGATCGAGAGTATGTTGGCTCAGAAAATTCGCTTTCACATTGGTGGTCCCCGCTATATGTTGCGTCGAGAGGGCTTGGAGGTATCTTTCTGCCCATGGGAAGAGAAGGGACATCTCCCTTGACACTCCAGTGCATTTGGTGCCTCCTTGGTGGCTGAGATACGACACTGTCGTCGCGTTGTCGGGCAATATTCGAACCACCTGACCTTGCAGGAGATACTGAAACCTTAGCAAGGTGAGGCATACTGCCCGTGCTTCGAGTCGGTTGATTGTCCAGCGTGACTCGCGCATCGACCAGGTCCCCTGTGCCGTGTGGGTTCGACAGTGAGCTCCTCAGCCGGACAAACTTGTGTCTGTTGTCACCAAGATCCAGCATGGTGTCTCCAAGGAGATTGCGCGAGGAAAGCCACCACCGTAGGCTGTGCCTGACAACCGGCTGTAGCGGTAGTCGAAGCTGGTAGTTCTCAGACACTGGCGACCATTGCGAAAGGAGTGCTTTCTGCAGACAGTGCATGTGAGCCCTGGCACAAGGCATGAGCTCTATGGTGGCGGCCATGGATGCCAGGACTTGAAGATAATCCCAAGCTTGTGGAGAGCTCTGAAGTAGAAAACTTCGGATTTGAGCAGTTTGTGGAAACAGGCCGGAGTCAGGAAAACACGACCCTGACAAGTACTGAACCACGCCCCGAGAAAGTCAATCTCCTGGAACGGCTGAAGGCAACTTTTGGCCTGGTTGATCACCCAACTGAGTTCCTGTAGAAAGGAAACTACCGCAGAAATGGTGCTGCAGGCTTCCGGAAGAGAGTCTGCTCGAATGAGCCAATCGTCCAAGTACGGATGAACTCTGATGCCCTGCTTGCATAAGACTGCTGCCACCACCACCATCACCTTGGAGAAGGTCCGAGGCGCTAAGGCTAGGCCGAAGGGCATCGCCCGAAATTGAAAATGTTGCCTGAGGACTGTGAACCGCAAGAACTGCTGATGGTCTTCCCAAATAGGAATGTGAAAATAGGCCTCTGCGAGATCTAATGAAGTTAGAAACTCGCCCTTGCGCACTGCTTGTATGACTGACCGTAGGTTTCCATTCGGAAGTGTGGCACTCGAAGGCTGCAACTGACACCTTTGAGTCTAGAATTGGCCGAAAGGAGCCATCCTTCTTGGGCACCACGAAATAGATAGAATAACGGGCCTAGTCCTCTTTCCAACGCCGGAACAGGATGAATGGCTTCTAGCAGAAGTCTTTGGATAGTTGTTTGAATGGCCATTTTTTCCCCCGACGAGCGACCTGGGGATATCAGGAAAGCATCGCGAATGGGCCGCCAACATTCTAGGAAGTAACCGTGAGAAACTATGTCAAGGACCCACTGATCTGAAGTTATAAGCGCCCACTGTCGAGAAAAAAAGGGTCAACTGACCTCCTATCGGAGGAAGCGTCTCGAGTGGGTCTCCCGTCCCGTCAGCAGGAAGGACAGGAGGATCCAGAAAATTTTCCCGGGCCTGAATAGGAATCAGTGCCTTTACGGGCTCCCCGAAAGGACTGCGATCTCTGACCGAAATGACCGGTAGGAGTGGAGGAGGTAGACGGTTTAAAAGACCGGTATCTCCGAGAGTCATGAGATCTAGGAAAATCCCGAAAGACCTGGGAATGAGACCCTCGGCGTTGACGAAGCTCTTGGTTTATCTTCTGGTAAGCGCTGAGGCTTAACCTCCCCCAGATCCTTTACCAATTTGTACAGATCTTCTCCAAAGAGGAGTCTCCCTTTAAAGGGATGCTTGGATAGATGCGTCTTGGAGGCAACATCCGCTGCCCATTGATGCAGCCTGTCAGACGGCTGCCTAGGGTGAGAACTTACACAATCTTGACGATGCATATATTCATATGATTCTTGCAAGGTATTGTGGGTATTGTAGTTCATTCACTCCCAAACACAGCTGATGACAATAATTTGAGTTGTGAAACCAAGTGGTAAGATCAATAAAATACTTCTTTTATTGATGGGGTTTAATTCACCCAGCACATGTATGCTTGATAGCACTATAAATGAGGTTACTTGCTTGCAGTGTTTAAAATGGATAACAAAAAGTCACAAAGTAAACCAGAAAACAACCTTCAGCTTGTCAGGCAATTAGCTAATGTTTTCTTAGCAAGTAATTACCAAATACAAAGGCACAAAGTAAAGAATAAACTTTGCTGGTTAGGTTAACTTCTGCTTATTTTCCACGCCGATCTCAGCAGTGATTCTCCCTTGCTCACACACACAATCAGGTGCAGCCCTAATTACTATCAATGGACCAGCTGAAAGCCTTTAGCTGGCTGGCTGCTACTGTGTGAGCCCAAATCCTGCTTTAAGAGCTGTTTGCAGTGGAAATAAAGAACAAAGTTAGGTTTCTTTGTGATGGCTGATGTGTTTGCTCAGAGAAAACTAGTAATAGCATTTAGATAGAGAACAGTCCATATAAACTATATTTTCATCTGCTGTATCAATCAGCATATGGTCACTATCATACATTGGCACAGACGAGTCTTTCATTAAGGCACTATCATGAGAATGCTCATTCCCTTGCTGCCACTCTCTATTATAGATAGGGTCTGGATCAGTGTTCATACCTGAGCCTCTCCTGCTATCATTATTCCTCTCTGTATAGCCTGGCCAATATGTAATCCAATTCTGATGTCCAGCCTTCCAATCTTGATCCCTGGACACTGGATCTTCTCTCACATACCTTCTGGCCTTGGTCTGAAAGTCCCTTCCACATGCAGTCTTCTCTCTTCCAGGTAGCCACTGGTGATTCCTATCTCTGCCACTCCATTCCTCTGGCTGAATCCAGTCCAATGGACTCTGCTGGCTTTTGGAATACCTCCCAGTATGAGTACTGCCTTGGAATCTCCCAGACCTTCCAATGGCCTTTCTTCTCTTCCTTCCAGAGAGTTTCCTTCTCTCTCTATCCGCTTGGCTTGGCTTCTGTTTCTCCAGGTGATACTGGTGCTTGAGCTTGTAGCCGTTGCTGTCTCTGTATCTCTTCCTCCCTCTGTAGCTTTTGCTGAAGCTCTCCCTGAAGCTGTTATCTGAAGAATAAGCTCTATTCTTATCCTGTTCTAATGTGTGCTGCTCCCTAACACAGCGCAGCTGTGTTGAATCAGGCCCTGCCCTTTGAGATGAGTGCTTAGGGATTACCTCATAGCTCTCTTGATTGCACACACATTCTCTCACTTCAGCCCCTCTCATGGCTGCTGGAAACCTGGTGCATTCTGGGACTGGTAGTCTTTTATGTGAAAACTCTGTTTTCTTGCTTCTACCAGAACTGACAGGTTGCTTGTTCAGAGTCACATCATCTTTTCTATAGCTCCTACCTGAGCTATGATAAGCTTCCTTATCACAAGCCGCAGCCACAGCCATCTCCTAGCTACTGTTACCACTGCTAAGGAGTGAGCCGAGAGACGCAAGAGATCATAAAAGGTATCCGCCAAGAACGCTGCAACGGATTCCAGATGACCGATCTCTGGATCGTCTGGAAGCTGCTGGATCCATCGCAAGGCAGCACGAGCCGCTAGACCGCCACAAATCGTCGCCTGAAGAGAAAGAGCGGAAGATGAAAAGGCTGTCTTATGCAGACTTTCCACCTTACGGTCCCTGTTGGTCACGGAGCGCTGCTCCGCCCTCGAATGGTATGGTGGTATGCTTGGTAACTCCGGTCACCAATGCGTCCACCTTCGGGTATGTGAGCCAACGGTCCAGGTTGGAGGGAGACCAAAGGTGTAACTGTCCAATATGGTGTGCCGTACGCAGAGATGAATATGGAGATTCCCATTCCCGAGAAACCATTTGCTGCAATTCCGCTGGAAAGGGAAAGGCTTTGGAAGGCTTACGTATGCCCTGAAAAATAGGGTCTGGCTGTGACAAATTCTGGGAATTCTGTGGATCAGGTGTGTCGGCAAGGCGCAGTGACTCTACCACCTGTGCAATTAAAGCTGGTAACTCTTCTTTCCAAAAGAGTCTGATATTTTGAGAGTCCTCTTGTGCTGTTACCGACGAATCTGAAGGAGAATATTCTCCATCCTCACGATCTGACGAAGACAGGCTCATTTACCCCGAAGATTTGTGGTCATCCTGGATATCCAGACTGTCCCGTAAGCCCCAGGCAACCTCCCTGGGAGGACGTACCCCTTTGATGTCTGCGGTCTTATGGGACTGCTTGCGAGATCCAGACATGTCCTTGTCTGGAGCTGTGCTGGGCACCGGAGGTACCCCTGCAGATTCTGAGCACCACAGGTTCCAAGTGTGGCGAAACAGTGCCAGGAAAGCACAGTTACTTACCTGTAACAGGTGATCTCTGGGAACAGCAGGAATAAGTCTTCACATATGGGTACGTCCGTACCGACGGAGCCTGCGCGGGAACGCTCCCCAGCGTCCAGAAAGAAAGCCTTTGGGAGCATCCCACACACATGCGCGCTGCCTTCCCGCCTAAATACTTCCCTCTCATCAGTTGGGTTTGTAGCTGAGACCGAAGGAGGGAGGTAGACAAATTAGAAGAGAGACAGAGCAACTCCTAGGAGATGTGGGTGGGTTGTGAAGACTTATTCCTGCTGTTCCCAGAGATCACCTGTTACAGGTAAGTAACTGTGCTATCTCCAGGAACAAGCAGGAATGAGTCCTCACATATGGGGACTCCCAAGCTGAGATGCCTGGAAGAGGCCCAGCATGTAACAAAACTAATGGGTGGGACATGTTTCCACTCAAGGACCTCAGGCATCCAAGGGATGGAGGGCAGGAATTGAGCTAACAGTGTAAAAGGGTGTGCTGTGTAACAGCTAGACTAACAAGGAATCGGGAAAGGTGTCCTTGTGTAGAAATAACTGTTAGTAAGGAAAAGGAAATCCCAACTCTTGAGAAAAGATGTTATCGCAGGATTGCAAAAAACTAGGCATATGGGGAAGTTAATATGGGTCTGTTGTAAAGAACCATCACATTGTCCTCATATGGAATTCCCTTACCGTGAGGAGTAAAGGAAACAAAGTTTTGCAATGTAGACAGAAATAAGAAATATTAATGTTTAGAGATAACCCCAGGGAATTTTATAAGAAGTTGGGACTTTTGGAGAGAAGTTTAACCTCTCTATAGTCCAAAGTGTAAAACATTTCTGTCCCTAGAGCAGGATGGTGCCTTAGGAAAGAAAAGACAAATCAGACTGGTCTGGAAGAACAGGTCAGATTGTATACTTGTGTAATAACAAGAAAAGTTAAGACCTTATTGCTGATAATCAGTGAGGATCACTTATTAGTCAAGGTATAAGAAACATATGCAAGGTTACATGGAAACCATAAGATGCTTCTTACCCGTAACAAGAGGTCTAGACCGTAAAACGACTAATCCTCAAATAATTAGGTCCTGAGACATACCTGAAGGAGTGCAGTGGAGATCCTTAATCCTAATATAAAGGATTCCTTTTATTACTTCAGAATAGAAGCTGGAAGAAAAAAACGCAATGTAAGGGGATACCATGTCTGTCTCTCTATGAGAGCAGTATGAGTATCATGCGTTCTTTGCTTCTCAAGACTTCAATGAGGTAGATAAGAATCAACTGCAATGATTAGGAATGCATCCCTGTTGTAGGAGTTCTCTTGAGGACAAGGAACCACTTAAGGAGTGGTGCTATTCCTTAAATTTGAAGTCGTTCAGGCCCTGGTTCCTTCTCCTTGAAAGAATTTTAAGGAAAAAGGAAAAATTAGGAACAAACAGCCATGAAGTTACCTACCAGGGGTGGACTACAACACTCTCTGACAAGACCCATAGTTGTAGAGCATCATTGCATACTTGCAGAGAGCATGTTATAGGTTGCTTGGATGAGACCTGGCTGTTGGGTAGCCAGTGTGCAACCGAATCAATTCTGTTGAAACAGAATTGAGGATGGCAAAAAATGGAAGTATTTGAGGGGTCAGCTCTAAGAAACGCAAGTAGCGTAGAATAGGCGGAAACCCATGTGAGCTATCTGTTTAAAGAAGCTTATGTAACCCACTTGGTGGGTTATTCATATTTCCAGTATGGATGGTTTTAGAAGCCTTCTGAGCTGACCTTACCCAAATGTATAGAGTAAATCTGGTGGGGCTTTCAGAATGCTGAATAGCATCCTGTAAAAAATCCCTAGTGCAGAAGGACCCAAAAAGGAAAAAACTCTGTATTGGAAAGATTTACTGGAATAGGAATTCCTATAGCTTCAATAAGAAGCTCTCCAGTTGAATAATATCCAGGTTGGAGACTAGATGTCCCAACTAAAAGAAGTAATACAGAGTAGAAGAAACTTACAATTAGTAAGTGTTTATGGATAGGGTCCTCTACAGTTAAGGTCTTACAGGTAAGTGTCAAAAAAGGGTGAAAGGTACTACTCAGCCTGTTAAGTTTCTTGAATGACCTTCCCTCCTGTTTTTTTTTAAAGGGAAGTAGAAACTTATTACCTGTAGGCTTGAGATATTTTAAGAGCTCTTAGAGCTAGTAGAAGGAAATTCTCTTGAAGAAGAGATTCATGTCTAGAGTTAACTCAATGTTGTCTCAGCATGAATGAGAATCAAGCCAGACACCTCTTTTGATAAAAGGCAGGTGTACGGGTCCTGAACCTCATACAGGAAGAAAAGAAATCAGAAACCCTGTAGTTACTGGGTTTGCTGAGTCCGTTGAGGTTTCTGTTTCCTTAGCCTGGTTTGATGCTGCCCCTGTTGGGGAACATCTGCCTGAGGGGAAGAAGATGGATAAAACTTTTTCCCCCTAGAGGAATAAAGTTTTTTAGAAGATCCTTCATTAGCTGGGGCAGAGGAAAGTTTTGACAATCCTCTTAAGGTAGGCTTTTCAGTGGTTAACTGACTAGCTTGAAATAGACAATCCTTGTTGAAGAGATGTTCTCCAGTACAAGGGCTATTTCCCAGCTTTTCTTGAACCCATTTATCCAAGTCTGAAGCTTGGAGCCAGGATAAACGTCGTGCCTCTATGGCTATAGCAGAAGATCTGCTAATAGATTCAAAAGAATCCATGGAAGCATGACAAAGGAATGTAGAAATATTATGAGCATGATTGACTAGTAATAAATAGTCAGCTCTTTTATGTTCCTGAAGGAAAGGGATGAAAAGTTTTAAATCTTTGGCAACCTCTTTCAGAGAGAATCCCATATAGAAAATATATGAAATGATTCTTTGCTGAAAGCATAGATGCTTGGAAGCATCGACGCCCAAAAGCATCTAAGGTTCTAGACTCACGACCTGGCGGATAAGAGGAGTGCTTTTTTGCACTCTTAACACGCCTCATTGCTGATTCGACTACTATAGAATGATGAGGGAGTTGAGTCTTTTGAAAACCTGGGGAAGGTGGGACTTTATAGATAGTGTCCACTCTTTTGGAATGTGAGGACACCGTTAAGGGAGTTTCCCACATTCTTAATAACAGATCCTGTAAGGTCTGATGTAGAGGAAGCATGATTGCCTCCTCTGGAAACCATTGGGATTGCAGAATTTCTGAATCCCTTGGTAGAGTCCTTCCCAGGTACAGATATGGCGAGTATTCTTGCCATATCAAGCAGAAAAGCTTGAAAAGAGATTCCATCTAAGAGAAATTCTCTGAAATGAGGAGTACAAACGGCAACTGTTGAAAATTCAGTTGCGGTACCGATGGATGCATCGCCGACATTGGGCTTAGAAGACCGGGGAGGATAAAGCATCGGATTCTCCTTATAGAGGTGTGGTCGGTACTTCTCGATGTCGATACCAAAACGAATCGGTACCGAATCTTCCAGGCTAGACAGCGATTCCAGACTCGGCATCGAGGGAAGCGAGCCTGTTGAAAAAGGTACTGAAAACATCGATGCCGGTACCGATGTCGATACCGGCATCTGCAATGATGCCCAATTTGGCACCGGGAGCAATGCCGATGTCGGTATGCATACCGACACCAGTGCTAACATCGACGCCGATATTGGTGATCGAAGAATGGTCTGCAGCGACTCTGTTGGTGAGAGATGCGCCAGACTGCGTTCCATGGCGAGGAGTTTTTCATCCAACACCATAGCTGATGCCGAGGTATCGGTACCAGTCGACGCGGTCCGAACCATCAAGCATGGCACAGGTGCATCCACAGAGATAAAAACCTCGGGAGCAACCTGAAATCCTGATAATGCTTTGGAGCCCGAAGACTCCCGCCAGGATTGAGCCATAGTGTCCTCGAGGGCAAGGCCAGAGCCATCTCGATGCTTAGAAAGAGATCTACCTCTCGAGGACTGGCTAGTCTTAACAGACTGTTTGGTTACCTGACCATGGAAGGAAGAAGAGATTCTGCCTGGTGACATCATGGTTGATGTAGATCCGGTACCGAGATGTGCTCGGTTCTGAAGACCTCTTCTGGTTAAACTCCTACAAGAGAAACACTCTTTAGGAGAATGGTCAGGACCTAAACAAGTTAGACACCAAAAATGAGTGTCTAGTAACTTAGTTGTACCGCCACAGTTTAGACATTTCTTAAGGATAGTGGCCGGCTTTTCCATAATGGAAAGGATAGAGAACTAGTGGCCAGGAAAAAGTCAGTCAGTAAATAAGAAAAACATTTCTCAGAAAAAAGAAGACATTTTTTAAGAAAAGAAAGAAAAGCACTGGCGGTACCGGTGGGTGTCGAGGGAAGACAGGCGCGACCACAAAAAATAAGAATAAAAAAGATGAATTTTCTGCGGTGACAAGGACACATCCTGTCGGCTCCGCGGAAAAATGAAAACTGATGAGAGGGAAGTATTTAGGCGGGAAGGCAGCACGCATGTGTGTGGGATGCTCCCAAAGGCTTTCTTTCTGGACGCTGGGGAGCGTTCCCACGCAGGCTCCGTCGGTACCAACGTACCCATATGTAAAGACTCATTCCTGCTTGTTCCTGGAGATCTGGCTATCTGCTTTATCTACCAGGGCCTCCAGAGTTTGTGGAAGCAGCATGGGAGCTGCCTGAGAATCTTCTGCAGGTGGAGAACTCTGGAGAGCTTCCAGCGAAGGAGGTGCTGAGGAGCTGATGTCTATCGCCGACAGTGCAACTGGCATGGAGGCAGAAGATTCTCCAGGATGCATAGCACACATTGAACACAAGCGATTGATCAAATCCTTCTGTTTCTTATTACAAACTACACACCTGTGCAATGAAGCCATCATGCTAATTTTTTTTCTTTCAAAAGAACTTTGATTCCTAACTTAGCTTGTACTCTTGAAAAGTCACTCCAGAACAGCATTCCTGAAAGGCCCCGGGTCTATTCTGCTTGCCCAAACAGCACAAAATGTCCCCACGGAGCTTTTCCCTCCAAAAATGCTGAGAATGCGATCCCGCGCTTTCAAAATGGCCACTGGCAAGGAGAAACCGATGAAAAAGGGGACCCCCTGCCCAGAAATCACTCCCAAACGCAGGATTCAGCCTGGAGGGGGGAGAGAAGTGCTGCCAGCTGCTGTAGGGTCTGAAACCTCACTAAGCCCCATACCGCCAAAACTGGAAGTAAGGGAGGAAAAGCTGTCACTCACGGTTCTGGTGCAGAAAAGCTGAGGCTCAACGGAGGAACTGTGTCCGTGTTGAGGAATGTAAATTAAGCCTCTAAATAGATTAGAGATTATTGATCCTCCTCCAGCTGATTTGGCCCTCGTGGCAGAAGCTGGGTTTCCTTCGATGGAGGGAGCTCTATTGACCTCGAGATCAGGAGCTCACCTCAGGATATATTGCCACTAACTGCCTTCTAATTTTTTTAAAACTTGGCAATAGAGAGACCTGGGAAAGCCAGAGAAAACACCTCTTGTGTGCTCTGGGTACCTCCAGGAGTCAGTAAATGACAGGTAAATGTAATTACTAGACAAGCTTGTCTAACACCTTCATCTGCTGGAGACAGAGAAAATACTGAGTAGGACCCCTAGGGGTACATATATACCACCCAGAGCCTAGCCAATCACAGCTCTGGAGTTTTTTCTCTGTCTCCAACATCTGCTGGCAGTGGAGCATAACCAGCTTGTCTGGACTGGTCTAGCAGTATGAACTGGAATGGGACTTTGGGTAGTTTATATGAACCCCAAGTGCTCCAGAATGAGGATGATACGGGCCGTCGCTTGATGAGCTGCAATGGCAGTGCTTCCCTTTATGAGCCAGTTGTCCAGATAGAGGAAGACTAACACCCCCTGGAGAGGCAGGAAGGTGGTGACTGCCGGCAGGCACTTGGTGAATACCCTCGGGGCGGAGGTGAGACCAAAGAGTAAAACCCTGTATTGGTAGCAGCAGCCTCCTACCATGAAGCGGAGGTACTGCCTGTGAAGGGGATGGATGAGGATGGGAATATACGCTTCCTTTAGATCCAAGGGGCATAGTCAGTCTTCCTGCCAGAGGTATGGCAACAATGTTCCAAGGGATAGCATCTTGAATTTCTCCCTCACCAGAAACCGGTTGAGGTCCCAGATTTCTAGAATGGGCCGAAACCTTCCAGTCCTTTTGGATACCAGAAAGTAGCAGGAGTAGAACACCTTGCCCCTGAGGTGGAGGGGGATGGGTTCCACTGCCCTGTCTGCCAGAAGTCTTGTAAGTTCCTGCTGAAGCAGGTCCCAGTAAAGGGGAGTCATAGGGGGCTCTCCTGGAAAGAATGGTGGCGGCGTCTATTCGAGGTGTAAGAGATAACCCTCCTTCACCACCTGTAGGGGCCCATGCATCAGTGGTGATGAGGGAACACCAGTCAGCGTAAAATACCAGACACGCCCCCCCCATGTGTTGCAGGGCAGGGCATCCCAGGGGAAGAGAGGCTACGCCCAATGAGTCAAACACTCCATGGTCTGGTGTTTGGGGGTCTTAGCTTAAGAACATAAGAACATAAGAAATGCCATACTGGGTCAGACCGAGGTCCATCAAGCCCAGTATCCTGTTTCCAACAGTGGCCAATCTAGGTCATACGTACCTAGCAGTTTCCCCAAAAGACACAGGTTCTGCAGTGCTTGTACTAGGCCAAGCATTGATATCCTGGGTCCCTTTTTAATAGTGGTTTATGGACCTTTCCTCCAGGAACTTGTCCAAACCTTTTTTAAACCCAGCTATACTAACAGCCCTTACTACATCCTCCGGTAACAGATTCCAGAGTTTGATTACACGTTGAGAGAAGAAATATTTTCTCCTATTTGTCTTAAATAGTTTACCCTGTAGCTTCATTACATGCCCCCTAGTCCTTCTATATTCTGATAGCGTAAACAATTTATCCACGTTTATCCGTTCCACTCCATTCATTAATTTATACACCTCTATCATATCTCCCCTCAGCCGCCTCTTTTCTAGGTTAAAGAGCCCTAACCTTTTTAGCCTCTCTTCATAGGAGTAGCCTTCCATCCCCTTCACCAATTTGGTGGCTCTTCTCTGTACTTTTTCTAATAACTCTATGTCCTTTTTAAGATACGGTGACCAGAATTGCACACAATATTCAAGGTGCGGTCGTACCATGGAGCGATACAGAGGCATTATAATATCCTTTGTTTTATTCTCCATCCCTTTCCTTAGGATACCTAGCATTCTATTTGCTTTCTTGGCCGCCGCTGCACACTGGGCGGAGGGTTTTAACATGTTATCCACGATGACTCCTAAATCTTTTTCCTGGGTGGTGGTTTCTAATGTGGAGCCTTGCATCTTGTAACTATAGTGTGGGTTGTTCTTTCCTAGGTGCATAACTTTGCACTTGTCCACATTAAATTTCATCTGCCATTTGGATGCCCAGTCTTCCAATTTATCCAGATCCTCCTGCAGTTTTCCACAATCCTCTTGGGTTTTAACAACTTTAAACAGTTTTGTGTCATCTGCAAATTTGATTACCTCACTAGTTATTCCCTTTTCCAGGTCATTTATGAATATGTCAAAAAGTAGCGGACCCAGTACAGATCCCTGGGGTACTCCACTATTCACCTTTTTCCATTGGGAATATTGGCCATTTAGCCCTACCCTCTGCTTTCTATCTTTTAACCAGTTCCCGATCCACAATAGTACACTGCCTCCTATCCCATGACTTTTTAGCTTCGCCAAAAGTCTCTGATGGGGGACCTTGTCAAAAGCTTTCTGAAAGTCCAGATACACTATATCAACCGACTCACCTTTGTCTACCTGTTTATGCACACCTTCAAAAAACAGATCAGATTAGTAAGACAAGATCTGCCTTGTCTAAAGCCATGTTGGCTGTCTCCCATTAGGCCATGACTATCTACATGCTGTGTAATTTTGTTCTTTATGATGGCTTCTACCATTTTCCCTGGTACTGACGTCAGGCTCACCGGTCTGTAATTTCCCGGGTCACCCCTGGAACCCTTTTTAAAAATTGGTGTTACGTTGGCGACCCTCCAATCTTCAGGTATTACAGATGATTTTAATGAAAGTTCACAGATTACCAATAACAGGTCTGCAATCTCATATTTCAGTTCTTTCAACACTCTGGGATGTATACCATCCGGTCCAGGTGATTTGCTACTATTCAGTTTATCAAATAGTTGTAATATATCTTCCCGGTGTAGCGATATTTCTCTCAATTCCTCTGCAGTATCACCTTTAAATACCACTTCAGTCTTAGGTAACACCCCTACATCTTCCTCAGTAAAGACCGAAGCAAAGAATTCATTCAGTCTCTCTGCTATAGCCTTGTCTCCTCTTACTGCCCCTTTTACCCCTCTATCATCTAATGGTCCAATTGACTCTCTCACAGGCCTTTTGCTACGAATGTACTTGAAAAAGTCTTTATTTCGTGTTTTTGCTTCCGTAGCAAGTTTCTTCTCAAATTCCCGCTTTGCCTGCCTTATCAATGCTTTGCATTTAACTTGCCAGTGCTTGTGCTGTTTCCAGTTTTCATCATTTGGCTCTTTTTTCCATTTTCTGAAGGTTGCTCTTTTGGCAGCAACAGCCTCTCTGACCTCACCTTTAAACCATGCTGGCAGTTTTTTGGACTTTCTTCCACTTTTCTTAATGCGTGGAATACAGCTGGTCTGGGCTTCGAGGATAGTATTTTTAAATAACACCCAAGCTTGCTGTAAGTCTTTAACCTTTGGAACCGCTCCTTTTATTTTTTTCCGAACTATATTCCTCATTCTATCATAGTCACCCTTTTGAAAGTTAAAAGGTAGTACTGTGGATTCCTTTACTATCTGTCCTCCACTGATTAAATCAAACATGATCATACTATGATCACTATTGCCAAGTGGTCCCAACACCCTTATTTCTTGCACCAGATCTGGCGTTCCACTAAGGACTAGGTCCAGTATGGCTTCCCCTCTGGTCGGTTCATGAACCAGCTGCTCCAAGAAGCAGTCATTTATTTCATCTAGAAACTTTATCTCTTTAGCTTGTCCTGCTGTGACACTGTCCCAGTCGATACCGGGGTAATTGAAATCACCCATTATTACTACTCTGTTGTGGCTTTTGTTAGCTTCCTTGATTTCTTTGAGCATTTCATCATCCATTTGTTCATTCTGGCCAGGTGGTCGATAGTATACTCCCACTGCCATCACCTTCCCCTTCATAAATGGAATTTCAATCCATAGAGATTCTACAGCATATTTTGTTCCCTGCAAAACTTTAATCCTTTCTGACTCAATGCCCTCTCTAACATAGAGCGCAACCCCTCCACCAATTTGTTCAGCTCTATCATTACGATATAGTTTGTATCCAGGTATCACAGTGTCCCACTGGTTATCCTCCTTCCACCATGTCTCTGAGAGTGCAATCATATCTAACCTCTCATTTAATGCTATATATTCTAATTCTCCCATCTTATTGTTTAGACTTCTAGCATTGGCATACAAGCATTTTAGAGACTGTATTTTATTAATATTAATCTGGCTATTGGTAGGCATGGGTAATTGGGAATCTTTATGCTCTGTCTGCTCCTTACTCAAGGGCATTTGGGCTACTATACTCCCTTTTGGAACCTCACTGCTTTTGGTAGTATCCTTCAAGGATACCTTTGTCCGAACCGTGCGCTCCTGGGTGACTGTCGGCTTTCCCCTATTTTCTAGTTTAAAAGCTTCTCTATCTCTTTTTTAAAGGTTAATGCCAGCAGTCTGGTCCCATCCTGATTAAGGTGAAGCCCATCCCTTCGGAAGAGCCCCCCCTTTCCCCAGAATGTTCCCCAGTTCCTAACAAATCCAAAACCCTCATCCTTGCACCATTGTCTCATCCACGCATTGAGACTCCGGAGCTCTGCCTGTCTTTTGGGTCCTGCACGTGGAACAGGAAGCATTTCGGAGAACGCTATCCTGGAAGTTCTGGATTTCAACTTCCTACCTAAAAGCTTAAATTTAGCCTCCAGAACTTCCCTACCACATTTTCCTATGTCATTGGTACCAACATGTACCAAGACAGCAGACTCCCCCCCAGCACTATCTATGATCCTATCTAGGCGGTGCGTGAGATCTGCTACCTTCGCACCAGGCAGGCATGTTACCAGGCGATCCTCACGTCCACCAGCCACCCAGCTATCTACATTCCTAATGATTGAATCACCAACTATAACAGCTGTCCTGACCCTCCCCTCATGGGGACATGGCCCTGGAGAAACGTCCTCGGTGCGAGAGGGTTTTACATCACCTGGAGGACAGGTCCTAGTTACAGGATCACTTCCTGCCACACCAGGGTGATGCTCTCCTGTCACGTGACCTCTCTCCTCCATGGCAACAGGGATGCTGCCAGACTGGAGGTGGGACTTCAGGACTATATCCCTGTAGGTCTCGTCCATGTACTTCTCTGTCTTTCTTATGTCTTCCAGGTCTGCTACTCTAGCCTCTAGAGAACGGACTCGTTCCCTGAGAGCAAAGAGCTCCCTGCACTTAGTGCATATGTAGGACCTCTCACCAACTGGGAGATAATCATACATGTGACACTCGATGCAAAAGACTGGAGAACCCCCATCTCGTTGCTGGACCTCTGACTGCATCTTAGTTTAAAGCTTGTGTTTAGGTCTTTTAAATCGGTATATAATAAGGATTGGTGTAGATGCTTATACTAATAAAGTGTATCTAATACCCCTAATACACCCTGTGTACCTGAAGCTAATTAATCACAGGTCCTCTGTGTATGACTGATTTGGATTAAGAGCTGCACCTGAGAGCAGCCCCTTTCCTCTAAGATGTCCAAGTACCTATAAAACTACAATTTCCCCAGGGGTGGGTGGGTGCTGGGGAGGGAGGGGGGGAGATAAGTCCTATTAAAGAGGGCAGTTACAAGGTGCCCTGTCCTGAACCCTCAGCAGGGGGATGGGGGTACCACACAAGGCCCAGTTAATTGAGAGAGGCAAGGTAAGTACAGCTGAGAAGGCTGAAACTTGCACACCACTAAGACAAACACTAAATAATTAAACAAACAACAGTTAGACAAACAGTAAATAATTAAATAAACAGCTAGAACTCACAGTAAGATGTCCCAGGAGGCAAAAATCCACTCACTAGCAGAGCTCTGTAAAAGTTCAGCCTTTCTCTGATCAGAGAAAAGCAAACTAAAACAGCCTATGCACACGTGGAGAAAACAGGAACAAGGTTACAGGATACCTCAGGGGGAGGGGGTCAGGGGGAGGAGTCACTCAGGCAGGCAAGGACAGGAAAAAGCTTAACAACAGCAGGCTCTGGGGAGAGAGATTAATTCAAAATGGCTACCACACACACAGGGGGAGGAGTCACTCAGTCAGGCAAGGACAGGAAAAGCTTAACAGCAGGCTCTGGGGAGAGAGATTAATTCAAAATGGCTACCACACAAGGCCCAGTTAATTGAGAGAGGCAAGGTAAGTACAGCTGAGAAGGCTGAAACTTGCACACCACTAAGACAAACACTAAATAATTAAACAAACAACAGTTAGACAAACAGTAAATAATTAAATAAACAGCTAGAACTCACAGTAAGATGTCCCAGGAGGCAAAAATCCACTCACTAGCAGAGCTCTGTAAAAGTTCAGCCTTTCTCTGATCAGAGAAAAGCAAACTAAAACAGCCTATGCAGCCTAGCTTACGAGGGCTGCGCCCTTGTCTATTGGCCTGTTGGCCCTGTTGGGGAGCTGGGAAGGCAGAGTACTGAGGGTAGTGTCTGTAAGCCTTCCACTTCTTCTGGTATAGGGGCTTTTTATACAAAGCCTTCCTTCAGGAAGGATCAGCGGTCTTTTTGGTCCTGGTCATGAACTTGGACTCCAGCTAGGCAGACTTGTCGATCATGGGCTTGCCAAAGAGATTCTCTCCCCGGTAAGGGATATCGACCAACTTGTCTTGCACCCATTGCTCCAAGTCGAAAGACTGTAGCCAGGCCTGGCAGTGGGCACTAATGCCCACCGCAGCTATTCTAGCCGCCGACTTGAAGCTGTCATAGGCCGACCGAGTCATCAATTTGGAGCACTCTTTGACTGTGGGAGTAAGGGTCTGGAACCACTGGAGAGGTTCCTTGGAGAGACCAGTCGAGAACCCGGTAAGGTCCCGTGCCATGTCCCGCAAGTACATGCCAATATACAGCTGTGTATACCCGGATACGGATGAAGAGCATTGAACCCTGGAAGCATTTCCTGTCAAGAGCATCCATGGCACAGGCCTCCCTCCCTGGAGGCACAGAGAAATGTGTTTTCTGGCTCTTAAGCCTTCGCATGGCTGACTCCACCACCATAGCGTTGTGAGGGAGTTGAGCTTTTTGGAAGCCAGAGCTCTGGAGGACTCAGAACATCGAGTCCAGCCACCTGCTCACAATGGCCACCAAGGCCAGGGTCTCCCACATAGGGAAGAGCAGCCGTTCCAGGATGGGGGAATGGGCACTGTGAGTTCCTCCTTAGGGGGAGCCTCTACTGGAGATCTTGAGGTCCTCCGCCAGAGGTTCCTCCTTGGACTTGGGAGTGAAGGCAAGGGCCTTTGCCATATCCCGGATGAACTCCAGGAAGGCCAGGTCCTTGGGTGGGGA
The DNA here is from genome assembly GCA_033557465.1 of Ichthyophis bannanicus. Classification (NCBI taxonomy): domain Eukaryota; kingdom Metazoa; phylum Chordata; class Amphibia; order Gymnophiona; family Ichthyophiidae; genus Ichthyophis; species Ichthyophis bannanicus. Next base: position 178,201,203 of record CM066032.1, on the reverse strand, counting down.
CCAACGCTGGGCATCACCCTGCGGGCCTCAGGCTCACACCCCAGCCCAGATAGCCTGGGGCCCCTGATGCCCCTGCACTCTGAGTCGGGTGCACTTGTCGGGGAAGTCCTCAGCCCCGAGTGGGACCAGTGCCAAGGGGTCTCTCAAGGCCAGTGGTGATCGAGGATCGGCTCCACCTCCAGGATTCCCTCATCATGGAGGGGCCAGTGGTTGAGAGTGATGACATGGAGGAACCGGGCATCAGAGCCCGCTGTTGGGCCATGAAGGCAGAAAAACAGCATTCCAAGACCACCATCCTGGCCTCGAGGTCAGAAGGCTCTGCAGTCACCGGTACGGGCACTGAGGACCTCTGGCCTGGCACTGGCACCATCGAGGGGGTGTCCTTGATGAGGATGGCCTTGGTGGACAGAGACCGATCCCCAGATGCCGATGGTGTCTTCTCCCACCAGACAAGAGGAAAGCAACATAACACCCATAGGTGTGAACCACAAACAGTAGAGAACAGGTGCACCAAAGGTGATGTAAAGCACAGTTACTTACCTGTAACAGGTGATCTCTGGGAACAGCAGGAATAAGTCTTCACATATGGGTACGTCGGTACCGACGGAGTCTGCGCGGGAACGCTTCCCAGCGTCCAATCAAGAGCTTTTGGAAGCATCCCAGCACGCCTGCGTGCTGCCTTCCTGCCTTTCCCAACTGCCTCTCCTCAGTTAAGTTTTAAAGCTGAGACAAAAAGAGAGAGAGAGAGGAAAGGAAAGATAGATAGAGAGACAACTCCTGGGGAGGTGGGTGGGTTGTGAAGACTTATTCCTGCTGTTCCCAGAGATCACCTGTTACAGGTAAGTAACTGTGCTATCTCCAGGAACAAGCAGGAATGAGTCTTCACATATGGGGACTCCCAAGCTGAGATGCCTGGAGTCCCAGCATGTCATAGGTTGGAACATGCTATCTCCCAGAACACCAGGCATCCTGAGGATGGAGGGTAGGAGTTTATTTATTTATTTATTTTTTATTTATGCTTATTTCTATACCGCTTTTTCCAAAGATCAAAGGCGGTTTACAGGTAACATTTAGTGAACATGGTTTTACATAGAACATCGTTTTTTTTTTTTTTCATAACTATGTACAGTTAACATGATAAACGATAACATGGAACATTGTTACAGAACTAAATACAGTTTAACATGGATTATTGTTACAGAACTATATACATTTTAACATTAGCTAGTAATGCTTTGGCTATTTACATTGATTCTTTGTTAAATTAAGGAGTTGAAGAAAGAAAGATGCTGTGGAACAGCTAACCTAGCACAGGACTGCAGAGAAGGAGTCCATGTGTGGAAGATGATTGTCATCAATGATATTGCAAAGAATATTGCAATATGGACCTCCCCTGACAGGATTTCACAGAAGTATGGAGGTTCATGGATCTACTGGGGAACCCAGTAGAGGAACCGTGAAGAGGACCTCACTGTAAAGTTTAGGTAATAAACCTGTAGGAAAACAGTGGAGGTCAGAATTCTGAAAGGTAACAGGTAACCCCAGTAGGAAAAACTGGGGTAGTACAAAAACGGCCTTCAGCGGAAGGCTGTATGACAAAAACCTAACTCTTTTGGCGGCAGAGTGGCTCACTCTTAGGAGCAAAAAGAGAAAGGCTAACCGATTTGGACAAACAGGCACAGTCCTTGTGGGGAGAAAGGGTATGGGAACCCCTTGTATCCCAAAAAGAGAGGACAAATGCCTGAGGCGTTAAAGCCTGTGATTAACTGAAGATCCACAATGTCTCTCCTAACTGGGGTAAGCTAGGAGAGATATTGGGCACGGAGAGCTTCAGAGGTACCTAAAACCTTAGGTTATGGTATAAAAATTGTTGACTACCACAGGAGTGGTTGTGTGGGTAGAACCCCAAACCTGCTGGATAGCATAGGTATGGGTAAAGCCCCTCTGTCAGAAACATATAGCTATATGAGCATAGACAGATAAATATGTGGAGACATATCTATCTATAATGAAATATCTCGACAGATACATATATATATAAATATAGATATACATATAGATATATAGATAGACATATAAGAATATATCTATAGTGAGATATGGAGGGGCATAAAATACACACAAAAGATAAATATGAATATGTAGGCCTAAATATGGGTGTCTGCAATTAAACAGACAGAGATATGCCTACAGCATGGTATTCACATAGGATATGTGGAGAGGAAAGATTCATCTAATAACAAGGAGGTGGAACCTACTTGAGAAGATATATAGAGAATCTATTCCCCCTGGTTATAATCTGCAAGGATGCTAGCTAGTGAAATAACCAGGATGGTTACATGAAAAACAGGATAATATCAATCTGCAGCCAGGAAGTCCCGAGTCTTCCAGGACTCTAGCATGGTAAGTAGACAGAAGACACAGAGATGAGATACCATATTGACCTGCTTAAGGGCAAAAAGTATCATGCGTTCTTACCATGAGGACGAGCTGCAAGGAGAAAGAGCATATCCCCGATTGGGAATGCTATGGACCAAAGCAGGGAATTGGCAACTCCTTAAGCCTTTACGTAAGAGAAGGCCTATGTCCTTTATATCAAAAGGAGATAGTAAAAGAAGGGAGAACCTTCTAGTCATGGGAGACATGACTGAAAAGCCTTTTCCAACCATCTAGGATAGCTGTTGGAGAAAAAAAAACCCATGCTCTCTAGCAAGGGCCCATAGTGGAAAGCTTCTCTGCAGAATTGCAGAGAGCATGATGTAGGAGAATGAGGAGATAGAACTGGCTGCTAGAGAGCCAGTATCTGTGCCAACTATGCTGCCAAACCCAGGGGAATGGAGATGGCAGAAATAGAAGACCAATCCAGAAAGCTTGTAGTGAGATAATCTCCAAGATAGATGAAAGCACTGACTTAGAGCCACTACTAAGACTAGACAGAATGTTAGTGGAGGACAAATCTGGTTGTTTGTGGACAAAAACCAGTGGACCAAACATTAAGGCTCCTGCATAGGCAGCTGCTAGCAAGACAGCAGAAAGAATCTTACTGTTCAAAAACAGAAAGAACAGACAGAACAGGAGTAGAAAACTCTGGACATGTCTGATAAGCTGCCTCAAAGTAAGATTGAAACAGGGGAGGTAACTCAGAGGAAAACTCTGCACTGGAAAGTGACAAAAACTAGAGAGGCTGAAGAAAAAGTCTCTCAGCGAAGTAAATTCGCTCTTACAGAGGAAAAACTTGGTAAGAGGGTGAAAAGAATGGAGATGAAGAAGACTTACCAAGTAGTAAGTCCATAGAAAGGAAAAAAAATACATGCTGGCACAGGAACTATCATTTGATAGTGGTGAGACCTCTTTCCCTAGCAGGACAAAGAGGAGAAACCTGTGACCTATAGGCATGAACATCCTGACAGCTCATAGAAATATAGGAAAAATGGATGTCTTTTGGAAAGAGATCCATGTGTAGGGGTTAGAATGAAGTAGTGGATTGCCTCTATTGAGAAGAAGCCACTGTAGATTCTAACCCCAAGAGTCACAAGCATCTGATGATTGATCAGAAACCCTGCAGCTGCTGGGTTTACTGAGCCTGGTGAGAGGTTGGATTCTTCAGACCAGGACGATGCCTCCCCTGTTGGGGAACATCTGTATGATGGGCAAGTGATGAATAAAAGCTTCTTCTCCTGTGGGAAGAAAGTTTGGTAGGACATTTCCTACCTACTGGGACAGAAGAAGGTGTAGAACAACCCTTAGGAACAGGTAAATCAGTGGACAACTGAGTAACCTGACGTAAAGACTCCTTGTTGAAAAGATTTTCTCCAGTGCAAGGAGTATGTCCCAGCCATTGTTGTGCCCATTTGTCCAAGTCTGAAGCTTGGAGCCAGGCTCTACGTCGTGCCCCTATAGCTATAGCAGAAGTCCTGCTAACATACTCAAAAGAGTCTAGGGAAGCACGAGAAAGAAACCAAGAGATATTCTGGATATGCTTAAGCAGTGAGGAATAGTCTGAACTCCTGGAATCTGGAAGGAAAGGAGTGAAATATGCAATTGCTTTGTGACCTCGTCAAGAGAAAGACTCATATGGAAAATATATGAGAGAATTCCTGCAGAAAGCATAGATGTCTGGAAGGTTTGACGTCCAAAGGCATCTAGTGTCTTAGACTCACGACCTGGCGGATAAGAAGAGTGTTTTTTCTTACTCTTTACCCGCCTCATTGCTGATTCCACTACTATGGAATGATGAAGAAGTTGAGTCTTTTGAAACCCTGGAGAGGGGGGCACCTGATATAAGAGATCAGTTGCCCTGGGAGGTGGGGGTACCCTTAAAGGTGTTTTCCCCCACATTCCTAGAAGGAGATCCTGCCAGGAATGATGCAAAGGAAGCATTATGTTGTCCTTTGCTTTGGTAGAAACAGAGCCTTGTGCAGGATCATGTCCTGGAATAGGAATGGCAAGGGATCTTGCTATATCCAAGAGGAAACTCTGAAAAGAGGGATCCCAAACAGGAATCTCCCTTGGACAGGTTAGATCTAAAGAACTAGCCTGAGCACCCATAGAGTTATCCAAATATATAGGAATAGAAGATCCTGCAGAGTGCAGTGTGGAATGCTTAAGGGATGGTTGCTGGTACTGGCTGTCAGGAGCAGCAACCGTCCTTATCACATTGTCCATGCCAGGTATCGACTCCAAGCTTGGTATAGAATGGAGTGATCCTGTTGAAAAAAGCATGGCAGGAGTTGGCCACGATGCTACTGTGGATACCGGTACCGATGTCGGAGTCGAGCCCGACAAAGACATCGGAGCAGTCATCGGTGACAGTTCAATCGGTACCGAGGTAACCGAAAACCTCCGGCTACTATCCTCGGTACCGAGCCACCGGTATTGATCGGTGTCCAGTCTTCCAGACTAGAAATCGATTCCAAACTCGGCATCGAGGGCAGAGAGCCTGATAAGCGAAGCATGGAAGGCACCGACCATAAGGGTAATGAGGACATCGGTACCGACTTCGGTACCGTGTCTGATACCGGTGAATGAAGGTCAACCAGTGGCAACTCAATCGGCCTCGGGGGAACCGAGAGTTGCGGATCCGAGTCATCGGAACCGAGCCTTCGGTACCGCCGCGAGACGGTACCAAGGCGAGTCGGTACCCAGTCCTCCAGACTGGAGATCGATTCCAGACTCGGCATCGAAGGAAGCGAGGCTGTCGATGCACATCTGGAGGGTACCGACGTCGGTGGTAGTATCGGTGTTGGTACCGATGAGGTGAGGAGTGTTTCATCCAACACCAGTGCCGATGCCGGGGTATCGGTACCGCTCGAAGCGGATGCCACCACCGTACACGGCTTAGGTATGTTCTGTGGGGGGTGAAGCCCAGGAACAACCTGAAACCTCTTATACGCTTTGGAGACTGAAGACTCCCGCCGGGGTTTTGAAGCCAGTGGGCAGTCGAGGGCAAGGCCGGAACCGTCTACATGCTGTGCATGAGACCTACCACTCGAGGACTGACTAGTCTTAACAGACTGTTTGTGGGTTACCTGATCCTGTGTGGAAGAAGAAGGGGACGGTGCCCCGAAGTTGGAGGGCAACCGTGTATCGAGGGAACCTCGATGTTGAAGACGTCTTCTCACCAAACTGTTGTCAGGACCCAAGCAGGTTAGACACCGACTTCGAGGGTCTAAAAATAAAGTTGTACCGCCACAGTCTGAACATTTCTTGGAGAAAGTGTCTGGCGGTTCCATGAAGGAAAAAGAAGAGGCCTAAAAGGCCTAAGAGACCTTGGGACACTATGAAGAAAAAATATCCCGTGGAAAAGGAAGATTTTACAAGAAAAGAAAAGAAAACACCGGCGGTACCGGTGGCGTCGGGAAGACAGCCGCGACCACAAGAAAACTAAGAAATAAGAACAAGAATTTTCTGCGGTGACAGGAGGACGTCCTGCTGGCTCCGCGGAAAAACGAAAACTGAGGAGAGGCAGTTGGGAAAGGCGGGAAGGCAGCACGCAGGCATGCTGGGATGCTTCCAAAAGCTCTTGATTGGACACTGGGAAGCATTCCCGCGCAGACTCCGTCGGTACCGACGTACCCATATGTGAAGACTCATTCCTGCTTGTTCCTGGAGATAACAGCTTTATTACAAGACCCCGACGCGTTTCAGCTTGACACCTTCTTCAGGGGATATGCCTCAAAAAGATATAAAAAGCAATAATATATTTACTGAACACAAACTCAAAACTTCCAAAAAACAGACACAAGTGAATAAAAACAAACAAATGATGTATCCTGAAACAAAAATATATCATAGTTAAAATCATGCATAGAAACTATTATGTAAATAAATATTTAAAAGACAGATTATATAATCAGTAACATAAAAACAATGGCAAAAGGACCAAAGGAAACAAAAAAAAGTAAAAGTGTGAAATGATAAAAACATTATAATGTTAGAGTTATAGACAGTGTTAATAGCTGAACCAGGATAAACACATAAGAGCGGGATGAGGAGGACCTGAACATTCTCATACTGTAAAACTTTTAAGGTATGCAACCGAGTGTATATAAAACTGATAGTGAGGGGAAATTATATGTTAAGACCCTTTAAAATACTTCCTCTATGTAAAGTGGACGTGAGAAAAAGTGTCTACAATAAATATATATAGGGACTTATTAACAAGCCCAAATAAGGAGCAAGAAAAGTTCTCCTAAAAGTAAACAAATAAGAGGTTTAAATACTAAGATGCCATCTACAAACCTTTTATAAAAACTTTTAAAACAAACCTTTAAAAACAAAATTTGCCTTGTGTTTCAAGGAGCAACGCTTGTCTTCAAATGCCGGTCTGGCAGAGAGAACGGAAAGATGTCTGCTGAAGCAGTTGAAGGCAAGCATCACTCCTTAAAGCACATGCTCGAAGGCACCTAACAAAAACAAAACCATGTTTACAAATTGTGAATTTCAGGTTCTTGTAGAACCTTGCGTAGGGAGGCTCTGCCATCAGAGCCTGGAGCTCACTGACTCTGTGAGCTGACATGAATGCCACGAAGAAGACGACTTCTAGGAGAGGTACTGCAGGTGGCAAGTAGTCAGGGGCTCAAATGGTGGCATACTGAGCTGTGAGAGCAGCACATTCAGAGTCCACTCCACCACTGGTAGGCGGATGGGAGGCTTGGACAACATAAGGCCCCATAAGGAACAGGAAACAAGGGGCTGAGCCGAGAGAGATTTGCCCTCGACAGAGTGGTGGTGCACTATGACTGAATTGGACTTCAACCCCACTTGGGACAGGTGGAGTAGGTACTGGAGTACCAGCTGCACTGAGCAGGAGAACGGGTTCGTCATCTCTCAGTGCACCACACCGAAAACTGATGCCACTTGAAAGTGTACACCCTTCTCATGAAAGCCTTGCAGGAGGCCAGAAGGACCTCCTCCATGTCTCATGGGAGGTTGAAGGGAGCTAGCTCTACCCTTTCAGCAGCCACGCCGTGAGCGACAGGGATGTGAGCGGCAGGAGAGAGTCCTCCTCCTGCAAAAGTAGTCCTGGGGCACTACCCAGGGGAATCGGAGATGCTGCTGACAGAGAAGCAGCAGGAACCAAGGTTGTCTGGGCCACCGGGGGGGAGGGGGGCTACCAGAATCAGTGATGCCCTATCACACTGGACCTTGAAGAGGGTCTTGGCGACTAGAGGTGTCGGCGGGAAGGCGTAAATGAGGCCTTCCATCCTTCGGATGAGGAACGCATCTGCTGTCCCCTGGGACGGGTACAGCTGGCGGGAGCAGAAGCAGGGCAATTTTGTGTTGTCCGGGCTGGCGAACGGGTCCACTAGGGGAACGCCCCAGAGTCGGAAAAGCCGGGAGGCCACTCTGAGGTCCAGAGGCCACTCGTATGGCCGGATGACTCTGCTCAGCCTGTCCACCAGGGCGTTGTCTGCCTGCAGAAGCATCACACTGCAAGTCGCATATGAGGAGAGGACTACCGCCTCCTGGCAGAGGGAGTATGACCCCGTGCCCCCTTGTTTGTTGACACAGAACATTGCAACTTGCTTGTCCGTCTGGACCAGCACCGACTGGTGCTGCAACCAGTGGTGAAAGGCTCGGAGGCCAAAAATATCGCCCAGAGCTCCAGGAGGTTGATCTGCAACTGGCACTCCATCTGGAACCACATCATTTGGGTGTGGAGGTCCTTGCAGTGAGCTCCCCATCCTCGCAGGGAGACATCCGTAGTAAGGATCCTCTGGGGGATGGGTGCCTGGAAGGCATCCTGGCTTGAAGGTGGCGGGAGATCTGCCACATGTAGAAGGAGTCCGCCAGTTGGCGGATCATTTTTATCCTGTTTCGAAGCCTGCCTGTGGCTTGTGTCCACTGTGAGTGAAGGCACCACTAAGCTGCCCTCAGATGCAGGCAGGCGTACGGGGTCATGTGGACCGTGGAGGCCATGTGGCCTAGCAGGCGGAGGAGAAGGTAAGCAGCACCTCTGTGGCTAGCGCCCTGAGACATTCTGTCCTCTCTGGGGGGAGGAAGGCCTTGGCCTGGAGGATGTCAAGTGAAACTCCTATGAACTCCAGGCACTGAGCCGGAGAGAGGTTGGACTTGGGGTGTTTGATGAAGAACCTCAGATGCTGCAGGATGTGGATTGTGCGCTCGGTGGCTTGGTGCACCTCTGCAGCAGTGCCTCCCCTTATGAGCCAGTCATCCAGGTAGGGAAAGACAAAGGGCTGTGAATACCACTAGGCACCTGGTGAAGACTCTTGGCGATGACGCCAACCTGAAGGGTAGCACCCTGTACTGGTAATGACCTCCTCCCACCACAAACTGAAGGTATTGTCAGTGGTTGGGATGGATCGGGATGTGTGTATACGCATCCTTCAGGTCTAAGGAGCATAGCCAGTCTCCCTATTGGAGGTAAGGCAGCAGTGTTCCAAGGGAGAGCATCTTGAACTTCTTCCTGACCAGAAATCTGTTCAAGTCTTGTAGGTCCAGGGTGGACCTGAGGCCCCCTGTTTGCTTGGGAACAAGGAAATATCTGGAGTAGAAGCCTTTGTCCCAGAGATGTTTGGGCATGGGCTCCACCATCCTGTCTGCAAGGACACCTGCAAACTCGGTGAGGAGCAGAATCTGGTGAAGGAGAGGCCTTATGGGTTCTCCTGGGAAGAACAAGGGTGGCATCTTTTGCAGGTGGAGGAGGTATCCTTCCTTGACTACTTGCAGCACACAGGAATCAGTGGTGATCGAGGACTACCTGTGGGTAAAAAGGGCCAGACGCCCCCCCTGTTGGCTCCTGAGGGAGAGAAGACCATACACAAGGAGTTAAAAACTCCCTCCAGACTGGGCCGGAGCCGGTACATGGGTCTTAGGCTTGAGAGGGCTATGCCCTTACCCCTTGGGCTGTTGCCCCTGCTGTGGGTTAGAGAAGGCCTGGTATTGCTGAGGCATTACCAAACACCCCCTTCTTTTCTTGGGAAGAAAGGCTTCTTCTCTGGGGCCTTCTTACAGGGGTGCACCAAGGTCTTCTTTGAGAGTCTGGTCCTGGTCAGGAACTCAGTCTCTATCTCAGAAGCCTTGTCTGACATGGGTTTTCTGAAGAGGTTCTCTCCAGTGCAAGGGACATCGATGAGTCCAGGATAAAACTCATTGCTCGAGGTTAGATGACTGCAGCTATGCCTGGCGTCGGGCTCCGATGCCTGCGGTGGCCACTCTGGCTGAGGATTCAAAGCTGCTCAAGACAGGAACTTAGAGCACTCCTTGAGAGCCGAGGCTAGTGACTTGAACCGCTGAAGAGGTTCCCCATCGAAGCCTGTAGAGAAACCAGCGAGCTCCCTTGCCAGTTCCTTTAGGTACATACCGATGTACAACTGGTAGGATTGGATTTGGCAAACCAATATATACCCCTGGTAGCATTTTTGGCTGAGGGCTTCCAAGGTTCGGGCCTCCCTACCCAGGAGCACCGAGAGATGAGTCTTTTGGCTCTTGAGGCACCATATGGCAGACTAGATGACCATAGAATTGTGAGGGAGCTGGATTTTTTGGAACCCGGGGCTTTGGTGAACTCAGTACATGGAGTCGAGCCATCTGCTCACAACAGGCATTGATATTGGTGTTTCCCGAGGAAAAGACACTCGAAATTGGAGGGACAAGTACAGTGAGGGCCTCCTTTGGAGGGTCCTCGAACTGGAGGATCTCAAGTTCCTTTGTGTGGGGGTCCTCCTCTGACTCAAATGCGAGTGCCTTTGCCATATCTTGCACAAAGTCGAGGAAAGCAACATCCTCAGGCAGAGAACAGCACCAGGACACTGGTGGAGAAGGGTCCAAGGGCATGTCGCAGTGTCAATGGGTGTCTGAGGACTCCTCGTCCTGAGTCTACCAATCTAACTAAGTCAGAGAAAGAATCCAAGGCTCCGCAGCTCCCGTGGTTGGGCCCCGAGCCTGACGGCCCGCGACCCCCAGAGGATCTGCGGTCCAAGCCACCTGTATTTGCCGGAGAGGACCGGCATCCCAAGGAATGGGACCGGGACCTTGTCTGATGCTGATGGCTCTCTCGAGGCCAGTGGTGCTCGAGGATCGGCTCGATGACCAGGGAAGCCCTCAAGGTTGGGGGTCCAGTCGTCGGGGAGGATGAACTGGAGGAACCGGACATCGATGTCTGCTGCTGGGTCAGAAGGGAAGTGATATTGCTCACCAAGACTGCCATCCTGGTCTCCATGCCAGATGGCTCCACAGCCTTCAATGCAGGCACCAATGGCTTCGGGCCTGGCATTGATCCTGTCGAGGGGGAGTCCTCGACTAGGATGGTCTTGGGGGTCCGAGGCCGGTCGCCCGACCCTGATGACTCCTTCCAGGACAGCTTGTGAGACTGCTCCTTCTCTAACCCCTCGGACTCATGCTGAGGACTGCAGGGCCTGGTGTGGGATTTACCCACTTTTCCCGACCCATCCTCAAGGTTTTCAAGCTCTTCTTGCATTCCGACTCCGGGGAGTTCCTCTCTGAGAAACTGTGGCCAAGGGACTCTGAGGCAGCCCAGGTATTGCAGGGCACCAAGGTACCAGAGGGGACCCTGGAGTGTGGTGTCACTGGGGACTCCGGTGCAGAGCTGGATCTATGGAACAACTTCTCCTGTTGTAACTGACAGTTCTTGATGGCCTTTGCAGCAATGGACTTGCAAAGGTTGCGGCCCGAATTGTCATAGTCCGGCCCGAAGCAACAGAGGGACATTATCTTACTACACCAATCACATTTTTTGAAGCTCTGGAGTCCATGGGGAAAACGGGCCCTTCAACCAGGGCGAGGGTCCGAGGCCTACTGGCCAAAAAGAGCACAAAGCGCCGGTCGAGACACACCTCAAGAAAAAACAAGAAAACAAAACAGAGGAGAACACCAAGGAGAGCTGGCTCAAGCAGAGGAAGACAAACCAGTATGCATAATGGAAAAGATAATTTTAAGGCAAAAGAGAGACACTTCTTCCAGGAAAACAGGACAGATGTCTTGTGGGCTTTGTGGAAGAAAGGAGACTGAAACAAGATGGCACCCTTGCAGGGGACCACGCATGCGTGGTGCATCTCCCAAAGGTTTCTCTGAAAGCTAGGGAGATGCTTCCATGCGGGTTCCGTCGGCACCAACGTCACCCATATATGAGGGCTGACTACCTGCTTATTCCTGGAGAAAAGCTTTATCCAATTCTTAAGAAAGAGAGAAAATCTGCACTAAGGCACACTAGCTGAAAAACACATAAGTAGAGAAAGATTGCTCTGAATGGATAAAAATGCAGATAAGATAAAATGGGAAAAATTCATCTGATGTTCACCACAAAAAGAAAACAGACAATGATCTCCAAATAATCTTAGTTACTGTACTATAAGGATTAGAATTTCTTTTTTTCTTTTCTTTTTTTTTATTTCTGTATTTCAAAGTACAGATTTTAACCAGCAAAATTATGAAAAGAGAATAATAAATCCAAATAACAAAACCAAGAAGAAAAATGATAATGTATCTCCTATTACTCTCTATGGGTCAAACTTTGGTATAGGGGTTGGTGGGGGGGCGGGGAGGAAGGGACCAAGAAAAGAAAAAAATTGAGGAAAGTGAAGTTGCTTACCTGCAATATAGGTTTTTCCTTGGCCAGCAGGATAAAATCAGCCCAACACAAGGTAACAACTTGATGAAGCTTGGTCGGACCACACTCCTGGAGCCCTACAGAGCCTAGAAAAGCTCTCTGGCATGCTCGAGTGCTCCCCCCATATGTTCCTGGCTCCTCCCCTCTGTCTATTTCAAAGCTTGGATGATTTCAACCATAAGGACCCACAGGCAAGCAGGATGAAATCAGCCACACATATGGGTTACTCTCAAACGGAGATGCAAGGGTATTTGGTTTCTAAAGGTGGATCAATGACCCTTGCAACCTAGATGTAAGTGCTGTGGTAGGTTGAAGCTAATCAGGAAAAGGTAAGTTTTATATTTCAGGTTACAAATATGAAGGTTTCAACTAAAAGCTAAGCTGGAGTCATTTGGGAGAATATTAGGCAAGAGGGAGGGAGGGAAGCAGAACAAGTTCATTATGAAAACAAAAAGGGAGAAAATAGATCTTTCAAAGCTTCTAACAAAATGTTACAGTCAGCTACACTGTTTGCACCTCAAATATGTATTTTTAAAAAATACACATATATATTGTTTTAAATTTATTATATGTAGTAAAATCTTCAAGGGTTGCCTTTAAGACTGTTAAAGATTACTTTTTGTTTGGACCTGTTGCTTATCTGATCTTAAAAATACTACCCAGGTGGTCCTGCTATGTTGTTATTTCACTGTGTAATAAACATCCGACAATGATTTTTTTTTGTTTATCTCCTGCAAGAACATGAATTATGTAAAATCTCCTCGATGTTCGGAAAGGATGAAAGTGTAAACTTTGTTGATAGGTATTGAACTACTACATGACTTAGAAATCGGATACCAATCGCTTTAAACCAAAGTTAATACCTGCCATGGCTTGAATGTTCAGATGCTTAAATTGTTCTAACCAAAAGAGATGGTCAATCATGTACATATTCTCATCTGATATGTTGTATCTGAATAGAATATTTAACCACTTTTATAGTTCATTATGGGAGGAGGAGTATTCGTTGTACAAGAGCGAAAAACTGGATAATGCAAACAATCTTTCTAAATGATTGCCTCTCTATTTCTGAATAAGCCCCAAACTGAGGATACAAATGCAAGCATAGTTGCTGGGTAACCTCACTCTGAAGAGTTTTGAAATACTCCAATGGGGAGAGGGGTCGATGAGTGGTAGGGTGCGATTTAGCTAGCGATTTTGAGTTTTACATAGTAACATAGTATATGACGGCAGATAATGACCAGTATGGTCCATCTAGTCTGCCCAGCAAGGTGGCAAGAGTAGGTGCGCCTGCCGCTCCATGCAGGTCACCCCTCCCATGCCTTTGTTTAGGGATGTACCCACCGCTCCATGCAGGTCACCTCTACTTATTAAGATATCAGAGACAGTTAAGTTTATTTTGATTTTATCCTGTTTCTATAAAGGGACCCACTATGTCTGTCCCATGCCATTTTGAATTCCGTCACTGTATTTGCCCCCACCACTTTCATCAAGAGGGCATTCCAAGCATCCACCACCCTTTCAGTGAAAAAGTATTTCCTGACGTTGCCTTTCAATTTACCCCTTTGCAGCTTCGGGTTATGCCTTCTAGTATTACAGCTTCCCATCTTCAAAAAAGGTCTGTATCATATCTCTCCTGTCCCTCCTCTCCTCTAGAGTATACATATTTAGGTCTTGGAGTTTCTTTTCATGCGTTTTCTGGCGCAGGCTCCAAATCATTTGGTCACCTTCTTCTGAACCGTTTCCAGTCTTTTTATATCCTTTGTGAGATATGGTTTCCAAAACTGAACACAATATTCCAAGTGAGGCCTCACCAACCACTTGTATAGTGGCATTAGTACCTCCTCCTTTCTGCTGGTAATTCCTTTCTGTATGCAACCCAGCATCCCTTCTCACTTTGGCCACTGCCTTGTCACACTGTTTCGCCACTTTGAGATCCTCAGAAACAAGCACTCCGAGGCCCTTCTCCTGGTCCGTGCACACTAACCTATTGCCCCCTATCTCATAAAATTCCCTAGGATTTCTGCATCCCAAATGCATGACAGTATACTTCTTCACATTAAATCTTAACTGCCACACATTAGACCATTCTTCCAGTTTTTGCGGATTTTTCGTCATGTTATCCACTCCCTCAGGGTAGTCCATGCTGTTGCAAATTTTTGTATCATCTGCAAAAAGACAGACTTTTCCATTCAGTCCTTCAGCAATATCACTCACAAATACATTGAACAGTACCGGCTCCAGGACGGATCCCTGGGGCACACCACTAATCACCTTCCTTTCATCTGAGTGAAATCAGTTTACCATCAACTTCTGTCGTCTATCAATCAACCAATTTCTGATCCAGTTCACCACTTTGGGACCCATCCCCAGGCTGGGCAGTTTAGTAATAAGCCTCCTATAAGGAACAGTATCAAAGGCTTTGCTGAAATCTTCGTAGATCGCATCCATCGCATGACCCTGATTGAGTTCTTTGACTGGGTGACCAGAGAACTAGATGAGATTTGTTTGGCATGATAGTCCTTTGGCAAAACCATGTTGCCCCGGATCATGCAACCTATTGGTTTCGAGAAAGTCCACTATTCTCTCTTTCAGGAATGCCTCCATTACCTTTCCCACCACCAAGGTAAGGCTTACTGGCCTGTAGTTTGCCATTTCTTCCTTATTACCACTTTTGTGAATGGGTACCACATTGGCCCTTTTCCAGTCCTGCGGAACTTCTCCTGTCTCTAAGGATCTAATAAAAACATCCTTTAAAGGTCCTGCAAGAACCTTTCTGAGTTCTTTCAGTATCCTGGTATGTATCCCATCCGAACCCATGACTTTGTCCACTTACAGTTTTGCAAGCTGTTCAAACACAACATCTTCTGTGAATAGTGTATTATCTACTCCATTTCCATTTGTATATTTGTCAATCACAGGTGGTCCTTCTCCAGGATTTTCTTTAATAAAAACAAAACAGAACTTGTTTAGCATGTTCGCTTTTTCAACATCGCGTTCCACAAATCCATTTTCAGCACTTTTGAGTCTTGCAATGTCACCTCTGATCTTTCTCTTCTCCCGAATATACCTGAAAAAATTTTTATCACCAAGCTTTAGATTTTTAGCCATCTTTTCTTCTGCCTTTGATTTTTCTATCCTTATTTCTCTTTTTGACTCTTTCAGCTTTATCCTGTATTCTTTTCTGTATTCCTCTGTGAACCTCTGAATTTTGTGAAAGCTGTGGTTTTTGCCTTTATTGGTGCAGCTACTCGATTAGAAAACCAAATAGGTTTCCTTTTCCTCTTATTTTTTTATTTACTTACATATGTATCTGCTGCCCCTTTTATTGCCTCCTTTAGTCCACTGCAATTCCACTTCCCTTACCTACTCCCCACCTGCCAACTCCTCCTTTAAGCACTTGGTCATCTTCCTGAAGTCAGCGTTTTTGAAGTCTAGGACTTTGAGCTTGCTGCGAGGGGACTCTACCTTGGCTTTTATGTCAAACCACACCGTATGATGATCGCTGCTATTCACATGGGCACCCACCCAGACATTCGACACACTTTCTCCATTGGTGAGTACTAAATCCAGTATCGAACTTTCTCTGGTCGGTTCCATCACTATTTGTCTAAGCAATGCATCTTGGAAGGCATCCACAATTTTTTTTATTTCTTTCTAGATCTGCAGAAGGAATACTCCAATCCACATCAGGTAGATTAAAGTCACCCAATATAATCACTTCCCCCTTCATGGCTATCTTTACAACATCAATAATCAAATCTCTATCCATTTCTTCGGTTTGAGTTGGAGGCCTGTAGACTACACCAGTATGGATGATAGTGCCATCTCCTCTTTCTAACACAATCCACAGTGCTTCTTCTTTTCCCAACGACATATAGCGCTACTCCTCCTCCTTTTCTGCCTTCTCTATCTCTCCTCAATAAATTATAGCCAGCTATAGCTATATCCCATTCATGTGACTCATTAAACCATGTTTCTGTAATGGCCACAACTTCCAAGTCCATTTCCACCATTAGGGCTTCCAGGTCAGGAACTTTATTGGCTAGGCTTCGAGCACTTGTGCTCATTGCTTTCCTGCATTTGTTGATTAGTTTGCCTGTATTTTGCATGGATTTTGTTCTATACGCCTCTTTCCACTTGCCATTGGTTTAAAAGTGTGGCTGTTTCCAATGTTATGCTTTTGCTGGGAGTGACATCCTGAACTTGTCCTTCTCCATCAGTCTCCCCCTTTCCCCAGTTTAAATGCCTGTGCACATACTGCCTGAAGTTTTCACTTAGAATCCTTTTCCCAGTGACAGAGATGTAGTCCATCAGCAAAGTATAGTTTCTTGCTGATATACAGGTGACTGGGGAAACAGATGTATCTAAATCCTTCTTGTATGCACCAGGTTTGGAGCCATATATTAAAGTTGCTTATGCAATGCAGCCTTTCTGCCCCTTATCAAGAACAGGCAGAACTTCTGAGAATGCTATAGTGTTATAGTGGAGGAGTGGCCTAGTGGTTGGGGCAAGGTACTTCAGGCCGGAAGGTCGGGGTTCAAATCCCACTAGAGGACAGCAACCTTGGGCCGGAAGGACTGGGGTTTCTAGTCCCACAGGTACTCCTTGTGGTCTTGGGCAAGCCACTTAACCCTCCATTGCCCATGTTCCCTGTAAAATAGTTATCTCCAAGTTATAATGCCCTGTTCAATGTAATTTCAGTTTGTTCAATGTAAACCGCACTGATGCAGAATAGCACGGTATATAAGAGATTATTTTAAAAAAAACAAAAAAAAAAACAATGGGTTTGAGTTTCTCTCACAGGATCTGGAAGTCCCTCTGAACTGTAGAGGCACGGTTTCTAGCCAGGTCATTTGTACCTAAGTGGATACGAAGTCAATTTTGGAGTGCTCACTTTCTGCACCAACTGTACCAACAATTTGGTTCGTATTCCTACAGGCTAAAGAGCCTGGGAGGCATATGACCATCTCCTTTGAACTGTGTTCCCCAGTTGGTGCCTTTAATGATGGAATCTCCAAGTGGTAGTAGTTTTCTGTTTAGTAATTTTTTCTTCATATTTGTTGCATTATCAGTAGATTGGGCATTGACTCTCTCATTTAAGGGCACTTCAGTTCCCACGGATTGGGCACCCTCATTATCCAAGGCAGAGAAGGCATTATGCAGGGATATGCAGGAACTGGGGTTTCTAGTCCTATAGGCACTACTTGTGGCTTTGGGCAAGCCACTGAACTTTCCGTTGCCTCAGGTACACATAGATTGTGAGCCCTTTGGGGACAAGGGAATGTATCCAGCACCTGTTTGTAGTGATTGCATAATGTAAACAGCTTTGATTGAAGGATAAGGTGGTATAGAAAACTGGTTAAATAAATAAATCTCTTTATGTAGAGAGTGTCTCCATGTTACAGGCTGCAACTTATTAGAGCCCATTGTGATCCATTTGTTCTTAGGCTGTTTGATTCTTTGTGGGAGAGGTGGTGGATTTTGTTCAGTTTGTACCCTAGAAGAGGTGTGTTTATTGCAGCTAATTCTTCCCTTAGTAGAGTCAATTATTCATTCATAGCAGATAACGTGAGGCATATAGGGCAAGCTCTTATTTTCCAAATGATTCTTCTTAAAATGAAAGCCCCACAGTTATTGCATTGAATATATAACATGCTGATCAAGACTGTTATAAAGCGGTCCTAGAAGAGGAGAAAAGGTGGGTGTAGCACCTAATTAAAGGACAGATGTCAATGTATATGATGAATATATAGGCAATGCAACCTTAGGGCGGGTGGAATGGATGGGTGGGACGTTAAGTGCCCATGGCCAGTAGACCTTATATGAACTGAGGGTACCCTCAGATATTTGATTTAAAGGCTATGCAAGGATTATAGGCAATCTAAATATTTCTAAACTTATAGCCAAAAGTTAAACTTTATATTAAAAAACAGGCAATTTTAAAGTCTGAAAGCTTAGCTTTGTGTAGAGTCTCTTGGAGCTCTGATGACCAGAACTGGATCAGGTAACTTGCTCAGACTGCAGAGCAGCTTGAATTTACTCTGTGAAGCAGACTTGTAACAGAACAATGGAAACTAAAACGTTCAAAATGAGTTATGACAAATGTAGTACATATGAGGTGGAACAAGAAATTCCATCAAATACTGTTTATAAGAAGCTCCAGTTATGGTCTCTGGGAGACTCTAGAAATAAAAGTTTATATTTGAGAATACAAAAATATACTAATATACTGCCTAATTTTGTTCAGGTCTGATAATCAGCTGGTGAGGGGGAGGGGCAGTATAGGACTTCTCATAGGTAAACAAAAGTGAGAATTTCCATCTCTTTAAATTAGTTTCTAAAAGATTATCAATAACATTTTAAAAATCTACTATGGTTTGCCACTTGAAGCTCTGTGGAATGTAAGAAAGTGGATAACACATGGGCTGAAAATGTTCTTGCTATACTCACTGGCATCAAGAGAGTGCAGATTATGGGGCAATTTGGCATTTGACAGATACCAGTGGACTCTGAAGTGAAAGGAGTTCAGCAGGTAGTTTGAACTAATCTAGCTGACCTTGAGCTCCTTGCCCTGAAGGTCCATAGATGAAGAAGTTAGAGCTTGAAATAGGAATTAGCCGAGTAGGCAATATATACTGCAGAAGACTATCATTGAAGCTACTTTCTACAGTACTGGTTCTCAACCCAGACACGTAGAAGTCAGGTTTTCAGGATAACCACAATGAATATGCATGAGAGAGATCTGCATGTATTGCCTCCACTGTATACAAGTCTCTCTCATGCATACTCATTGTAGCTATCTTGACAACCTGTCTGGCTAAGTGGGTCCCGAAGACTGGGTTGAGAACCTTACACTACAAGGTTTTGGAGGATTTATCCCCCCATGCATATCTTCATTGCTAATTATAATTATAAATCATTTTTTATTATTAATTTTATATATTTTTAATGTACTTTTTGGAAATAAGATAACACATTCAAGTTGATTAGGAACCTTACGGTGTTTTGATTCTCCTCTTAAAGCTTTATAAAAAGATTGTTTAGGGGACAGACTTTCTGCTTTAGTCCAATGAAGTAACTATGGCGATTTATCAGAGTAGAACATTTTCACCATTGTATTGATTTTGTTTTATGTTTAGCTCTGAGATTATAAGAGGAAGTAGAATTTCAGACAGCTTTTATTTAAAACTTTCAGAAGGCCTAGAAAAACATCTAGACTGACTCTCTCTATTAAGCAATTTATATCTGTATGTGAACCATTATTTATGTTTGTATTGTAACCCACGCAGTAACAATGTGATGGGCAGGACATAAACGTCAATAAATGAAATTAATCCCCTTGTTTTGTTTGAATCAATGTCAATTTAGAATAATCTTACTACTGATGTAGGGAAGATAAGCACAATATGAAAGAAAAATTGTGTTGGTTCCTTAGAACTGGCAGATAACAAGGAGAGCCAAACTGCAATCTGGTGAATCAAGAGAAAAAGAGCAGTTGCAAAAGTACAAGCTGGAATAGATGTTCAAGAAGTTGAAAGATTACTTGCCTTACATATCTCCTTGGATAGATTTCTAAATTTCAGAATCCTGCAATAACTTGAAAGGGATGTTAGTCGGTCTATCTTAGGTCATTTAGGTAGAAGGGCAGATCCTCAGGTACTCTTACTGAGTCCACTGGGTCTGATTGCTTTGAGCACTGTGCAGCATAATTACACACTTCTATTTTTCTGTTAGCTGAGGTAAAAATCTTCTTAAACAAGTTGAAGTTCCTATTTAAGATACTGTAAAAAGACCCACGGATATTCATACTACCCGTTTAAGTGTGTGGTTGTTTTATTATTTGAGAGTTAAACCCCTGCCAGTACTGGGAAAAAAATAGCTGCAAATACCACACTGGATCCTTTGGCTTTGAGTTTTTTTAGAAATTAGCCATTTATTTTAGGAGCAACAAGGAGTTTATTGAAAAATTCTTCTTTCCACATAAAGAGAGGAGACTACTACTTTGTGCATGGATGAAGTCAACCGAGGGGAGGAGCTAGGAACATACAGGAGAAAGCATTCACACATGTCCAGTGCACTTTTTAGGATCTAGGAAAGTTGACCAGGCTCTATGAGTATGACGTCAATCATGTGTGTGGTTAATTCTATCCTGCTTGTCTATGGAGAATTACCTATATCTATAGCTTGCTACAGTATTTACCAATATAAATCCCCCCAGAAAAACATAGGCTAGAATAAACATTCAGAAATCATTCAAGGGATTACAATGTCTGTGAATACAGCAATGAGTTAACACTTCATCAAACTCAGGTGCTCAAAGTCCTCCATAGCAAGCCAGGTATCCACTGTTTTGGTGCAGCTCCCTTTTTTAATTTTAAAATGGAATACAATTTAGTTCTCATGCCCATTTTTCTCATTACCTTTAAGGACATATAAGCGTAAATTGAGTATCCACTATGAAAGTGTAGTTACTCATCTGAAATAGGTGTTCTCCAGGGACAGAAGGAATCAGTCCTCACGTATGGGGTGACATTGGCACCGACAGAGCCCGTGCGGAGCATTTCCCCAGCTCTCAAAACATAGCGTCTGGGAATGCTACAATGCATGCATGGTTGCCTTCCCGCCCAAGGGTGCCATCTTGCTCAGTCAGATGACATAGCTTAGGCAAAGGAGAAAAGAATTTAAAAGAGTCAACTCCAAGGGGAGGAGGGAGGATTGTGAGGACTGGTTTCTGCTGTCTTTGGAGAACAAATGCTACAGGTGAGTAACTACGCTTTCTCCAGAAACAAGCAGGAAGTCAGTCCTCACATATCGGACTCCCTAGCTCCAGGCTGCTGGGGACCGAATCACAACAGCATCAACGGCGACCGAAGGAAGGCCGTGAGTTGCAGGAGGTGAGTCCCTACCAAAAGACTCTGCAGACCCCAGTGTCCACCAACACCATAACTCCGGTAGCTTGAACACAGAAGGGTCGGAGGGCAGGAGTTGCCAATACACTAAGAATGCTTCTGATTACTGCCTGGCCTGCGGGACTCACGTTTTAGGCAGTAGCGAGCTGCGAACATATGAACTTAAGACCAC
Source organism: Ichthyophis bannanicus (assembly GCA_033557465.1). Classification (NCBI taxonomy): domain Eukaryota; kingdom Metazoa; phylum Chordata; class Amphibia; order Gymnophiona; family Ichthyophiidae; genus Ichthyophis; species Ichthyophis bannanicus. The sequence continues at coordinate 178,180,028 of CM066032.1, read as the reverse complement.
GTGGCAGCCTTACAGATTTCCTGTACCGGCACTGCGTGTAGGTTGGCCACCGATGTGGCCATAGCCCTCATACGATCAGTAGTGATCTGGTGCTCCAAAGAGAGGCCAGTCTGCTCATAAGCCAGGGCAATGCAGTCCACCACCCAAGTGGACAGGGTCAGCTTGGTCACAGGTAGCCCCAGTCTGCTGGGGTCATAAGAGATAAAAAGCTGAGGAGCTTTTTGATGGCCCGTGGTCCTCTGTAAATAAAAGGACAGGGCCCTCTTGCAATCCAGGGTATGCAAAACGACCTCCTCCCTGCTGGCATGTGGCTGTGGGAAGAAGGTGGGGAGAACCACCTCCTGATTGAAGTGAAAAGCAGACACCACCTTTGGGAGGAATTTGGGGTGCGTATGAAACACCACTCTGTTCATATAGAACTTGGTATAGGATGGGTCCGCCACCAGGGCCTGCAGCTCGCTTACTCTGTGAGCGGACGTCAAAGCCACCAAGAAAGTCACCTTCCATGAAAGGTATCTCAGGTGGCCAAGGGCTCAAATGGCAGCCTGGTGAGCTGGGAGAGCACCACATTGAGGTCCCATTCCGCTGCCGGAGGGCAGAGAGGGGGCTTGGATAGCAGGAGGTCCCTTTCCCCTCTATAGGGTGATGGTTAGCCGCTAGGGTGCTAAGATGCACCCTCACCGAATTAGACTTCAAGCCCAAATGTGAGAGGTGCATTAAGTACTGCAGCACGAGCTTCACCTGACAGGAGAATGGATTCTCATTTCTTTTTGCACACCAGACTGAGAATCTCCTCCACTTGAAGGCGTAAGCTCTTCTGGACGACGGCTTCCGGGAGGGCCTGGAGGATCTCCTCAACCTCACCTGGGAGGGTGAAAGGGGCCAGTGCTACCCTTTCAGCAGCCACACTGTCAGTGTTAGGGATCCCAGGTTGGGATGCAGCAAGGAATCCCCCCTCCTGAGACAGGAGGTCTGGGTCCCGGTCCAGTTGTACCGGGGTTGCCACTGACAGGGAGAGGAGCATGGGAACCAGGGCTGCCTGGGCAACCTGGGAGCAATCAGGATTACTGAAGCATTCTCGCTCTGGATCTTGAACTGGCACTTGGCTATCAGAGGGGTCGGCGGGAATGCAAAAAGCAGGCCTGTGACCAGGAGATTAGGATAGCATCCGCCATCACCCTCCTGTGGTGTGGCTGAGGAGAGCAAGTTTTGGCAGCTGTGAGTTGTCTGGGGAAGTGAACAGGTCCAGCCAGGGTCTGACCCAGAGTCACCCTGGGGTTTATGCGCCATTCGTGTGGCCAAAGGACCCTGCTGAGGTTGTCCACCAGTCGGTTGTCCTGGCCTGGTAAGTACACCGCCCTCAGGAGCATATGGTTGCGCACTGCAAAGGAGTGGAGGGCCACTGTTTCCTGACAGAGGGAGTAGGATCCTGTGCCCCCTTGCTTGTTCACATAGAACATGGCAATCTGATTATCTGTCTGTATGAGGACTGGGAGATTGCTCAGGAGGTGGCAGAAGGCCTGAAGGACCAGGAAGATGGCCCTGAGCTCAAGAAGACTGATTTGCAGGAGGGATTCCTCTGGGGACCAGGTGCCCTAGGTGCACTGGCCTTCGCAGTGTGCTCCCCAGCCCACAAGGGAAGCGTCTGTTGTAAGGACACTCTGAGGAGTCGGTGCCTGGAAGGGCATACCTGCCCTGAGGTGATGTTGGGACCGCCACCAGGAGAGGGAGGCTGCCAGCTGGTGGATGACCTTCACCCAATCCCTTAGCCTGCCTGTGGCCTGCATCCATTGAGAACTGAGGCACCACTAGGCTGCTTGCACGTGCAGGCAAGCCAGAGGCATAAATTGAACCATTGAGGCCATGTGGCCTAACAGATGGGGGAGCAGGAGAGCTGGCACCAACCTGCAGCCCTGCACCTCCCTTGCCAGCTGCATCAGGTAGTGGGCTCTGTCACAGGGAGAAAGGCCCTGACCCGCAGAGTGACCAGCTGGGCACCTATGAATTGCAGGACTTGAACCGGGGAGAGGTGGGACTTGGGGTAATTGATGATGAAATCCAAATGCTGCAGGGTGTGGATAGTGAGCCTTGTGGCCCGACTGGCCTTGATGGATGTGCTGCCTCTGATAAGCGTGTCGTCCAGATAATGGAAGACATGGGCCCCTTGGAGGCACACAGGGGCAGCAACGACTACCAGGCATTTTGTAAAGACCCTTGGAGAGGAGGCGAGGCCGAATGGCACCACCCTGTACTGGTAGTGCTGCCCCCCACCACAAATCTCAGGTAATGCCTGTGGGAGAGGTGGATCAGGATGTGGGTGTAAGCATCCTTGAGATCCAAGGAGCAGAGCCAGTCGCCCTGGCGGAGGTAAGGCAGCAGTGTTCCAAGGGAGAGCATCTTGAACTTCTCCCCCACTAGGAACTTGTTCAATTTGCGTAGGTCCAGGATGGGCCAGAGGCTCCCTGTTCTCTTTGGGACAAGAAAATACCTTGAGCAGAACCCCTTTCCCCAGAGGTGTTGGGGGACAGGCTCCACTGCCCTGTCCCTGATCAAGTCTATGAGTTCCGTGGCGAGCAAGGCCTGGTGGAGGAAAGGCTGTGATGGCTCTCCTAAGAAGAAATCTGGAAGGTTTTGCTGTAGATGGAGGAAATACCCCTCCCTCACCACATGCAGGACCCCCACTGCTCTGTGGTGATGCTGGCCCAACTGTGGGCAAAAAAGGCCAGTCGACCCCCTGTGGGCTGAGCTGGGACTCCCAGCAGAGGGGAGGCCAAGCCCAGGAAGTCAAAAGCTTCCCCTCCCCCGGTTGGGCAGAGCTGGTAACTGGGGTTTCAGAGTCTTAGGCTTCCTGGGCCCGTGTCCCTGGCTTTTCGGTTGCGAGGCTGCTCCTAGTAAGGCTGGTAGTGGTCAGCCTGGGATTAGCCCTTTTTCCTCGGGAAAAAGGGCTTTTTCTCCAAGGATTTTTTTTGGGGAGGGTTGAGGTCCTTTAGGACAGCCTCTGCCGGGTCACTACTTCGGCCTCAATTTCCGCAGCCTTATCCGACGTCTGTTTCCCGAACAGGTTCTCACTATTGCAGGGGCTTTTCCTGTACCCACTGCTCCAGGTCTGAGTTATGTTACCATGCCTGGTGCCAGGCGCCGATGCCGGCGGCTGCTACCCTGGCTGCAGACTCGAACCCGTCATAGGAGGCTCGGGAGAGGAATTTGGAACAGTCCAGTATGCCTGCCGCTAGGGACTGGAACCTCTGCAGAGGTTCCCATGGTGTCCAGGGCCCAAGCTTCCCTGCCGGGGGGGGGGGGGGACTGAGGAGTAGGTCTTTTGACTCTTCAGTTTTTGCATGGAGGATTCTACCACCATCGATTTGTGGGGAAGTTGTGGCTTATGGAACCTGGGGCCATTGCAGAAGTGGTAGACGGCGTCCAAGCACCGACTGAACACTGTCACCGAGGCCGGGTACTCCCACATCCTGAGGAGCAGCCTTTTGAGGATGGGCGGAACTGGCACTGTGAGAGTCTCCTTGGAAGGGTACTCATATTGTAGGATCTCAAGCTCCTCAGTGCGCGGGTCCTCCTCCGACTCCGTCTGGATCGAGAGAGCCCGGGCCATGTCATGAACAAATTCATGAAAGGCCACGTCCTCAGGTAGGGAGTGGCATCGAGGCTCCGGGAGACACAGCTCGGAGGGGACATCCCGGTGTCAGGAGGTCTCCAGCGAGGCCTCATCCTCAGCTTCCCAATCGGACTCCAAGGGCGTCAAGGAGTCAACCCCGGGGGCAGCTCAAAGGAACCGGCTCCCCCCCCCCCCCCCCCACCCAGAGGACATGGGGTCAGACTCCCAGAAACTCGCTAGGGAGGACCGGATCCCCGAGGAGCGTGATCAAGACCTCAATCGACGCCGGGGGCTTACCAGAGGCCGGTAGCGCTCTGTGCCAGGTTTGACGCCTGGAGGCTCCCCCAAGGTCAGGGGCCCGGTGTCGGGGCAGATGATGCCAGGGGGCCCGACATCAACACCCGCTGCAAGGCCAAGAAGGAGGAGAGGCTCTGCTCCATGGATGCCGTGCGGGACGCGAGGCCCGATGGCTGTGGAACTCCCAGCGTGGACACAGAGGGCCTCGGGTCCGACACCAGCACTCCAGAGAGTGCGTCCTCGGGGAGGACTATAGGCTCATGGGTCCTGGCGTGGTATCTGCTGGCCGAGGACTCTTGTCTCAAGACTTTCTGAGAGCGCTGCTTGGAGTCGCCTGAGTCCCGGTGAGGGACTTTGCCAGGTTTCATCAGAGGCACCTCCTTCGGGACCTTCTCCTTCTTTATAGGCGGGTTCGGGGCCACGTTGGAGGAGCCGCTGCCATGGGACTCCGAGGATGCCTGGACCTCTCGCAAAGTGCCAGCTTCGGGGCTTGGCGATGGGGAAGCTGGGGCAGAGTCCGATCTTGGAAACAGCTTCTCCTGCAACTCAGACCGCCTCCTATTCGTTTTAGAGGTCATGGCCTGGCACCGGTTGCAGGTGAAACTGTCATGGTCCGGGCCCAGGTAACAAATGCAGCAGTCATGAATGTCAGTGACTGAGAGAGCCAGATTGCAGCGGTCACATTTCCCCACCGGGAGACATGGTGGGAGACGACCCCTGTGCGAAAAATGGTGCAAAGGCCAGTTGAGGGAAAAACCTTGGAAAAAAGGGGAGAGCCGAGACCAGCGCCAAAGGCGCTGTCTCGAGGCGGGAAGCAGACCGGTGCAGCACCGGAGGAAGAAAGAGATTTTTGACACTTTTTCAGGGGAAGTAGAGAATTACATGCGTGGCGTTCTGCAGAAAGAAGACTGAGCAAGATGGCACTCTCGGGCAGGAAGGGAACTACGCATGTGTGATAGCATTCCCAAAGGCTTTCTTTTGAAAGCTAGGGAAATGCTCCATGTGGGCTCCGTGAGTGCCGAAATCACCCCACATGTGAGGACTGACTTTCTGCTTGTTCCTGGAGAAAGCGTAGTTACTCACCTGTAACAGGTGTTCTCCAGGGACAGCAGGAATCAGTCCTCACATATGGGTGACGTCGGCACCGACGGAACCCCATGCGGAGCAAATCCCCAGCTTTCAAAGAAAGCCTTTGGGACTGCATCACGCATGCGCGGGTCCCCTTCCTACAAAAGGGTGCTATCTTGCTCAGTCAAATTACATAGCTAAAAAGACGGCAAAATGAATAAAAATTAATAATAGGACTGCAACTCCAGGGGAGGAGGGAGGGTTGTGAGGACTGATTCCTGCTGTCCCTGGAGAACACCTGTTACAGGTGAGTAACTACGCTTTCTCCAAGAACAAGCAGGAAGTCAGTCCTCACATATGTGACTCCCTAGCTATAGGCTACCGAGAACTCATAACTAAAAAATAGGCTCCCTCTAGAAGAGCCGCAGCAGCCATGATAGGAGTTCACCCGAGAACGTAACACTCCAGTAGCCTGACACCAAAGAGTCGGAGGGTAGGAGTTGCCTAAACCTCGAACAGATTATGGAGTATAGCCTGGCCGAAAGCACTGTCCCGTTGGGACTCCCTATCCAGGCAGTAATGGGCCACAAAAGTCTGGCTTGAAGACCAGGTGGCGGCCCGGCAGATGTCTGCTAGCGGAACAGAGCGGAAGTGAGCCACTTATGCAGCCTTAGCCCTGACCCGGTGGGTCGTAACTCGACCCTGCAACGGGAGATTGGCCGCCCTGTATGCCCAGGCGATGCAATCTGCCACCCAAGTGGATAACGCATACTTGGAGACCAGCAACCCCAGCTTACTGGGGTCATAAGAAACGAAGAGCTGAGAAGCCCTTCGATGTCCCCGTGTACGCTCCAAGTAGAAGGCCAAAGCCCTCTTACAGTCCAGGGTATGCAGAACTGCTTCTGCCCGGCTGGCATGGGGCCTGGGAAAGAAAGCTGGAAGTACCACCTCCTGGTTGAGGTGGAATGAGGAGACTACTTTCGGAAGGAACTTGGGGTGCATGCGAAGCACCACCCTGTTCCTATAGAACTGTGTGTACGGTCGATCGGACACCAGAGCCTGCAGCTCACTCACTCGTCTAGCCGATGTGAGTGCCACCAAGAAAAGCACTTTCCAAGACAGGAAGCGGAGATGGCAGGTAGCCATCGGCTCAAAAGGTGGGCGCGTAAGCTGCTCCAAAACCACATTCAAATCCCACTCAGTTGCCGGGGGGGGGGGGGGGCGGACCAGGGGCTTCAGCAGAAGCAGACCTCTCAGGAACCTGGACACCAAGAGGTGTACAGAGAGAGGTTGTCCTTCCACTGGAGAGTGGTGTGCCGATAAAGCACTAAGGTGAACTCGGACAGAGTTTGACTTAAGGCCTAGATCTGAAAGGTGAAGCAGGTACTGCAACACCACTGCCACCTGGCAGGAGAATGGGTTCTCACTCTGCTGAGGACACCACACCTCAAATCTACACCACTTAAATGCGTAGGTTTTCCTAGTCGAGTGCTTCCTAGAGGCTAGCAACACATCCTCTATCTTTTTAGGGAGGAGAAGTGGTGCAAAGACTACCCTTTCAGCAGCCATGCCATCAGGTTGAGAGACCTGAGGTTGGGATGCAGAAGAGAGCCCCTCGCCTGCGACGGGAGGTTGGGTTGTAATCCCAGAGGAATTGGAGCCTCCTCCGCTAGCTGCAGGAGCAGCAGAAACCATGGCTGTCTCAGCCACCTAGGCGCCACCAGGATGACCGAGGTTTTGTCCTGAAGGATCTTGAATAAGGTCCGAGCTACCAGGGGTGTGGGAGGAAACGCATATAGGAGGCCCACAGATCATGATATTAGAAAACCATTGGCAGCCACTCTGTGTGGGTGTGGCTGTGTGGAACAGAAACAGGGCAACTGGTGATTTTGTGGATTCGCAAACAAATCCATGGATGGTCGCCCCCAGCACTGGAAGAGCTGCTGGGCTATGTTGGGATTCAGTTGCCACTCGTGCGGCTGGAGAATTCTGCTTAGCTTGTTGGCCAAGAAGTTCTCCTAACTTGGCAAGTAAACTGCTTTGAGGTACATACCCTGGCTGACTGCAAAGGAGCATAGGTCTAGGGTTTCCTGACATAGGATGCGAGAGCCTGTGCCTCCTTGCTTGTTCACACAGAACATTGCTACCTGGTTGTCTGTCTGAATCAAAACAGTTTGATGAACCAGGGTTTGGCAGAAGGTCCGAAGAGCCAGGCGGATTGCTCGAAGCTCTAGGAGATTGATTTGCTGTGTGCTCTCCCATGGAGGCCACACACCCTGAGTGCAGACCTGCTGGCAATGAGCACCCCATCCCAGCAGGGATGCATCCGTAGTCAGCACCCTCGAGTGCGTGGGAGGCTGAAAAGGCACTCCCTCCAGAAGGTTTTGAGACTGAAGCCACCATTTCAACCACTGTACCAGGCGTTGAGACACCCCGACATTGTCTCTGAGTCTGCCTGTGGCTTGTGTCCACTGGTCCCTGAGGCACCACTGAGCTGTTCTCATGTGTAGTCGGGCATTGGGTGTCGCATGCACTGTGGAGGCCATGTGACCAAGGAGGCGCAGAAAGTGTCTTGCTGAGATTCGGGATCTGTGACTCACTTGCTGTACTAGGGCCACAAGTCTTTGTGCCATGTCCTCTGGTAGATAAGCCCTTGCTTGACCTTGCCCCTATGAACTCCAGTCCCTGAGTGGGAACCAGAGTGGACTTTGTGTAGTTGATCACAAAGCCCAAGTACTGAAGCAACTGGATAGCGCGGGACGTGGCCTGTTGGACTTCTAGAGCTGACTGGGCTCTGATGAGCCAGTCGTCTTAGTAGGGGAAGACAAATACCCCTTGAGTTCTTAGGAAGGCTGCCACCACCGCAAGGCACTTTGTGAATACCCTGGGGTGCCGAGGCTAGGCCAAATGGAAGTACTTTGTATTGAAAATGGTTTCTTCCCACTACAAATCTTAGATATTGTCTGTGGTCTGGATGAATCAAGATGTGCGTATACGCATCTTTGAGATCTAAGGCGCATAGCCAGTCTCCCAGGCAGAGGTAAGGCAGCAATATTCCAAGGGAAAGCACCTTGAACTTTTCCCTCACCAGGAACTTGCTTAGGTTTCGCAGGTCAAGGATGGGTCTTAGGCCTCCAGTTCTTTGGTATCAGAAAGTACCTGGAGTAGAAGCCTGTGCCCTGCAGGTAGTGTGTTACCGCCTGATCCTTGAGAAGACCTGCCAACTCCTTCAAAAGGAAGTCCCTGTGAAGAGGGGGTCTGAGAGGCTCCCCTGGAAAGTAAGAGGGAGGTGCCTGGGTGAGATGTAACCCATAGCCCATTTGGACTATCTGAAGCACCCACGTGTCTGTTGTAATGGCCGGCCACCTGTGGGCATACAGGGTCAGCCTTCCTCTCGTGCAAGGCCTTGCTTCCTTTGAGAGAGGGACTAGGCTCTGGGAGTCAAAAAACCCCTCCAGGCTGGGCCGAAGCCGGTGCCTGGGGCTTGGGGGTCTTTGGCTTACGCGGGCCCTGCCCCCGTCCCTTGGCCTGCTGCCCCTGCTGGGGAGGCCTGATACGTGGGGTAGTTTTGGTTTTCTCGGGAAAAAGGGCTTCTTACCCGAGCCCTTCTTCTTAGAAGGGACAGATTTCTTCTCGAATCTTGTCCAGGTCAGGTACTTGGACTCAATCTTGGCAGCCTTCTCAGTCATGGGCTTGCCAAAGAGGTTTTCACCCCGGCAAGGGACATCGACCAACTTGTCCTGAACCCATTGCTCTAAGTCTGACGACTGTAGCCATGCCTGGCGGCGTGCACCGATGCCGGTCCCAGCTACCCGGGCTGAAGCCTCGAAGCCGTCATAGGCTGCTCGAGTCATAAACGTCGAGCACTCTCGGATCCCAGTGGACAAAACATGGAAGCGCTGCAAAGGTCCCTCGGAGAGACCAGCTGAGAACCCGGCAATCTCGTCAGGTCTCGCAGGTACATGCCCATGTACAGCTGGTACGTCTGGATTCGGCATGACAGCATTGAACCCTGGCAGCACTTCTTGTCGAGGGCGTCCATGTTGCGGGCCACCCTGCCAGGAGGCACTAAGGAGTGCGTCTTATGGCTCTTGAGCCGGCGCATGGCCGATTCCACACCCATGGAGTTGTGCGGCAGCTGTGCTTTTTGGAACCCAGGGCTCTTGCGAACTCGATAGATGGAATCGATTCGCCTGCTGAGGACCGGCATCGAGGCCGGTGTCTCCCACATATGGAGCATCAGCAGTTCCAAAAGGGGGGGCACCGATACAGTAAGGGCTTCCTTGGGAGGAAAGTCATACTGGAGGATCTCGAGCTCTTCAGCTTGAGGCTCCTCCTCGGCCTCCACCAGGAATGAGAAAGGTTTTGCCATGTCCCGGACGAAGTCCAAGAACCGGGTGTCCTCTGGGGGTGACCTTCTCGAGGTTCAAATCCCGGGGAATCTGACGGGACGTACTTGGTACGGTGGGTGCCCAGAGACTCCTCTTCCTCCGTCTCCCAACCGGATCCCTCCAAGAAGGAATTGAGCGGCTCCGGCCTCGAGGGCTTTGGTCTTGACTGCCCCAACGCCGAGGGAATCGGCGTCAACGACCTCAGTCCCAAACGGGAGGTTGAGGGGGACCTCGGCCAAGGATCGACTCGAGTTCTTATTGTCTCTAGGATTGTCTCAGCCTCCGGGGTCGACTTGGACGTCGAGGTCCCAGTGGTCGGGGCGGACGGACATGTGAGACCGGCCATCAGCACCCGTTGCTGGTCCATGAAGGCAGACACGCTGCTCTCCAAGGCCACCAACCTGAGACCGAGCTCAGGAGGCTCCGCAGCCCCCGGATCGGATCCCGACACCGACTCTCCTGGAGGAGAGTCAACAACAAGGACAGGGCTTACCTTCCTCGGCATCTCTGGTTCCTTTTGAGGGAGTTTGGCAGGCCTCTCCGACTCCGAGGATCCGGGGAGGTGAGCCGGGCTCCGCGACCGAGCCCGCAAGGGATCAGGCCGCTCGGAGCCGTCAGACGATACCGCCCTCATGGATTTTTTTCTTCCTCCGGTGTTCCCGTGAGGGAGACCCCCTTTCAGAGGACACCCGACGCTGCTCGGGATCAGACAGCTCCCGAGAGGTCGAGGCCTCTGATGAGGTCCGGGCCCGGGCGGGTGCGGACTCGGGAAAAATCCTGTCATGTTGCTGCTGTTTGCTCCTCAAGGCCTTGGAAGACATCTTCTTGCACGGGCCACAGACCTTGGGGTCGTGGTCGGGCCCGAGGCAGCGGAGGCAGAAGTCGTGTGTGGCGGTGAGAGACATCAATCTCGTGCACCGATCACACTTCTTAAACCCGCTGGCAGCCATCGGGGAAAAAAGGGCCCTGCGAGGTCAAGAGACCGGACTGCTAGCTAAAAATTAAAAAAAGAGCGTGAACGCTAGTCTCTAAGGACAAAAACAAAAAATTGCACCAGACTTGATACAGGTGTACCGAGCCGAGGCGGGAAGGGGAACCAGCATCGAACCGGTTAAGCAGAAAAACAATTTTCTAACTTTTATCTACTTTTCCACTGGGAAACTAGGACGACGTCCGTTGGGCTCCGAGAAAAGAAGGAGACTGAGCAAGATGGCACCCTTGGGCGGGAAGGGGACTGCGCATGCATGATGTAGTCCCAAAGGCTTTCTTCGAAAGCTGGGGATTTTCTCCGCTTGGGGCTCCATCAGCGCCGACGTCACCCATATGTGAGGACTGACTTCCTGCTTGTTCCTGGAGAAATAAAAGCACTCTCTCCCTAGGCATTCTGATGTTATAAGTCAAATATGGTGAAAAGACTGATTATCCTGGTTCAGGTGGACTGGTCTCTCCAATATGCTCTTCACTGGGAGACTCCTTGCACCAGATGAGGTGTACTACACTGCTAGATATGCAGGCAAGTGATGATGTATTTCTATGCAGATGGGCGTATCCAGTAATCATTTATAAAGTTTTGACAAGCGTTGTGCGCAGCAGCAAAATGCCCTAGGAAACCTTTTCAGTCACAGCAATAAGCACCCTGAACCTACCTACTCTTTCCCTTCGTGCTGTCTTATTAGAAACACAGCATTTCTACTAGGATTAGCTGCGATTGGTAAGAGACACTTATCTTAGCCAGGACTATGTTCAGCAGACTTTTTACATTTATTTTTTTATTTTGTAGGTTCTTATACCAGGCAGCACTCAAACACATAGCAATTTTTCAATCAATGTGTGATTCAAAAGGTGCACTTTAACAAAGTACTCATTTAAACTACTGAGATGTATCTCTCATCCTTTAATCCAAGTTCTTTACCCTCTTGTATCACCCTTAAATCAATGAGATGCCAAAACGATTGAACAAGCCTATATCACAATCATACTGTTATGCTATACAGTATGTTCCAGAATGAGTCAGGAGAAAATATTTGTTAGACTTAAATAATTCAGCATTTTGAGCTGTGTATTTAGACAAGACTGATGATGTCAGTGTTTAAAAGGAACAGTAGAGCAGGATATCTTCAAACATCACAGCCATGTCTACAATTTCAGATTATGTACTAGCATTTTATAAAGCAGGGTAATGGAAATGTTCAGAGCTGAAAATGGAAAGCCTGCTATAACACACACTCCTTTTATAGAATGATGATGTACTACAGACTTTATTAATACAAGCAGCTTGCACGAAGCAGTCGTACAGTTTCTGAATGTCTTGTTTACCTACACAACAGATGTAGTGCAAGCGTAAGTCCTTATAATTATCAGTTACCAGTTAAATACCTTGCTCGTTCAATGGCTTCTGTTCTGTGAACATTAGAGAGCTGGCCGAGGCAAAAGCGGTCTCCTCCAGAAGGATCTACGTAGCCATCAACAGTAACAATGGAACAATTTGAAGGAACTTTAAAGGTCTCTCCCACCTGCACATCCATTTCAAAGTAGGCAATTGAACACCAGTAGTCGGGAGCTACAGGAGTAAACATGTGGAGTAAATATAAACACACATGCCAACAGCAGACTAGCAGACACACAGCATGTCATACAGACCGCCAGCAGCAGCTCAGTCAGCTTCACTGAACTTCAGATTTGTGCGAGACACCCACACTAAATGTGCTGTGGTTATGTCAGAGAAAAATACTAGTAAGATGAAATTGCTTACTTATATTTATTCTAATGAAGTCATATGATCTGTGTCAGTATAGCTAGAATGGTCCAGAAAAAGGTTTTTCAGCTTCCTTTGGCATTCCAAGTCTACTTATCACTACCCTCAAAGCATCCAAGCTAAAGGGCTAAGGACTGGTTTGGCTGCAAGTCATCTAGATTACAAAGAATCAGAGTCTCTTGCAAACCCCAGTGGAGGAGAAAATTACAACTGTGTGGACCAAAATGGCTCTGACAATCACAGCCCTCAGTGGCGTAAATTCCACCCAAGCAGCCCCTGCAATGAAAAGGGGGGGGGGGGGGACTCACTTGTCCCAGAGACCCACACACTGCGATGAACAAGGCAGAGCACAAGCAAACATGATTTACTTTGAAGTTTGCCACACATTGCTTTCCATTTCTGTTTTTAAGCAAAACCTTTCTTGCCCAGCAGTGTATACCTCTTGCTACGAGGCCGAAGTCTTGCGATAACAGCCATAGCAATTTATTCCTGATTTTCCCATGCTAATCTTACTCCTTTTAGTAAGGGAAAATCAGCATCAAAACTACGGTGCTGAAGTGTAGTGCAGTGGGTATGCAAAACACATCCAAAATGCTGAATGAAAAAATACTTCCAACATAGGAAAATAAACTAAAATTTAGCACGTTTTTTTGTTTTATGTATTGTTTTTCTTTTTAAAGCTTTATTGTGACCACTTTGATGTTTTTAGTATACAAGAAGGATATCAAGCTAGCATAAATAAATAAAAAATAAAATAAATTACTCTTCTTATAGCACGACATCTAAGTATACAAGAAGGATATCAAGCTAGCATAAATAAATAAAAAATAAAATAAATTACTCTTCTTATAGCACGACATCTTTATATCAGCTCAGGACTGGAGCAGCAATGCAACATAGGAGCAACAAAGGTCATCTGAGGTGGAGTGTAGCACTTCACCTCAGATGATCTAAGATCTCTAGTGGCCTAAGTGGGCCCCAGAGCCTCCAAACCTCCTTCCCTGAACTCCACAAAAAACCACATGGTAGCCCAAGCGGCAATTGGGCTCCTGGACCCCCATCCCTGAAGATCTCCCTGGTAGCCCAAATGGCCCTCTAGCACTTTTTCACCTCCCTCCCCCTGACCCCAGAGAACAAATCATAGTGGCCTAAATGGAGCACAAGCACTCCTCCACTAGCTACCTGTATGTCAGGAGGTAGGAGCCATGACCACTTGCTCCTACCTCCAGTGCTGACAACTTCAAAATTAGCAGTGCCTGACCCTTAGCAGTGCATCAGGACACGCTGCTAAGAGTCGATCTGCCAAATAAGGCAATGCTTCCAAATAAGAGAAGCACTACCATATGACAAGCTGACCCCTAGCAGTGCTTGCTGACATACCGCTAGGTAGTGCCAATTTTCAAGCTGGTGGAATAAAGTGAGTGATGCTGCTGGACACCTCTACTATTAATCATTTATAAAATGCTACAAGGCATACGCAGCATTATACAGACACATTAAAAAGACAGTCTCTGCATGTCAGAGCTTATAGTCTAATCAAGACAGACAAGAGAATAATAAGGGTACAGTAGGGAAAGGTAAGGAGACACAAGGAAAACGAGGGATCAGAATCCAAAAGCAGCCTCAAAGAGGTGAGCCTTTAGCATGGATTTGAAAAGGGGGAGAGATGAAAGCTGACATACAGACTTGGGTAGGTTTGTTCCAGGCATAAGGAGAGCAAGGTGAAAAGATCGAAGTCTGGAGCTGCCAGAGGAAGAAAAGAGCATAGAGAGGAGCACGCCAGTGGAAGAGCTGAGTTCATGAGGGGTGTAGGAAGAGAGGAGAGATATTGAGAAGCAGTAGAATGAATGAATTTATAAGTCAGGAGGAGTCATTTCAATTAGACATGGAAACAGAAGGGAAGCCAATGACATGAGAAGAGGGAATATATGAGTATATCAGGGCTGGCGGAAGATTAGTCGCGCAAGACTTCTGAACAGACTGAAGGGGAGAGAGATGACTCAGAGGGAGACCAGCAAGGAGGAAGTTACAATAATCATGATGGGAAGTGACTAGAGTGGATAAGTGTTTTAGTATTGTGTTCAGGAAGGAAGGAGCAAATTTTGTTAATGTTATAGAGAAAGAAACAACAGGTTTTTGCTATTTGTTGGATATGTGTGAAGGAGGAGGAGGAGGAGTCAAAGATGACCCCAAGGTTGCGGGCTGAGGAAACAAGAAGTTGAAGAGAGTTATCTACAAAGACAGAGAAAGGAGGAAGTGGGAAGTGGGAAGGAGGGTTTAGGGGGGAAAAATGAGTTCAGTTTTGGCCATGTTCAATTTAAAACAACAGTGAGACATCCAGGTGGCAATGTCAGATAGGCAGGCAGAGATGCAGGCTTGGAGTGTCAGAGAAATATCAGGTGTAGACAGATAGATCTGAGAGTCATCGGATAAAAATGATACTGGAAGCCATGGGAGGAAATGAGAGCACCAAAGAACAGGGGTATAGAGAGAGAAAAGGAGAGGGCCCAGAACAAACCATTGGGGTATACCAACTGACAGTGGGATAGCGGTAGAGGAGGAACTACCAGAACAAACACTGAAGGAGCGATGGGAGAGATAAAAAGAGAACCAGGACAGCACAGAGCCCCTAAAACTAAGAGAAGACAATGTGTTGAGGAGAAGGTAGTGGTCAACAGTATCAAAGGCGGCAGAAAGGTCAAGAAGAATGAGGACTAAGTAAGGGTCCTTTTATTTAGCCAGGAACAAGTTGCTGGAGACTTTGGCAAGTGCCATCTCAGTAGAATGTAAGGGACAAATGTCAGGTTGAAATGGATCAAGCAGGGCTTGATAGGAGAGAGATTCAAGGCAACGGTGGAGGACTGTATGTTCGAGAAGTTTGGAAATGAAGAGAAGAAGAGAGATGGGTCAAAATTAGAAGGACAAGTAGGGTGAAGTGAAGGTTTCTTGAGGAGAGGTGTGACCACAGCATGTTTGAAGGCTGCAGGGACAGTAGCAAATATGCAAGATGGAAAGGATGACAGGTGGGAATAGGATCAGAGGAGCAGGTAGTAAGGTAATAAACAGGTAGACAAAGGTGGATCAGTCGATGTATCTGGATTTTTAGAAAGCCTTTGACAAGGTCCCTCATGAGAGAATCTTGGCAAAATTAAAAAGTCATGGGATAGGAGGCAGTGTACTATTGTGGATCAGGAACTGGTTAAAAGACAGAAAGCAGAGGATAGGGCTAAATGGCCAATTTTCCCATTGGAGAAAGGTGAATAGTGGAGTACCCCAGAGCAGCTGGATCTGCTGCTTTCTTAACATACTCGTAAATGACTTGGAAATGGGAATAACGAGTGAGGTAAAGCAAATCTGCAGATGATGCAAAATTATTCGAAGTTGTTCAAACCCAAGAGGGTTGTGAAAAATTGCAAGAGGACCTTATTAAATTGGAAGATTTGGGCATTCAAATGGCAAATGATTTTTTTTTAAATTTTATATTTATTATGATTTTATAATAAACATCCAGATATACACTTGAATGAAACAGAAACAGCATGATCAATTACACCATATACAATCTAACCTCCCAAAAAAGAGGCATCACCAAATAAAACACAAAAGAAAATATCATGCACATTAGACCCCCAAAAAAAGGAAAAAGGAGAGAAGCAAAAATAAACCAAAGGTAGACCCTATTATTGAAGCAATATCAAACCAGGCTGAGAGAAGTCTTAATCTTCAACCAGATGAAAAGTGGTAGCAACTACGAGCTCTTCCCTAGCTTCCAGGAATTCCAGAAGCTGTTTTGGCTCCAAAAAAACAAAAAAGAAAATTCTTCCCTCTATAGGAAACATAACACCTAGATGGAAACTTAAGCAAAAAATTCCCCTGATGGAAAACACCCGGGTTTTATATCCCAGGAACTCTTTCCTCCTCGTTTGGGTCGCACAAGCTAAATCTGGGAAAATATGTACTAAAGTCCATAAACTGCACACCAAAATTCTTGAAATAAGACCTAAGAACTAACGATTCATCTGATTCCAGAACCAAGGGTAATGAGCAGAGTGGATCGACCCATGACCACCTCCAAAGAGTTATTAAGAAACACAGTAAGGTCCCCTATAGCATTGGAGGTACCATCCCCAGCTAATGGAGAGGCAAAGCCAAGAGAAAGGTATTGAGCCTTACTCAAGGGGGAGAAATGCTCCTGAGAAAGCTGAAGCACTTCCCCAAAATACTTTTGCACTATCTCCAGGAGCAAATACAGAGAAGAATGAGGAAAATTCAATAGTCTCAAATTAAACTTCCTAGCCTGATTCTCCAAGTACTCAAGCTTCCTGGAGAACATAGTCCCCTCCTTTAATCCTGGCATCTTGGACTCCCCAAAGTGTTTCAGTTCTTCAGACAACTGGGTTATCCTTCCTGACTGACACCACTTGCAACTGAGAATTAAAAATCATCACTTCTTACTCACTGTTCCCACCACAAATAATAGGGAGTTATTCATAGTTGCAATAGCGTCCCACAGAGTCTCCAATGTAATCCGTACTGGTTTCTCAAACCTCCCGACGCCCGGGGCCTCCTCTCTCTCCCTGCTGCTGTAGCCATTGTCGGTTCTGATGTTCCCGTCACTCCACCTCTATCCACAGCCAGCAGAGAAGAGGATCTTAAAGCTGATGGAATTGGTAGGCCCTCTTCACCTCATGAGACTGGCATACTCTCAGCCTGGTCCCAAGGAGACACACCACCACAGGCAGAACCGCTTCCAGGTTGCAATGGGCAGGTCCAGGACTCGGGGGAAAGCCATACCCCTGTCAGAGCCACTGGAGAAGTTGTTCTAAACATACATGGCACAAACCCACATGTCTCCAAAGTTCTCTGAGCAGAGCAGTTCTCCCCGGCAATGCCAGAGGGCAAGCATGTCTGCTTATGCTTCCTCTGGCCCATCTCTGCCAACCAATTCAGTGCCATTCACCAAACAGGAATGAAGACTCCTAGTGATAAGCACCGTGGACAGACACAGCTGCCATCTTGCCTAGCAGATGAAATTTAATGTGGAGAAGTGCAAAGCTTTGCACCTAGGAAAGAACAACCCAATTATGGTTATAAGATGCAAGGTTCCACATTAGGAACCACCATCCAGGAAAAAGATTAAGGCGTTATCGTAGATAAAAAGTTGAAACCCTCTTCCAATGTGCAGTGGCAGCCAAGAAAGCAAATAGAATGCTAGGAATCATAAGGAAAGGAATGGGGAATAAAACAAAGGATATTATAATACCTCTGCAATTGAGAATTAAAAGTCATCACTTTCATGGTGCGACCGAACTATGAATACTGTGTGCAATTCTGGTCGCTGTATCTTAGAAAGGATATAGCAGAATTAGAAAAGGTACAGAGAAGAGCCACCAAAATGGTAAACGGAATGGAAGGATACCCCTATGAGGAGAGGCTAAAAAGATTAGGGCTCTTCAACCTGGAGAAGAGACGGTTGAGAGGAGATATGATAGAGGTCTATAAAATAATGAATGGAGTGGAATGGGTAAACATTGACAGACTGATTATGCCATCAAAATGTAGAAACACTAGGCAACATGCAATGAAGCTACAGTATAACCCATACAAGGCTAATAAGAGAAAAAGGTTTTTCACTCAACGCGTAATAAAACTCTGAAATTTGTTACAGGAGGATGTAGTAAAAGCAGTTAGTGCAGCTGAATTTAAAAAGGTTTGGATAAGTTCCTGAAAGAAATATCCATAAATTATTATCAAAGGGGACCCGGGAAATCCACTGCTTGCCCCAGTACAAATGCTAGGTACTTGTGATCTAGATTAGCCACTGCTGGAAACAGGATACTGGGCTTGAAGGATCTTGGTCTGACCCAGTAGGGCATATCTTATGTTCTTAAGATTAGAAATTTATTTTGAAAAAGAAGAAAGGGTAAACTGATTGAGAGGAAAAGTTGGTATTGAAGAGAGGGAAGAAGGGATGAAGTTGATCTTGTGAACTTTGTCATGGAAATAGTCGGCTAGGGTTTGGGCAGAAAGAGAAGGAGGGGTCAGAGGCAGAGGCGCCTTGAAGTGAGACGTGAGAGTTGAGAGAGCGGGGGTCGGGAACAAGAGAGTTAGTCAGATGGACATAGTAGTTTTGCTTGGTGACTGCTAAGACTGATTGGAAAGGGTCAAGCATGAATTTGAAGCCAAGTCAGAAAGGGAGTGGGATCTGAGCCAAATGCGCTCAGCTGAGCAGGCACAAGAGCATAGCAGGTAGTGGAAAACAGCCAGGGCTGAGGTATAGTATGTCTCACTCCCAGTTTATTAAATGGCTGCACATTACCACGGCGATGTGCATCATTCTTTTTGTCAACACACACTTCATAACATCGAAGAAATGTATATGATAGGTTACTGCTTTGGAAGCAAAAGGCTTTTTTTTTAAATTTTGCACACACATTAGAAGGCTGTACACTGAAGCTTAGCACAGTGTTCTAATGCACTGCTTATTGCACCAAGGCCTCTGTTTCCATCCTTTGAGTACCATTATTTCAGGTTTTCCTTCCTTTTTTTAAAGCTACAAATAAAAAGGTAAACAAGTTATAGATGCTATTATTTTACTGGACTGATTCACAAACATCATACCAACCTCTTTCTTATTTTCCCACTACTTCTCTTGTTTGACTCTGTGTCCATTTCCAGCCATATTTATCCAAATTCCCATCCCTAGATGAATTCCATTCTTGGGCTCCAGCAGTGACTTCTGTCATCAGAATCTTGCTGGAGGAATGTTCATTACCACCTCTACTTGTCCATCTTCACTCTCGCTAATGATAAGCAGAATCTGTCAATTCCTAATTCTGCTAATCATCCTCGCCATCTTTTCTTGATCTTTAAATTCTCTTCTTCACCTATGGCACCTACTACCTCATCCCCACCTTCAATATTCTTCACATTTCTTGATAAGATCTTATCTGTGTATGCCTTTATTCTTCCCTTTGCTCTTCCCACATCTTATTCACAATCTGCTTCAGCCTGTTCTTTAAAGCTCTGTTTTCATTCTCTTCATTTTTTAAAGAACCTTTATCTTTGAAATCTACCAAATTTCCTTTGGATCCTTGATGGAGGTAGCTGGTCAATCTCTGTATCCTTTCCAAAAAATTGTGTATAACAGCTGGCCACATAGATCTAGTATGATTCTATGCAAGACTTTAGTAGAGCACTTTGATAAATGTCTCTGTGATGGGACAATAGAATGTTACCTGTTCCCTTTAAGAGTCTGCAGCCCAGAGTTCAGGGCTGGGAGGCGTGGCTCACAGGGAGAGGGAACTTAAGAACCCAGCAGGCTCGTGGAGCCAGTTATTCCAAGGCAAGCCTTGCAGAAGAGTTCTGAGGTAGGAATAACTGGGGCTGGAGGAAGGGTCAGGAGAACCAGCTTGTGGAGGGTTTTACAAGCTGGGGCAGAAGTAAAGCTGCTTTTGTTTTCACTAACTGCTGTCTGGCCTGTGTTGTACAGAAAATCCTTTCCCACCACACACCAGACTACCACAGTCTCCTATCAAAATCTTCCCAGGGCACTGAGGAACGTTTCACAGAACTTCAAATCCAAATGTGGAAAATAACTCAACTTTTCCAATCTGAGCTTAAGGCAAGATACAAACAGATACACAAGTTACTTCCCTGCATAGGCATCAGAAACTGGGGAGGGGAGGCCAAAGGGGCCTTGGCCCCACCAAAACCTTTCTGCTACGATCGGGGCTGATCTCTGTGAGCAGAAGTAGGGAAAGAGCAGCGATCATGACCCGGCAAGCAGCAGGCTGCCTGCGGGGATCCCATCCTGCCAAGCAGAAAAGTGCTGTGATCATGGCAGACAGGAGGAAGAAAGTCGGCGATCACAGCCGCATGGAGTTCAACTAGCCCAGGGTTGGAGCTTGGTCCCATACAGAACACGGCGCTCCGATGCCTCTGCTTTCCTGTGCAAGGGGCCTTACAATCTATTTTATACCAGAGTCAATACTACTACTACTACTGAGCATTTGTATAGCGCTACCAGTCGTACGCAGTGCTGCACAGACATATGTAGGGAGGAGTAGCCTAGTGGTTGGGGCAAGGTACTTCAGGCCGGAAGGTCGGGGGTTCAAATCCCACTAGAGGACAGCAACCTTGGGCCGGAAGGACTGGGGTTTCTAGTCCCACAGATGCTCCTTGTGGTCCTGGGCAAGCCACTTAACCCTCCATAGCCCATGTTCCCTGTAAGTATTAGTGTATGTGTCTCATATCCCCGCGTGTTCAATGTATCCCCCAATTGTGTTGTGACCGCTTTGATTGAAGGATAAGGCGGTATACAAAAACTGTCTAAATAAAATAAAAATAAATAAATATAAGAGACAATCCCTGCTCATCAGAGCTTACAATCTAGTCAAAACAAAACACAGAAGGTGTAAGCAGGGGTAAAACAAGGGAAGAAAAGGAGATTAGGTGAGTCAAGATCCAAAAGTGGCAGCGAAGAGGTGAGCTTTCAACCTGGATGTCATCTTTAATATCTGCTAAGGACACGTTCAAGGCTTATCTGATCAAGGTTCTCACCCACCTATGATTAAATTTCTATTATTCACCTATGGGGAAAAAAGTGCCTGGTGCCGCTGAGGCCCTAGGTCTTCAGCAGACTGATATACTTAATGTATCTGCTATACTAGACAGTTCTGATTTAGATGCTGCTACTCAGTCTACTTGTTTGATCACTTTTGCATTAATTTCTAACCATGACTGGTTCCTAAAATTTTTTTTTAGGAAATGGAATATTTGTTTTAAGTTTACTAGTGAGTTCTCTTGCTGACTTAGTTAGGGAAACTCAGCATCATGGGAAAGAGTTTCTTCTCCTTTGACTCTGGATTCTACAGCTTAGTGCTTTTTTTTTTCTTGAAGTACCCCTGAGTAGCCCTAGTGATTTGAGCAACTGCCTAGAACCCAGAAGATCAAGGGTTCGATTCCCACTGGCACTCCTTGTGACCCTGGTAAGTCACTTTACCATCCACTGCCTCGGAAGAAAAGGTCTGGCAATCTACTTCTGGTGATATACTGCCAGGAAAACCCAGAGGCAGCTGGGTCACCAGGAGTCAGAACTGACTTGACAACATGAAAAAAACAACAACTTGCAAATGATTGATTAAATTGCAATCTGTTTCTTATGTGTTTATGTACCCCTCTCAACTGTTATCATTTTTGAATGCCCATTATTAGACTACTCAGGAGCCTATGGACTCTCAACCTCCGTGACGTATAGTTTACAGGCTGTTGGTGTGCATTTTTTTTTCTGTGATAGTATAGCTTTTTTGTTTTCCCTTTTCCTCTTTGAATCCCCCTATTTGTGAGCTAGAGAAGGGGCTGAGATGTTAACAGTTCTTCTGTTTGTTGGATTTCATATGATTGCTGTAACGGCTTTTCACCAGTTACTCTTATTTCTTTGCAAGTTTGCTTATGCTTGTAATATTGCAAAGTTCAAAATAAAAAAAAGAAGGCACAGGCCGAATGGAAATGTCCTAATCTGAAAAGGACAGGAGTGTGTGCTTTACTTTCTACATTTTCTGCCTGAACTTCCAGTGGAATCGTTGCTCCGTCCCGGTGAGCACTGAGGAGCACGTGAGCAGAGTGGGCTATAAAATCAAGACCCCACCGCGGGACGCGCACCGCGGGCGCGTGCTCCGAAGGGGTGTGTCCTAAGGGACAAGTCTTAGGACCCCCTTCAGAGCACGAAGGAGCATTTCCTGGTAGTGTTGTTTTGATTTGGTTTAATGGGGTGTGTCCTAAGGGACAAGTCTTAGGACCCCCTTCAGAGCACGAAGGAGCATTTCCTGGTAGTGTTGTTTTGATTTGGTTTAATGTCTGCCGGTAAGGTGGTTAAGGTGGTTGGCCCTATGGACAGTCATCTTAAGGCCATGGCGTCTTTCCCTGTTGAGAAATTATTGCTGGAGTCTTCTCTCTCCGCTAGTTCTGTTTCTGTGGACATGTCTCCTGATCTGCGTAGGGTTATGTCCCCACCCAGCAATGAGCTGTTAATACAGGGTGAAGCTTCCCTTCACAGTTTGGTGGAAGGAAGCTCACCCGAATCTGTAAAATTACCCGATTCCTTTTTGAGGTTAAAATCAGTTTCTGCTTCATTACCTGTTCCCTTTGAATTTTCTTCAACTATTGAGGATCCTAAGCCCCCGAAAGATGTATCACTTCAGGATATATGGCAGATTGTCTCCAGAACTGAACTTTCGATGAAGTCTTCTTTGATGAAGCTTTCTAAGTTTACTGAGGAGACTGTGACTATTCTGGCTGATTATCAGGATAGACTGGGAATCCTTGAGACTTCTAAGGCTAAAATAGACGGTCAAATTGCATCAATTCAGGGAGTCTTGGCGTCATCTGTTCAGGATTCCCTGTTGCTGCATCGTCATGATGAAATTCTTGAAAATGCTCTTCGAATGAGGAATCTTCGTTTGTTAAATTTCCCCCGAACTCACTACTTCTCTCCGAATATATTATTTACCAAATATTTGAAGGATATATTAAAAGTTCCTGACCCAGATTCGATAGTTTTATCTAAATTGTATTATTTGCCTTCTGGTGTCAGAGAACCTTGTGCATTAGATACGGAGACAGGTGGTGGTGCTACTGGGGAAATCAAACAATTAACTGCGCAGAGCTTGGATTTATCTGCTTTCTTAGAGACCTCCGCTGAGGAAATTCCTACTCGTGCTACACTTTTGGTAACCTTCTTGTTAGAGAAAGATAGAGATGATTTTACATTCTTACTTTAAATGCCGTCATGAGAAATATTTTGGCCAGGCGATTCAGATTTTCCCTGATGTATGTCGTAGTACACAATTAAAGAGAAAAGCTTTCCTAGTGCTTCACCCTCGAGTTTTGGCTCTTAGTGCTTTCTTTCTGTTAAAATATCCCTGTAAATGTGTTATAGTTTTTCGGGGTAAGTCGTATATTTTCTTGGATTCTTCTCAGCTGGAGACCTTTCTACAGGAATAGAGTGTGAAGTAGTTTTGCTTTTAATTTATTTCTAGCTCTTGTTTAGTATCTGGGGTCTGTTTAAATTGATTCTACTTTGTTTGGGTAATGGCTTTTCTTTAGTGTTCCACACTCCATATTTGTGGGCTGGGAGTTTTTCTGTTATTTATTGTATTTGATTAGTGTATTTTTCTTGTATTTCTTTAATTTTCTCTCAATAAAGAGGATTTGAAAATGAAAAAAAAAAAAAAAGGAAAGGACAAATAAGGATTCCGACAAGACAGAGCCTGCAGCTTGAAGATCCACCTTGTAGAACAAATTGCGACCAAGAAGACAGTTTTGAGCATCAAATCCTTCAAGATAGCATGTCAACAGCTCAAAAGGGGCTCCATCAGGGCTCTGAGTACCACAGACAGATCCCAGGAAGGGATCACAGACCAAAGGGGAGGACGCAGACGTCGAACCCCTTGGAGAAAATATGAGACATCTGGGTGCAGGCGAAGGATTTTGCCTGCCACCGAACCACAGTAACAGGCCAAAGCTGCCACCTGACCCTTTAGGGAGCTAAGTGAGAGGCCCTTTTCTGGGCCAGCCTGCAAAATGACAAAAGGGAGGACACCTTGACCACCTCAGGAACTAAATGCCACACCAGTGCTCAAAGAGGCACCATATCTGTACATATGCTAGCTTGGCAGACCTCCGCCGAGCACCAAATATGGTAGAGATTACTGCTGGAGAGTAGCCATTACGTGCCAGCAGTCCAATTCCAAGAGCCAAGCTGTAAGCAAGAAGGGAGCCGGATCCTCCAGGATGATCGGTCCCTGCCACAATAGCCCCCAAGACGGAGGCAGCCAAAGAGGAGGTGTTTGAAGAAGCGACATCAAGTCTTTCAACCATGCTCTTTATTTATTTTATTTATTTATTTAACATTCTCTTATATACCGCGCTATTCTGCATCAGTGCGGTTTACATTGAACAAACTGAAATTACATTGAACAGGGCATTATAACTTGGAGATAACTATTTTACAGGGAACATGGGCTATGGAGGGTTAAGTGGCTTGCCCAAGACCACAAGGAGCACCTGTGGGACTAGAAACCCCAGTCCTTCCGGCCCAAGGTTGCTGTCCTCTAGTGGTATTTGAACCCCCGACCTTCCGGCCTGAAGTACCTTGCCCCAACCACTAGGCCACTCCTCCACTACTTTGTGGCCAATCCGGTGCTACAAGTACAATCCTGCCCAGGTAGCGCTCTATACGCTGAATCACACACCTCACCAGGGGCCACGGAAGAAACACGTAAAGCAGCCGTTGACTAGGCCAAGGATCGGTCAGGACATTGACGCCTTCAAACGCCCATGTGATGAATGAAGAGGCCCACCTTGACAATGGAGCAGATCACCATCAGATCCATTTCGGGACAACCTCAGTGGCACAGAGCGCCTCTTGAATCAACTCCCATTCACTGGGATCCAGAGTGCTGGATGAGGAAGTCCGCTTCCACATTGTCCATTCCGGCAATATGCTGAGCCAACAAGGTTAGGAGGTTCTTCTCCGCCCAAGCAAACAGGAGATCTATCTCCAGGGCCATTCTGGCATTTCTTGTGCCATCCTGACAACTGACATAAGCCACCACTGTGGCACTGTCTGAAAACACTCAAACCGCCCAGCCCTCGACCAGTGGCAGGAAACGCAGAAGAACCAACCTGATGGCCCTCGCCTCGAGGAGGTTGATGGACCATCCTGCTTCCCTGCAGTTCCAATGGCCCTGAGCCGTATGATCTCAGCAATGGGGTCCCCGGCCCTAGAAACTGGCCATCCATTTTTAGCAAGATCCAGAAGAAATCGTCCAGCAGTTATGCCCTTCTTCAGATGACAGGGTTGCCACCACTATTGCAGGCTGGACCTCACCCTCAACGTCAGTGGAAGTCTGAGCTGGAACTCATGATAACTCAAGGACTATTGAGTAAACAAGGCCTGCTGGAGCAGCCGCATATAAGCATGTGCCCATGGGACCATCTCTATGGTCACTGCCATCAATCCGAGAAGCTGAATATAATTCCAGAATCTGGAGCCCCGCTGTACACAGGACATCGCTAGGCAATTCAACAGTCTTCTGACTTTCTCCTCTGTCAGGAAAACTGCCCACTTCAGTGTCGAAACGTGCTCTCAGAAACTCCAAGGACTAGGAAGGTAAAAGCTGGCTTTTTTCATGATTGATCAGCCAGCCAAGGCTTTCCAAAAAGGATAGCACTGACAGGGTACGGGTTCAGATGAGCCACTCATCTAGAAAGGGATGGACAGAGATCCCTTGGCACCGCAAGCACCACTACCACGATTTTTGAGAACATTCTTGGGGCAGTGGAGAGCCCGAAAGGAAGGGTGACAAACTGAAAGTGAGAGCCAAACACAGCAAAATGCAGATACTTCTGCTGATCTGCTCAGAACAGGATATGAAAATCTGCCTCGGCCAGATCCAGAGAAGCCAAGAATTCTCCTCGGCACACTGCCTGATCATAGAACGTAAGGTTTACATCAGAAAGCGCAGGACATGCAAGTGTGCGATGACCGATTTGAGGTACAGAATGGGCCAGAAGGAACCATCCTTCTTTGGCACCACAAAGTAGATAATCTGTCATTGCCCCACACATCTGGAGGGACGGGCACCACCGCCTTTAGGCAAAGCAACTTGTCCAATGTAGTCCACACTGCAGCACCTTTGATCACAGACTCATAAGGGGAAACGATGAAGGCATTGGGAATCGGCTCCTTACATTCTAGGACATAGCCAAATTGAATGGTGTTTTAGCACCCAGTGATCCTGGGTAACCCGAACCCATTCCTAAAAGAAGAGGCGAAACCTGCCGCCCACCAGAGGCACCAGGGAATGGGCCCCCAAAGCTTCATCGCGTGGCCCAGGAGGGTCCTCTTCTGGATGGGACACAGAGTACCTGGGTCTGTAGCTTCCCGGATCACCCCTAGAACCCTTTTAAAAAACTGCCATTACATTGGTCATCCTCCAATCTTCAGGTATTACAGATGATTTTAATGACAGTTCGCAGATTACTAATAGTGGGTCTTGTCCCCTCTTAGTGCCCCCTTTTACCCCTTTATCAACTAATTGTCCAACTGACTCTCAGGTTTTTTGCTACAAATGTACTTGAAAAAGTCTTTATTACGCGTTTTTGCTTCTACAGCAAACTTCTTCTCAAATTCACTCTTTGCCTGCCTTATCAATGCCTTGCATCTAACTTGCCAGTGCTTATGTTGTTTCCAGTTTTCATCATTTGGCTCCTTTTTCCTTTTCCTGAAAGATGCATTTTTGGCAACAGCAGGATCTCTAACCTTACCTTTAAACCATGCTGGCAGTTTTTTGGAGTTCCTTCCACTTTTCTTAAAGCGTGGCATACAGCTGGTCTGGGCTTCCAAGACAGTATTCTTAAACAATACCCATGCTTGATGTAAATCTTTAACTTTTGCAGCTGCTCCTTTTAGTTTTTTCTTAACTATTTTCCTCATTTTATCATAGTCTCCCTTTTGAAAGTTAAAAGGTCGTACTGTGGATTTCCTTGCCGTCCTTCCTCCATTTATTAAATCAAACGCAATCATGCTATGATCATTATTGCCAAATGGCCCCGACACCCTTATCTCTTGCACCAGATCTTGTGTTCCACTAAGGACTAGGTCCAAAATAGTTTCCCCTCTGGTCGGTTCATGAACTGGCTGCTCCAAGAAGCAGTCATTTATTTCATCTAGAAACTATCTCCCTAGCATGTCCTGCTGTGACACTGGGGTAATTGAAATCACACACAATTATTACTGTGCTGTAAATTTTGTTAGCTTCCCTGATTTCTTTGAGCATATCATCGTCCATTTATTCATTATGGCCAGGACCTCTACCCCCTTCCCCTTTTTACCTGGAATTTCAATCCATAGAGATTCTATAGTGAATTTTGTTTCCTGCTAAATTTTAATCCTTTGTGACTCAATGCCCTCTCTAACATAGCATGCAACCCCTCCACCAATTTGATCTGCTCTATCATTATGATACAGTTTGTACCCAGGTATCACAGTGTCCCACTGGTTGTCCTCCTTCCACCATGTCTCTGAGAAACCAACCATATCTAACCTCTCATTTGGAGCTATACCTTCTAACTCAACTATCTTATTTTTTAGACTTCTAATATTTGCATATATGCTTTTTAGAGGCTGTATTTTATTCATATTAATCTGGCTATCGGTAGGCAGGGATAATTTGGAATCTTTAAGCTCTGTCTGCTCTGTACTCAAGGGCATTTGGGTTACTTTTGTCTTTTACTGGAACCTCACTATTGATATGCCCTAACTTCAATCTTTTGCTAGTATCCTTCAATGATACATTGTTCTGAACCATGCCTCTTGGGCGACTGTTGGCTTTCTCCTATTATCTAGTTTAAAAGCTGCTCTATCTCCTTTTTAAAGGTTAATGCTTTCGGAAAAAACCCTCATTTCCCAAGAATGTTCCCCAGTTCCTAACAAATCCAAAACCCTCTTCCTTGCACCATCGTCTCATCCACGCGTTGAGACTCTGGAGCTCTGACTGCCTTTTGGGCCCTGCACGTGGAACGGGAAGCATTTCGGAGAATGCTACCCTGGAAGTTCTGGATTTCAACTTCCTACCTAAAATCCTAAATTTGGCCTCCAGAACCTCCCTACCACATTTTCCTATGTCATTGATACCAACATGTACCAAGACAGCAGACTTGCACCTAGTGCACACATAAGACCCCTCACCAACTGGGAGAAAATCATACATGTGACACTCAATGCAAAAGACTGGAAAACCCCCATCTCGCTGCTGGACTGCTGTCTGCATCTTAGCTTTAAGGTTGTGTTTAGGTATTTAAATGGTTTACTTACTTAGGTTTGCTGGGGATATTTACACTAATAAAACTATACATTTAATTTTATTTATTTATTTATTTATTTATTTATCTATTTCTTCTATACCGCCCCTTCCAGAGATCAGGGGCGGTTTACAATGGAACAATTTAACAGTTTTGTATACGTTCGTATAACAGTACATTGAACAAGAACTTTTTAACTTTTTACATATAACAGAACAGTAAATTATTAAAACTATTTACAAGGTGTATAACTTGATCAGAAGTTTCTAACTTTTTACAGGGAATAGGCAGCGAGCTGACATTTCTATTTACAGGTGTTATTTACAAAAAGGTTAGGATACAGTGAAGTGAATTCACTATTCAAGTGTGTGTGTGTGTGTGTGTGTGTGTGTGTGTGTGTGTGTGCGTGTGTGTGTGTGATGGAATTTATTTCCATTTTTCGTGGGTTTTTTTGTGTGTCTTTGGGAGAACTGTTTGAGGGGGGCTGTGTATGTTCAGTTAATTGTGTTTTTGCAGGTTTTTTTTTTTGTTTGTGTGTCTGTGGACGCTGTGTGGCTGGGCTTGGAGGGTAGGGGATTCCGAAGTGTTCGGAGAATAGGTATGTCTTGAGTTCTTTCCTGAATTGAGAGAGGTCCTTTATGATTCGGATGTCTATTGGGAGGTCATTCCAGAGTGTGGGAGCGGACCTTTGTTTACCTTTTGTAACAATACATTTAATGGACTTTGTTTACCTTAATCTTAGGTCCTTAATGTATGCCTGATGAGGATAAACAGCTGCACCTGAGAGTGAATATGGGCACCTCCTTCCCTTTAAGAGGTTTAAGCACCTATAAAGCTACAATTATCCCAGGGGTGGATGGAAGTTGGGAAGGGAGGGAGGAAGGGAAAGAAGACTTATTAAAAGCTGGCTGTTACACAATACCCTGTTCTGTGCTCCTAAAGGTAATCTCTGACCAATTTCCTGGATGATTCACACAGCCCTTGCTTTGATAGAGGGAGTCTTTCAAAATGCCCCTTTGATCTGTCACTTGGCTTTAACACCTAATTAAAATAATTTCACAGGTCTCCTGCCCCCTATCTAGAAGGCCTCTTTGAAAAGGTCTCTAGAAACAATTTATTGCTCAAAGAATACTGACCCTGTTTTTCCTTGTATGCTAAGTTATACTCTGATTTGGTTTAAATTAAAGCTCTTTGCTGATACTAGGCCCTGACTGAGTATTAAATTTAAACTAGCAGCTCTCTGCTGGGTTTAAAATTTAACAAGAAAGCTCTCTGCTGGGTTCTGAATAAAAACTGAAAGCCCTCTGCTGTGTTTTAAATTTAAACTGAAAACTCTCTGCTGGGTTCTGAATTTAAATTTAAAAGAGTCCACTGGGCCCAACATATGTGGAGATGGGCC
Organism: Ichthyophis bannanicus; assembly: GCA_033557465.1. Lineage (NCBI taxonomy): Eukaryota > Metazoa > Chordata > Amphibia > Gymnophiona > Ichthyophiidae > Ichthyophis > Ichthyophis bannanicus. Next base: position 178,150,641 of record CM066032.1, on the reverse strand, counting down.
AAAGGTGTGACATAAACCATCCAGGCCAGGTGTCCTAGGAGGCGCAGCATCCAACAAGCCGAGACCATCAGACAGGTTTGGACCTCCCCTGCTAAGACAGATAGGCGCAGAGTCGTGTCAGATAGAAGAAACACCTGGCCCTGAGTGGTATCGAAGAGGGCTTCTATGAACTCCAGGCTCTGGATGGGTTTTAGGTGAGACATGGGATAGTTGACTATGAATCCTAAGGTCTCCAGCAGCTGGATAGTGTGACGAAAGGCCTGTCAGACCTCATCCGGGTACTTTGCCCTTATCAGTCAATCGTCCAGATAAAGGAAGATGAACACACCCTGCAGTCTCAGGGAAGGAGGAAACCACTGCTAGGCACTTTGTGGACACCCTGGGAGCGGAGTCCAGTCCAACTGGAAAGACTCTATACTGGTAGTGACACCCGCCGATGACAAAGCGAGGTACTGCTAGCGCAAGGGGTGTTCAGGATGTGGGTATAGGCATCTTTGAGATCCAAGAAGCATAGCCAGTCTCCCCAGTGGAGGTAAGGCAGCAACATTGCAAGGGATATCATCTTGAATTTCTCCTTGAGATTCCACAGGTCTAGAATGGGGTGCAACCTGCCCATTTTCTTGGGAACCAGAAAGTAGCGGGGGTAGAACCCTATGCCTCTGAGGCAATGGGACAAGCTCCACCGCCTTGTCAGAGAAAAAAGCCATGAGCTCCCCTTGAAGGAGGTCTCGATGGGAGAGATCCAGAGGGAGTTCCCCCAAAAAGTAGTATTGCAGCATCTGTTGGAAGTGAAGGAGGTGGTTATGCTGGGCCACTGGTGGGCAAAGAATGTGAGATGTCCCCCAATGTGCTGCGGCTCCTGACCTCCTGTGGGAAGAGAGGCTATGCTCCGGGAGTCAACCTCCCCCCAGGCTGTGAGAGAGACACTGTTTGGGGTTTGGGGGCCTTAGGCCTATGGGGGCCCTGCCCCTGGCTCTTGGCCAGCTGCACCTGTGGGGGTGCTTGATAGAACCGATAGGCTTGATGTTGGGAGTACATTCCGTAGGCCTTCTTTTTCTTTGGGTAGAAGGACTTCTTCCCCAAAGCCTTCCATCAGGAAGGATCAGCAATCTTCCAAGAAAGCCTGGTTCTGGTCATCAGCTTTATCTCCAACTCGGCAGCCTTGTCTGTCATGGGCTTGCCGAAGAGATTCTCACCCCAGAAGGGGACATCGACCAATCTGTCCTGAACCCATTGCTCCAGGTCTGAGAACTGTAGTCATGCCAGGCGGCGGGCATTAATGCCTACTGCAGCCACTCTCTGGCCACAGACTCAAAGTTGTCATAGGTCACTCGAGTTACATACTTAGAGCACTTCTTGACCATGAACACCAGCCCAGCTGAGAACCCAGCGAGCTCCTTCACCAGGTCTCTCAAGTACATGCTCATGTACAGCATTTAAGCCTGTATACAAGCCATGAGCATTGAGCCCTGGAAACACTTCCTACCAAACCCGTCCATGGTGCAAGCCTTCTGACTTCGGGGCACCGAGTAGTGCATTTTCTGGCTTTTGATCCAGCGCATGGCCGACTCCACCACCATAGAGTTATATGGCAGTTGAGTTTTTTCGAAGCCTGGGCTCTTGCAGACTCACATGGAATCGAGCCACTTGCTCATAATGGGAAACATAACTAGGGTTTTCCACAGCCTGAAAGAGAGGTGCTCGAAGATGGAAGGCACCGCATCATTATGGCCTCCTTGGGAGGAGGTTCTCCGAGAGCTTTGCCCACATCCTGGATGAAGTCCAGGAAGGAGAGGTCCTCGGGCAGGGACCTCCAATGCTCCTGTGGAGGAGAGGGTTTGAAGGAACATCCTGATGCCAAATGGTATTGCGAGACTTGTCGTCTGTCTCCCATTCTGAATCAGAAGACAGCTTGAAGCGCAGGCGAGAATCACGCCGATGTGCAGTCGGGGTTGAGGACGACGGCTGTGATTCTTGGCACTCTGAGGAGAAGCCTGAGGCTCTGACAAAGACCGAGATTGGTCATCTGAATCAGCCCACAGGGCATGCTGCTTCAGAACAGGCTGCATTTCCTCTGGTGAGGCCCTTGCAGTGGAGGGGCCCATGGCCGTCCCCAAGGAACTGGAGGTAACTGGAACTGGGGTCAGCTGGCCTGCCAAAAATGCAGCGAGGCTGTGCTCCAAGGCCACCATCCTGGCCTCGAGACCTGAAGGCTCCACAGCCACCGGTATGGGCACCGAGGGCATAGGGCCCTGCTAGTTCCCTCAGTGGGGACTCACTGAAGGTGATCACCTCGACAGTCCGAGGGCGATCCTCCGAAGGGATGGGAACTGCTTCCCGCCAGGGCAGCTTCAGAGCTACTCCCTGCCCTCACCCTCAGAATCCCATCGAGAACTGCGGGCCGGAGCCCACGGGTCTTACCCGCAGTACTGACATCGGCCCCCAACAAGGACTTGGTTGAAGTCCATTCCTTCTGGAGACAGTCTTACAAAGACAGTCACCGGTCTGATGCTCAATGACCTCCGGACTCCGAGTGAGCTCAGTGGCTGCCCAGGTCCAATTCCTCTGCGGCCGCCCTGAGGGCATCAATTCCAAAGCTAATGATGGAGCCAAATAGCGTCTCCTTCTGCCTTTCACAATTCTTATAGCGCTTGCTTGTCATCTGAAGACAGAGCGGTTGAGTGGAGGCATGGTGATCAGCCCCAATACACTGAAAGCAGCAAATGTGGCAGTCCATGATGGACATGGTCCTGCCATAATTGGTGTATTTCGTAAAACCACTAATCGAGGACATAAAGGGAAAGACTACCCATGCAAGATCAAACTCCAATGTCCTAATTAGTAGGACGCGAGAAAAAAAATTCCACGCACTGAAAGAGAAGAAAGTACCCGAAAAAACACAACGCCAAGGTAGCAAAAGTTCCGGGACCAGAAGAAGGTGACAGTACGCGAACAAGAAAAAAGAAGCGAGAAAACAACAAAGTATTCATTGAAAAGAACGGCATCTTTTTCCAGGGTGCAGAAGGTATATCTGGTGGGCTCCGCAGAAAAATGAAGAGAGGGAAAATGGTTCTCTTGGGTCGGAAGGTGACCACACAGGCGTGGATGATCTCCCAAAGGCTCACTGAAAGCTGGGGAGAGATTACTGCACGGGCTCGTCAGTGCCGACGTCACCCATATATGAGGACTGACTTCCTGCTTGTTCCCAGAGAAGAAAAGAATTCCGGGGCGGTCATCTGGACTCCGGAAGCGCTCCTCTCAGAAAAGACTCCCCGATACCAGGGGGCATAGCTGCCACAGAACCTCTAGAGGGTGAAGAGCGGCTCACAGCAGTCGCCGGAGCCACCAGCCAACTGAGCATCTTTACCCTTAGTGCCATCCTGCACCTTCTGCCCTAAGGAAGGTAAGGGCGGACTAACTGTATCCCCTGGCTGAGAAGGGAAAGCATGACCTCTAGGGGTGACTCAGAAGCTGCCATACAGGAAAGGCAGAGTCTAGAATGCAAGGATGAGGCTCCTCACCTGTAATAGGTCAAACAACATTTCCTGGAAGACGACAGAGAGTTAGGGTAAGATTCACTAGAGAACGTGCTAAGGCTGCTTCAGCCCACAAGCTCCCAGTGGAGGTGGTAGAGATGAGGACAGTAACTGAATTCAAAAAAGCATGGGACCAACACAGAGGATCTCTAAAGGTAAAAAGTGGACTGTTGTAGTTGTTGATATGGAAGGACAGACTAGATAGGCCATGTGGTCTTTTTCTGTCATCATGTTTCTATGTTTCATGCATTAACTGCGCTTTTATGTAATGCACGTTAAAGGCACTAGGGAAGGAGTGCGTGTTGGGGCCACTTGGGCAGAGCGCACATAAAGACCGTTTGACTCCCAGGTGCACAATAGACAAAAACGTTACTAATGTGTGCAGAAAATGGTGGGAAACCCCCACACAACAACAACGGTCACTAGAAGCCACTCCAAACTGCATTTCTCAGAGAAAGAACCGGGAGCTCTCGACAAGGACAATGACAAGGTCAAGCCTTGGTACTCACCCCCTGAAAGCCCCAGGCATAGGATCTGTGCTGGGTTCAATTTTACTCCTCAGAAACTGCTTCACTGGCTGGGTTATTAGCAGCACTGTGTGAAAGGTGGCTGGCAGGCAGATCCCTCAGAGTCTTCTGCAATCTTCGGGAAAGAGTAGGAGGAAAGGAAGAGGAGAGAGGGGTGCTGAGGTTGTGTAAGACTGCTGTACTCTTTCAGGTATTTCCAAATCCTTCCAATTTGTGGCTGCTCAACAGGGCCTTATCATGATAAGAGCAAAGAGCTGAACCAATTTTCCCTCCTCCTATGGCTATCAAGAAGACCGCAGTCTAGTGGAGCCTCCCATGTCATGCTCAAGTGAGAGACTCACCTTTTTAGGGCTTAAGGTGGTCGTTCATGAGCGTTTATTCTATTTCTTTTTCTATCAATCTTCAGATTTTCTATAGAGAGGAGAAAATCCATCCACCCAGCGTTGTACCTAACCCTGTGCAAATGGTACGGCAAGAACAGGGCGCAAAGAAATAGGGGTGTATTTGCCAGCCTCAGTCATCTCCCCACTGCTGCTTTTCATGTTTTCTTGGCATCAGCAGCAACAGTGGAGCAGACAGCAAATTGAAAACAAAAAATTCAGGTCTTTCTGATTTCCTGCTAATATGTAGGTCTGATCCCTCCCTCTCTCTAACATATGCCCGCATCAGAGAAGGGAGGGACCAGACCAGCCATTCAAACGTGGGTTTTTGGAACTCCACGCTTGAATGGCTGATCTGGTCCCTCCCTCCTCTGACATGGGCATACATCAGAAGAGGGAGGGATCAAAGCTGCATGCTAGCAGGAAAACGAACAGTCCCGTGTTTTTTGTTTTTTTCAATTTTATGTCCGTTCCGCTGCTGCCAGCACCACCGCCAAGAAAACAAGAAAAGCGGTGGAAGAGCAAGGGCAGGAAGTGCGAGGAGCCAGCTGCACATGGAAGTGTGGGGTAAGGCAACATGGGGAGATGCTGGGCATGGGGCAAATGACAAACATGTGATGTGCAAGTCCCACAGGGCACATTTATGGCTTGGTACAGCCCTGCATCCATCATCTGCTGGAAACCAATAAATACTGAAGGGACCTCTGGTGACTGAGGCAGATAGAGGCATGGGAATGATGTCATTGAAACCTGGGCTTTTCATTGATTCTTTGTCTCCACCGATCTGCTGGTAGGGAAATACAGCCCACTTGTCTGGACTGGTCCAGCAGGACAATATGGAATGGACACTGCTAGGAAGTCCCTTGGGGGCATCCTGATATTTGAAGAGGTCGAACAACAGACAGCTCTTCTCACACCTGCGACCGAATAAGCATAGACTGCTATAGCATATACAAGAAGTAGTCTTCAGGTGGAGACCTACTCCTTGGCTGTAGAGCAGATGGTGTGTGGGGTTCAGAATTCCTCTTTGGAACAAATCTCTTCGGACCCGGAGAGACATACCCAAGTGCTCAGTCACTTATGAAGTAAGCAAGAGGTGAATGCGGAAGATGTACAAACACTATGATTCTTGGGCACTGGGGCTTATTTTTCATAAATGTCTGGAGAAGCTTCCCTCTCAAGAGCTATTTAACTACAGCTTGATGTGTTCAGCACTCACACCCGAGTCTCACTGTTTGAAGATCAGTTATGTTCCCAGAGTGCTTGGCAGCACAGGGGAAGCAATGTTAAGTGGGTCACCTAATGTTCCAAGCAGTATTGACCCAAACAGATGCTTACTGTCCAACAAACTTCAAATGTTGGGCAACTACCAGTATTTCTGCTATTTGCCTACACAGCTCCTCCTTGAAGACTGTTGATTAAAAGACACAATGAGACTTAAGAAAAAGTTCTTTCAGTTTGTCTAAAGGTGTCTTGAAAGCCTGAAGATGAACCAACATGGTATGTGTAGTCAGTGAGAGGTAAAGTATCCCCTTACATGCAGTAGCTTCAGGGATAGGAGTTCAGATTGCAGAATCCCCTGGATCTCAAAGCTAGGTATCAAAGCAACTGGCACCAATGAACCTTATTTTGATGAGTCCTTGGCATGCTTAGATCCCATTACCTGGAAACAGGTAGGAAAATGAGTTCTGTCTTGTTCTCTTGGCCTATCCGCAGGCTTTGGCACAGATGAGGTCAAAGCTTATTCAGCATTTATAAGCTGGAAACTACAAGGAATGAAAATAACACCATTGTGGCCCACCTAGCTAAGAAGGGAAGTTGATAATTTAAAATTTTTTTAAAAATCTGCCTAGAACTTTCCAGACACTACAAACAGAGCACAGCTCTGAAACATGACCATCAGTACGAAGCGAAAAAGATGAATGTAAGCAGCCTCAGTAGTTGCAAAAACACAGGGGCTCTTGTGAATGCTCAGAGGGATCCTGTGAGTCTTCACTGGAAGGCATTCTGTGTCAACACCATCAGATGACATCTCTTCCATGTAAAATAAATGAACTACTACTTGACTTCAGAAAAAAAAGGGGGAAGGGCCGATAGTGCTTTTGCATAAGTTACTGGTTCAGTGTAAATTACTCCCCTACAATACTATGTCCTATGCTGAAGGCATCAAAGCTGCATTAAGCGTAGTATTCTACAGAGACCTTTGGTTGCACATTGGCATGAATTATCGCATAGCCTTACAGATCTTAAATTTGTAGTTCTCAAACAGGTATATCCACATTGACGTGGAGGTGACACGGACAAAACATTATTATAGCTTGAACAGAGATACATTTTTCAGATGAAGCCCATGGCTCCCTTAGGGTTAAATCTAGAATCTGATCTTTCTATTTTTCTGTAAAGTTGTTTATAACATTTCTTACTTCATGACTTTTCTCGTGTGTGCATGCATGTGTATGCATGTAAGTATGTGTATTTCTGTATAACTCTAAATCTTTTCATTTACATCTATGTCATTTTGGTTCTTCTACTGGCTCTCTTTTAAGTTTAAAAGTTAGGCGCATGGATAATGGTCAGCATCGATTTTTTGCAAAGTGTTGGATGGTGATTCTCTGAGATTGGAATCAGATTAATTGTGCTTAAGCTTTTAATTTTTCAATCATATTTATTTTATTTAAAAGTTTCTTATATACCGCCCCTTCCAAAGATCAAGAGCAGTTTACAGTAAACAGAACAGTTACATTAAACTTTAAAACCTGTGTGCAACATTGGAACTGGTCATAACACATTTACATTTAACATATTTACAGAAAACATTTTACATTATTTACAAATGTCATCTTTTCTTTGTTCATACAGAGTTTAGGTGGGTTTCTATAGTTCAAAGCTGGATCAAAGGGCTGGGAGGAATTGATAATCAGAACTCTGCTAAGTTGGGTATAGGTAATTCTGGTCCACTAAGTCTCCAAAGTGCTCAATAAATAGAAGCATTTTCATTTCCTTATGGAACAATAGGAGGTCTTTTATAGCACCTAGTTTATCTGGGAGAGCATTCCAAAGTATGGGTGAAATATATGAAAAAGCTCATGGACCGGTTTGTATATCTGTAGTTAGCAGGGACTGCTATAATATTTGGGTACATCCTCTTCTTGTTCTCTCAACAGAAGAGACACTTATCAGTGTGTTCAGGTAGGATGGGGATATGTTTCTTATTAGCTTAAATATAGCCATTAGAATTTTATATTTGATTTGACAGGATAGGTAGTTAATTTAGGTCAAATAATATAGGGGTGATATGTTCTGTGATATTTGTCTTATATATCATGCGGGCAGCAACATTTTGAGCTAACTGAAGGGGTTTCAGAGTCTGTTTTGGGAGACCTTGAAGGATACTCTATTAGCAAAATCAAAATGTGGGAGGATCATGGCTTGAAGTACCGGATGAAAATCAAAATTGGAAAGAAGTGGCCTAAGGTGCTGTAACAGTCGTAATCTATAATAGACTATTTTGGTGATGAGCTTTATATGCGTGACCATGCTGAGCGTCTGATCAAGATACTTCACTTCCGGTTTTACATCTAATTCAATATATTGTAGAATGAGTTTTTGGGGGGTGTAAAGGTTTGGGACCTTGAAACGAATAAAACCTCAGTTTTATTATAATTTATTTTTAAGTTGTGTAGGATCAGCCAATTTGTTATTTCACTCAGGCATGCGTTTAATTTGTGATAGTTACGGCTCATAATATCTATGGGGAGATAGATCATTATATCATCTGCGTTGATGCGGTAACCTATTTGAAATTTCTTGAAGATGTTACATATAGGCTGAAGATATATACTAAATAATAATGCAGAAAGAGAAGATCCTTGAATATTCCCCATTCTTGTTTGTATGACTGAGGTATTTGTTGCTCTATCCTAACTTGCTGAGTACGGTCTGTAAGATAGGACTGGAAACATTTGAATACCTTGCCTTGTATTCCGATTTGTTGAAGTCTTGTGAGCAATATCTTGTGGCTAATATTATCGAATGCGGATGCAATATCCCAAAACACTAGTACAAAAGCCTGTTTAGTGTTATCATATGATATGAGATCATCATTGGTTTCTAGCCAGAGAATATATAACAATCAGGCTCTGATTTATGTATCCCTTGTTCTGATCATGTTAGTTAGTTGCCTTTAATATATCAGATCACGGGCCATGGCTAATTTGTTTGGAACATGCTGATATGATATATACGGATGGTGAAGTTTACTATGTTACCTCTGGTGATCCATCACCTATTCTGTATAAGCATTGCCCACTTAGGAGCAATTAGAGCTTGACATGGTGTGACGTTGGTCTGCCTCTCTCTAAATATTGTGTCTGGGGTGCAGCTTCCTTTTCTGAGGTCTTCAGTGACTAAGTTCTTTTGTCCGGTGAACATTGTATCAGTAACTAGGGATTTTATATTGGTCATGGGTTCCATTTTATTCTTGCGGGTTATGGAAAGATTGCTTTTGGAACAATTTGAATTAGAACGTGTCAGACGGGTGCCTGGGTGAGAATGTTCACAGTCTTGGCAAAGGCATATATCTATATGATTTGCAAGGGATTGTGGGAAATGCAGTCCATTCACACCAGACACAGCCGCTCACAATAATTAGTTGTGTTTGAGTGTAAAGCCAATAAGATATTTATTTATGGGGTTATTTCTCCCAACACAGGTATGCTTGGTAGCACATAAAACAGGATACTTGCTTTCAGTGTTAAACTTAGAAAAACAAAATCAGGAAAACAACAGCTGAACTTGTCAGGCAATCAAAGCAAAAGAATAAAGACCTGGTTGGTAACAAACTGGTCTTTTCTGTAGGCTCTAGCTAATATTTTCTTAGCAGTGCTTTAATCAACAAACAAAACCCACAAAGTAGGGAAAAACTGTTCTTTTCAGGTTAACTTCTTATATCTTCACACATAGACTCAGAAGTGATTTCCTCAGAGCTCACAAGCAATTAGGTAAGGCTCAATTGCTAGCAGTTACCCAGCTGAAACCCCTTAGCTGGCTTCCTTTCTACTGCGTGGCTCAAAATCCTACTCAGGAGCTTTTCTGAGTAGATTAAAGAACAAGTTTGTATTTCTTTGTGATGGTTGTTGTACTTTGTAACAGAAAATTACCAAAGGAGTTTAGACAGAGAGCAGTCCATGTATTCACAGCCTGTATCTAATACCTCTCCCCCTTCTTCAACAATCATGGGTTCAAAATCATGGATTGGCACAGAGGAATTTCTCAATGGAGCACTTTCAGGAGAATACTTGTTTCCCTGCTGTCTTTCAAGGGTATAGCTAGGGCATAGATCAGTGTTCATACCTAAGCTTCCATTGCTGTTAGAATTCCTCTCTAAATAGCCTGGCCAGTATGTAGTCCAGTTCTTATGTCCAGCCTTCCAATCCAGATCCCTGGACACTGGGTCTCTCTTCACATACCTTCTGGCACGGGTCTTAGGGTCCCTTCCAAGTGCAGCCGTCTCCCTCACAGGTACCGTCTGAAGATTCCTAGCTCTGCAGCACCATTCCTCTGGCTTTCCCCAGTCCAATGGTGTATGCTGGCCTTTTGAATGTCTCCCAGTATACGTACTGCTCTGGACTCCTTTAGACCTCCCAAATGCTTTTCTCTTCTTTCTTCCAAAGGGTTTCTTGCCCTCTCTGTCCGTCCGCTCTGGCTTCTGCTTCTGATGATCCTCCAGATGATGAAGATGTCCAAGCTGAGGATATCCAAGCTGATTCTGAGGATGATTCTCTGTAGAATAAACTCTACCTTTATTCTGCTTAGATGAGTGCTCCACCCTAGCACAGCGCAGCTGTGCTGAATCAGGCCCTGCCCTTTGAGATGAGTGCTTGGGGATTACCTCATAGCCCTCCTGATTGAACACACGTTTCCCCACTTCAGCTCCTCTAATGGCTGTTGGAAACCTGGTGCATTCTGGGACTGGTAGTCTTTTATGGAAATATTCTGTTTTCTCATTTCTACCAGAACTGACAGGTTGCTTGTTCAGAGTCACTTCACCTTTACTATAGCTCCTTCCTGAGCTATGATAAGCTTCCTTATCACAAGCGTCCCTCTCAAAGTTTATGTTAGACGTTTGATATATAAATTTGATTAGGTACATATGGATAATGTTATGTATACAGATCCATTCAAATGAATATATCTTTAACTAATATTGTGTAGTTAAATAATGCCTTATACATGTAAGGTTGTCCAGCTTTGAAAGCTGCTGGCGGTGTTGACATTCAAAACGGGACGTGCACTTCTCCCACTAAGGCCAGACTAGCATGGAAATTACACAAGCACATAATGTTAAATATACAGATCATTTTTAATGAATAGTGTAGTTACTCATCTGTAACAGGTGTTCTCCGGGGACAGCAGGAATCAGTCCTCAAATATGGGTTATGTCGATGCCGACAGAGCCCGCACAGAGCAAATCCCCAGCTTTCAAAGAAAGCCTTTGGGAATTGCTACCACGCATGCGTGGTCCCCTTCCTGCCCAAGGGTGCCATCTTGCTCAGTCAAATGACATAGCTAAAAAGACAGCAAAAACAAATGAAAATAAGACTGCAACTCCAAGGGGAGAAGGGAGGGTTGTGAGGATTGATTCCTGCTGTCCCCGGAGAACACCTGTTACAGGTGAGTAACTATGCTTTCTCTGGGAACAAGAAGGAAGTCAGTCCTCGCATATGGGACTCCCCAGCTACAGGCTACCATGAACCTATAGCCAAAAAAGGCTCCCTCATCGAGAATCGCAAGCAGCCACAATGAAATCCCTAACCAGGGAAACAGGACCTGCGTCAGAGGACAGTAGCACTCCGGTAGCCTGAACACAGAAGGGTCGGAAGGTAGGAGTTGCCTAGACCCCAAAAAGGTTACGGAGTACAGCCTGGCTAAAGGCACTGTCCCGTCGGGACTCCCTATCCAGGCAGTAATGAATTGTGAAGGTATGAACCGAAGACCAGGTGGTGGCCCAGCAGATGTCTGCCAGAGGAACAGAGCGCAGGTGAGCCACTGATGCCACCATGGCCCGGACCCTGTGAGCTGTGACATGGCCTTCCAGCGGAAGCCTCGCCTCCTCATAAGCCTGGGCGATACAGTCTGCCACCCAAGTGGACAGTGTACGCTTGGACACCGCCTCCCCCAGTTTACCCAATTCAGCAATTGGGTGTTTCAGGCTATTATTACGCAGATGACATCTTCCTCCTGTATCATACATCCTCTTCTCACCCTGACATCACTCCTCTCAACAACTGCTTATCCCTGGTTTCTTCTTGGCTTTCATCAAACTGTCTCGTTCTGAATATCTCAAAAACTGCCTCCATTTGGTTTCCTCATAGTTCCACCATTCCGTCACTCACTCCTTCTTTCTCTGGCGCCCCAATTTCCTCAGTTTCCACGCTTCGTTATTTGGGTGTTTTTCTCGACAGCAACCTTACCTTCCATGATCATATCTCCCTTATCTCTCGGCGCTCCTTCTATTGTCTTCGACAGATTCGTGCCATTAGACCATTTCTTTCTCCTCAGGCTCTCTCCACTCTTCTTCTTTCTTTAGTTATCACACGATTGGACTTCTGTAATCTGGTTTATGCTGGTCTTCCCCAATATCAATGTCGTCGGTTATAGCTCTTACAGAACACCGCAGCTCGGATGATCCTGCATGCTTCCCCTCACGATCATATCACTCCTATCCTTCAGCACCTTCATTGGCTGCCAGTAAATTTTCGGATTCAATTCAAAATTCTCACTCTTGTACATCAGGCCATTTATCTTCACATCCCTCAGTATCTATCCAACCTGTTAACTTTTCACACTCCCACTCGCAGCCTACGATCAATTCATATCAATCGTTTACACCTTCCCTCCCCCTCCCAGGCTCATCTTCACTCAACTCGGCAATCGGCTTTCTTTTACCTTGGATCTGCCCTCTGGAACTCCCTCCCCACTAACCTCCGACTAGAACAGTCCCTTCCCAAGTTCCGTTCTCTTCTTAAGACTCATCTTTTTTCTTCTGCCTTCAACCTTCCCCCATGACCCCTGTTTTCACTGTATTTCCTTTTACAATCTGTCCTTTTTTCTTTTTTTTTCCTCTCTTATATGATTGTCACTTTTCCTTCCCTTTCTTAAATTATGTATTTTAAAGTTTTATTGTAAACCGCCCCGGTGTAATGGGGGGCGGTATATCAAGTGATTTTAAACATTAAACTGGGGTCATAGGAAATGAAAAGCTGAGAGGCTTTCCGGTGGCCTTGAGTATGCTGGATGTAAAAGGACAGGGCCCTCTTACAGTCCAAGGTATGAAGGACCACCTCTGCCCGACTGGCATGCGGTCTGGGAAAAATGGTAGGGAGGACCACCTCCTGGTTGAGGTCGAATGAGGACACCACCTTCGGAAGAAACTTGGGGTGTGTGTGAAGCACCACCCTATTCTTGTAGAACCTGGTGTATGGCCTCTCTGCCATGAGGGCCTGAAGCTCACTCACCTTCCGGGCGGAAGTGAGCACAACCAGAAAAAACACCTTCCAGGAGAGATAACGGAGGTGACACGTAGCCATTGGCTCAAACAGCAGCAGAGTGAGCTGCCCCAGCACCACACTGAGATCCCATTCGGTCACCGGAGAACGGACCGGTGGCTTAAATAGGAGTAGGCCTTTAAGGAAACGGGATACCACTGGGTGAACTGAGAGGGCACTTGATGGTGGTTCACCGCTAGGGAACTGAGATGTACTCTGACGGAGTTGGACTTGAGCCCCGTCCTGGAGAGGTGGAGAAGGTATTGCAACACCACAACCACCGGGCAAGAAAAGGGGCTGACCCCCCCCCACACACACCCCCACCCCACACCCCCCCACACCACACCCCACACCACCCCCCCACACCCCCACCCCCCCCACACCCCCCATACCAGACATCAGCGCCCACTGCTGTTCCAAGAAGGCAGTGACACTGCACTCCAAGGCCGCCGTCCTGGAGGCTCTGTAGCCCTTGGCTCGGGCACCAATGCACTCGGGCCCGAAGCCGTTCTCCCGGAGGGGAGTCCTCGATTAGTACAGTATGTACTTGCCTAGGCCGATCCGCGATGGGGTCCTTCCGAGGGCAGGGCGCTCTTTCTCCGACACCTCAGGCATGCGCTGGGTGCTCTATAACCGGCCCCCAAGAGGAGCCTGGCCGATCGGAGCCATCCAGAGACGCCGCCTTCAAGGATTTCTTCCTTCTTTTCGGTTCCCTCGAGGAAGACCCCCCCTCTGAGGACCCCTGATGACGCTCAGGTTCGGAGTGCTCCTCCCAAGGTGTGGAGGCCTCAGACAAGGTCCTGGCTCTTGAAGGCATGGGGGAATCTGGAAAAATTTTATCATGCTGCTGCTGGCAGCTCCTCAAATCCTTCGAGGACATCTTTTTTCACAGGCCATAGACTATCAGGTCGTGATCTGGGCTGAGGCACCAGTCATGCGTATCGGTGAGGGACATGATCTTCCCACACCGAACGCACTTTTGAACCTGCTAGTAGCCATGGGGGGAAAAAGAACCTCAGCCAGGGCTGCCAGCGAGGCAAAAAAGGATGCGAAGATGCCACGAAATAGAGAAAAATAGAAGAAAAAAATAGGAATCGACCCGATACCGAGGTAGGGGCGGGAAAACGGCACGGGCTGGAGACAGCCAAAAAAAAAAGGTACAAAAATCAACTTTTTACAGGACAGGGACAGACTACGTCTGATGGGCTCCGCGGAAAAAAGGAGACTGAGCAAGATGGCACCCTTGGGCGGGAAGGGGACCACGAATGCTTGGTAGCAAGTTCCAAAGGCTTTCTTTGAAAGCTGGGGATTTGCTCCACGCGGGCTCCGTCAGCATCAACGTCACCCATATGTGAGGACTGACTTCCTGCTTGTTCCTGCAGAAATATTTTTACCCAATATTGTATAGTTAAATGTGGTATGCATGAGGTTGTCCGGCTTTGAAAACTGCTGGCGGCATAGACATTCACCGTGGGATGTGCACTTCTCTCGCTGAGGTCAGAACAGCATGGAAATCACACAAGCACATAATGTTGGACACTTCAAATGTATCCCTGCGATTCAGGAGCATAATGTTGAGTGTTTCGCCTCGGCGAACATACTTTTATGATTAGGATTATTCAACACCGAAGACACCACATTAAGCACGTGGAAGCAATTGATTCGGGTTTTAGCATTTTCCTAATTCTGACCATTTTATTTTTAGATGACACAAAAGGTAAGAGCAATAGATACATGGTTAGGATCATAATCCTTAATATATTACTATTCACAACTAAACTATTCCACTCCCACTATAGGTATACAGGTTGTATTCAATAAAGAGAGCAAACTGCTAGGTCTTTACTCTCTGGTAAGTTTAAAGTCCATGGTGTGCCCAGCTTGTTAGCCATCCTCGTATCTCTATCTCACATTTGACTTGCTAAATTTGGATCTATGGCATATTTCTCTTCATGAATGGACATTTACAGTTGTATTTCTAGCATAATTTTATTTCTTTCTAATCAAACAAATGGAACATAGTCTCATTTTTACTATAACAATAATACTGATATATTTTTTAATGCACGTCATCTGCCCATGGCATATGTTCTTATGGGTTCTGAATGTTTATAGGTGTGGTTTTATGTTCTATAAATGTTTTTATGACTTTTTATGGATTCATGATATATATTTATATTTATTTCTATTATTACGAGTGCTATTTATATTTCTGGCCTTAGCAACAGTAAGTGTTGCCAGGCGCCATCCAATGGTTCCATTGGAACACTGACATTGTTGAACATAACCTTATTCATAACATTTTATCATTTGAGCGCGATTTGTTGTTTACAGTAACTTGAAAAATTCATCTCGGGCGAAAAATGGAATTAACTCGTGAACATTTTCGTGCGATTATTTTTCATAACTTTCGACATAGATTATCAAGACAAGAGTGCATCGATGAACTTAATTTTTTATACGACGATAAAGCACCATCCTACAGCACTGTAAAAAACTGGTATAACGAATTCAATCGTGGCCAACGTTCGCTCCAGGACGAATTCCGTCAGGGTCGTCCAAAATCGGTTATTGTGCCAGAAAATATTGATGCTGTGTGTGAACTGATAAAGCAAGATCGTCATGTGACATACCGTGAGATTGAGGCATCTTTGGGCATTAGTATGACAAGCATCAATAAGATATTGCATGATCATTTGGCCGTAAAAAAGATTTGTTCGCGTTGGATCCCGCATAATCTGACAAACGCTCAAAAGAAGGCTCGTGTCGATTGGTGCAAGGAAATGTTGAAAAAATACGTTCAAGGTGCATCAAAGACTGTGTATAACATCTACACAGGTGACGAATCATGGATCTATGCATATGAGCCCGAAACAAAACAGCAATCGACTGTATGGGTCTTCCAAGACGAGCCAAATCCAACAAAAGTTGTTCGTGGAAGAAGCACATTGAAGCAAATGGTTGCCTGTTTCTTCGGCATTACCGGTCACGTGGCGACAGTGCTGTTAGAGCAACGTAGGACGGTCAATTCTGAATGGTACATGACCATTTGTTTACCAGAAGTCTTCTGAGAAATTCAGAAAAAGTCGAAGAAGAGGCGAATAATTCTTCATCATGACAATGCGAGTTCTCACACATCGGCTCAAACAAAGGAATTTTTGACCGGCCAAAACATTGAATTGATGGGTCATCCACCATACAGCCCTGATTTGGCACCCAATGACTTCTTTTTATTCCCGCACATCAAAAACAAATTACGTGGTCAATGATTTTCAACACCCGAAGATGCGGTTGATGCATTCAAAACGCATGTTTTGGAGTTACCTCAATCGGAGTGGAAAAAGTGCTTCGAAAATTGGTTCAAACGCATGCAAAAGTGTATTGATCTTCATGAAGAATATTTTGAAAAACAATAAAACCAATTTCGATCATAAATATTTGTTTTTTATAAATAGCCAGAAATATAAATAGCAACCCTCGTATTATCTAATGATTATTATTATTTGTAACATGTGATCATGCATTCGGATTGGTTTTCTATTTCATTGGCCCATTTGTTATTCTGGAAATCCTGAGGTTCAGCAGGATTTATGCCTATTTGAGAAACCAAGGAAGAAAGAGAGACTCTATTCCACAGAGCTGAGCATGGAGACCAGCCCAGGGGAGGAGTCCTGCAGTCCTGATTGGGCACACCCTGCCCTTGGAAGGGGCGTGTCCAGGAGAGAACGTGGTTTTAAACCAGAGCATGGCTTCGCTAGTCAGAATGAGAAGGGGATTGAGAGGAATGAGGAGATAGAGAAGAGAAAGAAGGAGAGGAGGAAGAATGATTGGAAGTCCAGAAAACAGTATGCTGATACTTGGGAACCTGGCATTGGAAGGAGACCTGCAAAGTTCTATTCAGAGGCAGTGAGTAGAAGTCCCAAGGAGAGAGGACCTAGCCCTGAAATAGATAACCGCTGGAAGGCACAGCCCTGGGAAAGGAAGCCTTCAAGGCAGGCACAAGAAAGAAAACAATCATTCTGTGAAGTACCGTTTGAGCCAGAGAGCAACAAACATTCTAACAGCTGGAGAACGTTGGAGCCATCTGAAGTCAGAACGGCATGGCAACAAGTAAGTGAATGGCCACAAAGTTTCCAGGCTGAACGTAAAGCTAACTCTCCTGTGTGTGAAACATTAGCAAAAGGGACTAGCAGTTACTCTGACACAATTAATCTAAGAGAGGAGAAAATAAACAGCCTTAAGCCAGAGGGAAGTTGTATAGCTGAT
This sequence comes from Ichthyophis bannanicus, assembly GCA_033557465.1. Taxonomy (NCBI): domain Eukaryota; kingdom Metazoa; phylum Chordata; class Amphibia; order Gymnophiona; family Ichthyophiidae; genus Ichthyophis; species Ichthyophis bannanicus. Next base: position 178,133,386 of record CM066032.1, on the reverse strand, counting down.
AGCAATTCCCTATCTCACAAACAGCAGGCTGAATTGCTCCTACAGAGTTTTAAGCAGTTTTTAGAGTTGCAAGCTAGAAGACAGCCAGTGTTACCAGAAGCCAGTAATTCCATACAGCTTGAAGAATTAACACAAGATAATACAGACTTACCAGATTGTGAGAGCATGGATTGCACGGTCTGCTGTGTAGAGATGCCAAGCTGAAGGAAACTGCTTTTTACCGTATGTGAATTGAATGCTACGGAGCTGTTGTATTGCCTTGCTGAGAAAGCTCTAATTATGTGCACCTGATTTTCCCCAGCACTGTGAAGGTAACAGTGGCTGAAAGAGGCTGCAGTGAATCTAACAGACCTCTTGGGGCAAAGTGAGTAATTTGCTGAGAAGTGAAAAGAAGCAGTTATACTTTAAGTTGCCTTTATACTAAGTTTTCCTGTTAGCATTTTGAAGCACCTATTTTGTTTGCATTTATTTGCCATGTGATGGAACAATATCCTTTACTATAATAAAAATACTGGAAACCCCATAACTACAACTCATTATTTCGGAGCGAGAGGAGCAGGAACTACAATACCCAGCATTCCCTGGATACAGGTTACTCTCCTTCCTCACGAAGCATCAGACCGCCGCTCCTGTCTTTAGCCCCAAGGCCAGGCAGGAGCGCCGCAATACATTATGACTTTATTTTCTTGTTTGCATCAACTTTGTATGGTTTATGTTGATCAATCCCCCTTTTTTAAAAACATTTTTAATAAAAAAAATTGTTTATGTTTTTAGAGGTCGATATACCCCTGAAGAAGGCTTTGGCTGAAACACGTGTAGGGTGACCTCCTAGATATCAATAAAGTTCTCTGTCTTCCAAGGTGTGGTGTGACCTGCTCTTTTCTGTGCGTGCTATGCTGAAGGCTGTACATCTGAAAAAGGAGAGACAGTCTGGACACTGATAAGAGAAAGGTTATAAAAATATAGGGAGGAGTGGTCTAGTGGTTAGGACAAGGTACTTCAGGCCGGAGGGCCGGGGGTTCAAGTCCCACCTGGGGACAGCAATCTCAGGCCGGAGGGACTGGGATTTCTAGTCCTATAGGCACTCCTTGTGGTCTTGGGCAAGCCACTTAACCCTCCATTGTCCATGTTCCCTGTAAGTATTAGCCTGTGTGTCTCATATCCCCTCGTGTTAAATGTATCCCCCAATTGACCGCTTTGACCCGGTGAAAAGCGGGATATAAATACAGCTAAATAAATAAATAAATAAATAAATAAAAATGGTGCAGGGTCTGCACCAAAAGCCATATGAGATGAGATCTAACCTAAATATGTGCACAGTAGGGGAGATAAGAGACACGAGAGAGAGATATTGAAACCAGCCACAGGAAGAAAACCTTTTTGCAGAGGAAAGAATGTTCCAGAACAAGAGGTCATTGTATGAAGTTCCAGAGAGTAGACTATGGCAGTGAGTCTCAGCCTCTCTCATACTGCAGTACACCTGGCCGCGGGTTCTTTTTGTCATGGCACACCATCACATTCCCTTCTCTCTTTCACTTCCCCCGGCATCATCGCACCCTCTCCCTTCCCTCCCCTCTACCCTGCTCCCTAGAATCATCATCTTCCCTTCCTCCATCCCCTGGCATAGCTTCTTCACTTCCACCTCTTAGCATCACCATCTTCCCTTCCGTTTCCTTACCTCCTCCCTCCAGCATTATCACTTCCTTCCCCTACCTGCTATCATCATCATTTTCCCTTGCCATCATGTCTCTTGGTCCTCTATCCAGTGGCAAGAATCGTATGAGCAGTGCTCTTTATCTGCTACTGCCTCCTCCTCTGCCAGCTTTCCTCTGAGACTAGGAGCCTCTGGTGTACCATAGTGCTGTGAGACCTGCTGACCACTCGCAGATCTGACATCAGAGGAGAAAGCAGCAGCAGCAGATAAAGAGTACTGCTTGCTGACTTCACCTGAGAATAACACAGAGGATGGGATGGAAAAGAGACAGAGATGAAGACTTTGGTACTGTGGAGCAGGAAGCCAGAATTTCACAACATACCAACGTCCTTCTGCAGCACACTGTTTGGGAAACTTTAAACTAAGAGACAAAGAAAACTGCTTCACAAAAATAGTCATAAAATTCAACAGACTACAGGATAAACACAGAGGGATCTCTAGTTGCAAAGAAGTGAGAGGAAAGCCAGACATCTACTGGAGCAGCTGGGAAAACCAGAAAGGCCTAATGGATTTTCTGATTTGCAGTCATATTCTATGTTTCAAGAAAGGGAAGGCAAGGAGAGAGAGAACAAATACTGTATATAAGAACCACCAAGGCACATGTAGATGCATACAAACAAAACAAAATTAAAAAATCCTGCATTAAACCAGTTTACTTATTATCAACATGTCTACTAACAACAGATGTTTAGAAGTTAAGCAACAGAAGGGCTTGCTATCAAAAAGCAAGAGGACCAGATGCTTTCAAGAAATGCGACAATGCACAAAGAATCCTGTTAACACAAAAAAAGCAATACACTTACCAGGATGATTGGATATAGGAGGCTGGAACGCAAGTTCATTATGGCCTGGCCCTATAACAGAAACAGAATATGCAAATAACCTAGCAGCGATACAGAGTTCTGAGTAATTTTAGGGAACAATGTTCAATCTGCAAATTCAGGGGATACATTTTATCCTTAGGCTGTGTACCAATTTTCAAAGAGAAAGCACATGCATTCCTTTGCTCTGAAACTTTCCATGGAATTGATCATGTTTTTTTATGCAGGAAGATTTTCTATGGAAATAATGCACGTGCACTTGAAAATATGATGTATTCGTATTATTTTCTGGTCTCACTCAGCTTTCCTAAATGCAACTACAGTGCACATGCTTGCAACTGTATTGAGGGATAGCAATTTTCAGCCAATTTATGCATGTAAATGTTTTTCAAAATTGTTCAAAACTGTCTGCCACATTAGCATTTTGCACCCAAGAACTGCATCACAATATTCAAAATCTGAATGCCAAGCTTTTATGCAGAACCAACTAGACACCCTCACACCTAAATAAGATGGGAAGTTTCTTTCATACATGCAGGAGAGGCCTTTTGGATTGGGTAATAGGTTGGAAGTTGGAAGTTGGATAAGGTCCTTAAATGTTATCTGATGAACCTACTACCAGGAGAAGTGTTGGTTAATCTAACAAATTTTGTTTCATTGTATATAATGTGATTTCACTTTTGGCTGACATTATCTCCTGAATAGGCAGTCCTTGGTAAAATCATAGCAATTTGGCAACAGAAAGCATAGTTACTCACCTGTAACAGGTGTTCTCCAGGGACAGCAGGAATCAGTCGTCACATATGGGGGACGTCGGCACCGACAGAGCGCGCGCAGAGCATCTCCCCAGCTTTCAAAAAAAGCCTTTGGGAATGCTACCACACATACGTGATCCCCTCCCTGCCCAAGGGTGCCATCTTGCTCAGTCAGATGACATAGCTTAGGCAAATGATAAAATAAGGTAAAGGAGGCAACTTCAAAGGGGAAGAGGGAGGGTTGTGAGGACTGATTCCTGCTGTCCCTGGAGAACACCTACTACAGGTGAGTAAGGTAAAATTAGACTTACCTGCTAATTGTTGTTCCTGGAGTGGAACCAGTCTAGTCCCAAGACCTCTGGGTTCCCCATCTAATCTAGCAGCTTGGAGACTGAGAAATTCCTCCTTTTTGTGACTTTCACAATATATCTCTCCGGTGTCCGCCCTGTCACCAGTAACCTATTGACAAGGCAGACTCAGCGGAGAAACAAGTAAGAAACTATGCAGTTAACTCAAACAATGACAAAAAAACAAACCCATCAATAATCCCCCTATTTAAAATATTATTTTTGTCGGAAGAGGCTGGAGGCGACTGAGATTAAAGCCCAGCCACACCAGACAACCCGTTCCTTTTTAATTAGGTGAGCTACAAAGCTGTACTTAACTCGTGAAAATGTTCCAGTGGAGGTTTTGTTGCACATCAAGATATCTGCGTCTCAGTAAAGCGGCCAGGTAGCAATTCCACGACATACGTTTCGGGCCCTAAGCCCTGTTTCAAGTGTTCGCACTCCTTAAAAATACCGCTCTAAAGAACTTTCATACTACTAATCCCACTGGTTATAGAAGGGGAAACACACTCATTGGCTAACATTAGTTGTCAATCAAAAGGGAGCTACCAATTAGCTAAATGGGAAGCCCCATTAACATCGGGGAATCCCTTAGCGTCATGGAGAACGTCATAGCAAGCTGAACCACTCAACTTCCTTGTTTAACCCCATAGGATGGACAGCCTTTAGCTCGAAAATCAGCTGTTGTTCATGTCGTTGCAAAGCCAAAAGCCGGTTCCCTCCCCGAGGGTTTGGGGGGATATAGTCCAATACAGTCCAGGAAAAATCAGAATGAAACTGATGATGATGAGACTCACAATGCTCAACAAGGGGAGCCGACATAACTTTCTGCCGAACCCTAGAGGCGTGTTCACCTAGGCGGATTTTAATTTTTCGAGTAGTCCGACCTATATAAATCAGGGGACAAGTGCACTGCAAGGCATATACCACATAGGTTGAATCGCAAGACGTCGGCCAACGCCGCTGATAAATTTGGTCCGTATTAGGATGAACCCATTCGATTCCCACTAATGCCGTGGTGCAAAAGGCACAAGTTGAACAAATAGTATGTCCCCTACTATTAGGATCAGACGATAAAGGACGATCTGGAGAAGTTGTTGAATAAGCTATACGATCCTTTAAGTTAAAACCCCTAGAGAACGCTATCCGAAGAGGTTTTCGGAAACATTGATGTAATCCTAACACTCCCCAATGTTTACGAAGCGAAGTCACAACCAATGGGCTCAAAGTGGTGTATGGTAATGTCCCAACGATAAAATCAGACTCTCGAGAAACAGAATGTGATGCTTGAAAATGCTCATCCAGGAGCCATTCACGATGGGTATATAAAGCCGGTCTGTAAGCTTTTTTAGTAACTTTCTCCGGGTATCCTCGTTGTGTCAATCGTTTGATTAAGTCAGAAGCATGAAATTTAAAATCCGACAACGTAGAGCAAACTCTCCGCAATCGAAGGAATTGACCATAGGGTAAGTTCCTCCGCATAGGACCAGGATGGCAACTGTGATACATAAGGAGGCTGTTACGCTGAACATTCTTTCTATACAAAGTCGTGTGAAAAGTTCCCTGATCTTTCATTATAAGCATGTCCAAAAATTCAATCTTTTCAAGATCAAAATGGGCAGTGAATTTAAGGTTAGGTTTAAGTGTGTTAAGCCATGTTAAAAAAACTTGGAGACGCGGCAAAGTGTCAAACCACAAAAAAAACACGTCATCTAGACATCGTCTCCAAAAACACACTGATTTAAAACAATCAGAGGGGTATAGAAACACTTCTTCAAAAAGCGTAGTTACTCACCTGTAACAGGTGTTCTCCAGGAGCAGCAGGAATCAGTCCTCACTTATGGGTGACGTCGGCGCCGACGGAGCCCTCGCGGAGCAATTTTCCCCAGCTTTCAAAGAAAGCCTTTGGGAATTGCAGCGCGCATGCGCGGTCCTCTTCCCGCTCAAGGGTGCCATCTTAGCCAGTCAGATGACATAGCTAAAAAGACAGCATAAAAATTTGCAAAAGGAACATAAGCAGACGATTGCAACTCCAAGGGGAGGAGGGAGGGTAGTGAGGACTGATTCCTGCTGCTCCTGGAGAACACCTGTTACAGGTGAGTAACTACGCTTTCTCCAGGACCAAGCAGGAAGTCAGTCCTCACTTATGGGACTCCCAAGCTCAAGGCTACCGGAGACCCTAAGCACAAAAATGAGCTCCCTCTAGCTCAGCAGCACAGAAGGATAGAATCTTCGCTGAATTATCACCCACCGGTAGCCCACATCCGGGATGGAGGGTAGGAGTTGCTCAGACCTCAAAGAGATTACGGAGGACTGCCTGTCCGAAAGCACTGTCCCTACGGGACTCCCTCTCGAGACAGTAATGGACCGCAAAAGTCTGGCTCGAAGACCAAGTAGCGGCCCGGCAGATGTCTGCCAGCGGAACAGAGCGGAGGTAAGCCACTGACGTGGCCTTTGCCCGAACGCAATGAGCCGTGACTCGACTTTCTAAGGAGAGTCCGGCTGCCCCATAAGCCCAAGAGATACAGTCCGCAACCCAGATGGACAGAGTACGCTTGGAGACCGGGAGCCCCAATCTATTGGGGTCAAAAGACACAAAAAGCTGAGCAGCTTTACAGTGCTCCCGCGTACGGTCAAGGTAGAAGTTCAGAGCCCTTCTACAGTCCAGGGTATGGAGGACCGTCTCAGCTCGGCTGGAGTGTGGTCTGGGAAAGAAGGTTGGAAGTACCACCTCCTGATTGATGTGAAAAGGGGAGACCACTTTAGGCAGAAATTTCGGATGAGTCCGTAGGACCACCCTATTCTTGTAGAACCTAGTGTAAGGGGGATCAGACACGAGGGCCTGCAATTCACTTACGCGTCTAGCGGAAGTGAGGGCTATCAAGAACAGCGTTTTCCAAGACAGAAAACGGAGAGAACAGGTAGCCATAGGTTCAAAAGGCGGACAGGTGATCCGCTGCAAAACCACATTCAGGTCCCAGTCAGGCGCTGGCGGGCGCAGAGGTGGTTTAAGTAGAAGGAGACCTCGGAGAAACCTCGCTACGAGAGGGTCGTTGGAGAGAGGTCTGCCGTCCACCGGCACATGATGTGCTGATAGAGCACTGAGGTGAACCTTGACGGAGTTGGACTTAAGTCCCAGATTAGAGAGGTGCAGCAAGTACTGCAAGATCACCGACACCGGGCAGGAGAAGGGATCCTGAGACTGTTGGGTACACCAGACTGCAAAGCGACGCCATTTAAGGGCGTAGCATTTGCGGGTAGAAGGCCGTCGCGAAGCCAAGACGACCTCCTCCACCTCCGCCGGCAGGAGAAGGGGAGCAAGGACTACCCTCTCAGCAGCCAGGCCATGAGGTTGAGAGACCTGAGGTTGGGGTGCAGGAGGGACCCCTGATCCTGAGTGAGGAGATCCGGTTGCACCCCCAGAGGGATTGGATCCTCCACCGCCAGTTGCAGCAGGAGCGGAAACCACGGCTGCCTGGGCCAGCGAGGGGCCACCAGGATCATGAAGGCTTTGTCCCGGAGAACCTTGAAAAGAGCCCGAGAGACTAGCGGGATGGGAGGGAAAGCGTACAGAAGGCTCCCCGACCATGATATCAGAAAGGCGTCCGCCGCAACCCGAAGGGGGTGTAGCTGACGAGAGCAGAAGCGAGGAAGCTGCCGGTTGTGAGGACTGGCAAAGAGATCCACCGTGGGGAGACCCCACTTGAGGAAGAGCTTCTGGACTACCAAGGGATCCAGACGCCACTCGTGCGGCTGGAGGACCCTGCTGAGTTTGTCTGCAAGGCAATTTTCTTGGCCCGGGAGATAAACTGCCTTGAGGAGAATGCCGTGACTGACGGCCCAAGAGCAGAGCTTCTGTGCCTCCCGGCAGAGGAGGAAGGAGCCCGTGCCCCCCTGTTTGTTCACGTAGAACATGGCAACTTGATTGTCCGTCTGGACAAGGACGGACTGTTGGGAAGTCAGGTGGGAGAAGGCCTTGAGAGCTAGGCGGATCGCCCTGAGCTCCAGGAAGTTGATCTGCTGAGCAGACTCCCACGTGGTCCAGAGGCCCTGAGTACGTGCCTCTTGGCAATGTGCTCCCCAGCCCAGGAGGGATGCATCGGTGGTCAGCACCCGGGTCGGCTGAGGTGGCTGGAAAGGCATTCCGAATATCAGGTTCGGCTGCCGGAGCCACCACTGGAGAGACGAGAACAGCGGCTCGGAGACGCGCACTAGGTCTGCTAGGCCGCCCGTGGCTTGTCGCCACTGCTGGCGGAGACACCATTGAGCAGGCCGCATATTCAGGCGGGCATTGGGGGTCACATGGACGGTGGAAGCCATATGGCCGAGCAGTCTCAGGAAGCGCCTGGCGGAGACCAGGGGCTGGCTGCGAAAGCGGTCGGCTAGGTCCATGAGCCGTTGAGCCCTGTCGAGCGGTAGGTATGCTCGCGCCTGAGGAGTGTGCAGCCTTGCGCCGATGAACTCGAGATCCTGTGAGGGGAGCAAAGTGGACTTTGCGAAGTTTATAACAAAGCCCAAGTGCTGCAGCAGAGTCACCGTGCGGCAGGTGGCGTTGGTGACCTCCTGAGCGGACGCTGCTCTGATGAGCCAGTCGTCGAGGTACAGAAAGACATAGAGGCCGTGAAGCCGGAGATGGGCCGCCACGACAGCGAGACATTTTGTGAAGACTCGCGGTGCGGAGGACAGGCCAAAGGGCAGTACTCTGTACTGGTAATGATTTCCTGCCACCACAAACCTTAGGTATTGGCGGTGGCTTGGGTGGATGAGGATGTGCATGTAGGCATCCTTTAGATCCAAGGAGCATAGCCAATCTCCCTGCTGGAGGTAGGGCAGAAGGATTCCAAGGGTAAGCATTTTGAACTTCTCCCGCACAAGGAACTTGTTGAGGTTGCGCAAGTCCAGGATGGGTCTGAGGCCCCCTGTTCTCTTTGGTATCAGAAAATACCTTGAGTAAAAGCCTTGACCTCTCAGGTGGTGTGGCACCGGTTCCACCGCCTGTTCCTGCAGAAGACCTGCTAACTCCTGAAGGAGCAACTCTCTGTGCAGAGGGGGTCGCGGAGGTTCTCCCGGAAAATAGGAGGGAGGGACCTGATGGAAGTGGAGAAGATAGCCTTCTCGCACGACCTGAAGCACCCAGGCATCTGCGGTGATGCTGGACCACATGTGGGCGAAGTGAACCAGCCGGCCTCCAGTGCTGGGAGGAACCAGCGGGGGGGGAGAGGCTATGCTTAGTGAGTCAAAAGCCCCCACCCTGCTGAGCAGGGGCTGGTGGTGCAGGCTTGGGGGCTTGCTGCCTACGGGACCCGTTACCCCGTCCCTTGGCCTGCTGGCCCTGTTGGGGAGCTGCGGGGGCCTGATAATGGGGGTATTGTTTGTAGGCAGCCGCCTTCCTCGGGTAAAATGACTTTTTCCCCGAGCCCTTCTTTTTCTGGGAAGGGGCGGAGGTCTTCCTAGAAAGCCTGGTCCTGGTGAGAGTCTCAGTCTCAATTTGCGCAGCCTTTTCCGCCATGGGCTTGCCGAAGAGGTTTTTGCCTCGGCAGGGGACATCGACCAACTTGTCCTGCACCCAGGGTTCAAGGTCTGACGACTGAAGCCAAGCCTGTCGGCGGGCACCGATGCCGGCTGCGGCCACTCGAGCCGATGCTTCAAAACCATCATAGGCTGCTCGGGACATGAACTTTGAGCATTCCCGAATGCCAGTGGACAAGGCTAGGAACCTCCGCAAGGGTTCCTCGGACAGACCAGCGGAGAATCCGGCTAGCTCTTTAGCCAGATCCCGGAGATACATGCCCATGTATAGCTGGTAAGTCTGGACACGACATGCGAGCATAGAGCCCTGGAAGCACTTCTTGCCAAGGCCATCCAGGTTACGGGCCTCCCTTCCAGGAGGCACCGAGGAGTGCATCTTCTGGCTCTTAAGACGATGCATGGCCGATTCCACTACCATGGAATGGTGTGGCAGCTGTGCCTTTTGAAAGCCAGGGCTCTTGCGGACCCGATAGATAGAATCGACCTGCTTGCTCAGGACCGGCGAGGAGGCCGGACTCTCCCACATGCGGAAGAGTAGTCGTTCCAGCATAGGAGGAACCGGCACAGTAAAGTGTTCCCTCGCGGGAGAGTCATACTGGAGGGCGTCGAGCTCTTCGGCTCGAGGCTCCTCCTCGGGATCCGCAGGGAAGGCCAAAGCCTTGGCCATATCCCTAACGAAGTCCGAGAACCGGGCATCCTCCGGGGGGGACTGCTTCCGAGGCTCGGACTCCGGTGAGTCCGATGGGACACACCGAGTCCGGAAAGAATCAGGTGACTCTTCCTCCTCAGACTCCCAGACCGACTCCGACGAGGACTCGGTGGGGTCGGCCCGGGCAGGGTGCGGCGCCAGCCGCCCCGACGCCGAGGGAGTCGGCGTCGGCGACCTCGGTCCCGAATGGGAGGCCGAGGGTGACCTCGACCGAGGATCGACTCGAGTTCTCATCGACTCGAGGATCGGCTCGGTCTCCGGGGTCGACTTGGACGTCGACGTCCCGGCGGTCGGGGCAGCGGCGCCAGCGAAGCCAGCGAGCAGTGCCCTCTGCTGGTCCATGAAGGCAGACAGTCTGCTCTCCAAGGCCGTCAACCTGAGTCCGAGCTCAGGCGACCCAGCAGCCCCCGACTCGGGCCCCGACGGCGTCGGGCCCGACGTCGGCTGTCGCGGAGGCGAGTCCAGAAGGACCACAGGACTTACCCGGGCAGGCATCTCCGACTCCAGGCGAGGTCGCTTCGGGATGTGTTCCTTCTCCAAGGACCCGGGGCGGCTGTCGGGGCTATGCGACCTGGCCCTCGCGGAACCAGGAGCGTCCACCGACGCCGCCCTCGCGGGTTTCACCTTCCGACTATGGTCCCCGGAGGGAGAACCCCGGTCGGAGGAGCTCCGGCGACGGTCCGAGCTGGAGCCTTTCGACGCGGAGGCCTCCGACGAGGTCCGGGTACGGCTGGGGTCAGCGAAGATTCTCTCACGCTGATGCCGCCGACTTCTCAACGCCTTTGAGGACAATTTGCTGCAGGGCCCACAGATCAGTTCCTCATGATCAGGGCCCAGGCAGCGGAGGCAAAAGTCGTGTGTGTCGGTTAGTGACATATTTCGGTCACACCGACCACACCGCTTAAAGCCACTGGCAGCCATCGGGGGAAAAAGGGCCCCTGCGAGGTCAAAGGACCGGGCTGCCAGGGAAAACGAAAACGAAAGCTGACTAAGTCAGAAAAAACCGAAAAAAGTAAGAGGACTCGTGACCGGCGTCGCGAGTCCGGGCGGGAAAACGATCGGCGTCGAACCGAAGGAAAAAAGGATAAAATAAAGAAGAAAATCAACTTTTTCGCGGGGACAAGACGGGGACGTCTGTAGGGCTCCGCGGAAAAAAGAAGACTGGCTAAGATGGCACCCTTGGGCGGGAAGAGGACCGCGCATGCGCGCTGCAATTCCCAAAGGCTTTCTTTGAAAGCTGGGGAAAATTGCTCCGCGAGGGCTCCGTCGGCGCCGACGTCACCCATAAGTGAGGACTGACTTCCTGCTTGGTCCTGGAGAATGAGCCATATAAAGTGTGGCTATTAAGGCACCCATCGCAATCCCATAAATTTGATGGTAAAACTGCCCTTCTGTGTTTTTGGAGACGATTTCTAGATGACGTGTTTTTTTTGTGGCTTCCCGTTTAGCTGATTGGTAGCTCCCTTTTGATTGACAACTAATGTTAGCAAATGAGTGTGTTTCCCCTTCTATAACCAGTGGGATCAGTAGTATGAAAGTTCTTTAGAGCGGTATTTTTAAGGAGTATGAACACTTGAAACAGGGCTTAGGGCCCGAAACGTACGTCGTGGAATTGTTACCTGGCCGCTTTACTGAGACGCAGATATCTTGATGTGCAACAAAAATTCCACTGGAACATTTTCACGAGTTAAGTACAGCTTTGTAGCTCACCTAATTAAAAAGGAACGGGTTGTCTGGTGTGGCTGGGCTTTAATCTCAGTCGCCTCCAGCCTCTTCCGACAAAAATAATATTTTAAATAGGGGGATAATTGATGGGTTTGGTTTTTTGTCGTTGTGGAATTTTATATTGACTGAACCAAGGATTGAGAATTTGTTTGTTAACTCAAACAAAACAGAACTAGCCCCACTCCCAAACGTAGAGAGAGAGAGAGGGACCGAACCCCCCCCCCCCAATAGACTGTGACTGGAAACCTTAAACAGGCCACTCCCTCACCCCGCAGAGAGGATAGGGAACCCCAGAGAGAAAACACCAAGCGTGTCCCTTAGCAATCCGTTGGGTCTTTTTTTTTTTTGTAATATAAGAAGCAAAACTTGTCTTACCTGTGAGACCCGACAATATCTCTGCGTGCACCAGTTTGCCATCGAAACCTGGGAGGGGTATGGGACTAGACTGGTTCCACTCCAGGAACAACAATTAGCAGGTAAGTCTAATTTTACCTTCCTGATCGTGTCCCCAGTCTAGTCCCGAGATCTCTGGGTCCGTACCAGAGCAGTGAAAAAATTCAAACATGGGAGGGACCTGGCAAACCAGCCTGAAGAACTGCTGCCCCAAACGAGGTCTCCTCCTGCATGTGTACGTCCAGACGATAGTGCTGCACAAAAGAATTCAAAGAGGACCACGTCGCCGCCTTACAAATCTCTACCGGCGACACCAGACGAACCTCCGCCGAGGAAGCCGCCTGTGCCCTAGTGGAGTGGGCCCTCAGACCTTCCGGCACCACCCTACCTTTCACGACATAAGCCGACACAATGGCTTCTTTGATCCAACGCGCAATGGACGCCTTAGACGCCGCCTCTCCTTTCCTCCGTCCTGCGAAGAGGACAAAAAGTCTGTCCGACATTCGAAAACTCGCCGTCCGTCGAAGATACTTCTTCAATGCCCGCCGGACATGCAGCAAATGCAACTTTTTGGACGCGGGGCCCTTGTCGCCGACGGCAAACACCGGCAAGGAAATCTCCTGGTTAAGATGAAACGGCGATACCACTTTCGGGAGAAAAGCCGGCACCAGCCTCAAGACGACCTTAGCCGCAAAGAAGGACAGGTAGGGCTCCCGACAGGAAAGAGCCTGCAGCTCCGACACCCGCCTGGCCGAGCAGACCGCCACTAAGACCACCACCTTCAGCGTAAGATCCTTAAGGGACGTGTGCACCAAAGGCTCAAAGGGCTCGTGTTCTAACGCGTCTACAACGAACGGTAGATGCCATTTAGGAACTATCTGCCTGGCCGGAGGTCTCGCGAGCGCCACCGCCCTGAGGAACCGCTTTATATCCCGCTGAGCCCCGAGCGACTGGCCTGCAATTTTGCCCCTGTAACAAGACAAGGCAGCCACCTGAACTCATAACACCGCCGCCGCTAGGCCCTTGTCGAAACCATCTTGCAGAAACTCCAAAATCTGCGGAAGAGAAGCTTTCAACGCCTCGCCCTTTCGTTCCGTGCACCACTCTTCGAAGATTCTCCATACCCGGACATAAGCCAGCGAAGTGGACCGTTTTCTAGACTTCAATAATGTCGCAATAACTGCTCCCGAGTATCCCCGGGATTTCAACCTAGCCCTTTCAATAGCCAGGCCGTAAGCGAGAACCGATCCACATGCGGCATGACGAGAGGGCCCTGAGACAACAGATTCATCCGACAGGGAAGACACCATGGTTTTGCTACCATCAACCTTACCAGGTCCCCGTATCAGGGGCGACGCGGCCAATCCAGCGCTATCAGGATCACTTGACCCCTGAACTTCTCTACCCTTTGCAGGACCCTTCCTACTAGGGCCCACGGAGGAAAGACATACAGCAGCTGTCCCTCTGGCCAGACCTGCATGAGGGCATCCAATCCCTCGGACATCCTTTCCCAGTGCCTGCTGAAGAAACGACTGGCCTTTGCGGAGGCAAACGTCGCCATGAGATCCATGACTGGCGAACCCCACCTGCGAACAATCATCTCGAAGACTTCCAGGTTCAGGACCCACTCCCCTGGATCCACTCGCACCCGGCTGAGGAAATCGGCTTCCACATTGTCTACCCCTGCTACATGTGCTGCCGACAGGTCTAAGATATTTGTCTCCGCCCAGGCGCACAGCACCTCGGCCTCTGCTTCTAACGTCGCACTGCTGGTGCTTCCTTGCTTGTTGATGTATGCCACCGCCGTCGCGTTGTCGGATAACACCCGGACCGCCCTTCCTGCGAGTAACGGATGGAACTCCAGCATTGCCAGGTACACCGCTCTTAGCTCCAGACGGTTGATCGCCCACGTCTTCTCCTGAGCATTCCAACACCCCTGCGCAAAATTGCCCTGACAATGAGCCCCCCAGCCTAGCAAGCTGGCGTCTGTCATCACTGCCACCCAGGCCGGGGCTTCCAAATCCTTCCCGCACTCCAGCGCCTCGGGAAGTAACCACCAGAGCAGAGCCTGGCGAGTCTCCTCCGGGCATATCAGCCTCTGCGATAAGGGATCCAGCTGATGTGACCACCAGCGGAGCAAGGCCCTTTGCAAGGGTCTCATGTGGGCCCTCGCCCACGGCACTATCTCTATTGTCGCCGCCATGGTACCCAACACCTGGAGGTAATGCCATGCCGAGGGGGCCTTGCGCCCCAGGAATCCCCTCAGCAATCGGCACAGACTCTGCGCTCACTGCTCTGTGAGAAACACTCTCCCGACCTGAGTGTCGAAACGCGCGCCCAGGTACTCCAGATTCTGGGAAGGAACCAACTGACTCTGCCAAATTGACCACCCATCCTAAGCTCTGTAGGAAAGCCACCACCCGGGCCGTGACCCTCTTGCTCTCGGCCTGCGCCTTCGCCCAGATCAACCAATCGTCTAGGTAGGGATGCATGAGAATGCCTTCCTTGCGCAGCGCTGCCGCCACCACTACCATCACTTTGGTAAAGACTCTCGGCGCCGTGGCCAGCCCAAATGGCAGCGCCTGGAATTGATAATGACCGAAGGGCACCGCAAACCTGAGAAATTTGTGATGGTCCCACCTGATGGGAATATGAAGATATGCTTCTGATAAGTCCAGGGACGTCAGATACTCTCCCCGCTGAACCACCACTATGACGGATCGCAGAGTTTCCATGTGAAAATGCAACACTTGCAGACAGCGATTGACTCCTTTGAGATCCAGAATCGGTCGGACTCTGCCGTCTTTTTTCGGCACAATGAAATAAAAAGAGTAACGACCACACCCGGACTGGTCTGCAGGAACGGGAGCTATTGCCCTGAGGTCCAGCAGTCTTTGTACCGTCTCCTGTAGCGCCGAGCACTTTGCTGCTGACCTGCCCAGAGACCGCACAAAGGCCTTCCGCACTGGGCGCCGAAACTCCAGGGCATAACCTTCTCGAACGACCTCCAGCACCCATTGATCTGTGGTGATTTGGGCCCAGGCAGAGTAAAGCTCTTGCAAACGTCCTCCTACAGGAGGAAGGGACAACTGGGCCCCCCTCATCTCATTGTGTTTTCTTGAAGTTAGACGCGGAAGAGGAGGAAGAGGAACCAAATCCCCTACCGGCTCCTCGGAAGCCTCGAAAGCCCTGGCTTCTATTGGAAAAGTGACCCCTTGGGCCTGGAAAAAACTTTTGGAAACGAAAACGGCGGGAGTCCCGAAATTGCCACCGCCTCCAGGGGCCCCACGAGATGGCTTAGGCTTATCCTCCAGCAACCGTCCCCCCTTGGACTCGCCAAGATCCTTAACCAGTTTTTCTAGATCTTCTCCAAAGAGCAACCGACCTTTAAAGGGCAGCTTACTCAGCCTAGATTTAGAGGAGGAATCTGCTGCCCAATTGCGAAGCCACAGGTACCGTCGCGCTGCTACCGCCGACACCATACTCTTGGACAGCCCTCACATAAGATCATAATGAATGTCCACTAGATAAGCCACTCCTGACTCCATCCGGGCAGCTTCCCCTGCCGAGGCAGCGGTTTGACCCTCTTGCACCTGCTGCGCCCAGCAGAGACAGGCTCTGGCCACCCATGCTCCGCAAATAGCCGCCTGCATGGAAACTGCGTTAACGTCAAAGACTTGCCTCAACAGGACATCCAACTTTCGGTCCTGGCCGTCCTTAAGGGCCGTGCTACCTTCCACCGGAATTGTTGTTTTCTTGGTCACAGCCGAGACAGCCACGTCCACCTTGGGCGATTTAAACACCTCTTTATCCTGATCCAACAAAGGATATAGGCACCCCATGACTCTAGCGCCTTTCAACGGAGCTTCCGGGACGTTCCACTGTTCTTGAATCATCTCCTGAAACACTCTGTGTACTGGGAAGGCCCTCTGAGACTTCCTAAACACCTGTAATAACGGGTCTTCCAGCGTGTCATCCTCCACCGCACCTGGGACCGGCATATTGAGCGTCTTAAGAGTCTCTACAATGAGCGCTGGTAACTCCTCTCTTCTAAAGACTCTCACGACCCGAGCTTGGCCTTCTCTCTCGGAGATCTCGCCCTCTTCTAACTCCTCTTCTAACGCCAGGTCGCGGCTCTCATCATCTGACAGTGGGTCCTCAGACAGCTCTGCTTTCTCTGTCAAATCCTCCTGAGCGCGAAGCCTCTTACCCCCGCTAGGAGAATCCTCACCCCGCGGGGACGCCGAGCGCTTTCTCGCTCCGCCAGGGTCCGCTGACAATCCCTACTGCAACGTGCTGCTGGCAACCGCCTGCTGCAATAAGGCCACAAACTGTGGAGTAAAAATGGACGCCAGTTCCCTAGGAAGGCCTGCCTGAGCGGCCGGAGTCCCCGAGCCGGGAGAAGACCCAGCTGCAGGCTCCTCCTGAGACAACTTAGGCTCAAGGGGAGTCGTGGCCTCCGGCGCAGCCCCTGGACCCCCGATCTGCTGGCCCGGGATTTGCGCTAGCTCCGGAGCCTATCCTACAGACTCCGGAGACCCAGCCTTTCCGAGCCCAACACACCACACACAGGGGCTTTGAAGGCATCATGTGCCAAAATCAACCTGCTGGAGAAGGGGCAATGTCTCAACCAAGACTCTGCAACTGAAGAGTAACTAATAAACTCCGCGGAGTAAATAAACAAATGGCTCTTTCCCCCCCCCCCTTATTTATTGTTTTTTTGTTGTTTTTTTAAAGGTACCCATGGGAAGGTCCCAAACCGGGTCCCAAGAAAGGACTTGTCCTCCAAGGCCCGCAATCAGGCCACGCCACCGCCACGCGGCAAGGCCCCGATCTCAAAGCGCACCAAAAAAGGCGCCGCGGAGAACAGAGACGCGTTGACCCCAGAGAAGCCTTACCTTGCTAGGCTGAAGCTGCCAACGCCAAAGCGCTGTGAGGGGTGCTGGCCGCCTCCCAGTCAGGTGCCAAAGATTCGGCCCTGACCCGGACGCAGTCCCTGAACTCGCACCCCTAAAGAGGCTGCCAAACGCGCTGGCGGGTAGGTCGTCCACGTGGCACTGGTGCTCTCCGATTTCGGCCCACTTGCTCTGCTGGCCCCCCTAGTCTGGTTATCAGGGCTGCCGCGCTCCAGGCAAAGCCATCTGGCTGGGCAAGCTCCCATGCACTGGAACTGCCGAATAACTGGGCCCGGTAGAGGCAGGGGGGAGGGGGAGGATAAGAGCAGCTAATAAAAAGGGAAAGAAAGAAAAATGAAGGAACTGGACTGCAACAGGCTTTAAAGTCACAGACTCCCCAAATAACGAAGATTCCCTTAACCAAAAGAAAAAGAACCAACTTAAAAAATACACCTAATTCCTAATTGTTTCTCCAGTGAGCCCGGACCCCCGGGCTTCCATCTATCCAGCTGCTTGGAGATTGAGGCAACTGGTGACAGGGGGCGGACACCGGAGAGATATACTGTGGATGTCACAAAAAGGAGGAGTTTCTCAGTCTCCAAGCTGCTAGATGGGGAACCCAGAGGTCTCGTGACTAGACTGGGGACACGATCAGGAACTATGCTTTCTCCAAGAACAAGCAGGAAGTCAGTCCTCACATATAGGACTCCCTAGCTCCAGGCTGCCGGAGTCCAAACCACGACAGCAGCAGCGGTAATCCAAGGGAAGTCGTGAGTTGCAGAAGGTGAGTCCCTACGAAAAGACTCTGCAGACTCCAGCACACAGCATCACTATAACTCCGGTAGTCTGAACACTGAAGGATTGGAGGGCAGGAGTTGCCTATACACTGAGAATGCTTCTGATCCCTGCCTGGCCAAAGGCACTGTCCCAGCGGGACTCACTCTCAAGGCAGTAGTGGGCTGCGAACGTATGGACTGAAGATCATGTGGCGGCCTTACAGATTTCTTGTACCAGCACTGCGTGTAGGTTGGCCACTGATGTGGCCATAGCCCTCACGCAATGATCAGTGATCCAGCGCTCCAGAGAGAGGCCAGCTTGCTCATAAGCAAGGGCAATGCAGTCTACTACCCAGGTGGACAGGGTTTGCTTGGTTACAGGTAGCCCCAGTCTGCTGGGGTCATAGGAAATAAAAAGCTGAGGAGCTTTGCGATGGGCCTTTGTCCTCTGTAAATAAAAGGAGAGGGCAATCCAGGGTATGCAAGACGACCTCCTCCCTGCCAGCATGCAGCCTTGGGAAAAGGTGGGAAGAACTACCTCCTGATTGAGGAGAAAGGCGGACTCCATCTTTGGGAGGAATTTGGAGTGCGTATGCAGCACCACCCTGTTCGTATAGAGCCTGGTATAGGGCGGGTCCTCCACCAGGGCCTGCAGCATGCTTACTCTGCGAGCGGACGTCAATGCCACCCAAGAAGGCCACCTTCCAGGAGAGGCGTCTCTGGTGGTAGGTAGCCAAGGGCTCGAACGGCAGCCTAATGAGCTGGGAAAGCACCACATTGAGGTCCCATTCCGCTGCTGCAAGGCGGAGAAGGGGCTTGGCTAGCAGGAGGCCCCTGATGAATCTGCAGACCAAAGGCTGGCCTGAGAGGGGCTTTCCCTCTATAGGGTGATGGTTAGCCGCTATGGCACTGAGATGCACCCTCACAGAGTTAGATTTCAAACCCGAGTACGGGAAGTGCAGCAAGCACTGCAGCATGAGTTTTACCTGACAGGAGAACGGGTTCTCATTCCTCTCTGCACACCAGACAAAGAACCTCCTCCACTTGGAAGCGTAAGCCCTTCTGGTGGATGGCTTCAGGGAGGTCAGAAGGATCTCCTCGACCTCACCTGGGAGGTTGAAGGGGGCCAGTGCTACCCTTTCAGCAGCCACGCCGTCATTGTTAGGTACCCCAGGTTGGGGTGTAG
Organism: Ichthyophis bannanicus; assembly: GCA_033557465.1. Lineage (NCBI taxonomy): Eukaryota > Metazoa > Chordata > Amphibia > Gymnophiona > Ichthyophiidae > Ichthyophis > Ichthyophis bannanicus. Next base: position 178,114,536 of record CM066032.1, on the reverse strand, counting down.
CAGGAAGCACCCCTCTTGGGACAGGAGGTCCGAGTCCTGGCCCAGTGGAACCGGGGTTGCCACCGACAGGGAGAGCCACAGGGGGAACCAGGGCTGCCTGGGCCACCTGGGCGCAATCAGGATCACTGAAGCATGCTCGCTCTGGATCTTGAAAAGGCACTTGGCTATCAGAGGTGTCGGTGGGAATGCATAAAGCAGGCCCTGTGACCAGGAGATCAGGAAGGCATCCTCCGCCACCCTCCTGTGGTGTGACTGAGGAGAGCAGAATTTGGACAGCTGTGAGTTGTCCAGGGAAGTGAACAGGTCCAACCAGGGCCTTCCCCAGAGGCAGAAAAGCTTCCGGGTCACCTTTGGGTCCAGGTGCCACTCGTGAGGCTGAAGGACTCTGCTGAGGTTGTCTGCCAGGCAGTTGTCCTGGCCCAGTAAGTACACCGCCCTCAAAAGGATATTGTTGCACATTGCAAAGGAGTGGAGAGCCACTGGCTCCTGATAGGGGGAGTAGGAGCCTGAACCCCCCTGCTTGTTCACACAGAATATGGCCACCTGATTGTCTGTCTGTATGAAGACCAGAAGGTCGCTGAGGAGGTGGCGGAAGGTTCGAATGGCCAAGAAGATAGCTCTGAGCACGAGAAGATTGATTTGCAAGAGGGATTCCTCCAGGAAACAGGTGCCCTGTGTACACTGGCCCTCGCAATGTGCACCCCAGCCCACAAGGGAGGTATCTGTCATTAGGACCCTCTAAGGGGTTGGAGCCTGAAGGGCATCCCTGCCCTGAGGTGATGCTGGAACTGCCACCAGGAGAGGGAGGCCACCAGCTGGTGGATGATCTTCACCCGATCCCTCAGCCTGCCTGTGGCTTGCGTCCATTGGGAACGGAGGCACCACTGGGCTGCCCAATATTCAGGCGGGCCAGAGGCATAATGTGAACTGTCAAGGCCACATGGCCTAACAGGCAGAGGAGTATGCAAGCTAGGACCAAACTGGAGGTCTGCACTTCCTCTGCTAGTTGCATCGGGCAATGGGCTCTCTCCACAGGGAGAAAGGCCCTGACCCGCAGAGTGTCCAGCTGGGCCCCTATGAATTCCAGTTCTTGTGCCAGGGAGAGGCTGGACTTAGGGTAGTTGATGATGAAACCCAAATGCTGCAGGGTGTGGATAGTGAGCTTTGTGGCTCGCCTGGCCTCGAAAGGTGTGTTGCCTCTGATAAGCCAGTCGTCCAAGTAGGGAAAAACGCGGACCCCTTGGAGGGGCACATGGGCAGCCACAACCACCTGGCATTTTGTAAATACCCTTGGGGAGGAGGCAATGCCCAGGCAATGCCCCCCCCCCCCACTACGAATCTCAGGTAATGCCTGTGGGTGGGATGGATGCCTGTGGGAGGGGTGAATGCCTGTGAGAGGGGTGCAGGATGAGGGTGTAGGCCTCCTTGAGGTCCAAGGAGCAGAGCCAGTCTCCCTGGTGGAGGTAGGGCAGCAGTGTCCCAAGGGAGGGCATCTTCAACTTCTCCCTCACCAGGAATTTATTCAAGTTGCGCAGGTCCAAGATGGGCCGAAGGCACCATGTTCTTTTTGGGACAAGGAAATACCTTAAGAACCCCTTTCCCCAGAGGTGGTGAGTTACAGACTCCACCGCTCTGTCCCTGAGCAAGCCTGCAAGTTCTATGGCGAGCAAGGCCTGGTGGAAGAGAGGTTGTGGCAGCTCTCCTAGGAAGAAGTCTGGAGGGTTCTGCTGCAGATGGAGGAAGTACCCCTCCAGCACCACCCGCAGAACTCACTGGTCTATGGTGATGCTGGCCCATCTGTGGGCAAAAGAGGCCAGTCGATCCCCTTTGGGCTGAGGTGGGACTCCCATAGGAGGAGAAGCCCAGCCCAGGGAGCCAAAAGCTTCCCCCAGGCTGGGTGGGAGCTGGTGTCTGAAGCTTGGGAGTCTTGGGCTTCCTAGGCCCGTGTCCCTGGTCTTTTGGATGTGGGGACTAGTGAGGCAGCCCAGAGTAAGGCTGGTAATGGCCAGCCTGGGATTAGCCCTTTTTCCTCAGGAAAAAGGGCTTTTCCCCCAGGATTTTTTCCTAAGGAGAGCCAAGGTCTTTTCAGACAGCCTCTGCCGGGTCACTACCTCGGCCTCAATCTCTGCAGCCTTATCAGACATCAGTTTTCCGAAGAGGTTCTCACCATTGCAGGGGACATCTAGGTGCTTTTTCTGTACCCACTGCTCCAGGTCCGAGGTCTGTAGTCATGCCTGGCACCGATGCCCGCAGCTGCAACTCTGGACGCAGTCTCGAGCCCATCGTAGGTGGCCCAGGAAAGAAATTTGAAACAGTCCTGGATGCTCGCTGCCAGGGACAGGTACCTTTGCAGAGGCCCACCGAGAACCCCGCGAGTTCCTATATCAGGCACATTCCAATGTACAATTCATATGCCTGTATTCGGCCTGGAGCTCTGGTAGCACTTACACCCCATGGTGTCAAGGGCCCGGATTTCCCTGCCGGGGGGTACTGAGAAGTAGGTCTTTTGACTCTTCAGTTTTTGCATGGTGGGCTCAACCACCATCAAGTTGTGGTGGAGTTGTGGCTTATGGAACCTGGAACCTTTCTAAACGAGACAGATGGCATCCAGGCGCCAAATGATCACTGGCACCGAGACCAGGGACTCCCACATCCAGAGGAACAATCTCTCGAGGATGGACACCGTGAGAGTCTCCTTGGAAGAGGACTCATATTGTAGGATCTCAAGCTCTTCGGTACACAGGTCCTCCTCTGACTCCATCTGGATCGAGAGAGCCCGGGCCATGTCACGAACACAGTCATGAAACGCCACGTCCTCAGGTGGGGAGTGGCGCCAAAGCTCCGGGAGAGATGACTCAGAGTGGACATCTTGGTGTTGGGAGTCTCCGGGGAGACCTCGTTCTCGGTCCCAATCGGAGCCTGAGTGCATCAAGGAGTCAGCCCCAGGGGCAGCTCCGAGGAACTTAGCACCTCCAGAGGACCTGGGGTGGGATTCCAAGAACCACGCCAAAGAGGACTGGACCCCCGAGGAGCCTGATCGAATTCTTGATCGACACCAAGGACTTAACCGAGGCCGGTGGTGCTCAGTGCCATGTTCAACACCTAGAGGCTCCCCCGAGGCCGGGGGTCCCGGTGTCAGGGACGATGATGCCAGGGGGGGGCCCAACACCAATACCCGCTGCAAGATGGAGGCCAAGATGGAGGAGAGGCTCTGCTCCAGGACCGCCATGTGGGACTCGAGGCCGAATGGTTGTGCAGTACTTAGCGTGGACACTGAAGGCCTCGGCTCTGATGCCAGCACTCCGGAGAGTGCATCTTCGAGGAGGACTATAGGTTCACGGGTCCTGGCACGGTCTCCGCCAGCAGAGGATTCTTGTCTCAAGACTTTCTAAGGGTGCTGCTTGGAGTCACCCGAGTCCCTTCGAGAGACCTTGCCAGGTTTGATCGGAGGCAACTCCTTTGGGACCTTCTTCTTTTTGGGAGAATCCGGGGCCGCACCGGAGGAACCGCCGCTGCCACAGGACTCCGAGGATGCCTGGCCCTCTTGCGAGGTGCAGGCTTCGGGGCTCAGTGATGGGGAAGCCAGGGCAGAGTCAGACCTTGGAAATAGCTTCCCCTGCAACTCAGACCACCTGCTATTAGTTTTAGGGTCATGGCCTAGCACCAGTCGTGGAAATAACTGTTGTGGTCCAGGGCCAGGCAGCAGATGCAGCAGTTATGAGTATCAGTGACTAAGACAGTCTGGCTGCAGTGGTCGCATTTCTTGAACCCACCGGGAGTCATGGTGAGAGCACACCCAGTCAAAGTCGAGGACCTCCGGGCGAAAAAATGGCGCAAAGGCTGGTCGAGGTGGAACCTTGAGGAAACATGAGAAAAAAGAGGAGCCGAGATCAGCACCAGTTGTGCCACCTCGAGGCGGGGAGCGAACCGGTACATAAACCAGACAAAGGAAGGAATTAAGGAACTTTTTTTGGGAGAGTAGAGGATCACATCCGTTGGGCTCTGCGGAAAAAAGGAGACTGAGCAAGATGGCATCCTTGGGTGGGAAGGGGACAACGCATGCGTGGTAGCATTCCCAAAGGCTTTCTTTGAAAGTTGGGGAAATGCTCTGCACGGGCTCCGTCAGTGCCAACGTCACACTTCCTGCTTGTTCCTGGAGAAAGTTAGCTTCAGGCTGTTTGGGGGCCTTTCATGCAATGGTCTCAAATCTTCCTAGTCCTTATAGGTTTGTAAGAAACAAGGCTGGCCACCCTGGGCAGTACCACCATGCCATGGCAACCCTCCATAAAAGTCTCACCTGGGAGAGGGGGCAGTGCAGTGATCCCTCAAAGCTTTTGTGGGGGGGGGGGATGTTAGAAGCAGCGGCTTTATGATGCCCCCTCTGACAGGAAGTTGTGTCAAAGGGCAGGAGCGTCTGGCTGTGTGCACACCAGACACAGCACTGAAGCAGCAGCAGAAAGTCACCAATGTTAAACACTGTGGCAGGGCCAGGGAGTCACCGTGCCTACCACTGGGACCTGCTGTCCTAAGCAGCTGCCTAGTCAACAGACCAGCCCTGGTGAGAATAGCCACCAGAATGGTGGGAATTGGGTCTTAATCACTCACTCTTTCACAGATATTATGGATTGCTTTTGTGGAACCTATATGTACGATTGAAGAGAAGGAAGACAGGCTGAGAAGGGGGACTGAAGAGAAAAGTTGTTCGGATCTGATGTCAATACTGCAGATTATAAATATGATTGCAGAAAACTGTGTGCTGTTTTAAGACTTCTGTATTTGTTGATTCAATACAATTTTAAAAGTTGACTAAATAAATAAATAAATGGGGATGCCAAAGTTAAAATACAGGCGACTCAAAAACCAGGAATTCAACCAAAAGGTGAACTGAAAAGTGATTCGGAACCTCAAGCCTACCCAGTCCTAGCCAGAGAAGAAGAATCTTAAGCTGTCATGATCTTCAATAAAGGAGGAGGAGGGAATAGGAAAAGAAAACCTGTGACCATCTCCTGCAGGCTGAGAGAAAGTTCACAGATAAAAGACTTATCTACCCAGCTCAGCATAAAATAAAACAAATTCCTCTATCAGAGTCATAATCCACTCACACAAAATTTTGTTCAATATATAGTCTGAAGCGTCTCTCTCCCTATGAAAGGATTCACCTTGCCTTTAAAATAAATGGAGAAAATACATCTTAGGATATTCTTTTATGGGCAATAGCTTTCTTAAGTCATTTAAGTTTTAAAGATTTTTATGTGTTTATCTTTCACATTCCATTGCTGGTCACATATCGGTAGAAGGCAGGTTTGTTTACATACTTCTGAAAAGACTATGATATGCAGTGCAATCTCTACCTCTTACTGAAAACCATCTCATACTTCTATCCTGTACAAAACAGTCTTCTCAGCAGACAGTAAACAAATCTGATGATAGAAGAGCAGGTCATGAGCAAGACCTTTCTGGGGTTTTTTTTAGTTGGTTGTGAAGTACTTTTCTTCCTCTGAAATGTTGAATTATCAGTAGTACAGACTTTAGAAACAAAGAGAAATTTAACTGTTGAATAAAAAGTTTAGGATGAGTTCCAAAGCATATATCACGGTTGAAGCAGCCAGCAGGCCTCACCACAACCTTGATGATTTATAATTTATGGGAGCATTGATAAATAAAATAAAATAAATAAATAAAATAAATTATTTGATTTTATATACTGCAGTATTTCAAAATCAGCGCAGTTTACAAAGAACAAGAATAAACGCTTTACAAAGAACGACTTTACATAGAACAGGCATCAAAGAACAGTACAATAAACGTCAGGTATTGCACAATGACCAACAAACATTTTACATTAAAGAGGGGTGTCAACTTGGGTAGTAATAGGGTAGTAATAGGGAGAACTATCTACCGTAAGAGGTAAGGTGGTCAGAGCTAAGGCTTTTTAAAGGCACAAACCTGTGAACCTGCAAGTCTCACCTCCCAAAACAAATTACAATCTCTTGTCCACCCTATAACCCTGAGAAATCATTTAATCTTCCTGAGCTTGGATAGATGAAGTGGCAGTGTAGCTACATGAAGTATCTTGTACAAAAGCACACCAAACATATAGGGGAGAAGTGGCCTAGTGGTTAGGACACGGTACCTCAGGCTAGAGGGCTGAGGGCCAGGGGACAGCAATCTCAGGCTGGAGGGACTGGGGTTTCTAGTCCTATAGGCACTCCATATGGCCTTGGGCAAGCCACTTAACCCTCCGTTGCCTCAGGTACACATAGCCCTTTGGGGACAAGGGACTATATCCAGTACCTGTTTGTAGTAATTATATAATGTAAACCGCTTTGATTGAAAGATAAGGCAGTATAGAAAACTGGTTAAATAAATAAAAATGAATATTTTTATCAGATGGCTGGCATAAAATCTGAACGCTAGATGGCAAATGGAATATTTTTAGTTACCCAATTGTTAAAAATATGCACATGAAAAAGTTTTCTAAACGAAATTAATTGCTAAACTAAAAAGCGTAGTTACTCACCTGTAACAGGTGATCTCCGGGAACAGCAGGAATAAGTCTTCACATATGGGTATCGTCGGTACCAACATAGCTTGCGCGGGAACGCTCCCCAGCATCCAATTGGAAAGCTTCTGGGAGCATCCCACAGCGCCTGCATGCTGCCTTCCCACCTTTCCAACTCTCCCTCTTCAGTTGCGTTTAAAGCTGAGACCAAAGGAGAGAGTAGACAAAGAGAGAGACAGATAGAGACAACTCCTAGGGGAGGTGGGTGGGTTGTGAAGACTTATTCCTGCTGTTCCCGGAGATCACCTGTTACAGGTGAGTAACTACGCTATCTCCAGGAACAAGCAGGAATGTTGTCTTCACATATGTGGAATCCCCAGCTGAGAGATGCCAGGGGGATGATCCCAGCAAGCTGTGAACCCCAGGTGAGATGGGTCATGCTTCCTCCCATGGATCGCTGGTATCAAAACCCGGGACGGTGGGTAGGAGTTGTACTAAGTCTGAAAGAGATGCTGGAGCACAGCCTGGCCAAATGAGGCATCCCGACGGGAGTCCTTATCTAAGCAATAGTGGGCTGTAAAGGTGTGCACCGAAGCCCAAGTGGCTGCTCTACAGATGTCATCAATGGACACAGAACGATGATTAGCCATTGGCGCTGCCATTGCTCTCACATTGTGAGCTGTGACATGGCCTTCGAGAGAAAGTCCCTTACTCTCATATGCAAAGGATATGCAATTTGCAATACACCTAGGGAGAGTTATTTTGGAAACTGGAAGTCCCAAATGACTAGAATCAAAAGCAACAAAAAGCTGAGAAGATTTTCTATGTTGCTTAGTTCTTTGAAGGTAAAAAGCTAAGGCTCTTTAACAATCTAAGGTATGAAGATTCCTTTCTGCATTAGAGGCATGAGGCCTAGGGAAGAATACAGGAAGGTAAACTGCTTGGTTTAAATGAAAAGGCAAAACCACCTTTGGCATAAAGTGAGGATGAGTTCTAAGAACTACCTTATCATGGTGAAATCTTGTATAAGGAGGATCCGCCACTAAAGCCTGTAACTCACTGATGCTCTTGCAGGAGTGCAACTAGGAAGATGACCTTCCAAGAAAGAAACTTTACAGCTGTAGTTGCTAAAGGCTCAAAGGGCGGTTTCATGAACTACCCAAGAACAAGATTGAGATCCCATGCCACTGGCTGTGGCTTTATGGGAGGTTTTGTTAAAAGTAAACCTCTCATAAATCTCGCTACGAGTGGATGAGAGGAAATAGGTTGTCCATCCAGAGGTTCGCGAGAAGCAGCAAGGGCACTAAGATGGACCCTTACTGAATTGGTCTTAAGACCAGAATCTGATAGATGGAGTAGGAACTCCAGAAGCGATTCGACAGGCACTGTATGGGGGTTAAGTTCTCTTTGAGAACACCATACAGAGAATCTCTTCCACTTAAAGGCATAGGATCGGCTTGTGGAAGGCTTCCTGGAAGCCACAAGGATATCCTTTACCTGTTGAGATAGGTTGATATCCAGGAATCCTAGGCTTTCAGCAACCAGGCCCTGAGGTGCAGGGACTGGGGATTTGGGTGCAATAGCGTCCCCGTTCTCCTGGGAAAGAAGATCTAGAACACATCCCAACTCCAGAGATGTGGCTTGAGAGAGACGCAGAAGCAGAGGATACCACGTCTGCCGTGGCCAATGTGGAGCTATGAGTATCATATGACCTCTGTCTCTCTGAAACTTAAACAAAGTTTTGGAAATGAGGGGAATGGGTGGGAAGGTATAGAGGAAGTCCCGACCCCAATGGAGGAGGAAAGCATCCCTTGCCTGACAGTTTTGAGCCGGAATTCTGGAACAGAATCGCCGAAGTTTGGCATTCTGTGGACTTGCAAAGAGGTCTATATCTGGCGTTCCGCAGATTCGAAACACTCAAGCAAGCTGGTCTGAGCGCAGAGACCATTCGTGTGGCAGCAGTATTCGACTGAGTTTGTCTGCCCAAAGATTTTGAATGCCCGGAAGATATACCACTAGGAGGTGGATTTGAAGCTCTCTGGCAAGGGCCCACAATCGCAAAGCTTCATTGCATAACAGAGAGCCCGTTCCACCCTGCTTATTCACACAGAACATGGCTACTTGATTGTCGGTCTGGACCAGAACTGTCTTGTAGCTAAGATGGACACACAGGGCAAGAGGGATGTGGTCACTGCGCTTTATTATTAAAAGATCCCCCCAATGCGTTTCGGCAACGCCTTCCTCAGGGGGCTGAGAATGTTGACCGTGTCTTTAAATTGATAGAAACGCACAGGAAAAACATACAGCACTATATATAAGCAATTCAGCGTCCATTGAGGGACCTGCTGCGATCTTTTAATAAAGCACAGTGACCACATCCCTCTTTCCCTGTGTGTCCATTAGGTTTGTTGCAAGTAGGTGCTCCTTTTTCTGGTTTTGTAGCTAAGATGGGCCTGAAAAACTCAGACAGCATGGAAGATGGCTCTGAGCTCTAGGTTTATGTGAAGACAAGCCTCCTGTGGGATCCAGAGAGCCTGAGTTGATAGATCGTGCAAGTGAGCCCCCCAACCCAACTTGGACGCATCTGTTGTTAGGGTGGTTTGGCATAGAGGCTGCTGGAAAGGAGAACCCACGAGAAGGTTTTCCAGTGACTACCACCACGGTAGGGACAAAATGAGACATGTGGAGTTTCTGATTTTGTCCGTTAACTGACCAGAGCCTGTGTCCACTGAGAAGATAGGATCCACTGGGCTGCTAGCATATGAAGGCGAGCATAGGGAACCACATGGACCGTGGATGCCATATTCCCCAGAAGATGAAGCATCTCCCAAGCAGTCAGGAAGACCTTCATAGCTGCTTGGGAGGCCAACTGTACTATACGAAGACACCATGGCTGTGGTAGGAAAGCACTTGACTGCCTTGTGTCTAGATGAGCCCCTATGAATTTCTAGAGACTAAGAAGGGGTGAGATGAGATTTTGGGAGGTTCATGACCAGTCCCAAGTATCGAAGGATTTGCATGGTGTGAGAAAGAGTGAAGCTCACTTCTGGAGCTGTTGATGCTTGAATGAGCCAGTCGTCTAAGTAAGGGAAGACGAATATTCCTAGAGTTCTCAGGAATGCTGCTATTACTGCCATGCATTTCGTGAAGACTCTTGGGGCAGAAGCCAGACCGAAGGGAAGAACCCTGTATTGGAAGTGTCTTCCCTGGAAAAGGAATCAAAGGAATTTCCTGTGATCTGTATGGATGAGAATATGCGTATATGCATCCTTTAGATCTAGAGAACATAGCCAGTCCTGACTCTGAAGGTATGGCAGGAGTGTTCCGAGGGAGATCATTTTGAATTTTTCCCGGAACAGATACTTGTTTAATTCTCTAGTATAGGCCTGTGTCCCCCTGTTTTTTTTGGTATGAGAAAGTAGGGGGGAGTAGAATCCCGTACCCTGTTGGGGTATGGGTACTGTGATAAGGAAGCTTATCATAGTTCAGGAGGGAACTATAAAAGAGGTGAATTGGCTTTGACCTGGAAAGAACATGGTTAATGAACAGGCTCGAGCTGAGGGCGGTGACGCTGGCATTAAGAGCATTCCAGAATCGGGTACAAGGAAGAGCGATTCGGGTGCTGTCCGACAACGCCACAGCAGTGGCATATATCAGTCGGCAAGGGGGCACAGCCAGTGTGGCTCTTGAGGAAGAGGCGGAGGAGCTCCTCGGATGGGCAGAGGCGCATCTGGAAGCGTTATCGGCATCGGCACTAACCCATATCATCAATGAATCATTCTCCCAAGGGCACATGCCTGACGCCCTCAAAACTACAATCATCCGACCATCCTTAAAAAAGCAGAACCTCGATCCTCTAGACCCAGCATCCTACAGACCCATAGCAAGCCTATCTTTCACGGCCAAGATAATAGAAAAGATCGTACAACAGCAGCTTCAAGAACACCTGGATATCAACAACATACTCGACCCACAGCAGCACGGCTTCCGTCCACTACATGGAGTTGAGACCCTCATGACCACACTGATGAACATCCTCCTCATAGGAACACAAGAAAAACACTCTGGATATGCCATGATCTTCCTAGATATATCTGCAGCTTTCGACACCATCTCCCACAACATCCTCATACACAGACTACAGACAATTGGGATCAAAGACACCGTACTGAAGTGGTTCCAATCCTACCTAACAGACAACAATTAATCCGTACCAGCACCTTGACCTCCCCCCCCCCCTTCCAGCAACACCAGGGAGTACCTCAAGGATCCACACTGTCAGCCATGCTCTTCAACATTTACCTTGTGATAAGGAAGCTTATCATAGTTCAGGAGGGAGCTATAAAAGAGGTGAATTGGCTTTGAACAAGCAACCTGTCTTTGCTGGTAGAAATACTAAAACAGAATGTTTTCATAAAAGACTACCAGTCCCAGAATGCACCAGGTTTCAAACAGCCTCTAGAAGGGCTGAAGTGGGGAAACGTGTGTTCAATCAGGAGAGCTATGAGGTAATCCCCAATCACTCATCTCCAAGGGCAGGGCTTGATTCAGCACACCTGGGCTGTGCTAGGGTGGAGTGTCCCTCTAAGCACTTTAAAAGTAAAATATATTCTGCACAGGGACAGAATAGGGAGAACGGTGAGCACAGGGAGAAGCAGAAGCTGCAGATCCAGAAACAGAAGCCATTGGAGAAAGAAGAGAGAGAACTACAACAGCAGAAGCAACGCAGAAGGAAGACCAGAAAGACATCTTGGAGGTCTAAAGAAGGAGCCCACAGCAGTACGTGTGTTAGGAGTGATTCCAGAGGCAAGCATACTCCATTGGACTGGAGGAAGCCAGAGGATTGGGGTTATAGAGCCAGGAACTTCCAAACGGCACCTTTGAGGGAGACGGCTGCATTTGGAAGGGGCCCTAAGACCGGTGCAAGAAGGTATGTGAAGAGAGACCCAGTGTCCAGGGATCTTGATTGGAAGGCTGGACATAAAAGCTGGACTACTTACTGGCCAGGATACCAGGAGAGGAAACCTAACAGCAAGGGAAGCTCAGGTATGAACTTTGATCTATGCCCTAGCTCTTCATCTGGAAGACAGCAGGGAAACAAATATTATCCTGAGAGTGATCAATTAAGGAATTCCTCTGAGCCAGACCATGATATTGATTCCATGATATTTGAGGAAGAAGGAGATATATCAAATGACCAATTGGAATACATGGATTGCTCTCTGTCTAGGCTGCTGTTTTAAAGTAGTTTCTCACTAATACAACAACCACCAAAAGGAACTGTAACTTGTTCTTTTATCTACCCAGAAAAGTCTTTGCAAGAAAGCTTTAGGGTAGGATTGAGCCACGTAGAGAGAGTGAACCAGCAAAGGGGTTTGCAGCTGGCTAATTATTTGTAATTGAGCCAGGCACAAGTGCACGTGAGCTCTAGAAGGAAACTTCTTCCTTGTGTGTGTGAATAGAAGAAAGTTATCCTTGGTAAAGAACAGTTTTTTTCTACTTTTGGGTTTGTTTTTGCCTTTTGGAGCACTGCTAAGAAGGTCATTAGCAGGTGCCATCAAAAAGACCTTTTCTGTTTCCCATCAAGGTCTTTATTGATTTATTGCTTAAGAAGTTCAGTTACCTTATATCATGTTTTGTTTTTCCTGAGTACAATACTTGACGCAAGTGTCCTTTTGTGTTACCAAGTAAATCTGTGTGGGAGAATTAACCCCATTTATAAAATCTGTTTTTATTTGCTTACACTCGAGCATCACAACTCATTATTTTGTGAACGGCTGATTCTGGTATGAATGAACTACAACCCCCACACTCCTTTGCAAGTCATAATAATATTTTGCCTTTGTCAAGACTGTGGACATTCACGACCAGCACCCCGTTTACAGTACCTCTTCTATTGCTCCTTGAGCAAGAAGTGATGCGACCTCCTGACCCAAGAGATTGGTGGCAGGGACCTGAGAATTGAACTATCATTGTAGGAGGGGGCATACTGTGACAATGAAGTCTGTACCCCTTTCGTACAATGGACACAGTGCAGTTTTCTGATGTTATTTGTTGCCATCTTCTGGCAAAATGGCATAACTTGCCCGGGATAGTAAGGTGTTCTGGACCTTTCAGGGGCAGAAAAAATAAGTTCTCTAGGAAGGAGTCAAAGCCCCTGAGGAGGCCGAGTCTGTTGAGCCGGTTGAGCTCTTGGAACTTGTGGCTTCCTCTACTGTCTGTTCTGTTGTCCTATTTGGGGAACATGAACTGGACAGTGTCCCTGATGGGTGTAAGATGGGTAAAATTTCTTTTTCTTGTTGAAAAAGGGTTTCCTGACTGACTTTTTCTTTGCTGGGTTGGCTGTAGACTTTGATAGTCTGTTCAAGGTAGTATTTTCAGATTCAATCTGATTAGTCTTGTCTTGCCAAAGAGATTTTCTCCTGTGCAAGGAATATTTCCCAGTTTAGCTTGCACCCATTGTTCTAAGTCTGATGCCTGAAGCCAGGCAATACGACATGCACCAATGGAAATAGCAGATGTTCTGCTAATGCATTCAAAGCAATCAAAAGTTGCACAGTTTACAAATTTTGAGACATCCTGGGCATGTTTGACCAGAGTAAGGAATTCCCCCCTTTTTTCCTCAAGGAGGAGGGCTCATAAGCTCCAAGTCACCTGTAACTTCTTTGAGGAACATTCCCATATAGAGAATATAGGAGCTAATCCTGGCTGCCAACATGGAGGATTGGAAACATCGACGCCCAAAGGCATCAAGAGTCCTCGATTCATGGTCCGGAGGATTGGAAGAATGTGTTTTAGCACTCTTAATCATACGCATCACCGATTCTACTACCATTGAATGGTGTGGTAACTGAGTCTTTTGAAAGCCAGGACAGCTTGGAACTCGGTACATGGTATCGAGTCATCGAGAGTGTAGAGACACCGTCAAAGGAGTTTCCCACATTCTTAGCATAAGATCATGTAAGATTCTGTGAATAGGCAGAATAGCTGCCTCTTTAGGAGCCTTAGGGTACTGAAGAAAGAGAAATTAGACTTACCTGCTAATTTTTGTTCCTTGAGGAACTCCAGTTCAGTCCTCACCTCTGGGTAGTGTACCTCCTCCTGCAGCATGGAGACTGGGCATGTCAGAATTGTGACATCATTGGATGTAGCCTGCTGGTCTCTTCCATCAGCCCCAGTGTACTATTGACAAAGCAGACTCAAAGGAGCAACAAATAAGTAGCTATAGTATTAACATTATTTTTTTTTTTGGGGGGGGGGGGTAAACATTAATTAAAACCCCCTAAATTAAGAGAACAAACTTCATCTTCTCATGTTCTCCTCCCTCTATGAACAAAATAGGGCAGAGAAGCTAGTGAAAAAAGAACCAAACAAACCAACATCTGAATTAACCATCCTCGGGCGGGAATCAGGACTGTACTGGAGTTCCTCAAGGAACAACAATTAGCAGGTAAATCTAATTTCTCTTTCCTTATCGGTCCTCCAGTTCAGTCTTCCACCTCTGGGATGTAACAGAGCAGTAATCATTGGGAGGGATCTGTCCACCTGGATCGCAACACCACCGACCCGAAACAGGCATCGTTCACCGCCTGAACATCCAGGCGATAGTGCTTACTGAAAGTATGGAGAGACGACCAGATGGCCGCCCTGCAAATCTCCACCGGCGGAACCAAGCTATGCTCTGCCCAAGAAGTAGTTTGCGCCCTAGCAGAATGAGCCCGTAACCCCACAGGCACCTGACGGCCCTGCAAGATATACGCCAACGCTATTGCCTCTCGGACCCATCTGGAAATCAAGGCTTTGGCTGCTGTTTCTCCTTTATGCGGCCCTCCAAAGAGAACGAATAGACAATCAGACTTACGAAAAGTTTCCGAGACTTAAGTATTGATGCAGAACTCTTTTTATGTCCAAACAACGTAGACTACAGTCCGAGATGTTCACATCTGAAGACTCCAAGACTGGCAACGAGACCGACTGATTCAGATGGAAAGGAGAAACTACCTTAGGCAAAAGGGACGGCACCGGCCGCAAGACCACCTTTTCTCTGGAAAAAGACAAGAACGGTTCCCTACAGGACAAAGCCTGTAACTCCGAAACTCGACGTGCCGAACAAATGGCCACTAAAACACACAGTTTTTAAAGTTAAACCCTTGATCAAAGCTTGATGCAAGGGCCAAAGGGTGCTCTAATCAAGGCCCCCAGAACCAAGTTAAGATCCCACGGGGGAACCACTATTCTGTGAGAAGGCCGTAACCGAGATACTGCTCTTAGAAACCGAATCACGTTGACGTGGGAGCCCAAGGCCACCACCTGAACCTTACCTCTGTAACAAGAAAGAGCTGCCAGCTGGACCCTTAAGGAGCTGGCTACCAAACCCTTATCAAAACCGTCCTGTAAAAAACTTAATACCATAGGTACAGAAACTGTGGCCGACCGGACCTGCCTCTGAGAACACCAGTCCTCAAATATACACCATATTCGCACAAACACTAGGGAAGTGGACTTCTTTCTGGCCCGAAGAAGGGTCGCAATCACCACTCCAGAATAGCCTTTTTTCCTTAGCCTCGCCCTTTCAATGGCCAAGCCGTAAGCGAGAACCGATCTACCTGAGGCATTCAAAGAGGCCCCTGAATTAACAGATCTGCTGTTGCCGGCAATCGCCAAGGATCTCCATCGAGCAGGCGAACTAGATCGGCATACCACGGATGTCTCAGCCAATTTGGAGCCACCAACACCACTCTTCCCCGATGTGCTTCGATTTGCTGAACCATCCGTCCGATTAGTGCCCACAGGGGAAACACAGAGTAGACCGGGCGATGGCTCTTGTTGCATCAGGGCATCGATGCCCTCCGACATCCTTTCCCGTCTTCTGCTGTAAAAACGGCTCGCCTTGCTCAACCAAAAGGTCGCCATGAGGTCCATGATTGGCAAACCCCACCTGAGGACTATCTGGGAAAACACCTCCGGATGAAGCTCCCATTCTCCGGCATCCACTCGGACTCTGCTGAGAAAATCTGCCATCACATTGTCTGTTCCCGCTATGTGCGCCGCCGATATCACCTCTAGTTGGGGCTCCACCCAGGCAAAAAGAGCTTCCGCGTCCTCTTCCATGGCTGCGCTTCCCGTGCCACCCTGACGATTGAGGTAAGCCACTGTCGCGGAATTGTCCGACAGCACTCGTACCGCTCGATCCTTCACCGCGGTCTCGAACCCTTGAAATGCCAGAACTACCGCTCTTAGCTCCAGACGGTTGATTGCCCACTGGGCCTCCTGATCGCTCCAAGTTCCTTGTGCGAAGAGCTCCCCACAATGAGCTTCAAAACCTGCGAGACTTGCATCCGTCAACACCGGAAGCCACTGCGGTTGCTCCAGTGGCATGCCTGCCTCCAGGTTTCCCGGACAAAGCCACTACTGAAGGGACTGCCTGACCCACAGCGGACAGGGAAGACGTTTGTTCAGAGAATCATTCTGGTGTGACCAGCGCCGTAGCAATGACCTCTGTAACGGGCGCATGTGAGCTCTGGCCCATGGCACTACTTCCACGGTTGCCGCCATCATCCCTAGCACCCGAAGATAGGTCCAAGCTGTCGGAGCCGGAGTTGCTACAAATTTGCGTACCAGTTGGCGAAGGGCCTGAGCCCGTCGATCCGGCAGAAACACTGCTCCCAACCGCGTGTTGAACCGCACTCCCAAGTATTCTAAAACCAGAGATGGGACTAAACAGCTCTTGGCCGCGTTGACTACCCAGCCGAGACTTTGAAGGAACATTACCACTCTGCTTGTAACTTCCACGCTCTCGGCCTTGGATTTCGCCCAAATCAACCAAGCATCAAGGTAAGGGTGAACTAATATTCCTTCCTTTTGCAGCGCCGCCACCACCACCATCATAACCCTTGGTGAAGGTGCGCGGCGCCATCGCCAAACCGAAGGGCAATGCCTGAAACTGAAAATGCCCCCACAGAAGAGCAAACCTTAGGAACCTCTGATGAGCTGATCTGATTGGGATGTGCAAGTACACCTCGGTAAGATCGAGTGAAGTCAAAAATTCTCCTTATCAAACCGCCACTATTACCGACCGTAAAGTTTCCATACGAAAGTGCGGCACTCGAAGACAGCGATTTACTCCCTTGAGATCCAGAATAGGACGGAGAGCCCCGTCCTTTTTTGGCACCACAAAATAAATAGAGTAACGACCGATGCCGTAAAGCTCCTGTGGTACCAGCACCACCACTCCCAACTATAAGAGATGATCTAATGTCTGCTGCACCGCTATCATTCTTCGTTGCCCTCTGCAAGGGGACAGGACAAATGAATCTAGAACTGGACGAGCAAATTCGAGAGCATAACCTTCACGTATAACCTCCAACACCCACTGATCGGATGTTATCTGGGCCCAGGCAGGAAAAAAATCCCGAAGTCGTCCCCCTATCGGTTGAATCCCTACTTGGGCCCGCCTCGCTTCATTGTGCTTTACGGACCGCTGCGGAAGAGGGAGTTCTGAATCCCCTACCTACTCCTCAAAAACCACAAAACCCCTGTACTCTTGAAACAAATCTTCCTCTTTGGAAACCTCCTAAGCAAGAGGTACGGAACCGCCCAAAGTCCCTAAACTGACCACGCGAAGATGGCAGGGACCGTCCCTGCTTAGGCTTATCCTCCGGGAGCCTTCCACCTTTGGACTCTCCCAAATCTTTAACCAACTTGTCAAGGTCTTCCCCAAACAACAACTTCCCCTTAAACGGAAGCTTACTGAGACAGGACTTGGAAGAAACATCTGCCACCCAATTTCTTAACCATAGATAACGGCGTGCAACTACCAACGATGATATACTATTCACCAATGCCCTAATCAAATCATAATGTACATCAGCCAAATATGCCGCCCCAGATTCCAGCCATGTCACATCCATTAACCGCTCTTGTGTCTGTTGAGACGGCTACTGCAAGCGTTGTGACCACCTGAGGCAAGCTCTTGCCACCCAAGCTCCGCAAATAGAAGCCTGCAACGACAGCGCATTAACCACAAAGGCTGGTCTTAATAGCCCATCCACCTTCCTGTTTTGCGCATCTTTCAAGGCCGCGCTACCTTCTACCAGTATCGCTGTCTTTTTTGTGACCGCTGACACCGCAGCATCTACACGGGGAGATCGAAACATCTCCTTCTCCTTGTCTGCCAAGGGGTAAAGCCTATTCATAGCTCTCACCCCTTACCCAGCTTCGGGCACATCCCATTCGTCTTGAATCATTCGGTCCACCACTCGGTGAACGGGGAACACCGCCCGAGTTTGCCACACTGCCTGAATGAGAGGATCCTCCAAACACTCCTCCTCCGCTGGATGGTTTGAAGCAAGGTTAAGCACTTGAAGGGACTCCGTAATGAGCGCCGTAAGCTCTTCCTTTTGGAATACTCTTATGATTCTCGCCTGATCCTCCGGATCTGGAATCTCTCCTTCCTCCAATTCTTCCAGTCCGGATTCCGGTTCCAACTTCACTTCATCCGTCTCCGGCCAATCCGAATCCAAGTGCTGGTCCTTCAGAGAACGAGCCCTCTTGAGAGGTCTTACCATACTAGTGCTGGCCTTTTCTGAGCCTGATAGCTGGACCATCGTGCCAAGGGACAAAGGCTCTGTCACCGTCCCCTGCTGCTGCAAGCAATAGGCCTGATGCATTATTAGCACAAAATCCGGAGAAAAAGCCCCAAGAGCCGTTCCAGCGCCTATCGGCGACACAGCACTGGCCGATCCCTCCAGGGTTTCCAGAAGGGGCCCGGACGAAGACTCTAGGAGAGACTCACCGTCTACCATAGCCGAAGGACCTTGAGTCCCCCTTCTCAGACTTATCTTGAATCTCCTGCTCCATCGTGCTCGATGCCAGCGCGCAGCCCCTGCAGACCCCCGTTTCAGAGACTGCGCCCCTGCGCGTGCCACACACTAGACACTGCGTACATGACGGCATGAGCTATAAAATAGGGTCAGTAAAACAAATTAACTACAAATATATTAACAAAATAAATAACAAAATTAATTAACAATAGGAATTAAGGCTCAACCCTTTAAATGACAAAGGGTTCCTACCCACTGTAGTAATCCCTTTTTTTTTTTTTTTTTTTTTTTTTTTAACTCTTATCAAAGTAAATTAAATTTAACTCAAATAAAACCAAAAGTAACGTAAAATGCCTTGCACTAGCCTAATCTATCACAAATTAGGGTAATTAGCTCACATCCACACTGAATTTAAGCTCTTAGCCATGAGCTGCTTCAGCTGCGCGGCAAGAAAAAAGTGCGGGAAGAAAGCCCGCCAAAAGCGTCGGGCCTGTTTGCCACCGTGATCCCCGATGCGGCCGTAAAAGTCCTCCCACCAAGCTACAGCTCCTCATGTCACTCACCTGCGTGTTGGGCCCAAAGCACCCCCAAACAGCAGACCTGACTTCGCCAACACAATCGGCAGCCCTGCTATCCGCGATGCTGCTCACACAGAAATGTGAGCAGCAATCGCGAAGAGAGCCCTCTGACCCCGGCTGAGCAGACCAGCACCGGATATACGCTGCAATTCCCGGAGCGGAAAGAAAAAAACTTGTCTGCTTCTCTGCACTACTCCCCTCCGTTCAAACTAGGAGGGGAGAGCAGCTCATCAAAGGAGAGAACCTGGAAAGTGAAGGGCAGCCAGTTAGGCAGGCTCGATCCCTGCAACTGATCTCTTTTTTTTTTTTTTTTAAAGAAATGAATAAATGAATAACGTGAAGAGAAAGCAAAGAAAAAAAACCAATTAACTATTCTAAATAACTAATGCTCCTTATCTGTCTCTCAAGTGAGCCCAGCACCTAGGCTTACTACGTCCTCCTGCTGCATGGAGACTGGACACACTGGGGCTGATGGGAGAGACCAGCAGGCTACATCCAGTGATGTCACAATTCTGACATGCCCAGTCTCCATGCTGCAGGAGGAGGTACACTATCCAGAAGTGGAGGACTGAACTGGAGGAACGATAAGGAATTTCTAATTCTTCTGCTCTAGGTTCCTTCTCTGGAGTCACTGTGACTGCAAGACCTCAAACTAAATCACGTATAAAATCCTGGAAGGACATGTCTTCTGGAGGAGACATTCTTCATTGAGGAGAAGGAGATGGATCCTCTGGAAGGATAGCTCTAGTACCGGCAGAGTCATCAAAGTCATCGGAATTGGATGATTCAAAGTAACTCTGCGCCGGGTGTTCTTGCAATGCACGGTACCGGTATCGCTCGAAGTCGGTATTGGGGTGTCTCGGTACCAATCCGTCAATACCTGAAATAGACTCAAGGCTCAGCATGGGGGGAAGCATACCCGCCGAGGCACTTGGTACCAGTGTCAGTATCGATAACTGTGGAACCGTCTGTAGCGGTCTTAGCGGTACCAAAGCAGCTAAGAGGGCCACTAGACTGCGTTCAATAGCGAGGATTCTGTGATCCATCGCTCCTGCCGATGCCTGGGTGCCGCTACCGGTGGAAGCGGCAATGACCCCAGAACATGGCACCAGTAGTTCTGCAGAGGTGGAAGCCTCTGGAACATTCTGGAGCCCCATTAATGCTTTGGAGACCGAGGCCTCCCACCAGGGCTGTTTTGCCGGTGAACTTTCCTCGAGGACAACGCCAGTGGCATCTCAATACTTGGAAGGAGATCTACCCTTTGAGGACTGGCCAGTCTTGAAGACTTAAGTTTAGTTACCTGAGATCCATGGGAGGAAGATGAAGCCCTGGAAGACGTCGATGCAACTGACATCGTATCTGCGGCAAAAAGGGTACCGAGTTTTGCAGCTCTATCCTGCAGGCCCCTCTTGGTCATCTTTCTGCAGGAGAGACACTCCGATGGAGAATGGTCAGGACCTAAACACTTAAGACACTTCATGGGTGTCGGTGACGGAAATGGTACTGCCACATTTAGAACATTTCTTGAAACCACTAGCTGGTTTCTCCATGTTTGAAGAAAAATGGGCCTAGTACCCAAAATGGCGCCTAACTCCGGGAAGGGAAAGGCCCCTGAAAGAAAATCTTTTAGAAAACTAGTTTTTGGGGTTTTTTTGAAAAAGAAGAAAAGAGAACCGGCAGTACTGGTAGGCATTGAAGGAAGGCAGACACGACCACAAAAAACAAAAGAATAAGGATAACTTTTTCTGTGGCGACAGGGTATGCATCCAGGATATGTTAGAGGTATGCATCCTGTCGGCTCCGCGGAAAACAAAAAACTGAAGAGGGAGAGTTGGAAAGGCAGGAAGGCAGCATGCAGGCGCTGTGGGATGCTCCCAAAAGCTTTCCTATTGGATGCTGGGGAGTGTTCCCGCGCAGGCTCCATCGGTACCGACGATAACCATATGTGAAGACAACATTGCTGCTTGTTCCTGGGGATACAACAATGCCAAAAGCACAATGATAATTTGCATGAGAACTTCTTAAGTGAAGATAGATATTGTCACGCTTCCCCTGCCTAGGGCCTATGGCTCTATAGCAAGGGTGACCGCAATCTTGTTTCCAAGTGTCTTTCTACTATGTAGCAGCAAGGGTTGCTGGGACTTGTAGTTTTTAAGTTTCACTCTTCAACAAAATGTATTGTGGCACGAGGGTCTTTTGAACAGATAAATTTATTTAGGGGTTTTTCCTTTCACAAGGGTTCAACAGGCTTAGGCAAAGCATAGAATTTCTTTCCAAAATAATAGGAAACAGGAGCAAATGAAAAGTAGAAATAAAATACAAAAACTGTTTCTTCACAGCAACTTAAACAGCCAAAACAACTTTGTATTCTCCTACAAAGCTTGTTTAACGTAAATCTAAGTGATCAATGTTACACAGAGAACAGTCCATCTCATAGCATTCAGGTGTTTCAGGAATATTGGCTACGTCGATAATCATATCCTCACTCTCTTCATCACAGCTCTGCTTAGGGGAACTCTTGCACTGCAAACCTTGGATAACCTCTTGCAGCTGCTCTAGAAAGTTTCCTCTCTCATTAGCCGTGACCTTCTCTAGTGTAGGAGATTGGTTATTATGTAAGCTCTTCCCTATGGTTTTTATATCAGCTTCAAACCATTTACTGAAAGTGTTTCTGTTAGGAGTTACTTTTACAGCCGTGCTATTATTAGCACTAGCTTTCAATTGTTGCACAATATCTTCAACAAGTCTCTGGCTAGGAAGTAATTCTGACGTACCTTCTTTACTAGCAATGCCTTGTCTGTGCTCAGAGCTTTCTCTCCTTGGGCAGGCAAACTGCTTGACCTTGTCCTCAGGTAGCTTCCACAGAGGCTCTGGTTTTGCTTTAAAGGTATAGGGAATGGACCCTCCAGTATCCCTCTTGCCTGGAGCTGGGTTCCAAGGTTTCCCTGGTTGCTGCCTTCCTGAGTGCCTTCCTTGTTGAAGTGGCTTGGACAATTGCAGAGGCTTCTCTCTGCCTTCTGTTCCACAGTTCTCTTTCTCTTGGTTGTGTTCCTGCCGGTGTGGCTTCTCCCACTCCTGGCTGTGCCTGATCTCCTTCTTGTTCCTCTTCTGTAAGACTGACTCTGAAACCGGTTTAAAACGGCTTCCTCCTGCAGCCACACCCCTCTGGTTACTCAGGTGCAAATCATTAGAGCTGCCTTCAGCTCTTACGTCATGGCTATGGCTGAGCTCCGTTCTGGCTGAAAGCTTCCTGTTGCCATGGGAACCTGGCTTGCTCTTACTTTTAAAGGTAAAGTGCTCGCTATTTTCACATTCCATCTGTTCAGGAGTGCTTTCGGTACCACAATATACATATATATATATTTTTTAATGCCATGGGCAAATGATCATGGAAGAGATCTCTGCCCGACTGTACAGCACAAAGAAGTGGGAGATTTTTCTTTTCATATGGGGCCCTTATTTAGTTTTACGCCCATGCAAAGCTCAAAATATAGCCATCAATACTTAGATGAAAGCCTAGAGGTCTGGATGTTAAGTAGGGTGATAACAATTGCTGTGCTGTTAAGGAGAGGGAGGGCATAAGGGCTGGAGAATATGGTTCACTCTGTGCATCAAGATGTTATATAACTTACTGTCCTCTACTTTTACAGCTTCCCCACCTTTGAAAAAAGTTGTATTTGTTCATTAATACTATTTAAGTATTTAAATGTCTGTAGCATAACCTCCCTGTCCCTCCTCTCCTCTTTAAGTCTCTTCTCTTATGCATTCTGGTGCAGGCACCACATCATTGTGGTCACCTTCCTTTGAACCGTTTCAATCTTTTTTATATCTTTTGCAAGGTATGGAATCCAAGTGAGGCCTCACCAACAACCTGTACAGGCGCACTATTACCTCCTTCTTTCTCTCTCTGTAGCCTAGCATCCTTCTGGCTTTGGCCACTGCCGTGTCACACTGCTTCGCCACCTTGAGATCCTTAGACACTATCACTTCAAGGTCCTGCTCTTGGTCCATACATACCAGCCTCTGGTTCCCTATCGTGTATAGCTCCGTTGAGTTGCTGTTTGTTGTTCCTGTAAACTGCTTTTTGTGGTTTTGTTAAGAACAATGACATAAGTTTCTAAATTACATTAAATTTAGATTACGATCACATCAAGAGAATGCTGCTATAAAGGTACTTTCCTACTGTATATCTATAACCTCAATATAGAATAGTTACTCACCTGTAACAGGTGTTCTCCAGGAGCAGCAGGAATCAGTCCTCACATATGGGTGACGTCAGCGCCGACGGAGCCCCCGTGCGGAGCATTTCCCCAGCTTTCAAAGAAAGCCTTTGGGAATTGCAGCGCGCATGCGCGGTCCCCTTCCCGCCCAAGGGTGCCATCTTGCTCAGTCTGATGACATAGCTAAAAGACAGCAAAAAATTAGCAAAAATAAATCATATGTCTGCAATTCCAAGGGGAGGTGGGAGGGTTGTGAGGACTGATTCCTGCTGCTCCTGGAGAACACCTGTTACAGGTGAGTAACTACTCTTTCTCCAGGACCAAGCAGGAAGTCAGTCCTCACATATGGGATTCCCCAGCTTAAGGCTACCGGAGACCTCAAGCCGAAAAAATGAGCTCCCTCTAGCTCGTCAGTACGTAAGGAAGGAATCCTCTCTGAGAACGCCCCCGACCGGTAGCCCAACACCAGGGCCGGAGGGTAGGAGTTGCCTAAACCCCAAAGAGATTATGGAGTACTGCCTGTCCGAAAGCACTGTCCCTGCGGGACTCCCTCTCAAGGCAGTAATGGGCCGCAAAAGTCTGGCTTGAAGACCAAGTAGCGGCCCGGCAGATGTCTGCCAATGGAACAGAGCGGAGATGAGCCACTGACGCAGCCTTCGCCCTGACACGATGAGCCGTAACTCGACCATCCAACAAGAGGCCGGCTGCCCCATAAGCCCAGGCGATACAGTCAGCGACCCATATGGACAAAGTACGCTTGGAGACAGGTAACCCCAACTTATTGGGGTCAAAAGAAACGAAGAGCTGAACAGCCCTCCGATGCTCCCGCGTACGGTCAAGGTAGAAGGATAACGCCCTCCTACAGTCCAGGGTATGCAGGACCATCTCAGCCCGGTTGGCATGTGGCCTGGGAAAGAAGGTCGGAAGAACCACCTCCTGATTGAGGTGAAAAGGGGAGATGACCTTAGGGAGAAACTTCGGGTGAGTCCGTAAGACTACCCTATTCCTGTAGAACCTAGTGTAAGGGGGATCAGACACTAGTGCCTGAAGTTCACTTACTCGCCTAGCAGAGGTAAGAGCTACCAGAAACAAGGTTTTCCAGGAGAGAAAACGGAGAGGGCAGGTAGCCATAGGTTCAAATGGCGGACAAGTAATCCGCTGTAAGACCACATTCAGATCCCACTCAGGGGCTGGTGGACGTAAAAGAGGCTTAAGCAGGAGGAGGCCTCTGAGAAAACGAGCCACCAAAGGGTGGTTGGAAAGAGGCCTTCCGTCCACCGGCGAGTGGTGCGCTGAGAGAGCACTGAGGTGAACCCTGACAGAGTTGGACTTAAGGCCTAGATTGGAGAGGTAAAGCAAATATTGCAATACTACCGCTACCAAGCACGAGAAGGGATTCTCGCTGTGCTGAGCACACCATGCGGAGAATCTACGCCACTTAAGAGTGTAGGATTTCCTGGTGGATTGCCGTCTAGAGGCTAAGACTACGTCTTCCACCTCTCTAGGCAGTAGTAGGGGAGCCAAGACTACCCTTTCAGCAGCCAGGCCATCAGATGAAGGGACTGGAGGTTGGGGTGCAAGAGAAATCCCTGTTCCTGAGACAGGAGATCGTGTTGAATCCCCAGAGGAAGAGGAGTGTCCAAAGCCAGTTGCAGCAGAAGTGGGAACCACGGTTGCCTCGGCCACCTGGGGGCTATCAGAATCATTGAGGCCCCCTTGAGGACTTTGAACAGTGTTCGGGACACTAGTGGCGTGGGAGGAAACGCATACAGTAGGCCTTGGGACCACGGAATCAGAAACGCATCCGCTGCTACTCTGAGAGGATGCGGTTGTCTGGAACAGAATCTCGGGAGTTGCCGGTTCAGAGGACTGGCGAAAGATCCATGGTGGGGAGGCCCCACCTGAGAAAGATCTGCTGACCAACCAACGGATTCAATCTCCATTCGTGTGGTTGCAGGATCCTGCTCAGTCTGTCCGCCAGGTAATTTTCTTGACCTGGGAGGTAGACAGTCTTGAGGAGGATTCCGTGATTGACGGCCCAAGAGCACAGCCGTTGTGCTTCCTGACAGAGAAGGAAGGAGCCTGTGCCTCCTTGTTTGTTCACGTAGAACATGGCAACTTGATTGCCCGTCTGGACCAGTACAGACTGGTGAGATGTGAGGTGGGAGAGGGCTCTCAGAGCTAGGCGTATCGCCCGTAGCTCCAGGAAGTTTATCTGCTGAGCAGCCTCCCAAGGGGTCCAGAGACCCTGAGTACATGCCCCTTGGCAATGTGCTCCCCAACCTAGAAAGAGAAGCATCTGTCGTCAGCACTTGAGAATGCGGAGGGGATTGAAACACCACTCCGAGTACCAGATTCGGAAAATGAAGCCACCATTGCAGAGAGGAGACGAGCAGGGTGGATATTCTTACTGAGTCTGCAAGGCTCCCTGTGGCTTGATGCCACTGAGTTCGAAGGCTCCACTGAGCAGGCCGCATATGCAGGCGGGCATTGGGGGTTACATGAACCGTGGAAGCCAGATGGCCGAGAAGTCTCAGGAATTGCCTGGCTACATCCATCAACCTGTGGGCTCTGTCCACTGGCAGAAAAGCCTTCGCCTGAAGAGTGTCCAGCCTTGCTCCTATGAATTCTAAGTTCTGGGACGGGAGCAAAGTGGACTTTGCGAAGTTTATGACAAACCCCAAGTGCTGAAGCAGAGCCACAGTGCGAAGGGTGGCTTGACTGGCCTCCTGGGAAGACTGGCCCCTTATGAGCCAGTCGTCCAGGTATGGAAACACAAAAAGACCTTGAAGCCTCAGGTAGGCCGCCACCACCGCCACGCACTTGGTGAACACCCTGGGAGCGGAGGTTAGGCCAAAGGGTAGTACTCTGTACTGGTAGTGGTTTCCCCCCACAACAAATCTGAGATATTGTCTGTGGTCTGGATGAATAAGGATGTGAGTATAAGCATCCTTTAGATCTAAGGAGCATAGCCAATCTCCCTGCTGGAGGTAGGGCAGCAGGATTCCAAGGGTAAGCATCTTGAACTTTCCCCTCTCCAGGAACTTGCTGAGGTTGCGCAAGTCTAGGATGGGTCTGAGGCCTCCTGTTCTTTTTGGTACCAGAAAGTACCTGGAATAAAAGCCGTGACCTCTCAGGTGGTGGGGCACCGGTTCCACAGCCTGTTACTTTAGCAGACTTGCTAACTCCTGAAGGAGTAGGTCCCTGTGCAGAGGGAGTCTTGGAGGCTCCCCTGGAAAATAGGAGGGAGGTACCTGCTGAAAATGGAGAAGATAGCCCTTTTGGACTATATGGAGCACCCAGGTATCTGATGTGACGGCTGACCACCTGTGGGCAAAGTGGGCCAGCCGGCCTCCTGTGCTGATGTGAGCCAGCGGAGGAGAAGAGGCTATGCCTTCTGAGTCAAAAACCCCCTCCCTGCTGAGCAGGGACCGGTGTTGGTGGCTTGGGGGCCTTCGGGGCCCATGACCCTGCCCCTTGGCCTGCTGACCCTGTTGGGAAGCTGCAGAGGCCTGATAATGAGGGTATTGTTTATAGGCAGATGACTTCCTCTGGTAAAAGGTCTTTTTTCCCGAGCCCTTCTTTTTCTGAGAAGGGGCAGAGGTTTTTCTGGACAGCCTAGTCCGGGTCAGAGTCTCGGTCTCGAGTTCTGCAGCCTTTTCAGCCATGGGCTTGCCAAAGAGGTTTTCACTTCGGCAGGGGACATCGACCAACTTGTCCTGTACCCATGGCTCGAGGTCGGATGACTGTAGCCAAGCCTGTAAGCGGGCAACGATGCCGGCCCCGGCTACTCGGGCCGAAGCCTCGAAGCCATCATAGGCTGCTCGAGAGATAAACTTCGAGCACTCTCGAATACCAGTGGACAAGGCCTGGAACCTCTGCAAAGGTTCCTCGGAGAGACCGAGAACCCGGCAATCTCCTTTGCCAGGTCTCGGAGATACATGCCCATGAAGAGCTGGTATGTCTGGACATGGCAAGCAACCATAGAGCCCTGGAAGCACTTCTTACCGAGGGCATCCAGGTTCCGGGCCTCCCAGCCGGGAGGCACCAAGGAGTGCATCTTCTGACTTTTCAGTCGATGCATGGCCGATTCCACAACCATGGAGTGGTGCGGTAATTGTGCCTTTTGGAACCCGGGGCTCTTACGGACTCGATAGATGGAATCGACCCGCTTGCTTAACACCGGCTTCGAGGCCGGGGTCTCCCACATGCGGAAGAGCAGCCACTCCAGCATCGGAGGAACCGGTACAGTAAAGGCCTCCTTCGGGGGAGAGTCTTACTGGAGGGCCTCGAGCTCCTCGGCTCGAGGCTCCTCCTCGGGATCCGTGGGGAATGCCAAGGCCTTGGCCATATCCCGCACGAAGTCCAAGAACCGGGTATCCTTCGGTGAGGATCGTCTCCGAGGTTCGGACTCCGGCGAGTCCGATGGGACACACTGAGTCCGATAGGTGTCGGGTGACTCTTCGTCCTCCGTCTCCCAGCCCGACTCCTCGGAGGAGGTATCGAGCAGCTCCGGTCGGGCGGGCACCGATGCCCTCCGCCCCGACGCCGAGGGTACCGGCGTCGACGACCTCGGTCCCGAACGGGAGGCCGAGGGAGACCGTGGCTGAGGATCGACTTGAGCCCGCATGGACTCGAGGATCGGCTCGGCCTCCGGGGTCGACTTGGACGTCGATGTCCCGGTGGTCGGGGCAGATGCACTGGTGAGACCGGCGATCAATGCCCGCTGCTGTTCCATGAAGGCAGCGAGGCTGCTCTCCAAGGCCGTCAACCTGAGTCCGAGCTCAGGAGACCCAGCAGCCCCCGACTCGGGCCCCGACGGCTTCGGGCCCGACGTCGGCTCCCCTGAAGGAGAGTCCACGAGGACTACAGCACTCACGTGTCCGTCCAGAAGACTCCATCTCGATACGAGGTTGCTTGGCAGGCCTCTCCGACTCCGAAGACCCGGGACGGCTATCGGGGCTATGCGACCTGGCCCTCGAGGAACCAGGAGCGTCCACCGACGCCGCCCTCACGGGTTTCTTCTTCCTGCGCTGTTCCCGTGAAGGAGAACCCGCTCAGAGGAACCCCGACGATGCTCGGGGCCGGAGTCCCGAGACGTCGAGGCCTCTGACGAGGTCCGGGCCTGTCTGGACGTGGAGTCAGAGAAGATCCTATCCTTCTGGTGCTGCCGACTCCTCAACGCCTTCGAGGACATTTTGCCACACGGACCACAGATCATCGGGTCATGATCGGGTCCAAGGCAGCGGAGGCAGCAGTCATGTGTGTCGGTAAGAGACATAAGTTTCTTACACCGATCACACTTTTTAAACCCGCTGGCAGCCATCGGGGGAAAAAGGGCCCCTGCGAGGTCAAAAGACAGGGCTGCCAGTGAAAAAAGAAAAATGGCGCGAACGCTAGTCACGAAGGACAAAAACCGAAAAAGAGAGAGTGGGCTCGATACCGGCGTATCGGGCCCAGGCGGGAAAAGGATCCGGCGTCGAACCGAAGGAGAACAAAAAACAGGGAAATCAACTTTTTCCTCGGCGAAAAATGAACTACGTCCGTCGGGCTCCGCGGAAAAAAGAAGACTGAGCAAGATGGCACCCTTGGGCGGGAAGGGGACCGCACATGCGCGCTGCAATTCCCAAAGGCTTTCTTTGAAAGCTGGGGAAATGCTCCGCACGGGGGCTCCGTCGGCGCCGACGTCACCCATATGTGAGGACTGACTTCCTGCTTGGTCCTGGAGAAAATAGCTGTGTGTGGTACCTTGTAACCCTACAATACCATAAAGAAATAAAATACAATATAGGATGAAACATTTACAATTTCTTAACTGGATGTGAAAACTCAGGAATCCTGATCTTTTTTCATAATAAAGAGAAGAGGCAGTACTCACAGTAGTGTCCCGTATGAGGCATGGGTGGATGATGCTGAAGATGTCCATTCTGGTGGTGGGATATGTTAGAGGGAAATGCTGCTGTTCTACTTCCAGTCCAGGTTGTAGTATTGTCTAGAAGGGCAACAGAATAATGTTAAATTATATGAAAGCACGTTAGTATATTATCTATTCTATTTCCAGCAGCCTCACTTTGCTGAAAGACTGAAGCAAGGTTTTACACACGTTCCAGCCATAGTGCCATGTACACTTACTGTGGTGATAAGTTGCTAGCTGAGCAGTGAACTCATTCTGCTGTGCTGCTTGCTGGGGCCCTGGCGCAATCTGAAGTAGTCCATCACTATGACTTCCTGCCAATATGTTGGTGGATTGACCTGAACAAATAAACCAATGGGATTAATGAAGCCAGGACAGCAAACAGTTACCATACATCTAAATAGGTGGCTGTCGTTCCCTATCTACTTAATGGGTAATATGGCCACCTGCTACTGAAAGATTATGGCAGACTCCATTGTTTTTGATTACAGATGGTCCCTTAATTGGTGACTGCAAATCAGATGTTACAGTCAAACTCATCTCCTAATGTGCATTTCAAAACTGGACAAATTACTAGTATGTGATACACAGATGTCCTGTAGTAATTCCTAATGTTAACTTTTATCAATTAACAGGTATCTGAAAATGAAGCTATTGAAAACTAAGAAATGATTTGCTAAACTGGTGAAGCTAATTCATGTGTATAACCCAAACAACTCTGAAATAAACCAATGAACAGATAAAGAAACCACTAAAAAGTAAGATGGATTTTTAAAACATTTCTCTTCCAACTTTTGAATGTTAATAATAATATAAAGAAACTGCAAATATGGCTGATTATTAAAAATGGAGAATTTTGGATTACGTTCCTTTGAGTTGACGAGGGGGAAATAAGGAAAGAAGACTGAATTAAAAGGAACAATATTGGATATTCACCTTAAACACTGTGATATCAGAAGGCCTGAATAAGCAGATTGACTGGTTTACATTGTAGTAGCACCAGTCTGTTTAAGTGCGCCCAAAATAATCTATGAAGTAATAGAAGAACGCAGGAAATTTGTAGTAGACCCTGTGATGCATTGAAAAGGGAAAGAAAAAAAGAAGGGGAATCCTAGTATTTTTTAAAGGGGAAATCTTTGAATTCATTGAATGAAGCACCAATGGCCTAAGGGAGACAGTGCTTTTAAAAAGGATTCTATATAAGAAAAATGCCATGGCCATGTTTAAAGCTCGGGATGCTCAGAGAAGGACTCAGCTAATGTCACTGGAAGATAGAATGACGTTCTCCTGTATAGATAAGTGAATTAATTCAATGTAAGAGAGGACTGTATAGCACTGAAGAAGGAATAAGTTCTCACTATTCGAAACGTGAAAGTCATGGTCGGCAGTTTTATTTGGGAATCAATACAGACTGACTGAAGCATAACATATTGTGCTATTGTTTTCTTTTATCAGGATGAGCTCTCTGTTTTATAATAGAGACCGAGATCTCATTTTGTGTGTTTAAAAAGTGAAAAAGAAAAAAAGTATAACAAGTATAACAAGAAAATGAAAAAATGAAATAGAGAAATTATTGACCATACTAAAGAATAAAAGTGACTACAAAGCTAGAAGCAGCTGATGATAGCAGCTTGAAGAACATAGTCCGACAAATACAGAATAACGGAAAGTGTATACAATTTAGTGAGCACCTGTCGGTGGGATATAATTTGTATCATATGTGATGTTTTTCTATCCTGTATGGATTCAAGTTTTTGTGGTTATTAAAAATGCCATATCATCAGACCTTTACAAATTTTCTTGTTATCTAGCCGCCAACTGCTGAGATCTTGGGCACAGTTATTATTTACATTCTCTTATATACCGCAGAGGAGTAGCCTAGTGGTTAGAACACTGGCTTGGTAACCAAGCAACCAGGGTTCAATTCCCACTAGCACTCCTTGTGGCCTTGGGCAAGTCACTTAACCCTCTGTTGCCTCGGAAGAAAGGCCTGGCAATCTACTTCCGGTGACACTGGGTCGCCAGGAGTCAGGACTGACTCGAAGGCACACATTGCATTTGCATTCTGCATCAGTGCGGTTTACATTGAACAAACTGAAATTACATTGAACAGGGCATTATAACTTGGAGATAACTATTTTACAGGGAACATGGGCTATGGAGGGTTAAGTGGCTTGCCCAAGACCACAAGGAGCACCTGTGGGACTAGAAACCCCAGTCCTTCCGGCCCAAGGTTGCTGTCCTCTAGTGGGATTTGAACCCCCGACCTTCCAGCCTGAAGTACCTTGCCCCAACCACTAGGCCACTCCTCCACTCCACAGTTCTCACCCCTCTCCTCCCCCAAAAAGGTATATCACGGCTCCCTTTTTAAGGGCCCAATTTTCTCAATGGGAAAAGAAAGCTTAATAATCAGGCCCTTAACATGTCATTACACAATGCCAACAGAAGGTAGCAACCCTTCTCCTTCCCCTCCCACCAACTCCAATGAGTAGATTGTCAGCAGCATACTGATGCCCCTTTATAGCTGCACCTAAGGTAACTTCCTTTTTTTGCTTCACATATGGCCTGGTAGTATGTGAAGGGAAAAAAACTCTCATAGCCCTTCACCCTACCTTCACGCACTCTCTCTCTCTCTCTTTTATCCCCACAGCCATCACCTAGTATCTCTCTCATAGTGCCCCCTCAACCATCACCCAGTGTCCATCTCTCTTTTTCATAGCTCCCCTCCCACAGCCTTCACCCAGTCTCTCTCTCTCTCTCTCTTAGCCCCTCAAGCCCCCCCCTTTCTCAAGCCCCCCAAGAGCCTCCACTCAGTCTCTCTCTCTTAGCCCCCCAACACCCCCTCTTTCTCAAGCTCCCCCCCCCAAGAGCCTTCACTCAGTGTCTCTCACCATTCTTCCTGTGGTGCTTTTTGCAGTTGCACCAAAAAAGGACACACTGTCTTCTCATATGATCGGCTCCTCTGTGAGGAGTTTGAGCTTCACGGTAAAGGAAGATTGGGCTGATCTTGCAGTTTCAAGTTTCTTGAGACTTGAAACCGCATGATCAGCTCGCACGTCCTCCACCATGCGGCTCAAACCTCTTGCAAAAAGCTGATAGTAGTGAAGGAATGAGGCAACACTAACATACTAAACAAAAACAAGAGTGACGTCACGGTGGAAATAGCTGCCTAGGAGTCAGTTTCACAGATGTGAATTTAGAATACCTGAACGAATGGGACTAACCCCTCCCGATATGTGATTATTTCGGTGGGAGAGGTTTCATGGACACCCCCAGTGGCAATGGCGGCGAGAAAATCGTCAGTAGAGCTGAAATCCTATGCCTTCAAAGCGGCATCAGGAGGCAGCCTGGGGAAGCAAAAAATGGCAGCTACTGCTGCAAGCGGAACAGGAGGTGGAGAGGAGCGATGAGAGAGCTCTGTGTCCAAGTCAGCAGCCAAGTCTGAGATCCAGTTCCTGCGGGCTAATACTAAAGACTGGCTTTCTGGCAGGTGGCAAGATATCTCTATGTTAAAGCAGGAAGTACAAGGTTGGATTGCTGACCTCTGGAGAAAGTGGAAAGGGCCATGGAAGCACATAACAATCAAATCCAGGTCCCACAGCAGGAGAATACATCGCTGCAGGAGGAGTAGTCTAATAGTTAAAGCACTGGCTTGGGAACCAAGAGACCAGGTTTCAATTTACACTAGTACTCCTTGTGGCCTTGGGCAAGTCACTTTAACCCTCCATTGCCTCAGAAAAATCCAAGTTATCAATGCCCCTGTTTAATATAGATTACCAAGTTTAAGTAACAAAGTAAACCACTTTGACTGAAATGATAAAGCGATATAAAAAAAACTGCTAATAAAGAAATAATAAATAATAATTCAAAAAGAGATGGGCTCCAAACTTGAAGACCTGGAAAATAAGAATGTAAGAAATGCCATACTGGGTCAGACCAAGGTCCATTAAGCCCAGTATCCTGTTTCCAAAAGTGGCCAATCCAGATCACAAGTATCTGGCAGGTACTCAAAGTCCATAGCTTCCACGATGCTTGTCCTGGGGTAAGCTGTGGATTTCCTAGGTCCTCTTTGGTTTATGGACCTTTCCTCCAGGAACTTGTCCAAACTTTTTTTTTAAAAACCAGCTACACTAACAGCTTTTACTATGTCCTCCGGCAACAAATTCCAGAGTTTGATTACGTGTTGAGTGAAAAAATATTTTCTCTTATTAGTTTTAAATAGGTTACATTGTAGCTTCATTATGTGTCCTCTAGTCTTTCTACTTTTTGATGGCGTAAACAACCGATCTACGTTAACCCGTTCCACTCAATTCATTAATTTATAGACTTCTATCATATCTCTCCTCAGCCTTCTCTTTTCCGAGTTGAAGAGCCCTAACCTTTTAAGCCTTTTCTCATAGGGGTATCCTTCCATCCCCTTTACCATACTGATGTCTCTTTACCTTTTCCATTATATCCTTTTTAAGATACGGCGACCAGAATTGCACACAATATTGAAGGTACAGTTGAACCATGGAACAATACAGAGGCATTATAATATCCTTTGTTTTATTCTCCATTCCTTTCCTTATGATTCCTAGCATTCTATTAGATTTCTTGGCCGCCGCTACACGCTGGGTGGAGGGATTCAACATGTTATCCATGATGATGGCTAAACCTTTTGCCTGTGTGGTGGTTTCTAAGGTGCTACCTTGCATTGTGTAACCAAAGTTTGGTTTGTTCTTTTCTAGGTACATAACTTTGCACTTGTCTACATTAAATTTCATCTGCCATTTGGACACCCAGTCTTCCAGTTTATCAAGGTCCTCTTGGGTTTTAACAACTTTGAATAATTTTGTGTCATCTGCTAATTTAATCACCTCACTTGTTATTCCCATTTTCAGGTCATTTATGAATATGTATAAAAAGCAGCGGGCCCAGCATAGATCCTTCGGGTACTCCACTATTTACTTTTCTCCATTGAAAAAATTGGCCATTTAGCCCTACCCTCTGCTTTCTATCTTTTAACCAGTTCCTGATCCACAATAGTACAATGCCTTCTATCCTGTGACTTTATAATTTTGCCAAGAGTCTCTCATGAGGGACCTTATCAAAGGCTTTCTGAAAATCCAGATATACTATAATCAACCGTCTCACCTTTGTCTACCTGTTTATTCACACCTTCAAAAAAATATAACAAATTAGTAAAACAAGACTTTCCTTATCCAAATCCATTGTTGGCTTCCTCCTATTAAACCACGACTATATACATGATCAGTAATTTTATTCTGTATAATGGTTTCTACCCTTTTGCCTGGTACTGATGTCAAACTCACAGATCTGTAGTTTCTCAGAACCCTTTTTAAATATTGGCGTTACACTGGCCATTTTCCACTCTTTAGGTACTACAGTTGATTTTAATGATAGTTCACAGATTACTAATAGTAGGTTTGCAATCTCATATTTCAGTTCTTTCAATACCCTTGGATGTATACCATCCGATCCAAGTGATTTGGCACCCTTCAATTTATCAAATAGTTGTAATACATCTTCCCGGTTTATCAATGTTTCTTTCAATTCTTCTGATATATCACCTCTACATACAATTTCAGGCATGGGTAAATTCCCTACATCTTCTTCAGTAAAGACCGAAGCAAAGAATTCATTCAGTCAATAGGTCTCATCGGGTTAACTTGAGGATTCTGGGCATACCTGAAATGGAGGAAAATGTGGATTATAAAGTACTGACAATGCAATTTTGCAAAGCAATGGCCAGGGTTGGAGGACAGTCAACAATGCTTCAAGGTGCAGAGGGCTTACCAGGCCTTGGGACCCCGAAGAAAGGGGTGTCCCCGAGACACTGTTGCCTGAATGCATGTGTACACCACAAAGGAAGCTATTCTAGTCGCGGCACGAAAATTAGGCAAGATTACATGGGAGAATCAGGAGGTGGAGTTATATGCTGTCTTTCACCACTATTCAGAAGCGATGTGCACATCAAGCTATCATCGAGGGGACAAGCGCATCCGGTACAAATATTCAATAAGTGAAGGAGATACTCTAGTATCGATTCTAAGGGTATGACAAGGGGGTTTAATCCCTTCTTGGAACACCATATAGTAAAACATTTCCACTTGAAGGCATAAGATCTTCTTGTGGAAAGTTTCCTAGAAGCCTGAAGGATATCTTTTACCTGTTCGGACAGGTTGAGA
This sequence comes from Ichthyophis bannanicus, assembly GCA_033557465.1. Taxonomy (NCBI): domain Eukaryota; kingdom Metazoa; phylum Chordata; class Amphibia; order Gymnophiona; family Ichthyophiidae; genus Ichthyophis; species Ichthyophis bannanicus. The sequence goes on along the minus strand of CM066032.1, from coordinate 178,079,309 downwards.
TCATGGAGGTCTAAGCCTTCAGCAACCAGGCCATGAGGTGCAGGAACTGGGGATTCGGGTGCCATAGTGTCCCGTTCTCCTGGGAAAGGAGATCTGGAGAATGCCCTAACTCCAGAGGTGCTGCTTAAGAGAGATTTAGAAGCAGGGGATACCATGTTTGGTGTGGCCATCATGGTGCTATGAGGATCATGCGACCCCTGTCTCTCTGAAGCTTGAAGAGTATTTTGGGGATGAGGGGAATGTGTGGGAAGGCATAAAGGAAGTCCTAACCCCAGTGAAGGAGGAAGGCATCCCTTGCCTGACAATTGTGAGCCGGAATCCTGGAACAGTACCGGGGAAGTTTGGCATTCAAGTGACTTGCAAAGAGGTCTATGTCTGGAGTGCCCCAGAGATGAAATATCTTTGCCACCTGATCTAGGTGGAGGGACCACTCGTGAGGCAACAGTACTCAACTGAGTTTGTCTGCCCAAAAGTTTTGAATGTCTGGAAGATATACCACTAGAAGGTGAATTTGATACTTTCTGGCGAGGGCCCCAGTCGCAAAGCTTCGTTGCATAACGACAGAGAGCCTGTTCCGCCCTGCTTGTTCACATAGAACATGGCTACTTGATTGTCCGTCTGGACTAGGACTGTCTTGTAGCTGAGCTGGGCGTGGAATACTCGAAGAGTTAAATAGATTGCTCTTAATTCCAGGAGGTTTATGTGTAAACCGGTCTCCTGTGGAGTCCAGGTTCCCTGGGTAGAGAGATGATTCAGGTGTGCTCCCCAACCCACCTGTGATGCATCTGTTGTTAGGGTGGCCTGATAAGAGGGTTGATGAAAAGGAGACCCCACTGTCAGGTTTTCCAGTGACTGCCACCATTGGAGGGACAAAACTAGTCGCTGAGAGTTTATTATTTTGTCCGACAAATGACCTGTGGCCTGTGTCCACTGTGTGGATAGGGTCCACTGAGCTGCTCTCATGTGGAGGCGAGCATATGGGACTACATTTATTTATTTATTATTTATTACATTTTCTTTTATACCGCGCTATTTAAGATCAGTGCGGTTTACAATAAACATTGAAACTACACATCTCAGTTTAGTGATTTGTGCTTACAATAAACATTTAAAATAACTCGGAATAACTGTGGAAGCCATATGTCCTAGTAACTGTAGTAGCTCTCGAGCAGTGAGGGAGGATTTGCCTGCTGCTTGAGAAGCTAGTTGTATTATGCGAAGACACCGGGCCTGTGGAAGGAAAGCCTTTGATTGTCTGGTATCTAGACAGGCTCCTATGAATTCCAGGCATTGGGAAGGAACAAGTTGGGATTTTGGGACGTTTATTACCAATCCCAAGTATTGGAGAATTCACATTGTACGGGACAGTGCAGTGCTGAACTCTACAACTGTAGGGGCTCGAATGAGCCAGTTGTCTAGGTAAGGGAAGATAAATATCCCCAGGGTTCGTAGAAATGCGGCTACTACTGCCATACATTTTGTGAATACCCTTGGTGCTGAAGCCAGACCAAAAGGAAGAACCCTGCACTGGAAAGGTCTTCCCCTGAAAAGGAATCGTAAGAATTTCCTGTGATCTGGATGAATGAGAATGTGAGTGTATGCATCCTTTAAGTCTAGAGAGCAAAGCCAATCCTGGCTTTGAAGATATGGCAGAAGAGTTCCTAGAGAAATCATTTTGAACTTCTCTAGAAATAGGTATTTGTTCAATTCTCTGAGGTCCAAAATGGGTCTGTGTCCCCTTGTTTTCTTTAGAATAAGAAAATAGGGGGAGTAGAACCCTGCACCCCGTTGAAGAATGGGCCACTTCCTCTATTGCCCCTTGGGCAAAAAGTGTGGAGACCTCGTGATCTAACAGATTGTCTCTTTGAGAATTGAATTGCTTTAGAATTGTAGGAGGGGGCATGCTGTGAAAATGAAGCTTGTACCCTTCTCCTACAATGGACAAAGTCCAATCTTCTGATGTTATCTGATGCCATCTGTTGGCAAAGTGGCATAACCTGCCTGGGATATTGGGGGGTTGGGGACCCCTCAGAGGCAGGAAGGCAAAGCTCTCTAGGAAGGAGTCAAAGCCCTTGAGGGAGCTGAACCTGGAGAGCTGGTTGAGCTCTCGGGCCTTTTGGCTTCTTTTGCTGTCTAGTTTGACCTTTCTGGGCAACCTGACCCTGAGTCTGACTGCTGGGTATAGGAAGGATAAAATTTCCTCTTTTTGCTAAAAGAGGGTTTTTTATAAGGCTTCCTTTTGGCTGGAGTGGCTGTAGATTTTGACAATCTATCTAGAGTAGTATTGTCAGCCTCTAACTCATTAGCCTTTTCCTGCCAGTTCTAGATTCTCCCCCGTGCACGGAATGTTGCCTAATTTGTCCTGTACCCAAATCTCCAAGTCTGATGCCTGCAGCCAGGCAATCCGTCATGCACCAATGGCAATAGCAGAGGTTCTGCTGATGCATTCGAAGCAGTCAAAGGCTGCACAATTTACAAACTTGGAGACATCTTGAGAATGCTTAACTAGAGCAAGAAAATCTTGTCTCTTGTCATCTGGGAGAAATGGGCTCATAAGTTCCAAGTCTCCTGTGACTTCCTTAAGGAACATTCCCATATATAGTATATATGAACTGATCCTAGCTGAAAGCAGGGAAGCTTGAAATGTTCGACGTCCAAAAGCGTCAAGAGTCCTGCATTCACGATCTGGAGGATTGGATGCATGCCTCTTTGCACTTTTCATTCTACGCATGGCTGACTTCACTACCATTGAATGGTGCGGCAGCTGAGTTTTCTGAAATCCAGGACATGGCGGAACTCGATACATAGTATCAAGTCTCCTAGAGTGAGGAGAAGTAGTCAGAGGTGTTTCCCACATTCTGAGCATCAAGTTATGCAGAATCTTATGTATAGGCAGAGTGGCTGCCACCTTAAGAGCTTTAGGATATTGGAGAATTTCCAACTCCTTTGCTCTGGGTTCCTCTTCTGGAGCTACTGTGATTGAAAGACCTTTAGCCATATCACGGATAAAATCCTGAAAGGACATGTCTTCTGGAGGTGACATTTTGCACTGGGGGGGGGGGGGGGGAGAGGGATCTTCTGGGAGAAACCCTCTAGTGCCAGCAGAATTGTCAGAGTCTTTAGAATCAGAGGAATCAAAGTATTCCTGACCCCGATGCTCCTGCAAGGACGGTCCCGGTACCGATCGAAGTCGGTACCGAGCTGACCCGATACTGATCTGTCAATTCCAGCCAGAGATGGCATGGGAAGAGTTCCCACCGGGGCCAGTACCGTTGGTACCGGTATTGTTGGTGTTGGTACCGGTGTCTGTTCCGGCATCGGTGTTGATGTTGGTACCGGTGCCCGATGGACCACCGGTACCGCAGCTGAAAGAAGAGCTGCGATGCTGCGCTTGATAGCGAGGAACCTCTGGTCTATCGACGCTGCCGATGCCTGGGTGTCTGTACCGGTAAAAGCGGCCGGAACCCCTGAGCATGGCACAGGTAGTTCTTCCGAGGTTGAGGCCTCGAGAAAATCCTGAAGCCCCATCGATGCTTTGGAAGCAGAAGCCTCCCGCTGGGGCTGTTTTGCCGGTGTGGTTCCCTCAAGGGCAACGCCAATGGCCTCTCGATGCTTAGCAGGAGAGCTACCCTTTGAGGACCAGCTTTTATGTTTAGTTACCTGAGATCCATGGGAGGAAGAAGAGGCCCTTGACGATGTCGATGCAATGGATCTGGCATCCAAAGAAAAGAGGGTACCAAGCTTTGCAGCCCGGTTTTGCCTTCCTCTTTTAGTCATCCCCATACAAGAGAGACATTCAGTTGGGGAATGTTCAGGTCTTAAACATTTAAGACACAAATCATGGGTGTCAGTGACGGAGAGGAGTGGAGGAGTGGCCTAGTGGTTGGGGCAAGGTACTTCAGTCCGGAAGGTCAGGGGTTCAAATCCCACTAGAGGACAGCAACCTTGGGCCGGAAGGACGGGGTTTCTAGTCCCACAGGTGCTCCTTGTGGTCTTGGGCAAGCCACTTAACCCTCCATAGCCCATGTTCCCTGTAAAATAGTTATCTCCAAGTTATAATGCCCTGTTCAATGTAATTTCAGTTTGTTCAATGTAAACCGCATTGATGCAGAATAGCGCGGTATTATAAGAGAATGTAAAATACATTTTAAAAATGGTACCGCCACACTTAGTACATTTTTTAAAACCACTAGTTGGCTTTTCCATGTTTTAGGAATATGGGGCCTAGTGCACAAAATGGCACCTGGCATCAAAGAGAAAAGTTGCAGGATCAGCTGTAGATTTAGACAATCTATCCAAGGTGATATTGTCAGCATCTATCTCATTAGCTTTTTCCTGCCAGTTCTTGCCAAAGAGATTCTCTCCTGTGCAAGGGATATTCCCGAGTTTATCCTGTACCCAAAGTTCCAAGTCAGATGCCTGGAGCCAGGAAATCCTACGTGCACCTATGGCAATAGCAGAGGTTCTGCTTATGCACTCAAAGCAGTCAAAGGCTTTACGGTTTACAAACTTGGAAACATCCTGAGCATGTTTGACAAGGGCAAGGTAATCCTGCCTCTTATCATCAGGAAGGAGAGGGCTCATAAGCTCTAAATCTCCCGCGACCTCCTTAAGGAACATTCTCATATATAATATATAGAAAATGATCCTAGCAGAAAGCATGGAAGCCTGGAAGGTTCGACATCCAAAGGCATCAAGAGTCCTACACTCACGTCCTGGAGGATTAGATGCATGTCTTTTTGCATTCTTGATCCTTCTCATAGCTGATTCCACCACCATGGAATGGTGTGGTAGCTGAGTCTTCTGAAATCCAGGACAAGGAGGAACTCGATACATGATGTCGAGCCTTCGAGAGTGAGGAGAAGTGGTTAGAGGTGTTTCCCACATCCTTAACATGAGATCATGCAAGATCTCATGAATAGGAAAGGTAGCTGCCTCCTTGGGAGCTTTAGGGTATTGCAGGATTTCCAATTCCTTTGCCCTAGGCTCTTTTTCAGGAGCCACTGTGATGGAAAGACCTAGAGCCACATCTCGGATAAAATCCTGAAAGGACATATCTTCTGGAGGAGACATCCTACGCTGAGGAGAAGAATCATCCTCAGGAAGAAGTACTCTGGTATCGGCAGAGCTCTCAGAGTCTTCAGACTCATCCGAGGATTCAAAGTATCTCCAATCCGGGTGATCATGCAAAGCATGGTACTGGTACCGATCGACTTGTCGGTACCGGATGGATAAGCATGACTCGGTCCCGGTAGAATACCTGTCGATGTCGATGCAGTCAGTACCGGTACCAAAGTCAGTGCCGGTACCGGTTGAGTTGTCTGAAGCAGTTTCAAGGGCATCGAGGCCGTGAGAAGAGCTGCCAGACTGCGTTCAATAGCCAAAAATCTCTGGTCTATCGACGCTGCCGATGCTTGGGTATCGGTACCGGATGAAGCAGCCGGTATCCTAGAGCATGGCACCAGTAGTTCTGTCGAGGTTGGGGCCTTGAGAACATCCTGGAGCCCCGTTGATGTTTTGGAAGCCGAAGCCTCCCACCGGGGCAATTTTGCAGGTACAAGTCTCTCAAGGGCAACGCCAGAGGCATCTCGATGCTTAGAAGGAGATCTACCCTTTGAGGACCGGCCAGATTTATGTTTAGTTACCTGAGATCCATGGGAGGAAGACAAAGCCCTGGAATACGTCGAAGCCACAGACGCTGCATCGGAGGGAAAAAGGGTGCCAAGTTTAGCAGCTCGGTTTTGCCGGCCCCTCTTCGACATCATCCCACAGGCAACACACTCCGAAATAGAGTGGTCAGGATCTAAACATTTGAGGCACCACTCATGGGTGTCGGTGATGGAGATGGTACCGCCACACTTGGAACACTTTTTAAAATCCAAAGCGGGTTTTTCCATTTTAAAGGAAAGGTTGGGCCTAGTGCTCAAAATGGCACGTGGCACCTGAAGGAGAAAATAGCTGGAAAAGACTCCAGAAGAAAGGGGATTTTTTTGTTTTGTTTTGTTTTTTTTAACAAAAAGGAAAGAAGAACCGGGAGTACCGGTGTAGCGTCGAGGGAAGGCAGACGCAACCACAAAAAAGAAGAATAAAAGGGAATATTTTCTGCGGTGACAGGATGTGCGACCTGTCGGCTCCGCGGAAAACGAAGAACTGGAGAGGGACAGTTGGGAAAGGCGGGAAGGCAGCAAGCAGACACTGTGGGATGCTCCCAAAAGCTTTCATATTGGACACTGGGGAGTGTTCCCGCACAGGCTCCGTCGGTACCGACGATACCCATATGTGAAGACTACATTCCTGCTTGTTCCTGGAGATAACGCAGTGCAGCTGCAGCATATAGGGACTGAATGTAACCCTTAGCCCACTGCTTGAATGCAGCATCTATAGTGTGCTTTACTGCACCTGTGGCACCAGAGACGTTGGGGGTAATCAGTGGTGCTCTGGTACTTTCTTGCTACTGACACAGTTGTTGCCTCTAAAGAGCAAAAACTGGCCCAACAAACAGCAGTAGATAGTGCCTGGTCCTATGAATGGGAAAGAAGTATGACAACAGCCAAGACCTGGCCAAGGAAACCTCCAGATGATGAGGCTGAAGAATTAACTTTTGGGGTACTGGTTTCAAGGGTGGAGTAGCAGCCTAGAGGTTACAGAAACAACCTAGCACCCAAGAGATCTGGGTTCGATTTCCACTGGCACTCCTTGTGACCTTGGGCAAGTCACCTTACCCTCCACTGCCTCGAAAGAAAAGGCCTAGCAATTTACTTCTGGTTATACCTTTCCAAGAAAATCCAGGGGTTGCTGGGTCGCCAGGAGTCTGCATTGATGGCACTTAAAAAAAAAAAAAAAAAAAAAAGTAAAAGTAAAAGTAAAAGGAGTGTTTTCCCACCAGCTAAACCCCTTATAGTTACTTTGGCTATCATTATCTGGGCAACACTAGTGATGCGGAGTACTACTGTCACTAAATATGCATTATCTCATAAGGCAGATTTACTGGTACACAGCCAGGAAAGCATAGTTACTCACCTGTAACAGGTGATCTCCGGGAACAGCAGGAATTTAGTCTTCACATATGGGTATCGTCGGTACAGACGGAGCCTGCGCGGGAACGCTCCCCAGCATCCACTAGGAATGCTTTTGGGAGCATCCCTCAGCACATGCGCGCTGCCTTCCCGCCTTTCCAACTGTCCCTCTTCAGTTAAGTTTGTAGCTGAGTGAAAGGATAGAGGGAGTGAGGAAAGACAGAGAGATAAAGAGACAACTCCCAGGGGAGGTGGGTGGATTGTGAAGACTAAATTCCTGCTGTTCCCGGAGATCACCTGTTACAGGTGAGTAACTACGCTATCTCCAGGAACAAGCAGGAATGTAGTCTTCACATATGGGGACTCCCTAACTGAAGATGCCAGGGAGATAGCCCCAGGAAGCTGCCACCTATGGTAAGGTGGGCCATGCTTCCTCCCATGGATCTCTGGCATCCCACCAGGGTTGGTGGGTAGGAGTTGAATTAGGTCTGAAAGAGATTTTGAAGAACAGCTTGGCCAAAAAAGGCATCCCGACGGGAGGCTTTATCTAGGCAGTAGTGGGCTGTAAAGGTGTGTACTGAAGCCCAGGTGGCTGCTCGACAAATGTCATCAATAGACACAGAGTGAAGGTTAGCCATAGAGGCTGCCATGGCTCTCACATTGTGAGCTGTGATATGGCCTTGAAGAGGAAGACTCTTACTCTCATAAGCAAAGGATATGCATTGTGTAATCCATTTGGATAGAGTTCTCTTGGAGATTGGAAGTCCCAAAAGACTAGAATTAAAAGCAATAAAAAGTTGAGAAGACTTTCTATGTTGTTGTGTTCTTTATAGGTAAAAAACTAAGGCTCTTTTACAATCCAAAGTATGAAGATTTCTTTTGCATTAGAGGCATGAGGCCTCGGAAAGAATACAGGAAGATAAATTGATTGATTTAAATGAAAAGGCGAAACCACCTTTGGCATAAAGGGTGGATGAGTTCTGAGAACAACCTTATCATGGTGAAACCTAGTATAAGGAGGATCAGCCACTAAAGCTTGCAATTCAGTAATGCGACGTGCAGAGGTGATTGCAATCAGGAAGATGACCTTCCAGGACAAAAGCTTTAGGGTTGTAGTGGCTAAAGGTTCATGAGCTGCCTGAGAACTAGGTTTAAATCCCATGCCACCGGTGGTGGCCTGATGGGAGACTTTGTTAATAGAAGACCTCTCATGAATCTTGATATGAGTGGATGAGAGGAAATTGGTTGTCCATTAGGAGGCTTATAGGAAGTTGCAATTGCACTAAGATGGACTCTTACTGAATTGGTCTTTAGACCAGAATTTGATAAATGAAGTAGATACTCTAGTATCAATTCCAAAGGTATCATAAGGGGGTTTCACCCTTTCTGTGAACACCATATAGTAAAACGTTTCCACTTGAAGGCGTAAGAGCGTCTTTTGGAAGGTTTTCTAGAAGCTTGAAGGATATCCTTTATCTGTTGGGAAAGGTTGAAGTCCTGAAGGTCTAAGCTTTCAGCAACCAGGCCCTGAGATGCAGGGACTGGGGATTCGGGTGCCATAGCATCCCGTTCTCTTGGGAGAAGAGATCTGGAGCATAGCCTAACTCCAGAGGTGCAGCTTGAGAGAGATGTAGAAGCAGGGGATACCACATTTGGCGTGGCCACAGTAGCGCTATGAGGATCATACGACCTCTGTCTCTCTGAAGCTTGAAGAGTGTTTTGGGGATGAGAGGAATGGGTTAGAAGGCATAGAGGAAGTCGTGACCCCAGTAAAGAAGGAAGGCGTCCCTTGGCTGGCAATTTTGAGCCGGAATCCTGGAACAGAACCGGGGAGGTTTGCCATTCAGTGGACTTCCAAATAGATCTATGTCTGGGGTTCCCCAGATCTGAAATATTTTGGCTACCTGGTCTAGGTGGAGAGACCATTCGTGAGGCAGCAGTACTCGGCTGAGTTTGTCTGCCCAAAGGTTTTGAATGCCTGGAAGATATACCACGAGAAGGTGAATTTGATGCTCTCTGGCGAGGCCCATAGTCGCAAAGCTTCGTTGCATAATGACAGAGAGCCAGTTCCCCCCTGCTTGTTCAGGAAGAACATAGCTACTTGATTGTCCATTTGGACCTAAGACTGTCTTGTAGCTGAGCTGGGCATGGAATACTCGAAGAGCTAGATAGATTGCTCTGAGTTCCAGGAGGTTTATGTGAAGACAAGCCTCCTGTGGAGTCCAGATACCATGGGTAGAGAGATGATGCAGGTGTGCTCCCCATCCCACCTGTGATGCATCTGTTGTTAGGGTGGCCTGGAATAGGGGTTGCTGGAAAGGAGAACCCACTAGAAGATTTTCCAGTGATTGCCACAATTGTAGGGACAAGATCAGTCGTTGTGAGTTTGATATCTTGTCCGACAAACGTCCTGTGGCCTGTATCCACTGTGTGGATAGGATCCACTGGGCTGCTCGCATATGAAGGCGAGCGTAGGGAACCACATGAACCGTGGATGCCATATGTCCCGATAGTTGTAGTTCTCGAGCAGTTAGGTAGGACTTCACCACTGCTTGGGAAGCTAGCTGCATTATACGAAGACAGCGGGGTTGTGTTTATTTAAATTTGATATACCGCTCAGACCAAAAAGGTATCAAAGCGGTTTACAATACCACATCATTTAGTGAAAAAGAAAAGAACGCCAATTATAAGATAGGACAGAGTAGAGTAAAGAGACAGTCAAACAGATAAGAGGAGAGAGACACGGAACAGCACATTACCCAGATAAATAAGCAGGACATCAATCTAGCCTCCAGAAACCAACGCCACGTAGCAATGCCTAAGGGCCATGCCAAAGGGCCCTCTTGCGAGGCCCTCAGGCGCGGGCCCGCAAGGTGCGGGCGCGCCCCGGCAACGGCAGTTCTTAAGCCGTTGAGCTGGGCTGATGATTGGCTGCTCAGGGAGGAAGGGGGAGCTCCTGCTCTCACCCCGGATCTAAGCGCTGCTCAGCTGAGGCCCCGGCAACGGCAGTTCTTAAGCCGTTGAGCTGGGCTGATGATTGGCTGCTCGGGGAGGAAGGGGGAGCTCCTGCTCTCACCCCGGATCTAAGCGCTGCTCAGCTGAGGCCCCGACAACGGCAGTTCTTAAGCCGTTGAGCTGGGCTGATGATTGGCTGCTCGGGGAGAAAGGGGGAGCTCCTGCTCTCACCCCGGATCTAAGCGCTGCTCAGCTGAGGCCCCGGCAACGGCAATAGCAGAGGTTCTACTGATGCAGTCAAAGGCTGCAATGTTTACAGACTTGGAGACATCTTGAGCATGCTTGACAAGAGTAAGAAAGTTCTGTCATTTGTCGTCAGGGAGAAGGGGGCTCATAAGCTCCAAATCTCCTGTGACCTCTTTGAGGAACATTCCCATATATAAAATATATGAACTGATCCTAGCTGAAAGCATGGAAGCCTGAAATGTTCGACGTCCAAAAGTGTCAAGAGTCCTGCATTCACGACCTGGAGGATTGGATGCATGTCTCTTTGCACTTTTCATCCTACGCATGGCTGACTCCACTACCATTGAATGGTGTGGCAGCTGAGTCTTTTGAAAACCAGGACATGGTGGAACTCGATACACGGTATCGAGTCTCCTAGAATGAGGAGATGTGGTCAAAGGTGTCTCCCACATTCTGAGCATCAAATCATGAAGAATTTCATGAATGGGCAGAGTGCCTGCCTCCTGGGGAGCCTTAGGGTATTAGAGAATTTCCAATTCCTTTGCTCTAGGTTCTTTTTCAGGAGCTACTGTGATTGAAAGGCCTTGGGCCACATCACAAATACAATCCTGAAAAGACATGTCTTCAGGAGGAGACATTCTGCGTTGGGGAGAAGAGGAGTCTTCCGGGAGAAACACTCTGGTACCAGCAGAATTATCAGAGTCATCAGAATCGGAGGATTTGAAATATCTCTGATCCCAATGTTCATGCAAAGCACGGTCTCGGTATTGATCAAAGTCGGTACCGAATTGGTCCGGTACCGATCTGTCGATGCCAGAGAAAGTTGGCATGGGAAGGATTCCCACCAGGGCTGGTACCGTCGGTGCTGGTACCGGTATCTGTACCGGTGCTGGTACTGGCATCGGTACCAGTGCCCGTTGAACCACCGGTGTCAACGGTACCGCAGCTGTAAGGAGAGCTGCAAGACTGCGTTCGATAGCGAGGAATCTCTGGTCTATCGAAGCTGCCGATGCCTGGGTATCGGTACCGGTAAAAGCGGCCGGAACACCTGAGCATGGCACCAGTTGTTCTGCCAAGGTCGAAGCCTCGGGGAACATCCTGGAACCCTGTTGATGCTTTGGAGGCCGAAGCCTCCTGCCGGGGCTGTTTTGCCGGTGTAGTTTCCTCAAGGGCAATGCCAATGGCCTCTCGATGATTTGAAGGAGAGTTACCCTTTGAGGACCGGCTCTTATGTTTAGTTATCTGAGATCCATGGGAGGAAGACAAAGATCTTGAAGACGTTGATGCAATGGACCTGGTATCCGAAGAAAAGAGGGTACCGAGCTCGGTTCTGTCTTCCTCTTTTAGTTATCCCCATACAGGAGGAACACTCAGGGCCTAAACATTTTAGACAACAGTCATGGGTATCGGTGACGGAGATGGTACCGCCACATTTAGTACATTTTTTAAAACCACTAGCTGGTTTTTCCATCTTTTTGGAAGAAAATGGGGCCTAGCACCAAAAGAAAAAGTTTCTGAAAAGAAGCAGTTCAAAAAAAAATATATTTTTTTTTTTATTTATTTATTTATTTATATTTTTTTTAGAAAAGAAGAAAGAAAGAACCCGCGGTACCGGTAGGTGTCATGCGGAGGCAAGTGCAACCACAAGAAAACAAGTTTAAAGAAATTTTCTGCGGTGACAGGGTATGTGTCCTGTCGGCTCCGTGGAAAACAAAGAACTGAAGAGGGACAGTTGGAAAGGTGGGAAGCTGAGGGATGCTCCCAAAAGTGTTCCAACTGGACGCTGGGGAGCATTCCCACGCAGGCTCCATCGGTACCGACGATACCCATATGTGAAGACTACATTCCTGCTTGTTCCTGGAGATTACAGGAAGGTAAATCGATTGATTTAAATGAAAAGGCGAAACCACCTTTGGCATAAAATGTGGATAAGTTCTGACAACAACCTTATCATGGTGAAACCTTGTATAAGGGGGGTCAGCCACTAAAACTTGCAATTCACTAATGCGACGTGCGGAGGTGATTGCAATTAGGAAGATGACCTTCCAGGATAAAAACTTTAGGGTTGTAGTGGCTAAAGGTTCAAAGGGTGGTTTCATGAGCTGTCTGAGAACTAGATTTAAATCCCATGCCACCGGTGGTGGCCTGATGGGAGGCTTTGTTAATAGAAGACCTCTCATAAATCTTGCTATGAGTGGATGAGAGGAAATTGGCTGACCATTTAGAGGCTTATAGGAAGCTGCAATTGCACTAAGATGGACTCTTACTGAATTTGTTTTTAGACCAGAATTTGATAAATGAAGTAGGTACTCTAGTACCGATTCCAAAAGGTATCACAAGGGGGTTTAAGCCCTTTTGAGAACACCATATAGTAAAACGGTTCCACTTAAAGGCATAAGAACGTCTTGTGGAAGGTTTTCCAGAAGCCTGAAGGATATTCTGTACCTGTTGGGAAAGGTTAAGATCCTGCAGATCTAGGCTTTCAGCAACCAGGCCCTGAGATGCAGGGACTGGGGATTCGGGTGCCATAGCATCCTATTCTCTTGGGAGAGAAGGTCTGGAGCACACCCTAATTCCAGAGGTGCAGCTTGAGAGAGATGTAGAAGCAGGGGATACCACGTTTGTCGTGGCCACCGTGGCGCTATGAGGATCATACGACCTCTGTCTCTCTGAAGCTTGAGAAGTGTTTTGGGAATGAGGGGAATGGGTGGGAAGGCATAGAGGAAGTCCTGACCCCAGTGAAGGAGGAAGGCGTCCCTTGCCTGGCAATTGTGAGCCGGAATTCTGGAACAGAACCGGGGAGGTTTGGCATTCAGTGGACTTGCAAAGAGGTCTATGCCTGGGGTTCCCCAGATTTGAAATATCTTTGTCACCTGGTCTAGGTGGAGAGACCATTCGTGAGGCAGCAGTACTCGGCTGAGTTTGTCTGCCCAAAGGTTTTGAATGCCTGGAAGATATACCACGAGAAGGTAAATATGATGCTTTCTGGCGAGGGCCTATAGTCGTAAAGCTCCGTTGCATAACGACAGAGAGCCTGTTCGCCCTGCTTGTTCACATAGAACAAGGCTACTTGATTGTCCGTTTGGACTAGGACTGTCTTGTAGCTGAGCTGGGCATGGGATACTCGAAGAACTACATAGATTGCTCTGAGTTCTAGGAGGTTTATGTGAAGGCAAGCCTCCTGTGGAGTCCAGGTACCCTGGGTGGAGAGATGGTGCAGGTGTGCTCCCCATCCCACCTGTGATGCATCTGTTGTTAGGGTGGCCTGGAATGGGGGTTATTCGAAAGGAAACCCCACTAAAAGATTCTCCAGTGATTGCCACCATTGTAGGGACAAGATCAGTCGTTATGAGTTTGATATCTTGTCCGACAGACGTCCTGTGGCCTGTGTCCACTGTGTGGATAGGATCCACTGGGCTGCTCGCATGTGGAGGTGAGCATAGGGAACTACATGAACTGTGGATGCCATGTGTCCCAGTAACTGCAGCAGTTCTCGAGCAGTTAGGGAGGACTTTCCCGTTGCTTGAGAAGCTAGTTGCACTATGCAAAGACAGCAGGGCTGTGGGAGGAAAGCCCTTGACTATCTGGTATCTAAACAAGCACCTATGAACTCCAGGGTCCGAGAAGGAACAAGTTGGGATTTTAGGAAGTTTATGACCAATCCCAAGTATTGGAGGATTCACATTGTGCGAGACAGTGCAGAGCTGGTTTCTGGAATCGTGGGGGCTCGAATGAGCCAGTCGCCCAAGTAAGGAAGATGAATACCGCTAGGGTTCGCAGGAATGCAGCTACTACTGCCATGCATTTCGTGAATACTCTTGGTGCCGAAGCCAGACCAAAAGGAAGAACCCTGTATTGGAGGTGTTTTCCCTTGAAAAGGAATCGTTAAGAATTTCCTGTGATCTGGATGGATCAGAATAGGAGTATATTCATCCTTTAGATCTAGAGAGCAAAGCCAATCCTGACTTTGAAGGTATGGAAGAAGAGTTCCCAGAAAAATCATTTTGAACTTTTCTCGGAACAGATATTTGTTCAATTCTCTGAGATCTAGAATGGGTCTGTGTTCTCCTGTTTTCTTTGGAATAAGAAAATAGGGGGAGTAGAACCCTGTACCCTGTTGTGGAATGGGTACTTCCTCTATTGCTTCTTGAACAAGGAGTGTTGAGACCTCTTGATCTAGTAGATTGTCTGGAGAGGTTTGGGAATTAAACTGTCTTACAATTGTAGGAGGGGGCATGCTGTGAAAATGAAGCTTGTACCCCTCCCCTACAATGGACAGAGTCCAATTTTCTGCTGTTATTTGGTGCCATCTGTTGACAAAATGACACAACCTGCCTGGAATGTTTAGGGGTTCTGGACCCTTCAGAGGCAGGAAAGCTAAGCTCTCTAGGAAGGAGTCAAAGTCCTTGAGGGGGTTGAGCCTGTGGAGCTGGTTGAGCTCTCGGGCCTTTTGGCTTCTTTTGTTGTCTGGATTGTTGCTGTTGTCCCTTTTGGGCAACTTGACCCTGAGGTTGCCCTTGCTGGATATAAGATGGATAAAACTTCCTCTTTTTGCTGAAAAAGGATTTTTTATAGGCTTTCTTTTTGGCTGGAGTGGCTGTAGATTTTGACAATCTGTCTAAAGTGAGATTGTCAGTATCTATCTCATTAGCCTTTTCCTATCAATTCTTGCCAAAGAGGTTTTCTCCTGTGCAGGGATGTTTCCTAATTTGTCCTGTACCCAAATCTCCAAGTCAGATGCCTGAAACCAGGCAATCTGATGTGCATCAATGGCAATAGCAGAAGTTCTGCTAATGCATTCAAAGCAGTCAAAGGCTGCATGATTTACAAACTTAAAACGTCTTGAGCATACTTGACAAGAGTAAGAAAGTCTTGTCGTTTGTCATCAGGGAGAAGGGGGCTCATAAGCTCCAAGTCTCCTGTGACTTCTTTGAGGAACATTCCCATATATAAAATATATGAGCTGATCCTAGCTGAAAACATGGAAGCCTGAAATGTTCGACGACCAAAGGCGTCAAGAGTCCTGCATTCACAACCTGGAGAATTGGATGCATGTCTTTTTGCACTTTTCATCCTACGCATGGCTGATTCCACTACCACTGAACGGTGTGGCAGCTGAGTCTTTTGAAAACCAGGACATGGTGGAACTCCTAGAATGAGGAGACGTGGTCAGAGGTGTTTCCCACATTCTGAGCATCAAATCATGAAGAATTTCATGAATGGGCAGGGTAGCTGCCTCTTTGGGAGCCTTAGGGTATTAGAGTATTTCCAATTCCTTTGCTCTAGGTTCTTTTTCAGGAGCTACTGTGAATGATAGGCCTCAGGCCACATCACCAATAAAATCCTGAAAAGACATGTCCTCCGGAGGAGACATTCTGCGTTGAGGAGAAGAGGAGTCTTCCGGAAGAAGTACTCTGGTACCGGCAGAGTTATCCGAGTCATCGGAATCAGAAGATTCGAAGCATCTCTGATCCCGATGTTCATGCAAAGCATGGTATCGGTATCGATCGAAGTCGGCACCGAAAAAGTCAGCATGGGCAGAATTCCCCACCGGAGCTGGTACTGGTATCTGTATCGGTACTGGTGCCCATTGAACCGTCGGTAGCGGTGTCAACGGTACTGCAGCTGTAAGGAGAGCTGCAAGACTGCGTTCGATAGCGAGGAATCTCTGGTCTATCGAAGCTGACGATGCCTGGGTGTCGGTATCGGTAGAAGCGGCCGGAACCCCTGAGCATGGCACCAGTAGTTCTGCAGAGGTCGAGGCCTCGAGAACATCCTGAAGCCCCATTAGTGCTTTGGAGGCTGAAGCCTCCCCGCCGGGGCTGTTTTGCCGGTATAGTTTCCTCAAGGGCAATGCCAATGGCTTCTCGATGCTTAGAAGGAGAACTACCCTTTGAGGACCGGCTCTTATATTTAGCTACCTGAGATCCATGGGAGGAAGACGAGGCTCTGGAAGACATCGATGCAATGGACATCGCATCTGAAGAAAAGAGGGTACCGAGCTTTGCAGCCCGGTTCTGTCTTCCTCTTTTAGTCATCCCCATACAAGAGGAACACTCCGATGGAGAATGGTCAGGGCCTAAACATTTGAGACACCAGTCATGGGTGTCAGTGACGGAAATGGTACCGCCACACTTAGTACATTTTTTAAAACCACTAGCTGGTTTTTCCATTTTTCAGGAAAATGGGGCCAAATGCCGAAAATGGCGCCTAGCACCTAAAAGAAAAAGTTTCTGAAGAGAACACTTCAGAAGTATATTATTATTTTTGAAAAGAAGAAAAGAGAACCGGCGGTACCGGTAGGTGTCGAGCTGAGGCAGGCGCGACCACAAGAAAACAAGTTTAAAGAAGACATTTTTTGCGGTGACCTGTCAGCTCCGCGGAAAATGAAGAACTGAAGAGGGACTGTTGGAAAGGCGGGAAGGCAGTGCGCATGTGCTGAGGGATGCTCCCAAAAGCATTCCTATTGGACGCTGGGGAGCGTTCCCGCGCAGGCTCCGTCGGTACCGACAATACCCATATGTGAAAACTACATTCCTGCTTGTTCCTGGAGATTGAAAAATATTGGAGAAAAACTTAATAGATATAAAAAAGAAAAGGGAAATCTTTGGGTTAAAAGTCCAGTGCTTTTCTTAGGTCAAATAAGGCATACTAAAACAAGACAACTTGAGTTTAATTAGTTAGGACTTATTATTACATGACAGCTTTCAGTTAGTGTTTCTTTCCTTCCCACACACCCTATGCATAATCCTTGATTTGCAAATGCAATGTGTGCCTTCGAGTCAGTGCTGACTCCTGGCAACCCAGTAGCTCCTGGATTTTATTGGCAGTGTGACAGGAAGTAGACTGCCAGGCCTTTCTTCCAAGGCAATGGAGGGTTAAGTGAATTGCCCAAGGGCACAAGGAGTGTTAATAGGAATCAAACCCTGGTTGCTTGGTTATGAAGCCAGTGCTCTAACCACTAGGCTACTCCGCAATTTATAACCTCCTAAACCAGTTAAGAGGAAGAGAGTGATCTTGCTTACCTTTTGGCTTTAACCGATTATCTGAATAAGCAACTTATTAGGCCTTTAGAGTAGGAGTAGATTAATTATGTCCTTGCAGTTCACTTTGAGGTGAAAACTAAAAGTCCTTTATATTTATTAAGTATAATTGTATTGGTTCAAGTATCCCTATTTCCCTAGCAACTTTAAACTGAACAACTTTAAATGCTAAAAGTACATCTTATAATGTACACAGCACTCCAGCAGAGATAGTCACTATCAAGTCTTTTCCACTGAGGATAAGTATGGTTTTCTCCTTTCTGGTGGTTGTGAATAACTTGTTGAAACTCTCCGTCCAGTGTGCAGAAATCATAAGAAAAGGAATGTAGAATAAAACAAAGGATATCATAATGCCCCGTATCATTCCATGGTGCGACCGCACCTTGAATATTGTGTGCAATTCTGGTCGCCGTATCTTAAAAAGGATATAGTGGAATTAGAAAAGGTACAGAGAAGAGCCACCAAAATGGTAAAAGGGATGGGAGGATAACCCTATGAGGAAAGGCTTAAAAGGTTAGGGGCTCTTCAACTTAATAAAGAGACAGCTGAGGGGAGATATGATAGAGGTCTATAAATTAATCAATAGAGTGGAATGGGTAAACACAAATCGGTTATTTACGCCATCAAAAAGTAGAAAGACTAGGGGGACACACAATGAAGCTACAGTGTAACTCATTTAAGACTAATAAGAGAAAATATTTTTTCACTCAACGTGTAATCAAACTCTGGAATTTGTTACTGGAGGATGTAGTAAAAGCTGTTAGTGTAGCTGGATTTAAAAAAGGTTTGGACAAGTTCCTTGAGGAAAGGTCCATAAACCATTATTAAAGGGAACCCAGGAAATCCACTGCTTGCTTCCAATACAAGCATTGTGGAACCTGTGTCTTTTGGGAAAGCACAGTTACTTACCTGTAACAGATGATCTCTGGGAACAGCAGGAATAAGTCTTCACATATGGGTATCGTCGGTACCGACGGAGCCTGCGTGGGAACGCTCCCCAGCGTCCAGAAAGAAAGCTTTTGGGAGCATCCCACAGCGCCTGCGCGCTGCCTTCGCGCCTTTCCCAACCGCCTCTCTCCAGTTCGAGTTTTAAGCTGAGACAAAGAGAGAGAGAGGAAAGGAAAGACAGATAGAGAGATACAACTCCTAGGGGAGGTGGGTGGGTTGTGAAGACTTATTCCTGCTGTTCCCAGAGATCACCTGTTACAGGTAAGTAACTGTGCTATCTCCAGGAACAAGCAGGAATGAGTCTTCACATATGGGGACTCCCCAGCTAGAGATGCCAGGGAGATCTCCAAGGTTGTGAGTCCCTGAGAAGGGCTGTACCTGCCCCCATGGATCTCGGGCATCCAACCAGGGATGGGGGGTAGGAGTTGATTAGGTATGGAACAGGTGTTTGAGAACAGCCTGACCAAACAAGGCATCCCGGCGGAGTCCTTGTCCAAGCAGTAATGGGCTGTAAAGGTATGAGCCGAGGCCCAGGTGGCCGCTCGACAGATTTGATCGATGGACACAGAGTTCTGATGAGCCATAGAGGCTGCCATGGCCCTCACATTGTGAGCTGTGACATGGCCCTCCAGAGAAAGGTTCTTACTCTGGTAGGCGAAAGAAATACACTGAGCAATCCAATTGGACAGAGATCTCTTAGAGAATTGAAGTCCCAAATGAGAGGGATCAGAAGCAACAAAGAGTTGAGAGGACTTTCTATGTTGCTGTGTCCTTTGTAAGTAAAAAGCGAGCGCTCTCTTACAATCCAGGGTATGGAGATTCCTCTCTGCACTTGATGCATGAGGTCCTGGAAAAAAGACAGGTAAATACACCTCCTGGTTCAGATGAAAAGGTGAGACCACTTTAGGCATAAAGTGTGGATTAGTCCTGAGGACTACCTTGTCATGATGGAACCTTGTATAAGGAGGATTAGCCACCAAGGCTTGCAGCTCACTGATGCGGCGAGCCGAGGTGACTGCAATGAGAAAAATAACCTTCCAGGAAAGGAATTTCAAGGAGGTAGTGGCTAAGGGTTCAAAGGGTGGCTTCATAAGCTGGCCAAGAACCAAATTCAAGTCCCATGCCACTGGAAGTGGTCTAATGGGAGGTTTAGTTAAAAGAAGGCCTCTCATGAATCTTGCAATAAGAGGATGAGAGGAAATAGGCTGTTCATTGAGAGGCTTAAGGGATGCTGCAATAGCACTCAAATGGACTCTTACTGAATTTGTTTTAAGGCCTGCATGGGATATATGCAGCAAATACTCTAGTAAAGAATTCAGAGGTATTGCAAGAGGGCTAAGACCCTTCTGTGCACACCAAATGGTAAACCTTTTCCATTTAAAAGCATAGGAACGTCTAGTGGAAGGCTTTCTGGAAGCATGAAGGATATCTTTCACCTGCTGAGAAAGATGCAAATCTTGAAGGCCTAGGCCTTCAGCAACCAGGCTCTGAGATGAAGAGACTGGGGATTTGGGTGCCACAACGTTCCCTCCTCCTGAGACAGGTGGTCTGGAGCAGATCCCAAGTCCAGGGAGGGAGCTTGAGAGAGATGCAGAAGTAGAGGGTACCACACCTGGCGTGGCCAATGTGGTGCTATGAGGATCATAGACCCCTTGTCTCTCTGAAGCTTGAACAGTGTCTTGGGAATTAGGGGAATGGGTGGAAAGGCATAGAGGAAGTCTTGCCCCCAATGAAGGAGGAAGGCATCCCTGGCCTGAACTCCCTGACACGGAAACCTGGAACAGAACCGGGGAAGGTCGGCATTCCACGGACTTGCAAACAGGTCTATGTCCGGGGTTCCCCAAATTCGGAAGATCCTGGCTATCTGGTCCCCATGGAGGGACCATTCGTGTGGAAGCAGAACTCGACTGAGTCTGTCTGCCCAAGAGTTTTGAACCCCTGGAAGATACACTGCCACGAGATGAATTTGATGCTCTCTGGCGAAGGCCCACAATCTCAAAGCTTCGTTGCAAAGCGACAGAGAGCCAGTCCCGCCCTGCTTGTTCACGTAGAACATGGCTACTTGGTTGTCCGTGTGGATGAGGACTGTCTTGTAGCTGAGCAGGGTGTGGAAGACTCTGAGAGCTAGAAGAATTGCTCTGAGCTCCAAGAGGTTGATATGTAGAGATGTCTCTTGTGGAGACCAGATGCCCTGGGTGGAGAGATCTTGTAGATGAGCTCCCCAACCCTTTGGAGAGGCATCTGTTGAAAGGGTTGCTTGGGGTAGCGACTGTTGAAAGAGGGACCCCAGCAACAGATTTGGAGTGGACTTCCACCACTGGAGAGACCAGAAGAGGCGACTGGAGGTTGCTATTTTGTCTGACAGGCACCCTGATGCCTGGGTCCATTGGGTGGACAGAGTCCACTGAGCTGTCCTCATGTGAAGGCGAGCGTAAGAAACCACATGCACGGTGGATGCCATGTGGCCTAACAGTTGTAACATTTCTCGAGCAGTTAAATGGGACTTTAACTGAATTTGTGAAGCTAACTGCACCAAGCGTAGGCAACAGGCCTGGGGAAGATAGGCCCTTGCAGTTGTTGTATCCAGCAAGGCCCCTATGAACTCTAATGACTGAGTAGGGGTGAGATGGGATTTTGGGATGTTTATTACAAGTCCCAGATACTGAAGAACACGCCTTGTGCAGGCTAGGGAAGTCTGGGCCTCTGACTGGGACGGAGCTCGGATGAGCCAGTCGTCCAGATATGGGAATACAAATATTCCTAGAGTGCGTAGAAATGCAGCTACTACTGCCATGCATTTTGTGAACACTCTTGGAGCAGAGGCCAGACCGAAAGGAAGCACTCTGTATTGGTAGTGCTTTCCTTGATAAAGGAACCGAAGGAACCTTCTTGTGTGTTGGATGGATGAGGACATGGGTGTACGCATCCTTGAGATCTAGAGAACAAAGCCAATCCTGACTCTGAAGGTATGGAAGGAGAGCACCGAGAGAAATCATCTTGAATTTCTCCTTGCATAGAAACTTGTTCAATTCTCTGAGATCTAATATGGGTCTGTAGCCCCCTGTTTTCTTTGGGATAAGAAAATAGGGGGAGTAGAACCCTGAGCCCTGTTGAAGAAGGGGTACTTCTTCTATTGCCCTTTGGGCAAGAAGGGTAGCAATCTCCTGACCCAGAAGGTCGAGGAGAGATGTTGGAGAATTGAACTGTCTCACCATGGTGTGAGGAGGAAGGTTTAAGAAATGAAGCTTGTACCCCTCCGTTATGATGGAGAGGGTCCATTGCTCTGCCGTGACTTGTTCCCATCTGGGAGCAAAGTGGGCTAACCTTCCTGGAATAGTGAGAGGCTCTGGTTCTTCTAGAGCCAGAAAGGCTAAGTTCTCTAGATGTAAGTCAAAGGCCCTGAGTAGGCTGAGGCTGTTGGGCCGTAGCAGTCCTTGCAGTCTTAGGCTTGGCTTGTTTAGGTTGTTGCTGACGCTTTGCAGCAAAACGACCTGCAGAAGATGCCTGCTGACCATAAATAGGATAATATTTCCCCTTTTTGGGAAAGAAAGCCTTTTTGAATAACCTTTTTCTAACAGGAGCAGAGGTAGACTTTGAAAGTCTATCTAAGGCAGAATTTTCAGCATCCATCTGAGTGGCCTTTGCTTGCCAATCCTTGCCAAAAAGGTTTTCACCTGTACAAGGAAGATTTCCTAATCCATCCTGGACCCAGGGTTCCAAATCATTAGCTTGTAACCAAGCAACTCTGCGTGCACCTATGGCAATAGCCGAGGCTCTGCTGGCACACTCAAAAGAGTCAAAGGCTGCACGGTTGGAAATTTTGGAAACATCCTGGGCATGTTTAAGCCAGGTGAGAAACTCCTCCCTTTTATCTTCTGAGATAAAAGGAGATAGAGTTTGCAGATGATCTGTAACTTCCTTTAGAAACATCCCCATATAGAGACTATAGGAGTTGATTCTGGCAACAAGCATATTGGCCTGGAAAATTCTCCGGCCAAAAGCATCTAAGGTTCTGCATTCTCTTCCTGGAGGATTAGATGAGTGTCTTTTTGCACTCTTTATCTTCTTCATAGCAGACTCCACCACAATAGAGTGGTGAGGAAGCTGAGTCTTATGAAACCCAGGACGAGGAACACGGTACATGGTGTCCAACCTACGAGAATGAGGGGAGATAGTAAGAGGTGTCTCCCATATGCCCAACATGTGATCATAAAGGATCTCATGAATTGGTAAAGTAGCTGCCTCTTTAGGAGCCTTAGGATATTGTAAAATATCCAATTTCTTGGCTCTAGGCTCTGATTCAGGGGCCACTGAAATGGAGAGGCCCCTGGCCACTTCCCTAATGAAGTCTTGAAAAGACAAGTCTTCTGGAGGAGACATTCTTCTTTTTGGAGAAGAGGGCTCCTGAGGAAGGAGTACCGATGCTTCGACAGAAGCCTCTGATTCATCAGAGTCTTCGGAGGAATCGAAGTATCGCCTGTCTGGATGCTCCTGCAGAGCCCGATACGCGTACCGAGTGGTATCGACATCGGGAGTGATCGGTACCGATGGGCATCACAGAACAGAGTACCGCTGCAGTTGACACCGGAGCCGATGTTGATGCAATCGGTACCGGCACCGGAACCGATATCGGTGCCGGTGCGGTACCGGCGGCGTCTCAGCTTGTATGAATGCCGTAATGGCACGCTGCATGATCAGAATATTCTGATCCATCGACGCAACCAATGTCTGGATGTCGGTACCAGTGGAAACCACCGGTACCCCAGAACATGGCAACAGGTGATCGGTCGAGGCCACACCATCGATGTCAACCTGTGACCCCATAGATGAAGCTTTGGAAGCCGGAGCTTCCCACCGGGGTAATTTTGCCAGTGTGGGATCCTCGAGAGCAAGCCCGGAGGCATCTCGATACTTAGAGGGAGATCTACCCTTCGAGGACCGGCTGGACTTATGTTTGGTTACCTGAGATCCATGGGAGGAAGAAGAAGCCCTGGAAGATGTCGATGCCACCGAAGCTGCATCAGAGGGAAACAGGGTACTGAGCTTGGCCGCTCGATTCTGTCGACCTCTTTTAGACATCATGGAACAGGACTCACAATCGGTGATGGAGAGGTCAGGACCCAAACATTTTAGACACCAGTCATGGGTGTTGGTAATAGAAAGAGTACCTCTGCACTTCGTGCACTTTTTAAACCCGGAAGCGGGCTTTTCCATGAGGAAAATTTTTCTAGGCCTAAGGCCCCAAAGGAAAAAATGCACAGAAGTGGGAAATGGTAGGTTTTGGTTTGGTTTTTTTTGTTTTTTTTAAAGAAGAAGGAAGAAAAGACCGGCGGTACCGGTCCGACGTCGAAGAAGGCAGACGCGCGACCAAAGAAATAAAAAAAAATAAAGAACTTCTTCAGCGGTGACAGGAACACGACCTGCTGGCTCCGCGGAAAAGAAGAACTGGAGAGAGGCGGTTGGGAAAAGGCGGGAAGGCAGCGCGCAGGCGCTGTGGGATGCTCCCAAAAGCTTTCTTTCTGGACGCTGGGGAGCGTTCCCACGCAGGCTCCGTCGGTACCGACGATACCCATATGTGAAGACTCATTCCTGCTTGTTCCTGGAGATAACTGGTAGATCACATAGGTGGAGGGATGGCGCTATATGAGGTGTGATCAAAAAGTATTGAGACTTGTTGTGTAGCAATATAACAATAGGTCGCACCACAAAGCTATTAAGCCTGTAGTGACCTAGTTATGTGCTCTGCATGTGCAGAATGTAGACTGGCTACATCACACCTGCACGTTTTTTAATCACATGATCTTTGGTATCGTGTAAAGCAGTTCATTAGATTTACGATGAGTGAAAAAACTGAACAATGAATTTGCATTAAATTCTGCCAGAAACATGGAGATTCATCCAAAGAGACTTATGGCAAGTTACAGCAAGTGTATGGCGATGAATACATGAGTCTGGCTCGAGTTTATGACTGGTACAAACATTTCCAAGAAGGTCACCAAAGTGGCACTGCAGATAGACAGAGAAGCAGCAGGAACCAGGGCCAACAGTGGGCTACCAGAATCAGTGCTGAACCTTGAAGAGGGTCTTGGTGACCAGTGGTGTCGGCAGAAAAGCGTAAAGGAGGTTTTCCGTCCATGGGATGAGGAACGCACCTTCTGCCACCCGGGATGGGTGCGGCTGGCGGGAGCAGAAGTGGGGAAACAGTGGGTTGTCCAGGATGGCAAACAGGTCCACTAGGGGAATGCCCCAGAGTCAGAAAAGCCAGGAGGCCACTCTGGGATCCAAGCACCCTTTGTGCGGCTGGAGGACTCTGCTCAGCCTCTCCAACAGGATGTTGTCCAGGCCTGGGAGGTAGACCGCCCCACAGGAGCATCCTGTTGTGTGTTGCATATGAGGAGAGGGCTACCGCCTCCTTGCAAAGGAAGTATGATCCCATGCCTCCTTGTTTTTGTGACACAGAACATTGTGACTTGGTTGTCCATCTGGACCAGTAGACTGGTGCTGCAACCAGTGGCAAAAGGCTCGGAGTACCAGAAATATCTCTCGGAGCTTTGGGAGGTTGATCTGCAACTGGCACTTGATCTGGGACGACGTCACTTAGGTGCGGAGATCCTCGCAATGAGTTCCCCAACCTACTACTACTACTACTATTCAGCGCTTATAAAGCGCCATGCAAGCAGCGCTGCACAGCTAGCCTACAGGAGGTAGCCAACATACAAGAGACAGTCCCTGCCCATCAAGAGTCAGGAGTGGAGGAGTGGCCTAGTGGTTGGGGCAAGGTACTTCAGGCCGGAAGGTCGGGGGTTCAAATCCCACTAGAGGACAGCAACCTTGGGCCGGAAACACTGGGGTTTCTAGTCCCACAGGTGCTCCTTGTGGTCTTGGGCAAGCCACTTAACCCTCCATAGCCCATGTTCCCTGTAAAATAGTTATCTCCAAGTTTATAATGCCCTGTTCAATGTAATTTCAGTTTGTTCAATGTAAACTGCACTGATGCAGAATAGCGCGGTATATAAGAGAATGTAAATAAATAAATGCTCATCGGAGCTTACAATATAGTTAGAACAGTACATTAATTAGAACAGTACAGCGCATTAGTCAGTTTGCGCAAGATACGGTGTGGTATAGATTGGTCTATAGTTTGGTCATAAACGTTGACGGGGGTTAAGGTAAGTTGAGGAGGGAGTCAGGATCTGAATGCAACAGTGAAGAGGTAGGTCTTCAACCTGGATTTGAAGAGGGCCAGGGAGGATGCCTGGCGCATAGACGCAGGTAGGCTGTTCCAGGCGTAAGGTGCAGCAAGGTAAAAGAAGCGCAGTAGGGAGTTTGCGGTGCGGATTAAAGGCATTGATAGAAGTAGTTTGTTAGCGGAGCGCAAATTTCAAGAGGGGATGGAGGAAGAGATGAGAAGTATTGAGGGGCCATAGAGTGAATGCATTTATAGGTCAACAGGAGAAGCTTGAATTGGATGCAGAGATGAACAGGGAGCCAGTGAAGTGACTTGAGAAAAGGAGTAATGTGAGCATAGCGAGTCTGGCAGCAGCGTGATTTTGTATAGATTGGAGGGGAAGTAGGTGGCTCACAGGGAGACCAGCAAGGAGTAGGTTGCAGTAGTCAAGGCGAGAGGAGATTAAGGAGTGGATAAGTGTTTTGGTAGTGTGTTCAGAGAGGAAGGGGCGGATTTTGCTGATGTTGTATAGAAAGAAGCAGCAGGTCTTAGCTACAAGCTGGATATGAGCGAAGGAGAGAGAGGTGTCAAAGATAACCCCTAGATTGCGGGCCAAGGGAACAGGAAAGATAGTAGATCCATTCACATGGACTGAGAGAGGGGGAAGTGGGGGGGGAGGAGTTAGGTGGGAAGACAAGGAGTTCAGTCTTGGCCATGTTCAATTTCAATCGGCGATAAGACATCCAGGCGGCGATGTCCGAAAGACAGGCAGAGATCTTGGACTGGGTTGCTGGAGAGATATTAGGTGTAGAGAAGTAGATTTGGGAGTCATCGGCATAGGGATGGTACTGAAAGCCATGGGAGGAGATAAGGGCACCAAGGCCTTGGGTATAGAGAGAGAAGAGGAGGGGGCCCAAGACGGATCCCTGGGGTACGCCTACATGAAGCGGGGTAGGGGAGGAGGAGGAGGAGCCACCAGAGCATACACTGAATGAGCGATGGGAAAGGTAGGAGAAGAACCAGGATAGTATGGAGTCCTTGAAGCCAAACGAGGAGAGGGTGATGAGGAGGTGGTCGTGGTCAACGGTGTCAAAGGCAGCAGAAAGGTCAAGAAGGGTGAGGACAGAATAGAGGCCCTT
This sequence comes from Ichthyophis bannanicus, assembly GCA_033557465.1. NCBI lineage: Eukaryota > Metazoa > Chordata > Amphibia > Gymnophiona > Ichthyophiidae > Ichthyophis > Ichthyophis bannanicus. Next base: position 178,052,794 of record CM066032.1, on the reverse strand, counting down.
GGATTTAGCCAGGAACAGGTCGTTTGTGACTTTTGTGAGTGCCGTTTCAGTGGAGTGTAGGGGACGGAAGCCGGATTGAAGTGAGTCCAGGAGGGCCTGGGAGGTGAGGAAGTCAAGGCAGCGACAGTGGACTGCTTGTTCTAATAGTTTGGATATGAAGGGAAGGAGGGAGATGGGTCGATAGTTAGAAGGGCATGTGGGATCAAGTGAGGGTTTCTTGAGGAAGGGTGTGACAACAGCATGCTTGAAGTCAACGGGGACAGTTCGGCAGAACGGGCGCAGATAGCGTAGTTACTCACCTGTAACAGGTGTTCTCCAGGAGCAGCAGGAATCAGTCCTCACATATGGGTGACGTCGGCGCCGACGGAGCTCTCGCGGAGCAATTTTCCCCAGCTTTCAAAGAAAGCCTTTGGGAATTGCAGCGCGCATGCGCGGTCCTCTTCCCACCCAAGGGTGCCATCTTGCCCAGTCAGATGACATAGCAAAAAGACAGCAAAAAATTAGCAAAAAAGAAAGCATAGAACTGCAACTCCAAGGGGAGGAGGGAGGGTTGTGAGGACTGATTCCTGCTGCTCCTGGAGAACACCTGTTACAGGTAACTACGCTTTCTCCAGGACCAAGCAGGAAGTCAGTCCTCACATATGGGACTCCCAAGCTTAAGGCTACCGGAGACCCTAAGCACAAAAAGGAGCTCCCTCAAGCTCAGTAGCTCAGAAGGAAGGAATCTTCTCTGAATACGTCTCCAACCGGTAGCCCAACATCCGGGATGGAGGGTAGGAGTTGCCTATACCTCGAAGAGGTTACGGAGGACTGCCTGTCCGAAAGCACTGTCCCTGCGGGACTCCCTCTCCAGGCAGTAATGGGCCGCAAAAGTCTGGCTTGAAGACCAAGTAGCGGCCCGGCAGATGTCTGCCAATGGAACAGAGCGGAGGTAAGCCACTGACGTAGCCTTCGCCCGAACACGATGGGCCGTGACCCGACTTTCCAACGAGAGGCCGGCTGCCTCGTAAGCCCAAAGCGATACAGTCAGCAATCCAGATGGACAGAGTACGCTTGGAGACAGGGAGCCCCAACTTATTGGGGTCATAAGAGACGAAGAGCTGAACAGCCCGTCTGTGCTCCCGCGTACGGTCAAGGTAGAAGGTTAACGCCCTTCTACAGTCCAGGGCATGCAGGACCATTTCAGCTCGGCTGGAGTGTGGCCTGGGAAAGTAGGTCGGAAGCACCACCTCCTGGTTGATGTGAAAAGGGGAAACCACTTTGGGAAGAAACTTACGGTGAGTCCGCAGGACTACCCGGTTCTTGTAGAACCTAGTGTAAGGAGGATCAGACACCAGGGCCTGCAGCTCACTAACGCGTCTAGCAGAAGTGAGGGCCACCAAAAACAATGTTTTCCAAGAAAGAAAACGAAGAGGACAGGTAGCCATAGGTTCAAAAGGCGGACAGGTGATCCGCTGTAAAACCACATTGAGATCCCAGTCCGGGGCTGGTGGGCGCAAAGGTGGTTTAAGGAGAAGGAGGCCTCTGAGAAAACGAGCCACTAGAGGGTGGCTAGAAAGAGGTCTGCCATCCACCGGCATGTGATGCGCAGAAAGAGCACTGAGGTGGACCTTGACCGAGTTGGACTTAAGGCCAAGATTGGAGAGGGAAAGCAAGTACTGCAGGACCACTGATGCTGAACAGGAGAAGGGATCTTGAGACTGCTGAGCACACCAGACGGAGAACCGACGCCACTTAAGAGCGTAGGACTTCCGGGTGGAGGGCCGCCGGGAGGCCAAGACGACCTCCTCCACATCTGGAGGCAGGCGGAGGGGAGCAAGGACTACCCTTTCAGCAGCCAGGCCATCAGATGAAGAGACCGGAGGTTGGGGTGCAGGAGAGTCCCCTGATCCTGTGACAGGAGGTCGGGCTGAAACCCCAGAGAAAGAGGGGTGTCCACCGCCAGCTGCATTAGAAGTGGGAACCAAGGTTGTCTCGGCCACCGGGGAGCCACTAGGATCATCGAGGCTTTGTCCCTGAGAACTTTGAAGAGTGTCCGAGACACCAGCGGCATGGGAGGAAAGGCATATAAGAGGCCTGTGGACCAAGGAATCAGAAAAGCATCCGCCGCTACTCTGAGAGGATGCGGTTGTCGAGAGCAGAATCTGGGAAGTTGCCGGTTCAGAGGACTGGCAAACAGATCCATGGTGGGGAGGCCCCACTTGAGAAAGATCCGCTGAACCACCATCGGATCCAGCCTCCACTCATGTGGCTGGAGGATCCTGCTGAGCTTGTCGGCCAGGTAATTTTCTTGACCTGGGAGATAGACAGCTTTGAGGATGATGCCGTGGTGGACGGCCCAAGAGCATAGTTTTTGCGCCTCCTGACAGAGAAGGGAGGAGCCTGTTCCGCCTTGTTTGTTCACGTAGAACATCGCAACCTGATTGTCTGTCTGTATCAGCACCGACTGGTGAGAAACCAGGTGAGAGAATGCTTTGAGCGCTAGGCGGATGGCTCTGAGCTCCAGGAAGTTTATCTGCTGAGCAGACTCCCAAGGAGTCCAGAGACCTTGAGTACATGTCCCTTGGCAATGTGCTCCCCAACCCAGGAGAGAAGCATCGGTCGTCAGGACCTGAGAATGCGGAGGGGGCTGAAAAGTCACTCCTAGTACTAGGTTTGGCAGATGAAGCCACCATTGTAGAGAAGAGACCAGCTGGTCGGAGATCTGTACGGAGTCCGCTAGGCTCCCAGTGGCCTGATGCCATTGTGTGCGAAGGCACCATTGAGCAGGTCGCATGTTCAGGCGGGCATTGGGGGTCACATGGACCGTGGAAGCCATATGGCCGAGCAGTCTCAGAAATTGCCTGGCCGAGACCAGGGCATTGCTGTGAAAGTGGCTGGCGAGATCCATGAGCCGATTGGCCCTGTCCAGAGGGAGGAAGGCCCGCGCCTGAAGAGTGTCCAACCTGGCGCCGATGAATTCGAGATTTTGAGAGGGGAGCAAAGTGGACTTTGCGAAGTTTATGACAAATCCCAAGTGCTGAGTAGAGTCACAGTGTGATGAGTGGCCTGAGTGGCCTCTTGGGAAGACTGGGCTCTGATGAGCCAGTCGTCCAGGTATGGGAACACAAAAAGGCCTTGAAGTCTTAGATAGGCCGCCACCACTGCCAGGCATTTGGTGAACACCCTGGGGACGGAGGATAGGCCAAAGGGCAGCACTCTGTACTGGTAATGATTTCCTCCCACAACAAACCTGAGATATTGTCTGTGGTCTGGGTGAATAAGGATATGAGTATACGCATCCTTTAGATCCAAGGAGCATAGCCAGTCGCCCTGCTGGAGGTAGGGCAGCAGGATTCCAAGGGTAAGCATCTTGAACTTTTCCTTTGCAAGGAACTTGTTGAGGTTTCGCAAGTCCAGGATGGGTCTGAGGCCTCCTGTTCTTTTTGGTATCAGAAAGTACCTGGAGTAAAACCCTTGACCCTGCAGGTGGTGGGGCACCGGTTCCACAGCCTGTTCCTGAAGGAGACTTGCTAACTCCTGAAGGAGTAAGTCCTTGTGCAGAGGGAGTCTCGGAGGCTCCCCTGGAAAGTAGGAGGGAGGTACCTGGTGAAAGTGAAGAAGATAGCCCTTCCGAACTATGTGAAGTACCCAGGTATCTGTGGTGATGTTGGACCACCTTTGGGCAAAGTGGACCAGCCGGCCTCCTGTGCTGAGAGAAACCAGCTGAGGGGGAGAGGCTATGCTGATGAAGTCAAAAACCCCCACCCTGCTGAGCAGGGGCCGGTGGTGCAGGCTTGGGGGCTTGCTGTCTACGGGACCCATTACCCCGTCCCTTGGCCTGCTTACCCTGTGGGGGAGCTGCTGAGGCCTGATACTGAGGGTAGTATTTATAGGCAGCCGCCTTCCTCGGGTAAAAGGGCTTTTTCCCCGAGCCCTTCTTCTTTTGAGAAGGGGCAGAGGTCTTCCTTGAGAGACGAGTCCTGGTGAGAGTCTCGGTCTCGATCTGTGCAGCCTTCTCATCCATGGGCTTGCCACTTTGCAGGGGACATCGATCAACTTGTCCTGCACCCATGGCTCGAGGTCGGACGTCTGAAGCCAAGCCTGGCGGCGTCCACCGATGCCGGCTGCAGCTACTCGAGCCGATGCCTCAAAACCATCGTAGGCTGCTCGAGAGATAAACTTTGAGCACTCCCGAATACCAGTTGACAAGGTTTGGAACCTCTGCAAAGGTTCGTCGGAGAGACCAGCAGAGAACCCGGCTATTTCTTTAGCCAGGTCCCGGAGATACATGCCCATGTAGAGCTGGTAGGTCTGGACTCGACAAGCAAGCATAGAGCCCTGGAAACACTTCCTACCGAGGGCATCCAGGCTTCGGGCCTCCCTACCGGGGGGCACCGAGGAGTGCATTTTTTGACTCTTAAGTCTATGCATGGCCGATTCCACCACCATGGAATGGTGCGGTAGTTGTGCCTTTTGGAAGCCGTGGCTCCTGCGGACTTGATAAATGGAATCGACCCGCTTGCTTAACACCGGCGACGAAGCCGGGCTCTCCCACATGCGGAAGAGAAGTCGTTCCAGCATCGGAGGAACCGGTACAATAAAGGCCTCCTTCGGGGGAGAGTCATATTGGAGGGCATCGAGCTCTTCGACTCGAGGCTCCTCCTCGGGATCCGCGGGGAAGGCCAAGGCCTTGGCCATATCCCGCACGAAGTCCGAGAACCGGGTATCCTCCGGGGGGGACAGTCTCCGAGGTTCGGACTTGGGGGAGTCCGATGGAACACACCGAGTCCGAAAGGAACCAGGTGACTCTTCGTCCTCGGACGAGGAGTCGAGCGGCTCCGGTCGGGCGGGTGTCGATGCCATCCGCCCCGACGCCGAGGGAGTCGGCGTCGACGACCTCGGTCCCGAATGGGAGGCCGAAGGAGACCGCGACCGAGGATCGACTCGAGCCCTCATGGACTCGAGGATCGGCTCGGTCTCCGGGGTCGACTTGGAGGTCGACGTCCCGGCGGTCAGGGCAGAAGCACCGGTGAGGCCAGCGATCAATGCCCGCTGCTGGTCCATGAAGGCAATCAGACTGCTCTCCAAGGCCGTCAACCTGAGTCCGAGCTCAGGAGACCCAGCAGCCCCCGACTCGGGCCCCGACGGTGTCGGGCCCGACGTCGGCTCCTTCAGAAGCGAGTCTACGAGGACAACAGTACTCACGTGAGCGGGCAAGTCCATCTCGAGACGAGGATGTTTGGAAGGCCTCTCCACCTCCGAGGACCCGGGACGGGAATCGGGGCTATGCAAGCTGGCCCTCGAGGAACCAGGAGCGTCCACCGATCCCGCCCTCGCGGGTTTCTTCTTCCGATGATGTTCCCAGGTAGGAGACCCCCTTTCAGAGGAACTTCGACGATGGTCAGGACCAGAGTCCCGAGACGTCAAAGCCTCTGACGAGGTCCGAGCCCGGCCGGAGTCAGAGAAGATACGTTCCCGCTGATGCTGCCGACTCCTCAACGCTTTTGAGGACATTTTGCCACACGGACCACAGATCATCGGGTCATGATCGGGTCCGAGGGCAGCGGAGGCAGAAGTCGTGTGTGTCGGTAAGAGACATGAGTTTCTTACAGAGGTCACACTTTTTAAACCCGCTGGCAGCCATCGGGGGAAAAAGGGCCCCTGCGAGGTCAAAAGACCGGGCTGCCAGTGAAAAAGTAAAAAGGCGCGAAATCTGTCACGAAGGACAAAAAAACAAAAAATAAAGAACGGACTCGCAACCGGCGTCGCGGGTCCGGGCGGGAAAAGAACCGGCGTCGAAACCGAGAGAAAAAAGAGAAATAAAATCAACTTTTCTGCGGGGATTCACAAACAACGTCTGTAGGGCTCCGCGGAAAAAAGAAGACTGGGCAAGATGGCACCCTTGGGCGGGAAGAGGACCGTGCATGCGCGCTGCTATTCCCAAAGGCTTTCTTTGAAAGCTGGGGAAAATTGCTCCGCGAGGGCTCTGTCGGCGCCGATGTCACCCATATGTGAGGACTGACTTCCTGCTTGGTCCTGAAGAAGTGTAGGTAACGGATTGTGGGAGAAAGCCAAGGTTGGGGAGTAGATCGTTTGACAGGATGTGGGGTGGGAGGGGCAAGAGTGTCAAGGGCTGAGGATAATGTAGCATTGTATGAAGATAAAGCACAGTTACTTACCTGTAACAGTGGATCTCTGGGAACAGCAGGAATAAGTCTTCACATATGTTCCACATATGGGTACGTCGGTACCGACGGAGCCTGCGCGGGAACGCTCCCCAGCGTCCCAAAAATGGAAAGCTTTTGGGAGCATCCCACAGCGCTTGCGCGCTGCCTTCCCGCCTTTCCTAACCGCCTCTCTCCAGTTCGAGTTTTAAAGCTGAGACAAAGAGAGAGAGAGAGGAAAGGAAAGATAGATAGAAAGATACAACTCCTAGGGGAGGTGGGTGGGTTGTGAAGACTTATTCCTGCTGTTCCCAGAGATCACCTGCTACAGGTAAGTAACTGTGCTATCTCCAGGAACAAGCAGGAATGAGTCTTCACATACGGGGACTCCCCAGCTAGAGATGCCTGGGAGGTCCCCAAGGTTGTGAGACCCTGAGAAGGGCTCTACCTCCTCCCATGGATCTCAGGCATCCAACCAGGGATGGAGGGCAGGAGTTGATTAAGCATGGAACAGGTGTTTGAGAACAGCCTGACCAAACAAGGCATCCCGGCGGGAGTCCTTGTCCAAGCAGTAATTGGATGTGAAGGTATGGACTGAGGCCCAGGTGGCCGCTCGACAGATCTGGTCGATGGACACAGAATTTAGATGAGCCATAGAGGTTGCCATGGCCCTCACATTGTGAGCCGTGACATGGCCCTCCAGAGAAAGGTTCTTGCTCTGGTAGGCTAAAGAAATACACTGAGCAATCCAATTGGACAGTGTTCTCTTAGAGACTGGAAGTCCCAAATGAGAGGGATCAAAAGCAACAAAGAGTTGAGAAGACTTTCTATGTTGCTGTGTCCTTTGTAAGTAAAAGGCAAGAGCCCTCTTACAATCCAGGGTATGAAGATTCCTCTCTGCACTTGATGCATGAGGGCCTGGAAAGAAGACAGGTAAGTACACCTCTTGGTTAAGATGAAAAGGTGAGACCACTTTAGGCATAAAGTGTGGATTGGTCCTAAGGACTACCTTATCATGATGGAACCTTGTATAAGGTGGATTAGCCACTAAGGCCTGCAGCTCACTGATGCGGCGAGCCGAGGTGACTGCAATAAGAAAGATAACTTTCCAGGAAAGAAATTTCAAGGAGGTAGTGGCTAAGGGTTCAAAGGGAGGCTTCATGAGCTGACCAAGAACCAGATTCAAGTCCCATGCCACTGGAGGTGGTCTAATGGGAGGTTTAGTTAAAAGAAGGCCTCTCATGAATCTTGCAATAAGAGGATGAGAGGAAATAGGCTGTCCATTGAGAGGCTTGAGAGATGCTGCAATAGCACTCAAATGGACCCTTACTGAATTCGTTTTGAGGCCTGCATGGGAAAGATGCAGGAGATACTCTAGTAAAGAATTCAAAGGTATTGCTAGAGGGTTAAAACCCTTCTCAGCACACCAAATGGTAAACCTTTTCCATTTAAAAGCATAGGAACGCCTAGTAGAAGGCTTTCTGGAAGCATGAAGGATATCCCTCACTTGCTGAGACAGATGCCAATCTTGAAGGTCTAAGCCTTCAGCAACCAAGCCCTGAGATGGAGAGATTGGGGGTTTGGGTGCCACAGCGTTCCCCCCTCCTGAGACAGGAGATCTGGAGCAGATCCCAAGTCCAGGGAGGGAGCTTGAGAGAGATGCAGGAGTAGAGGGTACCACACTTGGCGTGGCCATCGTGGAGCTATGAGGATCATAGTCCCTCGATCTCTCTGAAGCTTGAACAGGGTCTTGGGAATTAGGGGAATGGGTGGAAAGGCGTATAGGAAGTCTTGACCCCAATGAAGGAGGAAGGCATCCTTGGCCTGAACTCCCTGACACGGAATTCTGGAACAGAATCGGGGAAGTTTGGCATTCCACGGACTTGCAAAGAGGTCTATGTCCGGGGTTCCCCAAATTTGAAAGATTCTGACTATCTGGTCCATATGAAGGGACCATTCGTGTGGAAGCAGAACTCGACTGAGTCTGTCTGCCCAAGAGTTTTGAACTCCTGGAAGGTATACTGCCAGAAGATGAATTTGATGCTCTCTGACGAAGGCCCACAATCTCAGAGCTTCGTTGCAAAGCGACAGAGAGCCAGTCCCTCCCTGCTTGTTCACATAGAACATGGCTACTTGGTTGTCCATATGAATGAGGACTGTCTTGTAGCTGAGCAGGGTATGGAAGACTCTGAGAGCCAGGAAGATTGCTCTGAGCTCTAAGATGTTGATATGTAGAGAGGTCTCCTGTGGGGACCAAATGCCCTGGGTGGAGAGGTCGTGAAGATGAGCTCCCCAACCCTTTGGAGAGGCATCTGTTGTAAGGGTTGCTTGGGGTAACAACTGTTGGAAAGGGGACCCCTGCAACAGATTTTGAGTGGACTTCCACCACTGGAGAGACCAAAGGAGGCGCCTGGAGGTTGCTATTTTGTCTGACAGACCCCCTGATGCCTGGGTCCATTGGGTGGACAAAGTCCACTGAGCTGCCCTCATGTGAAGGCGAGCATAAGGGACCACATGCACAGTGGATGCCATGTGGCCTAGCAGTTGTAACATCTCTCGAGCAGTTAAATGGTTTTTTAACTGAATCTGGGAGGCTAACTACACTAAGCGTAGGCAACGGGCCTGGGGAAGATAGGCCCTTGCAGTTGTGGTATCCAGCAAGGCCCCTATGAACTCTAGAGATTGAGTAGGGGTGAGTTGGGACTTTGGAATGTTTATCACCAGTCCCAGACACTGCAGAACACGCATTGTGCAGGTTAGGGAAATCTGGGCCTCTGACTGGGATGGAACTCGGATGAGCCAGTCATCCAGATATGGGAATACGAATATTCCTAGAGTGCGTAGGAATGCGGCTACTACTGCCATGCATTTTGTGAACACTCTTGGAGCAGAGGCCAGACCAAAAGGAAGTACCCTGTATTGGTAGTGCTTCCCTTGATAAAGGAACCGAAGGAACCTTCTGTGTGTTGGATGGATGAGTATATGGGTGTACGCATCCTTGAGATCTAGAGAACAAAGCCAATCCTGACTCTGAAGGTATGGAAGGAGAGTACCTAGAGAAATCATCTTGAATTCCTCCTTGCATAGAAACTTGTTCAATTCTCTGAGATCTAATATGGGTCTGTAGTCCCCTATTTTCTTTGGGATAAGAAAGTAGGGGGAGTAGAATCCTGAGCCCTGTTGAAAAAGTAGTACTTCTTCTATTGCCCCTTGGGCAAGAAGGATAGTAATCTCTTGACCGAGAAGGTCGAGGAGAGATGTCTGAGAATTGAACTGTCTCACCATGGTGTGAGGAGGAAGGTTTGAGAAATGAAGTTTGTACCCTTCCCTTATGATGGAGAAGATCCATTGCTCTGCTGTGATTTGTTCCCATCTGGGAGCAAAGTAAGCTAACCTTCCTGGAATGGTGAGAGGCTCTGGTTCTGCTAGAGCCAGAAAGGCTAAGTTCTCTAGTTGCAAGTCAAAGGCCCTGAGGAGGCTGAGGCTGTTGAGCTACAGGAGTCCTTGCAGCCTTAGGCTTGGCCTGTTTAGGTTGTTGACGCTTTGCAGCAAAACGACCTGCAGAAGATGTCTGTTGACCATAAACAGGATAATATCTTCCCTTCTTGGGAAAATATGGCTTTTTGAACAACCTCTTCTTGACAGGATTAGAGGTAGACTTTGAAAGCCTATCCAAAGCAGAATTTTCTGCATCCATCTGTGTGTGGCCTTTGCCTGCCAATCCTTGCCAAAAAGGTTTGTACAAGGAAGATTTCCCAATCCATCTTGGACCCAAGGTTCCAGATCAGAAGCTTGTAACCAAGCAATTCTGCGTGCACCTATGGCAATAGCCAAAGCTCTGCTGGCACCCTCAAAAGAGTCAAAGGCTGCACGGTTGGAAAATTTGGAAACATCTTGGTCATGCTTAAGCCAAGTGAGAAACTCTTCCCTCTTATCTTCTGGAAGAAAAGGGAGGAAAGTTTGCAGATGATCTGTACCTTCTTTTAGAAACATCCCCATATAGAGATTATAGGAGTTGATTCTGGCAACAAGCATACTGGCTTGAAAGATTTTTCTGCCAAAAGCATCTAAGGTTCTACATTCTCTCCCTGGAGGAGTAGAGGAGTGCCTTTTTGCACTCTTTAACTTTTTCATGGCAGACTCCACCACAATAGAGTGGTGAGGAAGCTGAGTCTTATGAAACCTAGGACAAGGCGGGACACGGTACATGGTGTCTAGCCTACGAGAGTGGGAAGAGATAGTGAGAGGGGTCTCCCATATGCCCAACATGTGATCATAAAGGATCTCATGAACTGGCAAAGTGGCTGCCTCTTTAGGAGTCTTGGGATATTGCAAAATATCCAACTTTTTGGCTCTAGGCTCTGACTCAGGGGCCACTGAGATAGAGAGCCCCTTGGCCACTTCGCTTATAAAGTCCTGAAAAGACAAGTCCTCTGGAGGAGACATTCTTCTTTTCGGAGAAGGCGGCTCTTGAGGAAGGAGTACCGATGCTTCGACAGAAGCCTCCGATGCATCAGAGTCTTCGGAGGAATCGAAGTATCGCCTGTCTGGATGCTCCTGTAGAGCCCGATACGTGTACCGAGTGGTATCGACATCGGGAGTGATCGGTACCGGTTCGGTACCGATGGGCATCATCGGACAGGGTACCGGTGCAGTCGACACCGAAGCCGATGTCAATGTCGATGCAATCGGTACCGAAATCGGTGCCGGTGCCAGAGCCGGTACCGGCAACAGGGCCTGTTGCGGTACCAGCGGCGTCGCAGCTCGAATGAATGCTGTGATGGCCTGCTGCATGGTCAGAATATTCTGATCCATCGACGCCATCAATGTCTGGAAGTTGGTACCGGCAGATTCCATCGGTACCCCAGAACATTGTAACAGGTGATCGGTCGAGGCCGTGCCATCGACGTCAACCTGTGACCCCATAGGAGGAGCTTTGGAAGCCGGAACTTCCCGCCGGGGTACTTTTGCCAGTGCAGGATCCTCGAGGGCAAGCCTGGAGGCATCTCGATGCTTGGAGGGAGATCTACCCTTCGAGGACCGGCTGGATTTATGTTTGGTTACCTGAGATCCATAGGAGGAAGAAGCAGCCCTGGACGACGTCGATGCCACCGAAGCCGCATCAGAGGGAAACAGGGTATTGAGCTTAGCTGCTCGGTTCTGTAAACCTCTCTTAGACATCATGGAGCAGGACGCACAATCCGTGATGGAATGGTCAGGACCCAAACATTTAAGACACCAGTCATGGGTGTCGGTAACAGAGATGGTACCGCTGCACTTAGTGCATTTTTTAAACCCGGAGGCGGGCTTTTCCATGAGAAAATTTCTCTTAGGCCTAAGGCCCAAAGAGACAAAAACATACACTAAAGTGGAACGGAAGAATTATTATTATTTTTTTTTTTTAAAAGAAAGAAAAGGCCGGCGGTACCGGTCCGACGTCGAAGAAGGCAGACACGCGACCAAAGAAATAAAATGAAATAAAGAACTTCTTCAGCGGTGACAGGAACACGACCTGCTGGCTCCACGGAAAAGAAGAACTGGAGAGAGGCGGTTAGGAAAGGCGGGAAGGCAGCGCGTAGGCGCTGTGGGATGCTCCCAAAAGCTTTCCTTTCTTGGGACGCTGGGGAGCGTTCCCGCGCAGGCTCCGTCGGTACCGACGTACCCATATGTGGAACATATGTGAAGACTCATTCCTGCTTGTTCCTGGAGATTGCTTCGTCGACGGACTTGGAGGATAAAATGGAGGAAAGAGATGGAGAGATGGTGGAGGAAAGATTCAGGGGATCAATGTTGTGAACGTTTCTAAATAGGTTGGAGGAGACAGGACGAGGTTGGGACGGCAGAAGCTGAAGAGTAAATGTTAAGAGGTGATGGTCAGATGAGGGAAGAATTGATTTGCGTAAGTTTGAAGGAGAGGAGTTGGAGAAGAGTATTAGGTCAAGGCAGTGGCCGTGTAGATGTGTGGGGGCAGTGGAGCAAGGTTGGAGGTCGAACGAGGAGGTAAGAGAGAGGAACTTTGAGGCATGGGGGTCAGAGGGGTTGTCGATGTGAATGTTGAGATCGCCAAGAATAAGAGTGAGGGAGGAGGGATCCATAAAGGCAGAAAGCCAGGAGTCGAAATCGAAGAGGAAGGTTGATTTGGATTTGTCCGGTGGGCGATAAATAACAGCTATTCGGAAGGGAAGTGGTGAGAGGAGGCGAATGGAGTGGACTTCGAAGGAGAAGGGGGAGTGTGAATGGGGTGGCAGGAGGGGTTGGAATTGGCAGGAGGGAGAGAGTAGGAGGCCAATGCCACCACCGCGACCAGTAGATTGAGGTGTATGAGAGAACTGGTAGCCCCCATAGCAAAGAGAGGCAATGGATGCAGTGTTGTCTGGGGGGAGCCAGGTCTCGGTCAAGGCAAGAAGGTGTAGGGCATTGGAGATAAAAATGTCATGAATGAAATTGGGTTTTTTTAATGACTGAGCATGCGTTCCATAGGGCACATGAAAACGGGAGAGCAGAGGGGGGAGGAGAGGGATAGGTATAAGGTTGAATAAGTTACGTGTAGGTTTCTTAACAGAGTGGTGTGGGGGTCTATTTCTAAGGTAATGCTGATGACAGAAGGAGCAGGAGTATTAGAGAGCGAGGTAGAATGGAGATAGTACGGTGGCAGCGAGGGTGGGGTTGCCTTAAAGAGAGGGGGGTTGGTTGAATGCGGAGGATGGTGTGAAGGGATGGTGTGAAGAAGCTCAAGAGCAGGTGCTAGGCTAGGGGGCAGAATAGAGGGAGAAGTGAGGAAGGTAGAGAGGGGGACTGGTTGAATGCGGGAGGATGGTGTGAGGAAGCTCAAGAGCAGGTGCTAGGCTAGGGGGCAGAGTGGGAGGAGAAGTGAGGAAGGTAGGGGGATGGTGGGGGGACAAGGAGGGAGGGTGTTGGTAGGAGGGGAGGCAGTTGGGGAGGATAATGAAGAGGAGGACAGTGAGATGTGGGGTCATGGTAGTGGGCAGCAAGGTCCGAGCAAGCAAAGGGTGGCAAGTTTTAAGCCAAACAACGGGTAACAAGTGATAGGCAAACAAGCAGGCAGTAGTTAGCAGTTCAATGCAAGCAATGGGTAGCAGTTCTATGTAACAATGGGGGCAACAGTATGCAAACAGTGGGTAGCAGTTCTATGCAACAATGGGGGCAACAGTTCTATGCATAACAGCTCCATGCAGGCAATGCATAACAGTTCTATGCAGGCAATGTATAACAGTTCTATGCAGGCAGCGGGTGGCAGATCAATGCGGGCGATGGATAACAGTTCAAAGCAGGCAATGAATAGCAGTTCTATGTGGGCAATGGATAACCGTTCTATGCAGGCTATGGATAACAATTCAATGGGATAACAGTTCTAAGCAGGCAATGGGAAGCAGTTCTATGCAGACAATGGATAAACAGTTCAAAGCAGGCAGTGGGAAGCAGTTCTATGCAGACAATGGATAAACAGTTCAAAGCAGGCAGTGGGAAGCAGATCAAAGCGGGCGATGGATAAACAGTTCTATGCAGGAAGTGGATAGCAGATCAAAGCGGGCGATGGATAACAGTTCTAAGCAGACAATGGGTGGAGGAGCGATCGTGCTTACTCAGTTCAAGGAGCTCCGGTGATTTGGAGGAGCAGGGTAGATGGATCAGGCCAGAGCGCCCCAGGGCCGCGCTACAGGTCCACGCCAAAGGGCCCTCTGGCGAGGCCCTCAGGCACAGTCACGCCCGCTGGAGCACAGCGCTTTAAGGGCCGATCGCACTTTGATGTTGCTGGCGGCGAGAGTGAAGGCTCCAGCTGCAGCACGGCGCTTTAAGGGCCGATCGCCCTTTGATGTTGCTGGCGGCGAGAGTGAAGGCTCTGGCTGGAGCACGGCGCTTTAAGGGCTGATCGCCCTTTGATGTTGCTGGCGGTAAGAGTGAAGGCTCCGGCTGGAGCACCTCGCAGGGAGGCGTCCGTAGTAAGGACCCTCTGAGGGGTGGGTGCCTGGAAGGGCATCCCAGCCTGAAGGTGGTGGGAGATCTGCCACCAGTCGAGGGAATTCCCCAGTTGTCAGGTCATTTTTACCCGTCTCGAAGCCTGCCCGTGGCTTGTGTCTACTGGGAGAGGAGGCATCACTGAGCCGCTCTCATATGCAGGCAGGTATATATATTTTTTTTCTTTTTTATACTGCGCTCTTTAGAATCAGTGCGATTTACATGTATACTAACAGGTACTTTTTATTCCCTTGTCCCCGAAGGGCTCACAATCTAAGTGTACCTGAGGCAATGGAGGGTTAAATGGCTTGCCCAAGGCCAAAAGGAGTGGCCATGGGACTAGAGACCCCAGTCCCTCCGGCCTGAAGTTGCTTGTCCCCATGCAGGAATTGAACCCCTGGCCCTCCGGCCTGAGGTAACCTGTCCCAACCACCGAGCCACTCCTCCCTCCTATATGGGGTTACGTGGATCGTGGAGGCCATGAGGCGGATAAGAAGGCAAGCAGGCACCGACCGGCAGTGTTGCACTTCTGCGGCTAATGCCCTGAGGCGTTCTGTTCTCTCCGAAGGAAGGAAGGCCTCGGCCTGCAGAGTGTCCAGCTGAGCTCCTATGAACTCCAGGCACTGCACCGAAAATAGGTGGGCCTTGGGGTAGTTGATGACGAACCCCAGAAGCTGCAGGACATGGATGGTGTGCTCGGTGGCATGGTGCACCTCTGCAGCTGTGCCTCCCTTTATGAGCCAGTCATCCAAGCAGGGAAAGACAAAGGTCCCTGAGAGACGAAGATGGGCTGCAACCACCGCTAGGCACTTGATGAAGACCCTTGGCCTTGATGCCAGCCCGAACAGTAGCACCCTGTACTGCTAGTGACCTCCTCCCATCATGAACTGGAGGCACTGTCGGTGGTTGAGATGGATCAGGATGTGTGTATAAGCATCTTTCAGGTCTAAGGAGCATAGCCAGTCTCCCTGATGGAGGTAAGGCAGCAGTGTTCCAAGGGAGAGCATCTTGAACTTCTCCCTCACCAGAAATCTGTTCAAGTCCTGTAAATTCAGGATGGGCCTGAGGCCCTCTGTTCGCTTGGGAACAAGGAAATATCTGGAGTAGAAGCCTTTGCCCCCAGAGATGTTCGGGCACTGCCTTACCCGTGAGGAGGCCTGCAAGCTCGATGAGCAGCAGAGTCTGGTGAAGGAGAGGCCTTACAGGTTCTCCTGGGAAGAACGGGAGTGGCATTTGTTGCAGATGGAGGAGGTATCCCTCCTTGACTACTTGAAGCATCCAGGAATATGTGGTGATGAAGGACCACCTGTGGGCAAACAGAGTCAGATGCCTTCTTGTGGGCTGCTGCAAGCCTCCTGAGGGAGAGGAGGCCATACCTAAGGAGTCAAAAACTCCCTCCAGGCTGTGCAGGGGCCAGTACCTGGCTCCTAGGGTTTCAGGGGCCATGCCCTTGTCCCTTGGACTGTTGCCCCTGCTGTGGGGCAGAGAAAGCCTGGTACTGTGGAGCACTGCCAAACACCCCCTTCTTTCTGGCCTTCTTACAGGGGTGCACCGAGGTCTTCTTCGAGAGTCTGGTCCTGGTCAGGAACTCCATCTCTATTTCAGCAGCCTTGTCTGACATGGGTTTTCCAAAGAGGATGTCTCTGGTGCAAGGGACATAGATGAGTTTGTCCTGGACCCACTGCTCGAGGTCAAACGACTGCAGCCATGCCTGGCGTCGAACCCCGATTCCCACGGTGGCCTCTCTGGCTGAGGATTCAAAGCCATTGTATGCTGCTTGAGACAGAAACTTCGAGCTTGAATGCCAAGACCAGAGACTTGAACCGCTGAAGAGGTTTCCCATCAAGGCCTGCAGACAAACTGGCAAACTCCCTCACCAGTTCCTTTAGGTACATGCCTATGTACAACTGGCAGGATTGGACTCAGCAAATCAGTAACAAGCCCTGGTAGCATTTTCAGCAGAGGGCATCCAAGGTCTGGGCCTCCCTACCCGGGGGCACAGAGGAATAAGTCTTTTGGCACTCGAGTCGCCGCATGGCCGACTCGATGACCATAGAATTGTAAGGGAGCTGGGTTTTTTGGAACTCCAGAGTTCGATAGACTCAGTATATGGAGTCGAGCCATCTGCTCACAATGGCACCGACGCCGGTGTTTCCCACATATGCAGAAGGAGGAACTCAAGGATTGGAGGTCGGGCACCGTGAGGGCCTCCTTCAGAGGGACCTTGTACTGGAGGATCTCAAGTTTCTACGTGCGGGGTCCTCCTCTGCCTCAATCTCCAATGTGAGCGCCTTTGCCATATCCAGCGCAAAGTCGAGGAATGCAACCTGCTCGGGTGGGGAACGGCACTGGGATACTGGTGGAGATGGGTCCGAGGGCACGTCGCGGTGTTGCCGGGTGTCTGGGGACTCCTGGTCATCAGTCTCCCAGTCTGACTTGAAGTCACAGGAAAATTCCAAGGCTCCACCGCTCCCATGTTCGGGCCCTGAGCTTGAAGATAGGCGACTCCCGGGGACCTGCGGTCCGAGCTACGTACACTCACTGGAGAGGACCGGTGTCCAGAGGAACAGGACTGGGACCTCGTCGATACCGACTGGTCTCTCGAGGCAGGTGGCACTCGAGGATAAGCTCGACAACCGGGGAAGCCCTCGAGGTTGACGATCTGGTCGTCAGGGCAGATGAACCCAAGGAACCGGACATCAATGCCTGCTGCTGTGCCAGGAGGGCAGTAATACTGTGCCCTAAGGCCACCATTCTGGTCTCCATGCCAGATGCCCCACAGCCTTCGAAGTGGGCACCAATAGCTTCGGGCTCAGTGTCTGTTCCGTCAAGGGGGAGTTCGACCAGGATGGCCTTGGAGCATCCGAGGCCGGTTGCCCGACGCCAATAACTCCTTCCGGGGCAGCTTGCAAGGCCTCTCCCACTCCGACTCATGCCAAGGATTCAGGGTCCTGGTATGGGATTTACCCACTTTTCCAGACTCATCCTCCGAGGCAGTCTTCGAGGGCTTTGAGCTCTTTTGGTTTTCTACCTCCGAGGAGTTCCTCTCTGAGAAGCCGCAGCCCGGGACTCTGAGGCAGGGCACAGAGGTACCGGAGGGGGCACTGGAGAGTTGTGTCACCAGGGTCTCTGGTGCAGAGTTGGATCTATGGATCTGCAGCAGCTGGCGGCTCTTGATGGACTTTATGGACACAGACTTGCAAAGATCGCAGCCTGAGTTGTCGTGATCCGGCCCAAGGCAACGGAGGCAGCAGTCATGGTGAAGGACAGCATCTTACTGCAGCAATCACATTTTTTGATGCCACTGCAGGCAATGGAGAAAAACAGGTCCTTGAATCCGAGCGAGGGTCCAAGGCTTACCAGCCAAAAAGGCTGCAAAGTGTCGGTTGAGGGACACCTTGAGAAAAAAAACAAGAAAATGAACCTGAGGAGTGACGCTGAGGCAAACTGGCTCAGGGGCGGGAAGAAGAACTGGTACATGTACCAGAAAGGAAAGTTTTTAAGGCAAATAAGAGATACTTTTACCCTGGAAATGGGACAGAGATCCGGTGGGCTCCGTGGAAAAATGGAGACTGAGGCAAGATGGCACCCTTGGGCAGGAAGGGGACCACGCATGTGTGGTGCATCTCACAAAGGCTTTCTTTGAAAGCTGGGGAGCTGCTTCCACGTGGGCTCCGTCGGCACCAATATCACCCATATGTTAGGGCTGACTTCCTGCTTGTTCCCGGAGAATGATCGAATCACTAGCTATAACGGCCATCCTAACCCTTCCCTCATGGGCAAATGTCCCTGGAGAAACCGCCTCGGTTCGAGAGGGTTTTACATCACCTGGAGGACAGGTCCTAGCTACAGGATCACTTCCTACCACACCAAGGTTATGCTTTCCTTTCATGTGCCCTCTCTCCTCCATGGCAACTGAGAAGCTGCCAGACTGCAGGTGGGACTTCATTACCACATCCCTGTAGATCTCATTTATATACCTGTCTTCCTTATGTCCTCCAACTCTGTCACTCTAGCCACCAGAGATTGGATTTTTTTCCCTGAGGGCAAAGAACTCCTTGCACCTAGTGCACACATAAGACCCCTCACCAACTGGGAGAAAATTGTACATGTGACACTCAATGCAAAAGACTGGAGAGCCCCCTTCTCACTCCTGTACTGCACCTTAGTTTTAAGGTTTTGTTTAGCTATTTAAGTTGTCTACTTAAAGTTACTAGGGATACTTGTACTGAAACAACTATACCTAACAAGTTTAGAGGATTTAGTTCACCTCAAGATTAATCAATCTATTCCTGGTGAGGATAACCAGCTGAATCTGAAAGTGAATTTGACCACCTCTTCCCCTTTAATAGGTCTAAGGGCCTAGGAAAGCTAAGATTATGCCTGGGGTGGATGGGAAGGAAATAACACTGAGTAAAAGCTAGCTTGCTACACAGTATCCTGACCTGTGCTTCTAAGGTAATCTCTTAATTTCCTTGGTGATTCACACAGCCCTTGGTTTTATAAAGGGAGCCTTTCAAATTGCCCCTTTGAGCTGTCACTTGGCTTTAACACCTATTTAAAACAATTCACAGATCTTTTGCCCCCTACTACTACTGAGCATTTGTATAGCACTACAAGACATACGCAGCGCTGCACAGACACATGTAAGAGACAGTCCCTGCTCATCAGGGCTTACAATCTAGTCAAGACATTCAACACAGTAGCTGTAGACACTGGATACGACTAGGGGGAATGGTGAGGAAACACAAAGCAGGTCAGATGAGTTAGGATCCGAAAGCAGCAGCGAAGAGGTGAGTTTTCAGCCTGGATTTTAAAAAGGTCAGAGAAGGAACCTGATGTACAGACTCAGGTAATTTGTTCCAGGCATAAGGAGCAGGAAGGTGAAAGGAGCGAAGTCTGGAGTTAGCAATAGAAGAGAAGGGCACAGATAGAAGCAATTTGCCAGAGTTCCCGAGAAGGTGTGTAGGGAGATATTAGAGAGGAAAGGTAGTGAGGAGCTGCAGAGTGAATGCACTTATAGGTCAGCAGGAGAAGTTTGAAGGCCTCTTTGTAAAAGTCTCTAGAAACAATTTCTTTCTTTCTACACAAGGAATACTTAACCTATTCTTCCTTTTATGTTAACCTATACTCTAATTTGATTTAAATTAAATGCTCCCTGCTGCTACTGACTATGAGGTTTAAACTTAAATTTAAATCTCTCTGTTGCTACTGAGCACTGACAGAGTTAGCAATATACTGGATTCTAAAGTATACAGATTTATCAGCTTTAACCCAAAGAATTCCTTTTTCCCCAAGATTTAGAGAATTTACGAGAAGTAAATACTTACAAATGCAGATTTTTTTCCGGCAGTAGCAACCCTTTTTGGTAGTCATCTTGACTTCATCCCAAATTTTACCTAAAGTGTGCTAAGCGGTTAACACACAATTTAGCACACAATAACTGTTAACACAAGTCCGTAGTAACCGTTACTTTGCTGCCATGACACTTAGGATGTGGCAATGCCCACAATAACTGCTCATTGCATGAAGGGACAGAGAATGGATGGGTTATAGGCTGAGAGTGGGTGTGAATTGCATATTGCATTTTGCACATGATACTTAGCACTTGCTGTCAATGTTGCAATAAAAACAAGTGCACTTAACGCCATCTCAATAGGTGGTAAGTGCACTCATGGTAATTATGAATTAACTTAACATACAGTAAAGAACTTGTCCCTGTGTTATGTGCAGAGCACACACTGGCAGTCCTCCAACAATTACCGCATGGCTTTTGCACTTACCATGCACAAACTTTTACTGCACTTTAGAAGAAAGAGAAATTAGACCTTACCTGCTAATTGACTTTCCTTGAGTTCTCTCCAGGCCAGTCCAGGGAATGTAGGGTAGTCAGCCCCCTCCAGCAGCTGAGGAGTGAAACAAACTGAATCTTGCTGACACCTTATACAGCTTCCACTAGTGCCAGAAGCCCAGTCTCCTATTGACAAAGCAGCTAGAACAACTTGAACAATAAACTCATTAACCAAAGTGACCTAACCGCTAACACTAAGACTTCTGAATTCATTAACCGTTGTTCAACTCCTCTCTTGAACCCCATTCTCCTCATAATTTGCTTTCCCTTTCTTTTCTTTTTTTTAATGTACACCCCAGTAGAACCCCTAATTTCCCTCCCCCTGAAGAAGGGAACACAGAAGGCAGAGCCGTCCTCAATACAACATGAACGCCCGGACGCACACCTGCTAACCTCCTTTTAGAAAAAAATCCATGCAATATCTGACCTCTTAGCAACACCTCCTAAACCTGTAGGGTCCACCACCCCCTCTGAGAATAGATCGTACTCCAACGGGTGGGCCCTGGACTGGCCTGGAGAGAACTCAAGGAAAGACAATTTGCAGGTAAGGGCTAATTTCTCCTTCCTATTCATCTCTCCAGGCCAGTCCAGGGAATGTAAGGATGCACCAAAGCAGTACCTAACACCGGGAGGGCCCCATCAGTCCTGCTAAGACCGCCGAAGCCCCCACCCTTGCGTCACCCCTAGCCTGCACATCCAGCCGGTAGTGCCGTGCAAAGGTATTCAACGAGGACCAGGTCGCTGCTCGACAAATATCCACAGGCGGAACCAAAGCGTATTCTGCCCAAGACGTTGCTTGACTATGAGTGGAGTGAGCTTGAAGACCTTGAGGAGGACGACTCCTACCACGCGCAGCATACGCCGCCCCAATTGCCTGCTTTACCCATCGCGCAATTGAGGCCTTAGAAGCCGCTTCTCCTTTTCGCACACCCCCAAAAATCACAAACAACCGGTCGGTCTTCCGAAACGACTCCGTTCTTTTAAGATATCTGCGAAGCACCGTACCGAGATCCAAACTCTGAAGCGAACGGTCCATATCCGCTCGACCACCATCTTGAAAAGTTGGAAGTGAAATTGATTGGTTCACATGGAACCGAGAAACCACCTTCGGCAAAAAGGACGGTACCGGACCTAACACCACCTTTTTGGCAGAAAACTGTAAAAACAGCTCTCTGCACGAAAGAGCTTGAAGATCCGAAATCCGCCTTGCCGAACACAAGGCCACGAGAAAAACTGTCTTCCAGGAAAGCTCTCTCAGACTTACCGACCCTAGTGGCTCAAACGGAGGTTCCGACAGCGCCTCGAAAACTAACTTCAAATCCCAGGGAGGCACTAGCAGTCGGACCGGTGGCCGCAGATTCTTTACCGCTCAAAAGAAATGAGCCACATCCGGATGCATAGCCAATGAAGTACCCTGCACCCGGCCCCTATAGCAAGCTAATGCTGCTAAATGAACCTTCAAAGAACTCAAGGCTAGACCCTTCTCGAGTCCCCCCTGCAAAAACAGCAAAATTTCCGGCAATGACACCAAAAACAGCTTTACGCCCTTCTCTGCATACCAACCTTTGAAAAAGCGCCAGACACGTATATACGATAACGACGTGGACCGCTTCCTGGACTTCAACATGGTCGTTATGACCGCCGGCGAGAACCCTCGCCGTTGCAACCGCTCCCTCTCAAGAGCCATGCCGTAAGCGAGAATCGATCCAGTTGAGGCATAAGAACTGGTCCCTGGCACAACAAATTGACCCGACTGGGCAGCCTCCAAGGCTGCTCCACTAGTAGTCGCATGAGATCTGCATACCAAGACCTCCGTGGCCAATCCGGCGCAATCAGAATCACCAACCCTCTGTGTCTTTCTATCCTCTGAAGAAGCCTGCCGATCAACGGCCAGGGTGGAAAACACATATAGCAGCCCGTCCTCTGGCCACGGCTGCACCAGAGCATCGAGCCCCTCCGACATGTGCTCCCTGCGCCTGCTGAAGAACCGTGAGTCCTTGGCACTGGCGAGGGTGGCTATCAAATCCATGACTGGCTGCCCCCAGCGCATCGTGATGTCGTGAAACACAGCCGCATTTAACTCCCACTCGCCCGGGTCTAGAGTATAGCGACTGAGAAAGTCGGCTTGCACGTCGACCTTCCCTGCTACATGAGCCGCTAACAAGGCGAGCAGATACTTCTCCGCCCACTGCAGCAACCACTGACTCTCCTCCAGCAAGGCAGCGCTGCCCGTGCCCCCTTGATGGTTAATGTAAGACACTGTCACTGCATTGTCGGAGAACACGCGCACCGCTCTGCCGACCAGTAGGCCTTGAAACTCGAGCAACGCTAAGTGCACTGCCTTCAACTCTAACCGATTGATCGACCACTCGGCTTCCTCCGCCGACCAGCAGCCTTGAGCTACCTGAGATAGACAATGCACCCCCCAGCCTGACAGACTCGCATCCATGGTGACCAATATCCATTTGGGCTGCAGGAGGGGCATCCCTGCTCAAAAATGCCCCGCCTCCAGCCACCACTCCAAACTGACCTGCACCTCGGGAGGACACACCAACCGGTGAGACAAAGGCTGATCCTGAGCCGACCACTGGGATAGCAATGCCTGTTGCAATGGCCGCATATGCGCTCTGGCCCACGGTACCAGATCTAAGGACGCTGCCATCGAGCCCAGCAGTTGCATGTAGTGCCATGCTGTCGGCGCTTGCCTGCCCAAAAACCAATGCACCTATCCAATGATCTTCTGTACCCTGTCCTTGGGAAACATCACCAACCCGGACTCCATGTTGAACAGCGCTCCGAGATACACCAACTGTTTCACCGGGTTGAGGTGACTCTTTTCTCGGTTGACCACCCAACCCAGTTGCTCCAGGCACTCCACTACTCTCCTGGTCGTTACGATCGACTCCGCCTCGGACCCTGCTCGAATCAACCAATCGTCCAAGTACGGATGCACCCGAATGCTTTCTCTTCTGAGCACTGCCGCAACCACTACCATAACCTTTGTGAAAGTCTGCGGTGCCGTAGCCAGCCCAAACGGTAAGGCCCGAAACTGAAAGTGCCCCATAAGGACGGTGAAACACAAGTACCACTGGTGCTCCGGCCGGATCGGAATGTGAAGATAAGCCTCTGCCAGGTCTATGGAAGAAAGCACCTCTCCCGGCTTCACCGCCAGAATCACCGACCGCAGCGTCTCCATCCGAAAATGAGACAGCCGCAAACAGCAGTTTAAGCCTTTGAGGTCGAGGATAGGCCGAAAGGACCCCTCCCTTCTTGGGAACCACAAAATAAATTGAGTATCGACCTAACCCGTACTGGTCTTGAGGCACCGGCACCACGGCTTGTAAGTGGAGCAAGCGCTTCAGCGTCACTTCTACTGCCTCTCTCTTCCACTGTGCCTTGCAGGGAGAAACCATGAAAGCATCTGCCAGCGGTTGAAAAAATTCCAGAGCATAACCTTCGCAAATTATCTCCAGAACCCACTGATCTGATGTAATCTTGGCCCAGAAGGAGTAGAACCCCTGCAACCTTCCTCCTATTGGAACCTCCGGCTGGGCCCTCCCAACTTCATTGTGGCTTTTTGGCAGGATTTGGCTGGGAAGCGAAATAACCTCTGCCAAACCCGTGAGCCCCTCGAAAGGACGGCCCCCTGGCCATGAACCTACCTCTCTGATAGGGCATATATCGAGGAGACCGAAACCTGCGAAAATCCCTACCTTGACCTCTATGCGAGCCCCCCGACCTCTGGCCCCTTGGCCGGTCCTCCGGGAGTCGCCTACCTTTAGAATCTCCTAAGTCCTTCACAATCTTTTCCAAAGCCTCCCCAAAGAGTAGTCTGCCCTTATAGGGAAGCTTACTAAGTCGCGCCTTTGAAGACAGATCCGCTGCCCAATTCCTCAGCCAGAGAAAACGACAGGCTGCAATTAAAGAGGCCATAGACTTTGCAGATATGCGTACTAGATCATAGAAGGCGTCCGCCAAATACGGCGCCGCGGATTCCAGGTTCGCACCTTCCCCAGAAGCATTCTCTTCTCCCTCAGGCACCCTATCCCCCTGGAGCCATCGAATCGAGGCCCTAGAGACATAAGCCCCACATATGGAGGCCTGCAGCGACAGCGCACTGGAATCAAAAACCTGTTTTAAAATGGACTCTAACTTCCGATCCTGCAGATCCTTAAGGGCAGCGCCCCCTTCTACCGGAATAGTTGTCTTTTTTGTCACTGCAGAAACCAACGCATCTACCTTGGGCATTCGCAGTAGCTCCTTTTCCTCCTGAGCACAGGGTATAGCTGACCCATAGCTCGGCTGCCCCTTAACGTCGCCTCAGGACACTCCCATTCTGATTCCACCATCTGTTTAATCACTCTATGTACAGGAAAACATTTCTGCTCCGCTTTAAACCCTTGGAGCAGTGGATCTTCTAGTGGCTCCTCCTGAACCACCAGCAGAGTTATATTCAGGGCCAATAGCATGTGCGCAATGAGAGCCCCCAGCTCCTCCCCGTGAAACACCCTGAATACATTTGGGTCCTCTCTTGGAAGAATCTCTCCTTCCTCCAACTCGCCAGCCCAAGGATCCAGTCCCGCTTCTGAGAGAAGCTTGCCCTCCTCTGTCTCCCGGAGCCCTGGATCCTGCTGGCCAAACCAATCTGAGCCCGGCTCTACCTCCAGAGCCCCCTGAGAGGACCCTTCTCTCGGATCCTCCTCCACAGAGATGTCCCCTTTCCGAATTCCTGCCATCTAGGGAACAGAACCCCTGCCCTGAGTCTGTTCCCTTTTTAAGCAATAAGCTTTATGCAGAGATAAAATAAACTCTGCCGAGAACAATGGCTCCACGGCCTCCTGCAAACCAGGATCCAATGTCTGTGGTGCAGGAACTGATGGCAACAACTTCTTTAACTTAGATTTCCCTCTATCAGACTTTTTCTTCAACACGGGAGAACCGGCTGCCTCAAGTAAAATGGCCGCCATTCCCACCTTCTCTGCCTGGCTCTGAGGACTGCTTGAAACTTCCCCTGACAGCAACGTGTCCTCCATGGCTCCAGACCGCGAGCATTCCACTGAACTACCCTGCCGGATACAGGTCCACCAGAGCCCAGGACCTGCTAAGCCTCTACTGCTACCACACTGAGCGCAGACTGCCGCGATTGGCAGCATGCGCTCACCGCGAAAGGCCTCCACCGTCCAAGCCTGTCAGCCGCAAACCCCTGACGGCCCGAAAAACCCCGCCGAAAGAGAACCAGCATGATCGACGACCGCTGTCACTCACCTCAACTTAACTAATGCCGAATTCACAACCTCTCCCTCCCTTGCTGCTAGCAAGGACAGAATATTGGCAGGAGGTTGCAGACAAGCACGATCTGGGGCCCCCAGACCCTTGCCATGTGGGCAGACCTGACATTCACGGTCTATCCGAGGCAGGCTCTGCCTCTACTGCCCTCAAACTTCTCTCCCGCTTCAGCTAACCACCTTATGCCACTGGACTTACAGCCCTGCTAGGGCCACCCAGTTCCTCCTGGTCTCTATGAGTATCTTTATATATTATTCTGCTTTTAGCCAACCTGATCCACACTCTCTATTTTTCTTTACAGGGAGCCTGTTATAGAAACAGTCCTATCCAGCTGCTGAGGACTGAAGACTGGGCTTCTGGCACTAGAGGGAGCTGTATAAGGTGTCAGCAAGATTCAGTTTATTTCAGTCCTCAGCTGCTGGAGGGGGGCTGACTACCCTACATTCCCTGGACTGGCCTGGAGAGATGAATAGGAAGGTCCCTTTGTCTCCAGTTCAATTTTCCTATAGAATACTGTTTTGTTTTGTTTTTAATTTTCTCTCTGCATTATGGCCTGGGTCTCCTTTTCTTGTGGAATAATGCCTCTGGTCTTACTTTACTTTTGATGCACTGTTTTCCTTCTGTCCATTTATCTTGATAATGCTCTAAAAATTTATTTTTAAAGTTTATTTACAAAACTTCCACAGTAGAGATAGCCTGATGGCTCAGCATAAGCATTAAATACTTCTGCATCTGAAATCCAAACTAGAATTCTACTGCCCGCACCTGCACCTGAGTTCATCAAGGAGTGGAAAACCATATTCAATTCACAGCCCTTAAGGGGAGGAGTCCCACTACTCAGTGACCCCAAGTGGTTAGTTCAGGGTTAAACTTGTAATGGTTTCTAAGCTAGAGGTCTGTTATTGTGATGGCATTAAAAATAAAGGAAACCTTTTGGCTGACATGAAAGCAGGTGCATAACGCTTCAACTTTCATCCATCTCCCCCTAAAGCCATCCACTCATTCATGGCAGTGAGTCAGGTTGAGTCAGTTTTTGAATGCCATAAAAAATAATAGAAGAGCTGACTGGCCAAAACAAATTTTTTAAAAACTCTCTCTTCTGCACAATTTAGTCATGCTCAACAGATTCAGCGCATTTCCCCATCCACCAGTGTTTGTTCCCCTTAGACATCCATTCTCCTAATCAGGTTGCTTACTTGTGGAAGCCACAGGAATGCTGGGAAAGTTAGTGGTGCTGGGAGCACTTGACTCAGCAGGAGCTAACAAGGCTTGGTTACTGTAGGTCTCAGAAGACGTCCTGTTACTCGCTGGGTGTTGAATTGTCTGAATTGAATGTCCATCAGCAGCAGATAATGACTGCTGTCCTTCCACATAGTCATGGACATATTCATCCTTCACCAACAAGTTCGAAGGAGCTAAGTGAAAGAAAAATAAAAAGTTCTGATTCTAAACCAATATTCATACTTATTTCTTAAACAACTCTGAGTTTCTTAACTTATATGAACAAGGGCCCTAATGTATCTGGTATACAAAAGTGGGAAACAGTTATAACATTTAAATAGGATAACAGAGCTATGAAAGTGTACTGCTGAAGGGCTATCTTTAAAAACAGAACCAGCAAAAACCACAATATTTGTTTTTTCAATACTCCCTAGTTATATTAATGTATATTTACTAAATGAAGATATTTAGGACAAAACAAATGTTGCATGATCCCAGCAAATGCTTTTATTTAAATAAGCTACATTGATTATATCAACTACACAGTTAAATATAGTAATATACCATAGCAGATGACAGTAGGAAAAGGCCAATTAATTTGACACATTGCCTTGTTAAGGATATTTAATTATTTTTAGTTTCTTGTTTTAATATGTTGTGTGTGTTGTCTGTTTGCAAGGTTATGTTTTGATGTAACCAGCCCTGGATAGGAGCATAAACCCTAGATCGATATGATAAAAATCCTCATAACAGAAATAATCACAGCTACCAGTAAGAAAAAATAAGCTTACTTTTAAGAAGTTATGAAAATTACATTAACTTTCTCCTCGCTGGTCACTTAAAAAAAAACAGAAATTAGACCTTACCTGCTAATTGTCTTTCCTGGAGATCTCTCCGGGCCAGTCCAGGAACAAGAGGGTTGTCAATCTTCTCTAGCAACTGAGGACTGAAAAACTGAAGTTTTGTAGAGCTGGTATCTGGCTCCCCCTGCTGGGCAATCCTCAGTCTATTCATATCCAAGCAGTTGAAGAACATAAGCCCAAAGCAAAGAAAAAAGACATATGTTGAACTTATGTACTTACAAGCAGTGACTAAGAACAGATATGGTACCTATGCATCTAAGAAAGATATGCAACGTTAGTTTTTTGTTTTTGTTTTTTTGTTGTTTTTCCAAAGTGCACCCAAACAAAAACCACCTCGAGGAAGCCCCAGAGACCAACCTGAGGCTAACGCAGTGAACCGTAACGAATGAGGTGAAACGCAACTCTCGCTGTCGTGAAGATCGATTGACCAATAGACGACGCCACGTACCCCCCCCCCCCTAGGCACTCGCATCTCTAACAAATCTGGCAAATGACACGGGTGGGTCCTGGACTGACCCGGAGAGATCTCCAGGAAAGACAATTAGCAGGTAAGGTCTAATTTCTGTTTCCTTCTCGTCTCTCCGGGCCAGTCCAGGAACAAGAGGGAAGTACCAGAGCAGTATCTAACCACGGGAGGGACCCGCCAGGCCCGCTATGACGGCCGAAGCCCCAACATTTGCGTCTGCCCGGGCCCCAACATCCAATCTGTAATGCTTAGCGAACGTGTGGAGCGACGACCACGTAGCCACCCGACAAATATCCGCAGGCAGAACCAAAGCATATTCGGCCCAAGAAGTCGCTTGGCTCTGAGTAGAATGAGCTCGAAGCCCTTCTGGAGGTGGTTTTCCATCTGCTTGATATGCCGCCACTATCGCCTGTTTTACCCATCTAGCAATGGATGCCTTGGAAGCTGCCTCCCCTTTCCGAGGCCCTCCAAACAGCACAAACAATCTTTCTGTTCTGCGGAAAGGTTTAGTTCTTCTAAGGTATCTCTTGAGCAATCTACCCAAATCCAAGTTTTCCAGAACAGCATCAATAGGGAGACCGTCCACGTTTCTAAAGGTGGGAAGCGAAATAGCTTGATTGATATGGAAAGTGGATACCACCTTCGGAAGAAACGAAGGCACTGTCCGCAAGAGGACTCTCTCCTCCGAAAATTGCAGATACAGGGCCCTACAGGAAAGAGCTTGGAGATCCGAAATGCGCCTAGCCGAACACAAGGCTACCAGGAAGGCAACCTTCCAAGAGAGCTCTCTGAGTGAAATGTCCTTAGCCGGATGAAAAGGAGGCCGCGCCAAAGCCTCAAGAACAAGGTTCAAATCCCAAGGTGGAACCACGGGACGAAGAGGTGGACGAATATTCCGGATCGCCCTCAGGAATCGAAGGACATCTGGATGAGCCGACAGTCGAGTCCCTTTCACAGTGCCCCGAAAACACGAAAGGGCCGCTAAATGAACCCGGAGGGTACTAAGGGCCAACCCCTTATCCAGCCCATCCTGCAAGAAGGCCAATACGTGCGGTATGGAGACGCCGCGCGGACGGAGGTTCCGGCCTGCGCACCAAGTCTCAAAAACTCACCAAACTCGGACATAAGCCAGGGACGTGGACCGTCTTCTGGCCTGCAACAAAGTAGCCACAACCGAAGCCGAATACCCTCTACGTATTAACCTGTGCCTTTCAAGAGCCAAGCCGTAAGAGAGAAGCGATCCACATCCGGCATGAGCAGAGGCCCCTGAACCAGCAGGTTCGCTCGCGAGGGCAGCTTCCAGGGACTGTCTATGAGAAGGCGAACTAGATCTGCATACCATGCTCTCCTGGGCCAATCTGGCGCCATGAGAATTACTGGACCGCAATGACGCGCTATCCGTCGAACAACTCTGCCGACCATTGGCCATGGCAGAAACACATAAAGAAGTCCCCTGCATGGCCACGGCTGAGCTAGGCCGTCGAGACCCTCCGACATGCGCTCCCTGCGTCTGCTGAAAAATCGAAGCGCTTTGGCATTGTCGAAGGCGGCCATGAGGTCCATCACCGGCTGACCCCCACCTGAGAGTCAATTCGTGAAACACTGCAGCGTTCAATTCCCATTCTCCGGGATCCACCACGTGCCGGCTGAGGAAGTCGGCTTGGACATTGTCTCGACCTGCTACATGCGCCGCCGACAGAGCCATCAGATGCTCCTCCGCCCAGGACATCAGCTGCTGACTCTCCGCCAGCAACACTGCACTCCCCGTGTCGCCTTGCCTGTTGATATAGGAGACCGTTACTGCATTGTCGGAAAACACTCGCACTGCCTTTCGCTCGAGAAGGGGAAGAAATTCTCGAAGAGCCAACGAAACTGCTTTGAGCTCCAACAGGTTGATGGAACAATCCTTTAACTCTGGTGGCCAAACCCCTTGAGCAAAAGTCGCCTGACAATGAGCCCCCCAGCCCGCGAGGCTGGCATCCGTAGTCACTAGCACCCAGTCCGGCTGGCGTAAGGGAACCCCAGCTCGCAAGTGAACGGGATCCAACCACAACTGAAGACTTATGGTGACATGGGGTAAACTGGGCAACTTGCAGTCCAGAGGATGCTCTTGAGGAGACCATCTGGAAAGCAAGGCCTGTTGTAACGGCCGCATGTGGGCCCTTGCCCACGGTACCAGATCCAACGCCACCGCCATGGACCCTAGGAGCTGCAGATAACGCCACGCTGTCGGTGCTTTGAGCACTCTGCCCTCTGGCAGAAAAAACGCCCCTAAAACGGTATCGAAAATTTCTCCCAAGTACAGGAGGCACGTGACCGTCTGCAACTGACTTCTGGCTTGGTTTATCACCCAACCCAGTTGCTCCAGAAGATTCACCACCCTCACCGTAGCCGACAGAGAGTCCGACACGGATGGTGCTCAAATTAGCCAGTCGTCGAGATAGGGATGTACGAGAACACCCTCCCTTCTTAAGGCTGCCGCTACCACCACCATCACTTTCGTGAAGGTGCGTGGCGCTGTCGCCAGTCCAAACGGTAAAGCCCGAAACTGGAAATGTCCCATGTGCACCGCAAAGCATAGAAATTTCTGGTGCTCTGATCTGATGGGGATATGAAGATAAGCCTCCATGAGATCTATGGACGTTAAGACCTCGTTCGGTTGAACTGACTGAATAACCGACCGAAGCGTCTCCATGCGGAAATGCGGAACTCTTAAGCAGTGGTTCACATTCTTTAGATCTAGAATAGGTCGAAAGGGCCCCTCCTTCTTGGGCACGACAAAATAAATTGAGTATCGACCGAACCCTAACTGGTTTGGAGGAACCGGAACAACCGCCTGCAGACGTATCAACCGCCGAAGGGTATCCGCAACCGCTGCTTGCTTTACCCCCGAACCACATGGAGACACCACGAAAGCAATGTTCCCTCCAATTTTCTGTAGGCTGTGTGCGCATAAAATATCAGCTGTGCAGCTTTTGAAGGAAGGTTAAATTTTTGTGCGCCACATAACGACACTCGGAGTTATATACTTTAAAATTTGACTACATGTCAGAATACAGTATGTACACCACATTGATTGCACTAGAAAATATTGTAGAACTTGTGAAAACCATAAATACACAACAACCTTTAAATTTTAAGACCTCTTTGTTGTTTTCTATCAGAATCAGAACCGTAATTTTTGTGCGCTCTGTTATAAAGTATGTGCGCTCGCTCGGCGAGGTGTGTGCGAGCGCACACGCGCACAGCTTAGAGGGAACAGTGCACGAAAGCATCCGCTAGCGGACGAGCGAATTCGAAAGAATAGCCGTCGCGGATAATTTCCAGGACCCACTGGTTGGAAGTTATGGTGGCCCAGACGGAAAGGAAGGCTTGAAGCTGTCCCCCCACCGGGAGTTCCGCCTGGACCAACCGCACTTCATTGGGGTTTTTTCGCAGTATTTTGCTGGGCTCCGAAGTAACCTCTTCCGAAGCCTCGCGCCCCCCGAAAGGATTGACCCCTGGCCGGAAAGCGACCCCTTTGGTACGGGGCAAAACGGGAACCTCGGAATCTGCGAAAATCCCGAGAGGCACCCCTGTGCAAATTGCTGGGCTTTTGAGATTTTGGGCGGTCCTCTGGAAGTCGACCGCCTTTAGAATCACCAAGATCCTTGACAATCTTCTCTAACGCTGCCCCAAACAGGAGCGAACCCTTATATGGTAGCTTACTGAGCTGCGCCTTGGAAGAGGCGTCCGCCGCCCAATTTCTCAACCAAAGAAATCTCCGAGCCGCAACCACCGTGGCAATGGACTTCGCCGAAATCCGCACCAGATCGTAGAAGGTATCTGCTAGGTAAGCTGCCGCCGACTCAAGTTTTGCGCCTTCATCCTGCTCCGATCAGGGGAGAGAGTCTCCCTGAATCCAACGAATGGAGGCCCAGGAGACAAACGCTCCACAGATAGCCGCCCGCAGCGACAGTGCGGAAGAGTCAAAAGCCTGTTTTAACAAGGTTTCCAATTTCCTATCCTGCAAATCTTTGAGAGCCGCGCCGCCCTCCACAGGAATAGTCATCTTCTTGGTGACCGCAGAGACTAAGGCATCCACCTTAGGCATCTTCAGTAACTCTTGATCCTCGTGCGGCAGAGGATACAACCGGGCAATCGCCTGTGCTCCTCTCAAAGAAGCCTCTGGACATTCCCACTCAGATTCAACCATCTGTTTCATGACTCTGTGCACAGGGAAACACCTCTGCTCTGTCTTAAAACCCTGGAGAAGAGGATCCTCTAAAGGCTCTTCCTGAGCCGCTGGCAAAGGAATATTCAAGGCTGATAAAGTTTGGGCAATAAACTCCTCCCTTCTAAAAACCCTAAACAGATTGGTGACCGCAGAGACTAAGGCATCCACCTTAGGCATCTTCAGTAACTCTTGTTCCTGACACACCTTACCGTCAACTCCGTTCCCTGCATGCTAATCGCCTGTCCTTACCCTCTCCATCACAAGCACACTTAGAACAGACCCGTCACTCCGCTTTCTTTTTTCTAGGCCACTCCCTTTGGAATGCTTTGCCACCTTCCCTCCGACTAGAATCTTCATACTCCAAATTTAAGGACCAACTGAAACCTCACCTGTTCCAACAAGCCTTTGACCTTCTCCCGGATGCCCCCCCTTGAGCCTTTGTTTGCTTGTCTTTAGTGCTGTTGCCTAGTCCAGTCGTGTACTGTTGCCTCCCTTTTGTTGTTTTGGCTTCCCTCCCTGTGCCTGTTGTCTGTCTTGAATCCTCTGTCTGGTGTGTCTTTGTGCTCTTTTGCTGTTGTTGTACACTGTCCTTTTCTCCCTCTTTCCTATTTATAATTTGGCATTCCTTTTCTCTAGCTTAGTGGCGTATTGCCTTTTATTGTACACCGCTCGATGTCTTGACAAGAGCAGTCTATCAAATGACGTAATAAAGATAAAGATAAAGAGATTGGGATCCTCACTGGATCCTAACTCAGCCTCATCTAAATCCGCAGCCCAGTCCAAACCGGAATCAGAGAGGAGCTCGCCCTCCTCCAGACCTGGGAGCTCCGAGACATGCTGAGCAGTCTTATCTGCACTAATCTCTGGTCCTTGTGCCAATCTAGAGGAACCTTCACCTGGATCCAAAGGGGGGGGGCTGATTCTGTAAGCTGTGCCCGGATCCAGAGACAGAGCCCTTCACCTGAGCTTGTTGCCACTTTAAACAATAAGCCTGATGGAGAGCAAAAATAAAATCAGCAGAAAAAAACGATTCTAACCCTTTCTGAGCTTCAGACAGAGAAGGTGGAGGAGCTTCCCCCACCTGTTCTTGTCTTTTGGACTTGGCTCTCCGTTTCACGAGCTTTTCTTGAGCTGACAGGACAGGAGCTGCAACTGTAATGGCTGAAGTTCCTGCCAATTCTAAACCGCCCTGAGGGCAGCCCTCTGAGGTACTTTCCATGACCGCCAAACAGGAGAATGAAAAGAAATAAAGTACCCTAAAACCGAAGTAGAAATGACTCCCCGAAAAAGAAAAAAAAATCAGCAAAAACTGAAAAATAACCCGGCACAGTAGTAATCAGCGCGAGAGAAGAGGAAACGCCGACCACAAAGAAACCCCGCCGAAAATCGCGGTTTGCCCGACAAGATTAAAAAGTGCCTGACATACCTTAAACAAAGCTTGGAAGTAAGACTTCTGCCAAGTTACTCTCCCCCACTGCTAGTGGTCGAGGAAACTTAAGCCTGAGGTCGGCAGGATGGTTTCTGGGGCTCCCAGCACCTCTCTGCTTCCTCCACCAGTAACCGGAGCTGCTGAGTAAAACAGGCTCTGCCTAAGCAGCTCCGTTGCTTAATGAAAGTCAGCGAAATAAATTTGTGGAGGTGAACCCTGCTAGGGCTCTTTCCTCATAATCACTGCCTGAAAGCAAAATAAATAAAGAAAAAAATATCTCCACTCTAAAGGGCTTTCTCGGGAGCCAGCCAGGATTCCGTCCGTTCCAGTTGCTGAGGACTGAAAGACTGAGGATTGCCCAGCAGGGGGAGCCAGATACCAGCTCTACAAAACTTCAGTTTTTCAGTCCTCAGTTGCTAGAGAAGATTGTTCCTGGACTGGCCCGGAGAGACGAGAAGGAAAAGCAATGGCCCAATGATTACAGTAATAGGACGAGAACAAGGAAAATCAGGGTTCTTGTATTTACAGAGCACCTTGAGAAATATCATGCCCCCCCATTACTTCAGATACCCACTTCAGGCATAGTAAAGTCTCTGTTCCAAACAGCTTACAATCTGAATTAATGATTGTTCGTCATTTATTATGCTTATATCCTGCCTTTCTGCAACATGACAATGAAATCATGTCGTAAGCCCCCCTTGAAAATTATTTGAACAGGTAGGTTAAAATTCCAAACTGTCATCACAGTCATCATCCTGGGTAAATAAACACTCAAATTCCACTCTTAATCCAATAACCGTCTCCCTCCCCCCATGCACCCAAAGCTTTGTAATCATCTAAACCAGCTCCATGGGACCACAGGAAAGCAGAAAAAAAGCAGCCTCAGCATGAGTCTACCTTGCCAGCAAGAAACAGCAGCAGCCAGACAGCGCAAAGAAAGAGAAGCAACAGCAGCAGCTGGACTGCCTGAAATCCTTAAGAGTCTGGGAGGGTAGCACGGCCAGAATAAGCAGGAGTAGGGGAAGCAGCTAAATCGGGAGTGAATTCTTTATTTCTTCTTTGTTTTGCCATTTATATAGGTTTTCTGTTCCTTATCCAGTTGTGTGTACAAGTGCTCAAGTTTAGACAAACCTCATAATTTCTTAGTTTATTTTTGCATCTTTCTTTCTTTCCTCACTGCATATGAATGTTTACCTGTCTTTTTCTCTTTTCTCCCCTTAACCTTTTCAGTTCTCTTCCACCAGAATAATACATTTGTTCCTTCAGATTACCACATGTACACTTCTAACTCATGGTATAACCTATTAGCGCGACATGCTCAGTTATAAAATGCCTCCGATTGTGTAATTTGTAGTTATCGTTTTCATGCTTCTTCTATGACAACATTTTTCCTGACAGAGGAAGTTGATTTTTCTCAAGTTCCTTGTGTTTCCTTACGGGTGCTTGTGGCCAGCGTTTTTGGACACAGGTTCATGCGTTCACACTCACCTTTAGGAATGACTCAAGGATATATGACCAAATGCAACTTTTACGTCTCTCTTCTACAACTAATAATAATTCTGGCCTTGTCAATGTTTTTCTGTTTGTTTCTAAATGCCGTGCTTCAGGCCCCCAACATGGTACATGGCAACTTGAGGGCCCAGCTTCCTGTAATACTACTTTTTCTCCTCCTTCCTTAGCACTCAAATGTACCTTTGCTTCACCTGATGCTCCTGATCTTGCCTCTTGTCTTCTCATTGCTCCCCCAGCGTTCATGCCGCACAGTTAGCACTGCCCATCAGCTTAACTTTAATACCTGTTTGCTAGGCCCTAGTGGTGGTTCATTTGTAGGTAATAATACCCATTGTAAGTCCATTATTTCTCTGACCAATCTTACTATTCCCCATGCAGCATTTGGGATGCCATACATGGATCTTGTTTTATCAATGTGGTACCACTGTTTACTCTTGTCTGCCAGTTAATTGGACAGGTATATGTTCCTTTGTTTTCTTAAGGTGCCCTATTGCTGTTTTTCCCTCCCAGAACTTTTCCTTTTTTTTATCTACCCAGTCCTATCATCATCAGGCTCGTTATACACGTTCACTACGTGCTAAGCATTTTAATTATTTTAGAAAGAATGATGTGCCCTATGAATTTCATCTCTTCTCTAACTCTGAAATATGGTCTGCTTCTTTCTTTACTCCAGGTATACAAGCTGCTTCCAGTGCTAAATGGTTACAAAAATCTGATATGATTTGATGTTATTAGTTAATTCTACTACTGATGGTTTAATGCACTCTCTGCTGAACTTGCTGCTAATACACTTATGACCCAACAAAACAGACTTGCCCTTAATTATCTTCTTGCCTCCACCAGAGGTTTATGCGCATTGGTAGGCAAGGCGTGCTGTACCTATATACCCCCAATTCTGGAGCAGCAGGCAATTTATCCCTCATTATTAAACAATTACATGCTCTTTCAGCTAGAATGTATGATGAAGGTGAAGTTGACCACTCCATGGTTTACTAATCTTTTCTCATGGTTTACAGGCCTTAGTTCATGGGTAAAAAATCAGTTATTTGTACTTCTAGCCCTACTCCTTATTGTCATTCTGTTCTATATCCTGTGTTCCTGTTCTATATCCGCTCTGTAAAAAAATCAGTCACTCGCATTCTGGTTGTCAATAGCAATGCACCATGCTTGGTCGCCTCAGAGTACATGGAGATGTGTCAGATCACTCACTTTGCATATGCTGTTCCCTAGAGCCCCACCCTGGCCGGAAATAAGTGGTCAGTGTTGAGTCCGCTCTGCTTCTCAATCCTGAAAGGGGGGGGGGGGGGAGTTGTGTGGAACTGGACCCAAGCTGGGACAGGTAGGGTTGCCAACTGGCCGGTTTTTTCATGGCCAGGCCGGCTGCTGGTGCAGATGCAAAACCGGCCCTTGAAAAGCCGGTTTTTTGCTCTGGCCGCAAGATCGGGAGCGGCCAGAGCAAAAGACCGGCTTTTCTGCCAACCCGAAGTTAAAAAAAACCCCACCCAGGACCGGCCCACACACCGGAGGGCTTCAGAGGGAGCCGGGGAAGCCCGCGCGAGGCCCCGGCTCCCTCTGTACAGCCGCCAGCGTGAAGAGCCTTTTCCTTCACGCTGGCGGCTGTTTCTGTGAAGCCGCGATTGCTGGGAAAGGTTAAAGGCAATGCCCTTTAACCTTTCCCAGCATTCGCGGCTTCACTGAAACAGCCGCCAGCGTGAAGGAAAAGGCTCTTCACGCTGGCGGCTGTACAGAGGGAGCCGGGGCCTCGCGCGGGCTTCCCCGGCTCCCTCTAAAGCCCCTCAGACAACCGCAGTGCTGGTCGGGGGGGGGGGGAGGCCAAGGACTGCAGGGGCTGTGATGGGGGGGGGGCAAGGACTACAAAAGGGCTGTGATGGGGGGGGGCAAGGACTACAAAAGGGCTGTGATGGGGGGGACCTGGACTGGAAAAGGGCTATGGGGGGGGGGACTTGGACCGGAAATGGGATATGGGGGGGGGGGGACTTGAACTGGAAATAGGCTGTGATGGGGGGGGGGGACCTGGACCGGAAAAGGGCTATGGGGGGGGGGGGACTTGGACTGGAAATAGGCTGTGATGGGGGGGGACCTGGACTGTAAAAGGGTTATGGGGGGGGCGGGGACATGGACTGGAAATGGGTTGTGATGGGGGTGGAGGGGACCTGGACTGGAAATGGGCTATGGTGGAGGGAGGGGGAACTTGGACTGGAAATAGGCTGTGATTAGGGGGGCTAGGACTGCAAATGGGCTGTGATGGTGCGGGGGGACTCGGACTGCAAATGGGCTGTGATGGTGGGGGGGCCTAGGACTGGAAATGGGCTGTGATTGGGGGGGGCTAGGACTGGAAATGGCCTGTGATGTGAGGGCTAGCACTGGAAATGGGCTGATGAGCTGGAATAGGACTGGAAATGGGCTGATGTGGGGCATGGGAGAATGGGACTAGAAGGGAGTGGATGCTGGGTGGGTCTAGAACTATAAGGGAACTGATTTTGGGGGAAGACTACAATGGATGGGGAATGAGAATGGAGAGGGGAAAAATATTTTGTGTGGAAGAAAAGTCTATGATGGGCCGGGTATTGGGAGTGTAAGAGGGGCTTAAGAATGGAAGGGTGAAATTTAAACGGATGATAAAGGAATAAGGAAAGAATTGGGGGAAAGAGCAAAAGGGAAACAATCAGTATGTTAAAGCAGAAATAGAGAGAGAATGGAAAAACATCTAAAAGAGAAGAAAGGACAAATGGATAGCTCGCAGAAGACACAAAGAAACCAGAAGAAAGTGACTGGAGCAATTGCAACTGAAAAATAAAACGCCCAAACAGAAGGTAGAAAAATACTTTTTATTTTGAATTTATTAACTGGAATATGTCTGGTCTGGGAAGTGTGTATTGCTAACATCTTTGCGTTTTTGTTTAGTGCAAGAGGAAATTACTTTATAGTTTTATTTCTCCAGTGTTGTACATTTCATGTTTGGATTTTGGGGTTCCCAGTTTAATTATTATCTGACCAAGGAAGTTAACCTACACTTATCCTCGGTAATTTTTGTGGGTGGGGCTGGGGGCGGGGTAGGGGTGGGACTAGGGGCGGAGAATGGGTGGAGCATGGCGAGCCACAGGTGTCGGGTTTTTCTCGGTGAAAAAGTTGGCAACCCTAGGGACAGGCAGGACAGTGCTTATAGATAAGGTAATTCCTCGACCCAGAGAATTAGAGGACATCCCAAGGGTAAGTGCTGGGAAAGGAAAGAACAGATACCCTTACAATTATGTAGCTAGGCCTGTGAGGCAGGCATAGATACAGGCCACAGGCCTGCTTTGGACCCTTGACCACAGTTAGGCCAACAGAAGAATCAGGAGAAAAGAATGAACTGCTTGAGAAAAAATCCTGGGAGGGAAATGAAATGTTACTAATCCAGTGTGCTTTGCTAAAGAAACCAGATAACACAAAATGAAACAAGAAAAAGACATGAGGAGGAACAAGGGAGTAAGATCTGATTAGGCACTGGCCTTGGGAAGGTGACATGATGTTTTTATGCTAACTTGAACCTTAGGAAAGTGAAATTATACCAAAATCCTGTGCAAAAAAAAGTATCAAGAGAAACCCAGCTGTAGAAATTAACTAACCATCATTATTCTGCCAACCTTTCAGGAAAATTATATAAAAAACAGACTGGGACAACAGAGAAAATGGGAGTTATCCAGCCCTACCACGAAGGTGACAAGAGTGCTGAACTGCCCCATTAACCTTTCTCTTCTGTCTATTCCCTATACAGTAGCTACCTTGTGCTTGTAAGTAGAATTTGTGTGTGAAGAATTTATGCTGAGAATTTATGCTGTACAATAAAGATTTTGTGAGTATTGCTGAGAAATTGGTCTCTGTGTACTTCCTCCATGTAGGGCTAGGCACTGGTGAAACTGTGGCAGCCCATAGATCATGGTTCAGCAATGCAGCAACAACAGTTGAAAAGGACTGCTGAGGAATAGAGACTGACACAGAGGATCTCTAAAAGAAAAAAAGAGCACTATTCTAGTTGATATGGAAGGACAAACTAGATAGAAACATGACAACAGAAAAAGACCACATGGCCTATCTGAAGGGTTGGAAAGACAGAGAAATGAAGGGCACTGATTGGGGAGGGGGGAGGAGAAATGACTGGACATGAAGTGAGGGCCCCTGAACATTTTGGTGGTTGATAGTGGCCACAAAGTAAAAAGGCCGGAAAATCCCCGATCGAAATAGCTACCAAAACTAGCTAGAGTATTGCTGAAAACCCTAGCCTGTAATCTTGCTGGATAGTACCTAGCAATCTCCAAAAAATGGGTTTAATGCTGGCTGAATTTCTGGGAGCTTGTTGTAGACAAGACCAAAAAGACTAACTTGGCAAGAAAAGTGCACATCGCAGAGTTTGGGTAGATATTGTGAGATTTCATGCATTAGCCTATGTTCCATAAGGATATTATTTTCTTCCTACAGGGGTGAGAATAAGAATTAATAGAATGCTGAAGCTAAAAAGAATCAAAAAGTGACATTTTAGTGTGTTCCATCAAGTGAAAACAATATTAACTATGAGAACAGATTATAAAGGAAGCTGTCTGATGATATCTAATCAAAAAGGTTTCCAAGGTGTTTGACAAATTCTTTATGGAGCTCTTCAGTTGTCCCCACTAGAACAGTGAGTCATTCTTGTAAAAGCCACATACTACGTCCCACACATTTGTATCAGACTGGCTCAAGCAGTATGTGTAGTATCATGTGCCAAATGAAAATGAATTCAGTGTGTGTGATGCAACTTGTCACTTTATATGTTAATGTTTCTATTCCCAGCAGCTCAAGGTTGTTTCAGGACAGCAGAAATACAGAAAGAGAAAATGATGGCAGAGCCAAGCGCTGAAAAAGAAGCCGCCGTCCAGCAGCCAGCCTCTCTCCTCCTCTCCTCTCCGGCTCCGTGCTCCCCGATCGGGGTAGAGCACACCTGAGCGGGCGCCACCATCTCTCCCGCTCAGGAGCCTCCAGCCCAATCGGGGCTGTGGGAGGCGGAGCCAAGCGCTGAAAAAGAAGCCGCCGTCCAGCAGCCAGCCTCTCTCCTCCTCTCCTCTCCGGCTCCGTGCTCCCCGATCGGGGTAGAGCACACCTGAGCGTTTGTAAATAGTTTACCCCTGTTATCCACGTTTTTGTACCCTGTTATCTGTAAACTCATATATGTTAATTGTACTGAGCATTTTTGTTCCATGTAAACCGCGCTGATGATGAATAGTGCGGTATATAAGAGACAGTAAATAAAAAAATAAAATAAATAAATATGACCTATCTGGTCTGCCTATCCACACCAACTACTAAGTTCTGCAATCCCTTCCTCTCCCCTTCAGAGAAACTCTGTGCTTGTTCCATGCTTTAGCAATGTCAGATACAGCTCTCATCTCAGCCACCTCTACTGGGAGGCTATTCCATGAATCCACCACCTTTTCCATAAAGATTTTTTTTCCTTTAAGTTACTCCTGAGTCTATCTCCTTTATCTACATTCCCTTCTCCCCAAGCTTTCTGTTAATTGAAAGCAGCCCACCTCTTGTGCATTTATACCATGTTGCTGCTGTTCTTCTTAAGTGCCGTTGAGTCAGTGTCGACTCATGGCGACCCTCTAGATAGTTGTCCTAAACTGTGTTCGGTCTTCAGTCAGGTGGTTCGTTGTTGACAGAGTGGCACCCATAACTGCTGTTATTCAATCAACCCATTTCATTGCTGGCCTTCCTCTTTTGCGTTGACTTCTACCTTGCCAAGCATGATGTCTTTCTCTAACGATCTCTCTCTTTGCATGTGTTGTCCAAGGTATGAAAGTTGAAATCTTGTCATCTGAGCTTCTAAGTAAAGCTTAGATTAGATCTCCTCTAGTACTGACTAGTTTGTTCTTCAGGCAGTCCATGGGATACACAGTATTTGTCGCCAGCACCACAATGCAAAGGGTGTTGAAAGAACTGAAATATGAGATTGCAGAACTGCTATCAGTAATCTGTGAACTATCATTAAAATCATCTCTAATACCTGAAGATTGGAGGATCGCCAATGTAACACCAATTTTTAAAAAGGGTTCCAGGGGTGATCTGGGAAACTACAGACCGGTGAGCCTGACGTCAGTACCGGGAAAAATGGTAGAAACCATCATAAAGAATAAAATTACTCAGCATGTAGATAGTCAGAACCTAATGGGAGACAGCCAACATGGCTTTAGACAAGGAAGATCTTGTCTTACTAATCTGTTATGTTTTTTTGAAGGAGTGAATAAACAGGTGGACAAAGGTGAGTCGGTTGATATTGTGTATCTGGACTTTCAGAAAGCCTTTGACAAGGTCCCTCATCAGAGACTTTTGGCAAAACTAAAGAGTCATGGGATAGGAGGCAGTGTACTATTGTGGATCAGGAACTGGTTAAAAGATAGAAAGCAGAGGGTAGGGCTAAATGGCCAATTTTCCCAATGGAGAAAGGTGAATAGTGGTGTACCCCAGGGATCTGTGCTGGGTCCGCTGCTTTTTTGACATATTCATAAATGACCTGGAAAGTGGAATAACGAGTGAGGTTATCAAATTTGCAGATGACACAAAACTATTTAAAGTTGTTAAAACCCAAGAGGATTGTGAAAAATTGCAAGAGGATCTTGATAAATTGGAAGACTGGGCATCAAAATGGCAGATGAAATTTAATGTGGACAAGTTCAAGGTTATGCACCTAGGGAAGAACAACCCAAACTATGGTTACACGATGCAAGGTTCCACATTAGGAACCACCACCCAGGAAAAAGATTTAGGCGTCATTGTGGATACCATGTTAAAACCCTCGGCCCAGTGTGCAGCGGTGGCTAAGAGAGCAAATAGAATGCTAGGTATGATAAGGAAAGGAATGGAAAATAAAACAAAAGATATTATAATGCCTCTATATCGTTCCATGGTGAGACCGCACCTTGAATATAGTGTGCAATTCTGATCGCCGTATCTTAAAAAGGATATAGCGATTTTAGAAAAGGTACAGAGAAGAGCCACCAAAATGGTAAAGGGGA
This sequence comes from Ichthyophis bannanicus, assembly GCA_033557465.1. Lineage (NCBI taxonomy): Eukaryota > Metazoa > Chordata > Amphibia > Gymnophiona > Ichthyophiidae > Ichthyophis > Ichthyophis bannanicus. Next base: position 178,010,775 of record CM066032.1, on the reverse strand, counting down.
TGGAAGGATACTCCTATGAAGAAAGGCTAAAAAGGTTAGGGCTCTTTAACCTGGAAAAGAGACGGCTGAGGGGAGATATGATAGAAGTCTATAAATTAATGAACGGAGTGGAACGGGTAAACGTAGATCGATTGTTTACCTTATCAGAATATAGAAAGACTAGGGGACATGCAATGAAGCTACAGGGTAAACTATTTAAGACTAATAAAAGAAAATATTTTTTCACTCAACGTGTAATCAAACTCTGGAATTTGTTACTGGAGGATGTAGTAAAGGCTGTTAATGTAGCTGGGTTTAAAAAAGGTTTGGACAAGTTCCTGGAGGAAAGGTCCATAAACCATTATTAAGAAGTGACCGAAGATATCAATGCTTGACCCAGTACAAGCATTGTGGAACTTGTGTCTCTTGGGGAAACTGCTAGGTACATATGACCTAGATTGGCCACTGTTGGAAACAGGATACTAGGCTTGATGGACCTTGGTCTGAACCAGTATGGCATATCTTATGTTCTTATGCATCAATTTTCTTCCTGTCTTTTTCAATGTCCAACTTTCACATCCATATGACGTTATTGCAAATACCATGGCTTGAACAAGTCAAATCTTTGTATGGAGAGAGTTGTCTCTGCTCTTGAGAATCTTGTCAAGGTCCTTCATAGCCATTCTGCCAAGAGCAATGCATCGTCGGATTTCTTGACTGCTTGTTGTTTCTTTGTTGATAGTTGATCCAAGTAGGTTCAAATTGTCCACTATTTCAATTTCTTCTCCATCAACGATGAGCTTATTGATTTTGCCAGTTATCAGGATCTTTGTCTTCTTTACATTAAGGTGCAGGCCCATTTTAAAACTATGTTCCTTGATCTTGAGAAGCAAATGTTTCAGATCATCTTCACTTTCAGCCAAAATTGTGGTATCATCAGCATAGCGAAGGTTGTTGAGTTTTCCATCAATCTTCACACCTCAGTTATCTTCATACAGTCCTGCTTCTCTGATGATTTCTTTGGTATATAAATTAAAAAGGTAGAAGGAAAGTGTGCAGCCTTGTACACTTTTGCTGCTCTTAAACCATTCTGTTTCTCCTTATTCCATATGAACTGTTGCTTCTTGATCAATGTAAAGGTTGCGCAAGAGAACTATCACGTGTTCTGGTATATCCATGCTTCTTAAGGTACAGGCTGAAATAGCTGTTGGTCTACTTGATCATTATTGTATAATGACTCTGTATATTCTTTCCACCTTTTCTCGATCTTCTCAGCATTATTCAACATGGATCCTTGAGCATCTTATAACATTCCAACTTGAGGATGGAATTTTTTCTTTAACTCTCGTAGCTTTAGGAAAGCCGATCGTGTTCTTCCTCCAATAGTTTCTGCTTCTATTTCTTGCATGTGTCATTGTAGTACTTCTCCTTGTCTTGTTACACATTGGATATCTATGTTGAATTCTGCGGTTGCCTCCATCTCCTCTGGCTTTAGCTTCTCTGCATTTCTGGGCAATCTTCAAAGTTTCTTCAGTCATCCATTTTGGCTATTTTTGTTTTTTCACTTTTTGCAGAGACTTCTCACATTCTTCCAACACAACCTTCTTGATGTCATCCCATAACTCTTCTGGAGCTCTGTCATTTATATCTAAAGCAGCAAATCAATTTAGCAGGCAGTCTTTAAATTCTGGTGGTATATTCTCAAGTTCATATTTTGCTACATTCATGAGTGGCTTGCTCTTTTTCAACTTTAGCTTGAATTTGCATAATAGTAGTTGGTGATCTGTACCACAGTCAGCTCCAGGTTTTGGCTTTGTTGATGTTATAGAGCTTTTCCATTGTTAATTTCCACAGATGTAGACAATTTGATTTTTGTTCAATCCATGTTGCTGGAAGGTGTTTGAGATGAATATATCGTTGGTCTTGCAGAATTCTATCAGTCTTTCTCCAGCTTCATTTCTGTTGCCAAGTCCAAATTTTCCAACCACTCTGCCTTCTTCTTTGTTGCCAACTTTTGCATTCCCCACACCCATGACTATCAGGATATCCTGTTTGCATGTTCTGTCAATTTCAGCTTGTACTTGTGCGTAGAACTCATCGATCGACTACGTCCTCTTCTGCAGCCGTTGTTGGGGCATATACTTGAATTATAGTTGTGTTGATGGGCATTCCTCGCAGACGAACAGAAATTAAGTGTTCACTAATTGCACTGTATTTCATTACAGTTCTTGTAAGTTTCTTCTTAATTATAAATTTAACACCATTTCTTCTTTGTCTTTCCATTTCCAGCATAGAAGACCATGCGATCATCAGATGCAAAGTGTCCAATGCCAGTCCATTTCAGTTCGCTGACACCCAACAGATCAAGTTGTACACATTCCATTTCATTCTTGACCACTTCCAACTTCCCTTGGTTCATGCTTTGTGCGTTCCATGTCCCAATATATAAGACATCTTTGCAGCTTCTGACTCTTCTTTGATGCACAGCTACATCAGCAGTCAGACGTCCCAAGGGCTTTGATCCAACCACATCATAAATGTTCCTCCCCAGTAGCCAGTTGAGTGTCTTCCGACCTGGAGGTCTCATCTTACAGCACTATAATGCAATTTGTTTTGTTGTGACTATCCACTGGGTTTTCTTGGCAAGATACAGAAGTATTTTGCCAGGCCTTTCTTCCAAGCAGGTAATTCTAGTACTGTTGCCACTGTCACAGAAATGTGATCTTCTGCCGCCAACACATCCCATTCTGCAGCTGCCCAGATGGATGGTTTGTCTGGGTCTGGCACCTCAGCTGAGACCTTTCCATCTCTGGAGAATCTGCCAGTAGTTAAGCTACCGACAAGCTTAGCACTCAGCATCACTGATGCACACAAACCAAATTAGGTATTTAAATGTCCCATTTCCTGCCTTACTTCCAAAGCAAAAACCAAAACACCTTCACCCTGAGTACAATATCATCCAAATAACCCCAGAACTCAGTGAAAATAACCAGAATAAATCCTAAATTTTTTTTTGTTGGACCGGCCAGCCAAGTAGAGAGAAAAATCACCCTCTACCGCCGTGGCCCTTCCTTTTTAATCGTAATATAACTTTTTAAAACAGCTCTTCAAAAATGGCTGGTACTTAGCTTTGAACAACACAGGCTTTTTACAGCAGGTCCGATTTTTCTCTCGACGTGCCACGTTTCGGGGGTGTTCCCATAGACCCCCTGCTTCAGGTCAAACCGCTGTTAGCAGAAGCATTAGCCTTACACAATGCCAAAAGCAACTGGTTTTTATAACCCAGGCGCTATCATTAAGTCGAGCGCGTCCTTCAGATGTGAAAGGTAGACAAAAACCAATTAGAACAGAGAGAAGAAACCACCAATCAGGTAACCGCTCTCCAACTGAATGGTTAAAAAACTGTATGCCAGTCTAATTGCTGATTTAGTCCTTCTGGCTGAACAGAATGCAGGCGAAAAATCCATTTCTGCTCTAGATTTTGCAGGGCTTGAACTCTGTCTCCACCCCTTGGATTGAGGGGTACATGATCCAAAATCCGCCAGCTAAGATCTGCAAATGTATGCAAAGAATCCAAACAGTGTTGGACTAACGGTGCAGCAAGCTGTTGTGTAGACAGGCGAGAAGCATGTTCACCCAAACGTAGTTTACAAGTTCGTGTAGTACGGCCAATGTATGGTAAATAACAAGGGCAGAGAATTAGATAGACGACAAAGTCAGTAGTACAATCCGTATGCCAGCGGGTGTAATAACTCTTATTTGTACGGACATCTAGCCATGTCAAGCCTGATATAGTATTAGAGCAGAAAGAGCAGGTCCCACACGGATCCGTGTGGGACCTGCTCTTTCTGCTCTAATACTATATCAGGCTTGACATGGCTAGATGTCCGTACAAATAAGAGTTATTACACCCGCTGGCATACGGATTGTACTACTGACTTTGTCGTCTATCTAATTCTCTGCCCTTGTTATTTACCATACATTGGCCGTACTACACGAACTTGTAAACTACGTTTGGGTGAACATGCTTCTCGCCTGTCTACACAACAGCTTGCTGCACCGTTAGTCCAACACTGTTTGGATTCTTTGCATACATTTGCAGATCTTAGCTGGCGGATTTTGGATCATGTACCCCTCAATCCAAGGGGTGGAGACAGAGTTCAAGCCCTGCAAAATCTAGAGCAGAAATGGATTTTTCGCCTGCATTCTGTTCAGCCAGAAGGACTAAATCAGCAATTAGACTGGCATACAGTTTTTTAACCATTCAGTTGGAGAGCGGTTACCTGATTGGTGGTTTCTTCTCTCTGTTCTGATTGGTTTTTGTCTACCTTTCACATCTGAAGGACGCGCTCGACTTAATGATAGCGCCTGGGTTATAAAAACCAGTTGCTTTTGGCATTGTGTAAGGCTAATGCTTCTGCTAACAGCGGTTTGACCTGAAGCAGGGGGTCTATGGGAACACCCCCGAAACGTGGCACGTCGAGAGAAAAATCGGACCTGCTGTAAAAAGCCTGTGTTGTTCAAAGCTAAGTACCAGCCATTTTTGAAGAGCTGTTTTAAAAAGTTATATTACGATTAAAAAGGAAGGGCCACGGCGGTAGAGGGTGATTTTTTTCTCTCTACTTGGCTGGCCGGTCCAACAAAAAAATTTAGGATTTATTCTGGTTATTTTCACTGAGTTCTGGGGTTACTTCCAAAGCATACATATTGAGATCTTTAATCTGTCCCCAAATGCTTTATGAAGACGACCATAGAGCATTTTAGCTGCTGTCTTCTAGAGTGACTCCATTCAGTTTATATGTAATATATGCAGTACTCAAATGAGGTCTCACCAGATATTTATACAAAAGCTCTATCACCTCTTTTTTCCTACTAAACATTCCTCTCCCTATGCACCCACATATCCTTCTGTTGTTTGTTGTCACCTTTTCTACCCATTTGGCCACCTTAAGATCAGATACGATCATGCCCAGAATCCATATGTCTTCTGTGCACAAAAGTGTTCCCCCCTACTTTTTAAGAAACTTTTTTGATGCTTAAGAATAAAAAAAATAGTTCTCCAGAGAAAGGGGTAGCAGTTACACAGAACAGCCTCTCAGTGGAAGTAATGGAGGCAACTACAATCATTTGTAAAATTATTCACATCCGTATACCATTGTGCTGTCTAAATAATAAAATTTAAAGATGCTTTAAAACTAGGAGTTTGTATAGATCAGTGAAACACCACAATCACTTTAAACATTGAAGAACAATTATATAACTTGGTTTCTTTTGAATAAGTAGTCACATCCTTTGACAAAGCACAAACAAATCAGATCCATTTAAAAAAAAATGTCTTAACAAATACCTTGGTCCAACTCCTTTTCTATACTGCCAAGACCAAATGTTGAGGAAGTTCAAGCTGGATAGGACAGAGACTCTCAAATTAGCAGAGGCAGAGACCAATGGTTTTGGTACAGATCTTTAGAAAATGCTGCGGATATGTCTCAATATGAGAGACTGAGCTCACCTCTGAATAAAGCTGCCTGGAGGACAGACAACTTAAACCATAATCTACCTGCTCTTGGGTTCATGCACTAGTTCAGACAGATGTGATGCCTTTCTGCTGTGATTGACTACATCTTCTATGAGCCATTTTGATGCACCAACTGGGTTGAGTGGGAAGCTCCTTCTTTCTGCACCTTTTCTTTGATTCCATCTCCAAATAAGATAATTTATCCTTCAGTTCCAAAGGATTTCCAACAATCAGACAAACTCTTCAATCCATAGATGTCAATAAGGTGGCATTAAGATGACATTTTACTTACCAGTTAATATCCTTTCCTTGAGTCTTGCTAGACCAGTCCAGAAAAGTGGGTTGTGTTCCCCTACTGGCAGATTGGTGGTGACAAATAACCAATGAAAAGCCCAGGTTTCAATGACATCACTTCCATGCCTCTATTTAACTCAGCCACCAGAGGTCCTTTCAGAATTCATCCCAAAGCGTATGGGGGAAACATGGTAAGCCTCACAGAACCTCAACCTTGGGCAACAATGAGTGATCAACAGTAGAGAATTATGTACAGAAAAACATAGACATAAGGCTCTCAGTAGACGATGAACCTACAGAATCAAGTATAAAAATCATAGTGGACCCAAGGGTACTGCAGCAGCAGAACAGAGCAAATACAGTTTCAGTGGTGAGCCCTGAACTGGTCTAGCAGGACTCAAGAAAAGGACAGTAACTTGTAAGTAAAACATCACCTTCCATATCATCCTGCTAGACCAGTCCAGACAAGTGGGATGTACCAAAGGAACAACTGCACTGGGTGGGAAGACGACAAAAACTTTTGAGCCAAAAGCCATGCCTGCCCACACGTGGATATCCAAGCGATAATGCTGACAAAAGTAGAAAGTGAAACCCATGTTCCTGCTCAACAAATGTCTGCAGGGGCTACTGAGCTTCGCTCCACCCCGCCCACAAGGACGCGTGTGCTCAGGTAGAATGGGCATGCAAAACCTTCAAAATGGCCAGTTCCATAATAGAAAGGCTGAGGTAAGGGCCTCCTGAATCCAGCCTCCCCAAACTTGACTTTGCTGGCCTGCACTAGGGCAATGTGGCAGCTAACAGCTCCAAAAAAGGATGGTCAAACTTATGAAAGGAATTCATAACCTCCAAGTACCAGAGAAGCACCCTCCCGACATCCACAAGGCAAAGATCCTTCCCCTTCCCCCGGCACAACTCCTTAGAGAAGGACGGCAGGCAGACCATCTGGTTCACAGGAAGGGAGAAGACACCTTAGGCAAGAAGGAAGGCACAAGCCGAATGGAAACTGCCTCCTCGAAAAAGACAGATAAGGATCTCAGCAAGACAGAGCCTGTAGCTCGGAAATCCGCCTTGCATAAACAAATCCTGACCAAGAAGACAGTCTTGAGCATCAAATCCCTTAAAGTAGGGCGCTTCAATGGCTCAAAGGGCCCTGAGCAACAGACACAGATCCCAGGAAGGGATCACAGACTGGAGGAGAGGACGCAGATGCCAAACACCTTAGAGAAAACGTGAGAAGTCTGGGTGCAAATCTATAGACTTAACAGACCAGAGCTGCTACCTGAACTTTCAGGAAGCTAGGGGAAAGGCCCTTCTCAGGGACATCCTGTAGAAAGGCCAACAGAAATGGCAGTTTGGCTTCCTCAGGAGCCACCTGCTGAACACCGCACAGTCACTCAAAAAGAGGTACCAGATCCACACTTATGCTAGGTTTATAGACCTTCTATGGGCTCAAAGGAGTGTGGAGACCACCACTGAAGAGTAATCTTTACATGCTAGCTGTCTCCTTTTAACAGCCATGCTGTAAATGAGCATGGAACTGCGTCCTCCAGGATGTTCGGTCCCTACCACAATAGGCCCCAAAATGGAGGCAGCACCTACAGGAACCACAACAGGCCTCCGAATCACGCTCTTCTAAGCTAATCCATTGAAACCAAACCTGGGTGGTATTCTATACGTCAAATCACATGCCCCATCAGTGGCCATGGAGGAAACACATTCAGCAGGTGCTGACTTGGCCAAGGCTGGGTCAGGGTGTTGATGCTCTCTGACCCCATCTGTGTGTGGCGACTGAAGGAGCAGCAAAACTTTGCCACTGGAGTGGGTCTCCATCACATCTATTTCATGGCAACCCCAGAAGCGTAGATGTAACTGAAACGCCTCATGACTCGACTCCCACTCTCCAGGATCCAGAGAGTGCCGGCTGAGGAAACACGCTTCCACACTGCCCACCTCTGCAATGTGATGAGCTGACAAGGATAGGCAAATAGGAGAACCATCTCCAGAGCTATCTCAGCAAATCATACCATCTTGTCAGTTGACATAAGCCACCGCTGTGGCATTGCATAAAACATTTCGAACCATGTGGTCCTCAATCAGAGGCCAGAACCTAAAAACACCAGATATGCCATACTGGGTCAGACCAAGGTCCATCAAAGCCCAGTATCTTGTTTCCAACAGTAGCCAATCTAGGACATAATGTGGCACCGCAGACCAGCTGCAAGCAGAAGGGAAAGTTTTAAACACGGAAAAAGGAGGTAAAGTACAGCTGCAGCGACAGGAGGAACCACATAGAGGGAGCCAGAGAGACCTCTGGAGGTCTGAAGAACCACGCCTTAAAGCCAATGACGTAATTCCAGCCAACACCCAAGGCAGAAGGGGAGGAACTCCTTTTAAATGCTCAGTTGACTGGAGGAGCGAGAGAGCAGGAGACAGAGCAGCCGACAGAGCAGTCGGGAGAGCAGTCGAGGAGAGACAAGGAGACTGGCAAGGATACGTGCCAGAACACAGTCAAGGAGACTGGCAAAGAGACAAGCCAGAACACAGTCAAGGAGACTGGCAAGGAGACCTGTACAGCCAAAGAGGTTGGAGAAAAAGAGAAAGACAAAGAGGTTGGCAGACAGCTTCAGACAGACAAGGAGACTGTCAGGAAATTGTGCAGGAAGCTTCGACTCCCGAGCTACATGGATATCTGGAGAATCCAGGGAGAGGACTCCTGACCAAGGGAACCAGCCTAACCGTGCCAGCCAAACCAGGTACAGGAATCTACTGTAAACATTTTAAAGAAGGGAGAGATAAATTCTCCAGGAGAGAAAGCTTTTATAAAGCTGCTGACCCTGAAGGAAATTGGACTATAAGAGAGAGACCCAGGCCTAAGTTTGATAAGAGCCTGAGGCCTACCTGTGTAGCAGATAATCTAGGACCTGCCAGGCCCAAACCTCAGCCTACACCTTTCAGAGAGCAACATGGAAGCAAAGGTAAATGCTATTTTTATAATGGTAATAGTTTGAATACTGTGACACGGAAAGGGGCAGACACTAGAGCCTGTTGTCCTCACAGAGGCCTGCCTGAAACAAGGTTCAAACCTGCACTTAATAAAAAGCTTAACAAAGAAAGTACTGTATGCAAGCGAAACTATCCTCAGCAGAGAAGTTTACAAATACAGGACTTACCTTGCAATGCTGACTACTGGCGTTTAATCCAAGCACTAAGCAGAGAGCCTGAAGGAAACCTCCCAAACGCTCTAAGCAGTGAACCGATGCAGGTGGAATACCAAGAGGATCCTTTAGACATTCCAATGGAAGTGAATTACTGCCTGTCAGAAAGAATTGAGCCCTAAGAGAGGCATAGCTGGGGTGAGCTAAGAATTGAATGTTATATTTCATGTGCCTGTACTGTGAAGAGAACAGTGTTTTCAATGCTTATGTTTTCCTTTACCTGAAGCAAGGACATTTTCTTTTTATGTGTTGTTTTTGTACTCTGGGCTAAAGAACCTGTTTTGCAAAAGAGGGAAATAAAAGCTTTACCATTTCCCTAACTCGGACTATATTTTCTTTGGAGAGTTAGTTGTACAGAAGGCTACCAGGCCTACAGAAGCCTGGGCCCTGCATAAGAACCAACCTCCTCCCTAAACAAACTTTTCCCCTCTCTGTCCACGCCCTTCTGTCGTGCCACGCCATCACCACTAGGGGGGCAGTGTGACAATAAGTACCTAGCAGTCTCCCCAAAAGAAAAAGGTTCCTCAATGCTTGTATTGGGTCAAGCAGTGATATCCAGGTTCCCTTTTAATAATGATTTATGGACATTTCCTCCAGGAACTTGCCCAAACCTTTTTTAAATCCAGCTACACTAATAGCTTTTACTACATCCTCCGGTAACAAATTCCAGAGTTTGATTACACGTTGAGTGAAAAAATATTTTCTCTTATTAGTCTTAAATAACTTACCCTGTAGCTTCATTGCTTCATTCCTAGTCTTTTTATATTCTGATGACGTAAACAATCGATCTACGTTTACCCGTTCCACTCCATTCATTAATTTATAGACCTCTTATCATATCTCCCCTCAGTCGTCTCTTTTCCAAGTTGAAGAGCCCTAATCTTTTTAGCCTCTCTTCATAGGACTATCCTTCCATCCCCTTTACCATTTTGGTGGCTCTTCTATGTACCTTTTCTAATAACGCTATATCCTTTTTAAGATACGGCGACCAGAATTGCACACAATATTCAAGGTGTGGTCGCACCATGGAACGATACAGAGCCATTATAATATCCTTTGTTTTATTCTCCATTCCTTTCCTTATGATACCTAGCATACTATTTGCTTTCTTGGCTGCTGCTGCACACTGGGCGGAGGGTTTTAACATGTTATCCAGGATGACGCCTAAATCTTTTTCCTGGGTGGTAGCTCCAAATGTGAAACCTTGCATTGTGTAACCATAGTTTGGGTTGTTCTTTTCTAGGTGCATAACTTTGCACTTGTTCACATTAAATTTCAACTGTCATATGGATGCCCAGTCTTCCAGTTTATCAAGATCCTCTTGCAATTTTCCACAATCCTCTTGGATTTTAACAACTGTAAATAGTTTTGTGTCATCTGCAAATTTGACAACCTCACTCGTTATTCCCTTTTCCAGGTCATTTATGAATATGTCAGAAAGCAGCGGACCCAGCACAGATCCTTGCGGTACGCCACTATTCACCTTTTCCATTGGGAAAATTGGCCATTTAGCCCTACCCTCTGCTTTCTATCTTTTAACCAGTTCCTGATCCACACTACCTCCTATTCCATGACTCTTTAGTTTTGTCAAAAGTCTCTGATGAAGGACCTTGTCAAAGGCTTTCTGAAGCTCCAGATACACTATATCAACCGACTCACCTTTGTCTACCTGTTTATTCACACCTTCCAAAAAACATAACAGATTAGTAAGACAAGATCTTCCTTCTCTAAAGCCATGTTGGCTGTCTCCCATTAAGCCATGACTATCTACATCTTCAGTAATTTTATTCTTTATAATGGTTTCTACCATTTTGCCAAGTACTGATGTCAGGATCACCGGTCTGTAGTTTCCCGGATCACCCCTGGAACCCTTTTTAAAAATTGGCGTTACATTGGCCATCCTCCAATCTTCAGGTATTACAGATGATTTTAATGATAGTTCCCAGATTACTAATAGCAGGTCTGCAATCTCATATTTCGGTTCTTTCAACACTCTTGGATGTATACCATCCGGTCCAAGTGATTTGCTACTCTTCAGTTTATCAAATAGTTTTAATACATCTTCCTGGTGTATCAATATTTCTTTCAATTCTTCCACAGTATCACCTTTAAATTCCACTTCAGACATGTGTAACATCCCAACATCTTCCCCAGTAAAGACCGAAGCAAAGAATTCATTCAGTCTCTCTGCTATTGCCTTGTTCCCTCTTACTGCCCCCTTTTACCCCTCTATCATCTAATGGCCCAACTGACTCTCAACAGAATTTTTGCTACAAATGTACCTGAAAAAGTCTTTATTAAGCGTTTTTGCTTCCACAGCAGCCTTCTTCTCAAATTCTCTCTTTGCCTGCCTTATCAATGCCTTGCATTTAACTTGCCAGTGCTTGTGCTGTTTCCTGTTTTCATCATTTGTCTCTTTTTTCCATTTCCTGAAAGATGCTTTTTTTTTTGGCAACAGCGGCCTCTCTGACCTCACCTTTAAACCATGCTGGCAGTTTTTTGGACTTCCTTCCACTATTCTTAAAGCGTGGAATATAGATTATCTGGGCTTAGAAACATAGAAATATGACAACAGAAAAAGACCACATGGCCTATCTAGTCTGTCCTTCCATAACAACTACAACAGTCCCCTTTTTAGCTTTAGAGATCCTCTGTGTTTGTCCCATGCTTTTTTGAATTCAGTTACTGTCCTCATCTCTACCACCTCCACTGGGAGACTATTCCACGGATCCACTACTCTTTCCGTAAAGAAATATTTCCGCATATCACTCCTGAATCTCCCTTCACCCTCATCCCATGTCCCCTCGTAGCAGAAATTGCTATCAATTGAAAGAGGCTCTCCCTGAACATTTATGCCACGGAGGTATTTAAAAATCTCAATCATATCACCTCTATCCCGCCTTTCCTCTAAGGTGTACATATTAAGATCCTTCAGTCTGTCCTCATATGCTTTATAATGAAGACCACTAATCATTTTAGTAGCCACCCTCTGCACCGACTCCATCCTGTTCACATCCTTTTGAAGGTTCGATCTCCAGAATTGCACACTATACTCCAAATGAGGTCGCACCAAAGACTTATACAGAGGCATTATCACCTCCTTTTTTCTGCTAGCCATTCCTCTCCGCATGCACCCAGGCATCCTTCTAGCTTTTGCCGTCGCCTTTTCTACCTGTTTAGCTATTTTAAGATCATCAGACACAACCACGCCTAGGTCCCGCTCTTCTTAAGTGGACAAAAGTACTTCACACCCTATACTATATTGCTCCCTTGGATTGCTGCAGTCCAAATGCATGACCTTACATTTTTTAACATTAAATCCCAGCTGCCAAATTCTAGACCATTCTTCAAGCTTAGCTAGATCCCTCCTCATGTTATCTACCCCTTCCTGGGTGTCTACTCTATTGCAGATTTTGGTATCATCTGCAAAGAGGCAAACCTTACCCAACAGCCCTTCCACTATATCATTAACAAAGATGTTAAAAAGAATCAGACCAAGGACAGATCCCTGGGGTACACCACTGATAACATCCTTCTCCTCAGAGTGAGCTCTATTTACTTGTACTCTTTGTCGCCTCCCATACAACCAATTTCTAACCCAAGAAGTAACTTTAAGGTCCATCCCTAGGGTGCTCAGTTTGTTTATAAGTCGCCTGTGAGGAACAGTGTCAACGGCTTTACTGAAATCTAAATACACCACATCTAGGGCTCTCCCTCGGTCCAACTCCCTGGTCACCCAGTCAAAGAAATCAATCAGATTTGTCTGACAAGACCTGCCTCTGGTGAATCCATGCTGCCTCGGATCCTGTAATCCGCTGGACTCCAGAAACCTCACTATTTTCTCTTTCAGCAGCGTTTCCAATAATTTACTCACCACCGAAGTTAAACTAACCGGCCTGTAGTTTTCAACCACATCCATACTTCCGCTTTTGTGTAAAGGCACCACATGAGCCTCTCTCCAGTCCTTTGGCACCACTCCCAACTCCAACGAGGCATTGAAAAGGTCAGTCAGTGGAGCTGCTAGAACGTCCCCAAGTTCCCTCAGTATTGTTGGGTGTATCCCATCCGGTCCCATCGCTTTGTCTACTTTAAGTTGAGATAGTTTCTCACGAACACTGTCTTTTGAAAATTGTTCAAGATGTCCTTTGCTTCTGTTCCTATTTGTGGGTGTTTTCTGAGGTCCTGCTCCTGGTTCTTCATCTGTGTACACAGAACAAAAATATTTGTTAAGCAATTCCGCTTTATCCTTATCAGCTTCTACATATTCCTCCCCTGCACCCTTGAGTCTGACAATACCACTCTTGCCCTTCCTCTTCTCACTAATATATCTGAAAAATGTCTTATCCCCCCATTTTATTGCATTGGCTATTTCTTCCTCCTTTTGAATCTTTGCCTTCTTGACTACTTTGCTAGCTTCTCTAAGTTTTTCCAAATACAGATGCCTGTCTTCCTCTCTCTGTGATCTCTTGTATTTCATGAAGGCCTCCCTCTTTTTCTTCACTTTTTCAGCTACTTCTTTCGAAAACCATAGCGGTCTCCTTTTCCTTTTACCTTTATTTACCATTTTAACAAAAAGGTTGGTTGCCCTTAAAATATCCCCTTTCAGTTTTTCCCACTGTTTTTCTACATCCCTCAGCTGTTCCCATCCAACTAACGACTCCCTGAGGTATTGGCCCATCTTTGCAAAGTTAGTCTTCCTAAAGTCTAAGATCCTCGCCTTTAAATGGATTTCAACAGCCCTAGTCCTAATACTGAACCACACCATCTGGTGATCACTGGATGCAAAATGATCTCCCACTACAACATCAGAAACACTTTCACCATTGGTAAGCACCAAGTCCAGTATGGCCCCTTCACGTGTGGGGTCTGTTACCAATTGCCTGAATAGTTCTCCCTGTAGAGAATCCAGGATCTCCTTACTTCTAGATGATAATGCAGCAGGAATGTGCCAATCAACATCTGGCATATTGAAATCTCCTATCAGTAGCACTTCCCCTTTCCTAGCAATGCTGCGCATGTCTTCAATTAACTCTCTGTCCACCTGGAGGTCACGTGATGCGGGGAAGGTAGTGATGCATCCTGAGTGCGCTCCGAGACCCCCAGCCCTTGCTGGCGAATTAAAGCTGTTTGAAATAGCCCCGGTCTGTCGGGAACCCCCCCAGAGCGGAGCGGAGAGTGTACAGAGGACGAACCTTGGGGAGTGAGGTGCGTTTACCATGGCGGCAGCCGCAAAAACATCTCGCAGGGATAAGGAGCGCGTGGCCGGCCCTAGTAAGATGGTGGAGGGGCCGGCCGCGCCGGCTTCACCGGGCGCATCTAACTCCGTCGCCTTCATTGATGAAGTCTCAGCGGCGGTAGCAGCTGCCTTATCTTCACAGTTTGCAGCTCTCCACGACAAAATCGATGGTCTGCAGACTTCCGTTGGCGCGATGGGGCCTAGAATTCAGGAAGTGGAAGATCGTCTGGGTCGTGCTGAAGACACCATCGAGACGTTGGTTCAGGAGGTGGCCGGCCTGAAATCGCAGGCCTGCCTTCAAGCTGCAAAAATCGACGACCTTGAAAACCGGTCACGCCGGAAAAATTTGAGGATAATGGGAGTCCCCGAGACTGTGGCAGACAAGGAGCTAACAGAGTATTTGGAGGACTTGATGTGCCGGTTGCTGGGGAGCACGGAGTGGGGTGGAAAAGTACATATTGAAAGAGCGCATCGGGTTGGAAGCAAGCTCACCCGGGACAGTCGGCCAAGGGTGGTACTTGTTAAACTGCTACATTTTCCCCAGAAGGAAGTGGTATTAAGAGCTGCTCGGAAAAAGGGGGATGTGATACATGACAACGTTAAACTTCGCATTGCGCAAGATTATTCTACCGTGCTCAGCCAGAAACGTAGAGCCTATGCCTCCCTGTGTGATAAGTTGAGTGCAAAGATTCGTTTCTCTGTGCAGTATCCTGCAAAACTACATGTGTTTCATGAAGGTTCGCACCGCATGTTTGAATCAGCGGAAGCGGCAGGTCCCTATGTGGACCAGATTGTCACCCGAGAGCTCCCCGTCTCGATGTCCCCGCCACGATGAATGACTGGAGACTGGTTATGGACTCTCCCTAGTAGTTACTTGACTTTTCTCAGGAATCTGCAGTGGCCTGCAGTATAGTGGAGGTGTCTGACTGATCCTCCCTGACTGTATGGGTTTGTTGTGCTGGGGTAGGGAAGGGGAAGAAGGGACCTAGGGAGCGATCTCTTGGGTGGCGGCCTGGCAAGCTTGGCTGAGCCGCTTGGCATTATGACAGGGAGCTACTGAGCCCTCATATTGGATTACAGTTAAGGTATATGGGGGGGAGTAGTCCCTGTCTGGGCCATCACTGGGCTTGGCACAGCCGCTCGGTGGCATGGCAGTCCTGGGGAGCAGGGGGAGTTGTGGATCTCTACTGCTTTGCCAGGAGCCGGGGGGTGTGCATTTCTTCTGTGGTTTTGTTTGTTTGCCTGTTGATAAGGGTTTTGGCTATGTTGAAGGTATGGCTGGGGGAAAGTGTTGATGTTACTTCTGTTGATGACTAGGGGCTGGGGCTAGGGGGTCTGAATAGTATGGTATGGGGGATATGGGGCGTCCCAGAGGGACCTGAATTGGGTTCTCCTAGGGAGGAGTAGTGGAGAGACCCGAGGTTAGATATGGTAGAGGGGGAGGGGGGGACGGGGGTAGAGTGGATATTTATTTATTTATTTTTATTTTATTTTATACATATTTATATACCGCATCTTCCAAAGTTCAGTTGCGGTTCACAGTGAACAACAATTAACAAAGCAAGTTTGTTTTACAGAGAACGTCATAATATAGCAGAACATATGTACAGGGTAACATTATATAATAGTCTAAACAATGTGAAATAATACAGAACAGCACAAACTATATACAAATGTATATTTGTAAATATACATGGAAGTGAGAAGACAAAAGAACAGCATAAACTATATACAAATGTATATTTGTAAATATACATGGAAGTGAGAAGACAAAAGATTGGGATCCTCAGGGATGTGTGCTATGTGAGTGGGTTGGAGAGATTTTGTTTGAGGCAGACAGATAAGGGGGGGGGGAGTTGGGGGGCACGTAGGAGGAAGGAGGAGGGTAGGGGGTGTTTGTAGTGTGCCTTGGAGGGAGGGGAAGGGGAGGGGTATATAGGCAGGCACAGGGTATTAGTGGGTTTTTGGCCCTTGGGAGGGGGAATAGTCGCACGCCGTACGCCCGGGATGGGCTTTTAGTTAGCTTTAGCAGGGTAGTCGAGGGGAGGTCCCAGGCTGGGGGGGCCTTCTCCACAAAACAGCAACTAGGGCAGTTGTCCTGGAGTGATTGCTACCTAACACTCTGAAGATAATTTCTTGGAATGTCTGTGGGTTGGGTAGCCCGGTGAAGAGATATAAAATTTTAAAGGCTCTCGCCCGACAGCAGTGTGATATAGCGCTCTTACAAGAAACCCACCAGACGGCCGAGGAGCACGGTAAATTGTGTAGGGATTGGGTTGGTCAGGTTTGGGGGGCCCCAGCAGTAGGTAAAAAAGGGGGAGTGGCCATCCTATTTCACAAACGAGTGCGTTTTGTCTTGGACAGGGTAGTTGCTGATCCCAATGGGCGTTTTGTTTTGTTGCAAGGAATGTTAGAGGCTCAAGGGGTTATTCTGGGCAACTTATATAGCCCTAATGTGTTAGATCAGGATTTATATTATCGTATGGCTGCCAGGGTGGAACAATTGGCCGACCTCCCGCTGATCTTGGGGGGAGACTTCAATGGGGTATTTGAGGTCGATCTTGACACTTCTAGAGGGACGGGTTTGCGGGAGAGATCCCTGACAGCTTCTGTTTTGCATAGATTTCGGAATAGATTGGGATTGGTAGATCCGTGGAGATTACTTCACCCGTCCGAGAGGGATTTCACCCATCAGTCTAGGGCGCACGGTACCAGTGCAAGGATAGATTATCTTTTGATATCGGCAAGTCTTTTTGCCTCAACGGGCGATGCACAAATTGGTCCCTCAGAGATCTTGGATCATACTCCGATCTGGGTAGATTTACATTGGGGCGTGAGGGGTCCCTACACCCATCGTATTTGGCGGTTTCCCATGGATTTATATACCGTGTCACCCCTTTGCTGTGCAGCGCCTCCTGATGGTCACAGTTGGTACTGCACCCGGGTGTAAATTACTGGCCTTTTCAATACTTATAGTCCTTGCCAGTATGTAAATAAGTTGTGACACCGAAATCGGTTTAACTGGGTTTTATTCCCCGTCCCGTAGGATTCTTTTTCCAAAAGTATAACAGTCAAATAAACATAACCCTTCTCGGGTAAACAAAAGAACTATAACAAAAATAGCTTTACCTTTCAGCAAACAAAAATAGGAATGAAACAGAAATACAGCTTGTCAGCTTTCCAGATGAAGGCTTCTCAGGAATAGTTCAGCCTTCTATCTGAGAGACTCTATTTGGTCAGCTATTATAAAACTACAGTCCATTTGTTCAACAGGCAATTCAGTGTTGTCCTCAATTTCATAAGGCTCACACTGCATGGGAACACTGTCAGGTACAGAGGCTTCGTTACTTCTCTTCTGAGGTAACTTGCTTAACAAACTTTCCAGCTTGTGACGTACTTGACTTTCTACAGCAGGTATCTGTTTGGCTTTACCATATTCTCTTGAGTTGCTTAGCCAGGAGCCTTTACTCTGCCTCTGGTAATTAGGCAGAGTAAAGCAGTCAGCTGCCCAGCTATCAGAGAGTGGAACCTTTGCACGGGGTTTTGTCTTAACAGGAGCTTTGCAAACAGCTGTTGTCTCCAACGGCAGTTTCTGTGGAGGCTTATGCCAGCTATATCCCTCTGAAGGATTCTCTCCCAAAGGTAACAAGCTTTGTTCTCTATTCTGTTTGTAACCCAGATTCTGGAGCTTTCCTGCTTTCCTTAAATTAGCATTATAAGGCTTTTGTCTTTCATACAAATGCCTCTCATAGCTCAGCTTAGCATTTCTCCTATCTGGTTCAGAATAGCTTTTCCTAGCTTGTTGCTTGTGTCTTAAGGCATAGCTTCTATCAAGGCTGCTGCATACACTGTCCCTGTCTGAATTCAGCTGCTCACTTATTTCACTTAAATGTTCATCAGACTCACTCAGACTTTCATTCAGCCAGTGCCTTCTGCCTTGCTGTGGAGACCTGGGATATCTGTATCCTTCCCAGTCTGGATATCTCCTTCGTCTCTGAGGTTCCTCAGCTCTCACTGCTTCTGCCCTCTTGGCTTCCTTCTTGGCTTCTCTCGTAGCTCCTCTCCTAGCTCCTTCGGCTCTCTCTGCCTTCCCTCTCTCCTGTGAGCTGTGCTGATTATTTACGTAATCCCCAGCTGCACCACACCCTAGCCTATTGGGGTCAGGTGGGACCTTCCTTGCTTCCCTACTGGCTGGGTGATAATTCCAGGCTTGTGACCTCACTCCCTTATACTCATTCTGATACCCTTGTGCCATGTGCTCTCTCCCTACGTCAGTGTTTACTTGAGGAGTAGTGTTTTTTAGCACCACAGGGGGCTCTAGAGAGTCTGCTCTGTGACATATTCCCCCCCTTAAAATCTTACGTGTTGCCGCCACACTACACGGACAGCACGTAAGCATACTCCTGGTGCTCCTACCGTACTCCTTATGCACTAGATTGACCTGAGCCTCTCTCTCCTTCCAGGGCTTCAACACATTGAGATGGTAGACCTGTCTACGTCCTCTATCATTCTCTATAAGGTACGAGACATGCCCCACTCTTTTGATTACTGTCGCTGGCCCTTTCCAATGGGACTCAAATTTTGGACCTGGATCCGCTACCTGGATCAGGACCTTACTCCCTATTTCCAAATGTCTAGGTTGTGTACCTTTATCATAATGCTGTTTTTGACGCTGTTGGCTCATCTTGAGATTATCTATGGAAACCTTAGATGTCTTTTCTAAGCGTGTTCGTAGGTTGGTCAAAAACTGGGGTACGCCTACCTCTGGCACCTCGGGTTCCACCCATTCCTCATGTAAGATGTCCAATACACCTCTCGGGGCCCGGCCAAACAGTAACTCAAATGGGGACACCCCTAAGGATGACTGGATTCGCTCCCTACAGGTGTACAAAACGAATGGGAGCAACGTGTCCCACTCGGCCATTTCATTTTTCTTTAAACCTCTCCGTAAGAGGTGTTTAATCGACTGATTTGTTCGCTCAACTAAACCGTTTGACTGGGGATGGTATGCCGCAGTCTTTAGATGGCGAATGCCAAATGCCTCCCAGACTTTTGCTAAATGCTGTGAGACAAAGTTACTCCCCTGGTCTGTTAAAATCTCCTGGGGAAACCCCACCTCACAAAATAATTTTACAAGTTCTTGGGCTATCACTTTGGCAGAAATATTCCGTAGGGGAATCGCCCACGGAAAACGTGTAGCATGGTCCACGATTACCAGCATATACTGATAGCCACGGGGTGTTCTTATCAAAGGACCCACTATATCTATTCCCAAGCGTCTAATGGGTGTTGAGATGGTGGGCAAGGGTATCATAGGTACCGCCTTTGGGCGCGCTATGGAAACCCTCTGGCAAGCTGGACAGGAGTCACAATATTTTTTTGTTTCCTTATAAACGCCAGGCCAATAAAACCTGGCCAGGATTTGATCAAGTGTTCCCTGAACACCTTTGTGGCCCCCTATAGGGTGGTCGTGTGCTAGCCGTAACACGACAGCCTTAAATGTCACTGGCACCACCACTTGCTTCCTAACCGCCCCGGTATATGGTTCTACACTTTCCCGGTATAATATGTCTTTATCAATTAAGAACCTGGGGAGTGTGAGCCGAACTTCTTGTGCCCACTCGAACGCTCTTTTTAGCCCAGGGTCCGCTCGTTGTTCCATTGGGAACGAAGGGAACTTTTTCACTAGGGCTTCTGGTACCCACGGTAGCCCTTCTCCCGCTTCTAACTCTGCTCTTCCTTGCGCCCTTTTCCCTCTCTCTTGGCGCTTCTTATTCTTGGGTTTCTTCTCCTCTTTATTAGGTGCCTGTACTAACTCATCGTGATCAGGAAGTACCTTAGTCTCCTCCTCCTTACTTGGGGCTTGAACTACCTCATCAGGGTTAGGAATTACATTAATTCCTCTCTCCTTTTCCTTTTCCTCGGGCTTCGCCTCATCATTTTTCTTTTCTGGTTCCTCTGTTCTTTTAACAGATGGGACCTGAGTTTCAGAGGTACTAGCTTGTGATCTGGTCAGAACAAAACCTGACTTTGTATCTGCACCTTGCACTAACCCTCTCCTAAATGATGGCCAATCATGCCCTAGGATAAGGTCTCGGGATAGCCCAGGGACTATGGCTACTTGAATTTCACGTTCTATGCCCATCCCCTTAACCCTTATCTTATGCAGGGGATATGGAACCTGGGTTCCATGCACACACTGTATTTGTACCTGGTTATTTTCTGGCTTAGAGGCAGCCGAACGAGCTTGCTCCAGGATCTCCCATAATTTTAGAGAGATCATACTCTGTTCCGCGCCTGAGTCCATTAAAGCCAGGACATTCTTTCCCTCTACTAAAACTTGGAGAAAAATCCCTTTTGTGCCTTGACCTTTAACCCCAGCCATAAAGACTAACTTTACTTTGCAATTTTTCTTATAGTGGCCTACTTTACCACATTTGTAACACCTCACATTCTTAGCCACAGCCTCACCAATATTATCATGCACACTTCTTTTACTCATAGCATTCCTGTCCCCTTTTCTCATGCTACCTGGACTTTCTTGTCCATTTATTTTTAACCCGCCAGTCATTAAGGCATCAGCCCCTCTGGCTTCAAAATAAGCTTCTGCCATGTTTGCAGCCTCCTCAGGATCATGGCAGTCCTGTAACATGAGAAAAGTTCTCAAATCATCAGATACTGAATGCATGAATTGTTCCATTATAATATCCTTCATAACAGAATCTATGGACCTCCCTTCAGGGTTAAGCCACTTGTACGCGAGGCCTTTTAACCTTTGATACAAGGCTCGGGGAGTCTCCTTGGGTTGTATGCGTGCCTCCCTAAATTGGTGCTTATACTGTCTGGGTGTAAAACCCAGCCTATCTTTTATGGCCTTCTTAATTTCTGTATAATTTGTAACCAAATCAGCAGGCATCCCTCTAAAGGCTGACAGAGCATCTCCGGTCAAAGTTAAGGTAAATTGCCTGGCCCAGAGCTCTGGCGGCCATTTGAGGGTGGCTGCCATCTTCTCAAACGATTCAATATGATCATCAATGTCATCATACTGTGTTAACTGTCTTACAGAAAAATTAGAAGCATGGTTCATGGCTACTTGCGTCAGTATTGGCACAGTCATTGCCTCATTGTCCTGAGGTTTGGTAACCAGAGCCTTCAATGCTTCCACCAACGGTTGCTGTTGCTCCTGCATAGCGTCCATATACTGTTTCTCTGCACTTGTTGCATAAGCTTGGCTTGTTCGTTCCACTGCGTTTGCATCCACGCCTGAACATCACGTACATCCATTCTTCCTGTCTTTTGAGGACCTGCGGAAAAAAGAGAAAAAACACACCAAGTGCGGCACCTTTTTTTTTTTTTTTTTTTTAAATTCCCACTTAGGAACAGTGCCCTCTTTCTCACTTATCCATCTACGGTTTCTCCCAGGTGACTGTTACCTGAGTTTTGTGTAGATTCCAGCGTGTGAGAAAGCTTTTCTTTTCTTTCCTTTTCTGGCCGACCGACCTGCCAGCGAAAAATCCTCCCTCAGCAAGTACTTCCGGGTGAGTCGTCTCTTCCCGCACTGCTCTGTACTTGTCTTTTCCAGAGGAAGTCACGTGGTATCAAAATCCTAAAACACTACGCCATTATGTCACCCCTTTGCTGTGCAGCGCCTCCTGATGGTCACAGTTGGTACTGCACCCGGGTGTAAATTACTGGCCTTTTCAATACTTATAGTCCTTGCCAGTATGTAAATAAGTTGTGACACCGAAATCGGTTTAACTGGGTTTTATTCCCCGTCCCGTAGGATTCTTTTTCCAAAAGTATAACAGTCAAATAAACATAACCCTTCTCGGGTAAACAAAAGAACTATAACAAAAATAGCTTTACCTTTCAGCAAACAAAAATAGGAATGAAACAGAAATACAGCTTGTCAGCTTTCCAGATGAAGGCTTCTCAGGAATAGTTCAGCCTTCTATCTGAGAGACTCTATTTGGTCAGCTATTATAAAACTACAGTCCATTTGTTCAACAGGCAATTCAGTGTTGTCCTCAATTTCATAAGGCTCACACTGCATGGGAACACTGTCAGGTACAGAGGCTTCGTTACTTCTCTTCTGAGGTAACTTGCTTAACAAACTTTCCAGCTTGTGACGTACTTGACTTTCTACAGCAGGTATCTGTTTGGCTTTACCATATTCTCTTGAGTTGCTTAGCCAGGAGCCTTTACTCTGCCTCTGGTAATTAGGCAGAGTAAAGCAGTCAGCTGCCCAGCTATCAGAGAGTGGAACCTTTGCACGGGGTTTTGTCTTAACAGGAGCTTTGCAAACAGCTGTTGTCTCCAACGGCAGTTTCTGTGGAGGCTTATGCCAGCTATATCCCTCTGAAGGATTCTCTCCCAAAGGTAACAAGCTTTGTTCTCTATTCTGTTTGTAACCCAGATTCTGGAGCTTTCCTGCTTTCCTTAAATTAGCATTATAAGGCTTTTGTCTTTCATACAAATGCCTCTCATAGCTCAGCTTAGCATTTCTCCTATCTGGTTCAGAATAGCTTTTCCTAGCTTGTTGCTTGTGTCTTAAGGCATAGCTTCTATCAAGGCTGCTGCATACACTGTCCCTGTCTGAATTCAGCTGCTCACTTATTTCACTTAAATGTTCATCAGACTCACTCAGACTTTCATTCAGCCAGTGCCTTCTGCCTTGCTGTGGAGACCTGGGATATCTGTATCCTTCCCAGTCTGGATATCTCCTTCGTCTCTGAGGTTCCTCAGCTCTCACTGCTTCTGCCCTCTTGGCTTCCTTCTTGGCTTCTCTCGTAGCTCCTCTCCTAGCTCCTTCGGCTCTCTCTCTGCCTTCCCTCTCTCCTGTGAGCTGTGCTGATTATTTACGTAATCCCCAGCTGCACCACACCCTAGCCTATTGGGGTCAGGTGGGACCTTCCTTGCTTCCCTACTGGCTGGGTGATAATTCCAGGCTTGTGACCTCACTCCCTTATACTCATTCTGATACCCTTGTGCCATGTGCTCTCTCCCTACGTCAGTGTTTACTTGAGGAGTAGTGTTTTTTAGCACCACAGGGGGCTCTAGAGAGTCTGCTCTGTGACAACCGATACTCTGTTTATTCAGTTTATCCGTCAACGTTGGCAGGATTTTGAGGCAAATCACATCTGTCATCAGGATGATCCAGAATTGATGTGGGAGACAGCTAAGGTGGTGTTGCGAGGTGATATCATTGGGTATGTGGCGCGGAGGCAGAGGCTGATGGCGCAGCGAATCATTCAATTGGAACGAAGGATTGTACAGGAGCGGCGTGCCTATGGACTTCGTCCCACGTTGGCGAACAAGAAGAGAATGTGGGAAACTCAATTGGTATTGAATGAGCTTTTGCATCAGAGAGCAAAAAAATCAATGCTGTATTACCGTTATACGTTATATTGCTTTGGAGATAAATCTGGTAAATTGTTGGGTCGCTGTTTGAGGGGTGCCCGAGGTGGGAAATTGGTTGCGGCAGTTCATGATGCACAGGGGGGGTCTTCGGAAGGACAGGGGTGCAATAGTAACAGTGTTCCAGGATTTTTTTCGAAAGTTATATGAGAAAGGTGGGGAGTCCCCTGGCGCATTGGAGCAATATTTTCAAGATCTTGATTTGCCTAAATTGAGTAGTGCGCAGAGTTGGTGTCTTGGGCGGCCTATCACCCTTCAGGAGGTGCAAAACGTTATCTCGAAGGCGAATGGTTATAAGTCACCGGGTCCTGATGGGCTTGGGGCAGAATTTTACAAACTTTTGTCTGATAGGATAAGCCCCCTTTTAGTAGCTATGTTTTCTCAGAGGAGGGAGTCGGGCTCTATTCGTTGGGGTGGTAATCAGGCACATATTGTGCTAATTCCTAAACTAGGGAAGGATGTGACTCAAGCGGCGTCATACTGACCTATCTCTTTGTTGAATTTTGACTTGAAATTGATGGCTAAAATACTGGCGGAGCGTCTGGCGGAAGTTCTGGGAGATTTGGTGCATGAATCCCAAGTAGGGTTCGTTAAGGGCAGATATGCGGTGCGTAATTTGCACAAAAGTTTAGCCTCCTTGGAGTGGGTGCATGCGCGGGATCTGCAATCGCTCTTAATTAGTTTTGATGCTGAAAAAGCTTTTGACCGGGTCAATTGGGATTACTTGCACTATCTGTTGCCTTTATATGGATTGGGATCATCGTTTCGCGAAATGGTGAAGCTCCTTTACATGACTCCAACGGCTAGGATTTGCTGTAATGGCGTATTATCGGAACCTTTCCCGCTGGAAAGAGGTACGAGACAGGGTTGCCCCTTATCACCGCTTCTCTTTGTTTTATCATTAGATCCCCTAGTTCGTAGGATAGAGATGGATAAAAGAATACGTGGAGTGGACATAGGTTCCCAAGGGTTTAAGGTGTTAGCTTTTGCAGATGATCTTTTGGTACATGTGGTGGACCCGCGAGAATCGGTACCTCGATTGTTGGCGGCGATTTCGAACTTTGGTAGCTTTGCCGGGCTTCGTATTAATGTTGATAAGTCGGAGGCTTTAGATGTTTCCGGTCAACTACAGGGACAGTGGGGGGGAGCGTTTCCATTGAAATGGGCCTCAAACCAATTTTTGTATTTGGGTATTATTTTGACTCGGATGCCTCAAGATCTCTATGCGAGTAACTTTGCGAGAATTCTGTCTCGATTGCGGATGCAGCTGAGAGCTTGGAGTCACCTCCCACTGTCTCTATTGGGACGAGTAGCGGTGGTGCAAATGGTGATTTTACTGAGGATATTAAATTGGTTGCAGACCCTCCCGGTATGGTTGCGGCGTAAGGATCTCCGTTCTATTGAGAGGGAATTTAAGAGGTTCTTGTGGAGAGGGGCGAAAGCTCGTATCCCGCTAAACCGTTTAGTAGGCAGGTGGAAGACGGGAGGAGTGGGACTCCCGGATCTTTGGCTGTATGCGCTGGCTTGCCAGGCAAGACATTTGGGGGACTGGTTAGGGGGCACAGACACTTATACGCCTAGGGCCTTAGAGGAAGCCTTTGTGGCCCCTCTTACGGTACTATAAAATACTATCCCCCCCATGTTATATGTTACACCGCTTTGACCCGGTGAAAAGCGGTATATAAATGCAGTTAAATAAATAAATAAATAAAT